>JAMJFZ010001249.1:10117500-10842500 GCA_026225945.1 Cricetomys ansorgei | reverse complement strand
GGACGGGAATGGTTTAGGAGGCCAGACAAGCTCTTCCCGTTGTAGGGTCCCAGAAAAACCCTGAGTGCTTCAGACCTGGATTTCCTCAATCCACATATCATTTGCCCTTGGCCTGGTCTGGCACCCATGGCTCACCTTCTGTCTGAGTATGTTTATCTGATGAATTATTCAGCAGGCCATATTAGGGCCACCTGGCAGGATGAAGCAGAGTGAGCATGCCCCTGGCTTGTGCCCCATCCCTCCTGCAGTGTCTTAGTCATCTCTGGCTTTGACTCTGGCTTTGGGGAGATAGCCACTAATGGAACCACAGCCAGAGCCTCCTGCAGGGCCGGGGCAGCCCCGTCATCTTCCTGCAGTCAGTTCTGTACCTGGCCCAGCACCTGTCTGCCCTGCATCCCACCTGCTGCCTTGGGCTCAGGGTTGAGGCCTAGTGCCATGTGCTCTGGGTATTTGCAAACTCAGGCTCCATCCAGTCACCATGCCCATCCCCAACCCTACATCAACCAGGCAAGAAACTGGGACAAAATGTGAACGCCAAGACTTACCAGGACCAGAGCACTGAATTTTGGTGTTTCTCAGAAAAATCAAGTGGCTTGAAAAGGCAAATTCAAGTTTATTTTGGAGTATTGTGCGTGAGTGTGTGTGTGTGTGTGTGTGTAAGCACATGCACATATGCGTGTGTGAGAGTTGAATGCATGAGTTATGTACCTGTGTGTGCTAGCATAGCAGGAATGTTGCACATGCAGGAGTGTGTCCACACGCATGCACACATGTATGCTGTATGCTCTTTCACCCGTGATATTTTATGCCCAATGAAACCTCCATTTCCCCGGACCTGCTGTGCATAGGCACACATCCACACATGCACTGTGCACAGGCCATGTGACCAGGACTTGCTGTGTGGCTGCATAGTCACGAGGCACATTCAGCTCCACAGTTCCCAAGCGTGGTTCCGGAGCATCTTCATTTGCCAGTTTCTAGATCGTTCACCCAAAGTTCCTTGCCTTTTGTGTGGGTTCTATGAAGTCCCTCAATGCCAGTCCTATGGAGGAGGGCCTGAACCAACCTTGTCCTGCCCCAGATCCCCAGAGAAGTATAGGAGATCCTGACTCTGGCCCTTCAATCTAATGGGATTCTCTCCTACCTCCAGGTTAAACTGCAAAATGAAAGCAGCAGAGGAGAATCTGCCATCCAGTGCCCTGGCTTGTCATCTGGCTTAAGGAAATCAGAGCTGATGGTCACCTATCCTCACTTGTCCCCTGCTGTCCCACCTCCTGTGGACAGACTTTCCTTGTAGGGGCTGGGAAACTTCCTCAGCAGCTTACTTCTGTCAAATGCTTCTCAAGATGGTAAGAAGACACTAGTAGAAGTTCTGGGTGGAAGTATCAGGCAGACTCAGACTCCCCATTAAGGCTGAGATTTTAAAGTCAAGGCCATTGTACCCCAGGGTAGGGCCTCAAGCTTTAGATATTATTTCTGAGGATCCCTGGCTCCACATTAGAACAAACATGTTTGGCCTCTGCTTACTCACCTGGGTGTCATGGAGAATCTGTGAGCTCCAGAGAGGCCTCTCTTGCTGAGAGTCCAGAGGAGGTGATGCTGGCCTCCCATCTTCTAGCTGCTGTTAGGTATCTCAGCACCAGCTCATGGGACTGCAGTGGAATTGCTTGGGATAGCCCTGCTCAGCATGCTAGCCAGAGCTCCTGCAGGAGGTAGTATGCTGCTGTGGCAGCTCAGCAAGGATGACAAGGAGGCATTCTCATTGGTGCAAACCCTTCCAGACCTCAGCAGAGGGAACCGCCGTCATGTCCATCCTGGACAGTGGAACCCTGAGCATCTGAGCTCAGGTGTTTTTATTGATCCGGAACTCCTCAGGTGTTCTACTGATAGCACGTGCAGATCATTAGCAATCAAATATCCCTACACACACATACATCCAACACCTGCAGACAATACAAAACGCCAAGACCTAGGCAGCCCCTCACCCAGCAGTGCACAAAACAGTTATTTCATACATAACTGAAAACAAACCTCCACAACACCTGGAGGGCAGGGGAAAACGGTTGTTGAGGTGTCTCGGATCCTGGCTAAGTCCTCACTTCACTGGCTGTCACAGACACTCAACTATGTGGGCAAATGCCCCCTGGTTGGAAGACTTTTCTTCTCATAGACAGCTTCCAGACCACTGATGGCATTCTTGCTGTAAGGGAACACCTGGGACAGGATAGCTCTCGTCCCTGTGGTGGGGACCCAGGAGAAGTTGGCTCCTTGAAGAAGTTCTTACATGAAAGACGAAGGGGTGACCATCTGCACCATGCTCTCATGTTCCTGAGTGGATGGTAGATACCAACCTCGAAACTCAAGAATCTGAGAGCTAAGACCCCCTGGGCACCTCTCACAGGCTGGTCACAGACGGTGGCTGCGGAGAGTGGTTTTGAGATAGACTTGGAATCTAGCCCCTTTTGCCTGCTTGCTCTTCAGCCCTGTCCATCACTTCTTCCTTCCGCTTTAGTCTCCCCTTTAGGGGGAGGGGCATGGCAGGGAGGGAGCCTGTTTCAGAGGCAGGTGCCAGGATAGAATGCATTTCTCACAAAATACCCCAGAAGATTCGTTTGGTGAGGTCATCCTTACCAGGAAAGTTGATTCAAAACACCTGGAATATTTGTAAGAAATTGGTTATTCATGCCCCAAATGAGAAAGTGCTTTTTTTTGGGGGGGGGTCTCGTATGGGTCAGCGCAGGAGAAGCTATAGCCTCAGCCTGTGCTATCTTCTGGCCCACTGCCGACCTGCGGTCTGCCTGGTGGGATCAGAGCGAGAAGCCCCTGGGTGCTCTCCATGGTGCTGGAGCAAGCAGGGCTTGCGGACACACCGCAAGTGACACCAGCTTATACCTGTTTTACCCTCTAAGTGCTGTGACCAAATATCCAACAGAAACAACTTAAAAAGAAAAGAATATTTTGGCTGATGAGTTGAGGGAACTGTCTGTCGTGGTGAGGGCATGGCGGGCAAACATGAGCATGAGGCAGCTGGTCACATTGTCCCCAGAACCAGGAATCAGAAAGAGAGAGAAGGGGAGAGAGAGAGAAAGAGAGGACAGAGAGAGAAAGAGAGAGGGGGCGGTGCTGGTGCTCAGCTGGGTTTCTTCCCTCCACTCACTGCAGAGCCCCGTTCCATGAGATGACATCACCCATATTCAGAGTGTGTCTCCCTTCACCCAGAGTTCTCTGGAAACACCCTTACAGAGGTGTTCCATACCCAGAGGTGTGTCTCCTTGGTGATTCTAGGACCTGTCAGAGTGACAATGGAGACCCAGCCGCAGCAGACTGAGCAACAGATAAACTTGAGCAGAGAACATCCTGGCACCACAGGCTGAGGTCACATCTGCACTGCACCTGCACCAAATCTTCCCTGTCCAGTTCTAAATGGCAGCCAGCGTCCCTGTGGCCAGTGTGGCTGGTAGTCAGCTACCTGGGAGGGATGAGCATGCATCGTGTGATGTGTGCATGCAATGTGTGTGCATTGCTCTGTGTGTCTTTAGGGGTGTGTTTGTGGGTGTGGATGTGAATTGCAGTGGAGGTGTATTTGACTATTGCATTGGCTGTGGGGTATGCATGATATGGGGTGTGTTTATGGGGTGTGTGCTTACGGGCTCTTTATATGGGAGAGTGTTGTAACCATGTGAGGCTCCATAAAAACCATATTCAGAGCCCTTTATTTGCTGGTGATGGAGAGTAGGTTCATGCCTGAAAGAACTCCCGGCCTCTGAGAGTTGCAGGGTAGGGTTGTAAATCCAAAAACCACAATTATGTCACACCACGGGCAGGTTGGGGGGCAGAAGTTTCCAATTTTTCAGTTCTGTTGATTACAAACACTTGTTTATGTTGTAAAACAATGGACTCCCAAAGCTGCAGGTCAGACTGCGGGAGAGTGTTCTGCCCACCGCGGCATGCTCGGTGGGGGCCGGGGAACAATGGGTAAGGTTAGCTAAAACTAGGGCAAAACAGAGTTACTTTGGGAAGTGCATTCCCCATTGGTCTTGGGAGAGAGTTTTGCAACATGAAGCAGGACGTGTGCTTGTGGACCGTGTTTGTAGGGGCATGACACATTCTCAAGGCTTGTGAAGGGTGCATCTGGGGGTGTGTACTGTGGGGAATCGCTCGGGCTTTGAGGCATGGGTGCACCTCAACTTTTACATTGCTTGGAATTTTTAGGGCCCCCACCATCCTTCCCCTCCAATTTAAAAGCTTCCACACACTCTGGCTGGCCCGGACGAGCAGCGACCTCTCCAAGACGGACCAGCCCCGACTCTGTGAACTGCCCTTGGCTCTCCAGCTCTGACAGTTGTCCACCCTAGACAGCATCTCTCCCTTCCAGTCACATGAGCTCACCGAGGCAAGCCCCTCTGTTCACATCTCCTCAGGGCATATCATTTATTGGACCCAGAACACAGCAGGTACTCAATAAAAACTCGTTGGTCCTGGACCCTCACTGAGGATGTTTGAACCTTGTCAGGTTCAAGCACCGCTACTGCTTACTGTCTGGTTCCCCGGACATTCCAAGTCCGTGGGCCCCAGCATCCTGCAGATAAATGCCACTAGTGTGTAAGGCAGCCATTATATGAAACCTAGTGGCCAAGAGAACATCCCACCTCCTATGCAGACAGCAGGTCTGGGGTTCAACCCCTTGAATCTCATTTTATATGCTCCTTTTTCAGGGAGGCCTCCCTGACCCAAACTAGGCAAATAACACCCTTCATGAGCCCCACCATAACCCTGACCTTCCTGTGTAGGTCACCTGGAGGCCACCTGACCCCCACTGGACTGTGAACCCAGAGAGATGCTAGAGTTGTCTGTTCTTGGCACAAGGCCAGACTGACCCAAGAGGGCTTCCTAGAAAGTGAAGGACTGGTCATGAGTGGAGCACTGATGTCTGTCCAGGAACAACCATGCCTGCAGGCTTCCTCACACCCGGGCCTCACAGACACATCTGCAGCTCATCAGCACTGAGTCCTGGCCCTCCTGGAAAAGCTGGGCAGAAAATCTGACCTAATTTAAGGACTATTAAAAGCCTCAGTCTCTGCAGTAGGATTTGGAAGACACCTTCTTCCTCCCTCATCACTTCAAGAGAGTGTGATGGTTTTATGTGTCAGCTCATCTGGGCCAAGGTGCTCAGCTGCCATTCAGACACCATTTGGGTGTTGTTCTGAGTGTTTTCAGATGCTAAAGACACTTAACACAGTATCTATGATTAGTTAGGTAGAGAGAGAGAGAGAGAGAGAGAGAAAGAGAGAGAGAGAAAGATCCATAGATAGATAGATCATGGATGGATAGATATTATATATAGGATATATCATAGATGATAGATAGATGATGATAGATAGATGATAGATAGATGATAGATAGATGATAGATGATAGATAGATAGATAGATAGATAGATGATAGAGAGAGAGAGAGAGAGAGAGAGAGAGAGAGAGAGAGTAGACCGATAAACGATATACTCACCACAGAAAATTGATCAAGGATGGATGAGACAAGAGTATGCAGGTAGACACAGACCCTGCTGGCTCTGTTACTCTGGAAAGCCCTGACTCACACAGGGACTCAAAGACTGAACTGGACATGAATTTAGAGGGGAAAAGAGATCTGGAAACTGTTTCACAGGCAGAGGCTACCTGCCTCCCTAATTCCACAAAGCCAGAGGAACTTGAGACTCTTGCACCCCATTCTGTATTTAGAGACTGGGTTTCAAACCCTGAGAAAGACTGTCTAGTTCAAGGACTACATCTTGAAACAATGAAGACTCCCCTAAATCACACACCTTTCCTCTGCTTCACTAGACAGCCATTACGTTTCGATTCCAGCCCCAGCCATGGTCTCCCTATTCAATCATCTCCTGTTTTTCTGTTGGGTGCTGCCATTCAATTGGGATGTGAGCAGGCTTCTCCTAACCTAATATAGTCTCCAAAGGCACAAGCTGGGATGGTGGGGGGGCACAATGTCAGGAGCTATTTTGCTGTCTGACAGCTTCCACCAGAGGTTGTGGGGCTTCCAGGAGGTACTGCTGGGTAGGTATCCTGGGTCTGTGGACCTGAGTCTCAAACAGCTCAGAGTCACAACTCCTCTGACGCCTCCCTGGCTGCTGACTCTACCCAACGTCCCACAGGTGGCTTCAAGAGAAGTTCAGAACAAGAGAAGTTCAGAAGTTCAGACACCCATAGGACCAGGCACCAAAGTGAGAGGTCCACGAAACCCTATGAGAACTCCCGGAGCAAGGAGTGCAGTCCCCCTGAGACCTGACTACCTGAAGGTACTTTCCATCCTGGGATATCTGGAGAGGAGCCGTACAGAGTCCGCAGTGGGGCCAGCGCCTCCTGCGGACCTCCTGCCCTGTAATATGTGCTTTCCAAGTCTTCTAAACACAGCTAGCCCTTTCCCTGGCTTAGTGCTCAAACTGTGGAGAAACAGATAAAACAGAGCCAGTGGCTTCTCGCCATGGCTTCAGAACAGCTGTCCCCACTGGGGGTGCTTTCGAGGGAACCACGCTGACCTCCTCACAGCCCCCAGGCAGGTGATTCCCGGGCCCATCACCGTCTCCTCTACCATGAAACATTTCCTCCTGTAGAAGAAAGAGGAGACCCACAAGACTTACAAGACCCGCCAGGCCCCCTGAGCCGACACACACAGTAAACAGTTGTGAGGGGAGAAGACTCTTGGGAGGAACTGCCTGCAAGCCGGGCAGGGAGCTCCTGAGATGCTGCTTTCACAAACCCGTGTCCATGCTTCTGTCTTTGGTCTGTCACTGGACGCTATCCATGGTGAGAAAACAGCCGTATCTCCCCAGGAAAAGTCACAGGATGGCCTAGAAACTACAACTGAGGCCTTGATTCGAAGTAAGAAATCCGTAGCCAACCATCACTGGATGAGCGACTCCAGCCCAGGAGCCGCCTCCAGCCTGGGAACTCTGTTCAGGTGTGAATGTGTCTAAGTGGGTGGCAGGCCACAATATGGTGTGCATCCATAGGCCTGTGGCCAGGGCTACAGAACATGCCCTCTCTTGCCACTTGCATCCCCCACAGAGCTCTTGAAGCCGACCTGGAAGCATGCCCAGATGCTGAGCCAGCCCTGTCCTGTGGCTGTCCCCGGGGCTGGGGAACACAGATCTGGCTCTGCACGGCAGCCCCACTGGACTGGGCTGGGCTGGCAGAGGCAGCCCCTTCCCCTCTGCATAGTTGGCATCTGCCCAAGACACAGTTGCCTGGAAATCTCTGCCAAGACCAGACGAAAGGCAGTCTCAAGAAAGAAGTCTCTCCTCTAATTGAACCCAAGTCGTCCATGCTTTCTCTCTCCAGCAAGCCAGTGGGTCCTGGGACAAAGGCTGCCCAAGGCCCCTTGGGCATCAAGATCTTACTGTAAGGGAGAAGACACAGAGTGAGAGACCATGCTGAGAAAGCTACCAGAGGGAGCAATGCAGGTTCCAAGGGCTTTTGTCCTCCATGCCCAGCTTAGCCCAAGTCAACCCTGCAGGACCTTAGACCTCAGCCCCCAAGGTCAAGGACACGGTGAGCACAGATGCTCGGTGAGAACTGACTTCATACACTCAGGGTCTCCTGTAAGCATCTCAGGCCATTGCATCGGGAAGTGCAGAGGTAGAGAAAGTCAGAGACAGAACAGGGACAGGAAGGGGGAGGGGACAGACACAGAGAAACAGACAGAGACAGCAAAGGGACAGAGTCAGGAGGAGGCAGGATGAATGGGAAAGGGAAGGAAGGGGTCAGGGTGCCACAGGATCGCTGCGGGCTGGGAGCATGTCGAAGTCATGTTCTGTCCTCTGTAATGGTCAAGTGGAAGGTGGGGTGCCTGGTAGACTCTGGTTCTGGAATCTTCCACTTACCTAGCTCTTTCATGGCTATGGGACCTAGGAAGGCATCTGATTTGTCTGAGCCTCGGTTCCTTACCCTACAGAATGGGGTAATTGTCGGTGTTTAATGGAGAAAGTTACTATGGAATGAGACTGTCACCTAAGTGTGTGGACTTGTGCAGGGCCCATAGCTTTCCTAATCACAGAGTGCTTCCACCTAGAGGCTGTTTTAAAACAAGGAGAACTCACTTGGACGTACGCCCTCTCCAGCCCCTTGGCGCTAACAGGCACCTGACTCCACTTGAGGGCTACAGAGCTCTTCAGGGCTGACTCGGTGGGATAGAGAGGTTCCCCCATATTCTCCCAGAGATACGAGGTTCCACTTTGTGCAATATCCTGGACCTTCAAGCCCAGGAGACCCAGTTGCTGTCCCAGCCCCGACAGCTGAAGTGCGGGGCCAGGCTGGGGTGCTTCTGGGGAACATGGCAGTTTCTGTAAGTATTTTCCAAGGAAAGGAAGGAGGTGAAAACCTTAGGGAGCAATAAGACATAACTACTCCAAGTGCCGGCTTCTGCCAAGGGCTGCGAGCCAGTTCTGAGTCCTCTGCAAGGTGACACCATTGCTGCTTCCATTCCGTGGGTGACGGAAGAAAAATCGGGCTGGAGGCGCCGAGCTGCTGAATCCCCCCCTCCTGCCCTCTGACTTCACCCCTGCAAAGCCCTGCTGCCACTGCTCTCTGCACGAGTCACCTGATGCTAGGCACGGTGATGCATACCTGCAACCTCAAGTGTAGGCTGGACTTACACAGCAGATCCGAGGCCAGCCAGGGCTACAGAGTGAGACTGTCTCAACCCCGCTGTTCACACCTGAGTGGTGGCCTGTGTTAGGAGCCCACAGTGCCTGATGACTCCGGAAGGCCACAGGCTCTTCCTTCTGTGAGTTCAGCATCACCCAACACTGGGGCCCCACAGCATCCTGACTGCCCCTGGGCAAACCGCTCATCCTTCCTGAGCTGCCTCATCCCGGAGCAGGACAGCACTGCTTCCTGGAGAGAATCCGGGGAGCAGCAATAAGCAGCCACACAGCAATTATTAGCGTGTCGTTATTAATTATTAACATATCAAAATGGCGACTCCACACCACATTAACGATTCATGAGAGAAGCTCCCGCCTGCAGGGGGCATATTAGGAGCTCGGTAGGATGGTTTTCAGACCAGGGAGTCCCCGTATAGATGGGATCTCTGCAGTAGCACCTCGTTCCAAGTTGTGACCAGGAACCATTAGCAAGAAAACATTTTAATTAACTTGCTGTGACTCATAATTTAATTGCTCTCATCAGCTGCAGGCTCATGATACAGCTGGTCCTGTCCCCCCGCAGCCAGAGCAAGCTCTGTGGACCCAAGCACAGGGGAAGAACTTACCTATTGGTTCCCAGCAGGGGTCAGGGGCTTCCTCTGTGAGTTTGCCCCACCCTAGGACATCCCTGCCAGTTGTAACTAGCTGGGGCCGGTCCACAGGCAGGAGTGAGACGCTGCGGGGAACTGTCCGCGATCTGGGTGCTGAAAAGCCCAGCGCTAGGGCTGCATTTTTAACAGCTGCTTCATGGAAACTCCTGTGCCCACCCCACGACCTGCCCTAGGTTCTCTTTGTTGGGCAGAATCAGAAGGCAAACAGCATGCCAAGGGGCCCATAGTGGTCCACTGCCCATCTGGAACAGACTGTCAGCAGCCTTCCCAGCTCTGAGCCTCCATGGGGCTCTGCTCACTGTCTCCGAGGCAAACAGCCCCTCTAATGGGGACAGGTAAGACCTCTTGGAGAGACAAAGGTAATATGGAGGTGAGGCTGAGTTTTTAAATTCTAGGGTTACAATTATGGCTGATGTGACCTTCATTAAGAATGATCAGGGAAAGGGGGGGGTCAGGAAGGCAGAGCCACACTTGGGAAAGGGCCCACTTGGGGAAGGGCCCCACTTGGAGAAGGGCCCCTCTTGGGGAAGGGCCCCACTTGGGCATAGCTGAAAGCATTGGAGTGAGGATCTGGGGATTCCAGTGACCCGGAATGAAAAGCAGACATGGGTGCTCAAAGCCCAGAAAGCCCAGCGGCCCTGCCCCCACCCCTCGCAGTCATCTCCCACCGCAGAGGCTGCGGCTGCACAGACAGGGCTCTTCCTCGTAGCTAATGGATCCGATGAGGCCGAGGGTTGCACCCCCTCCCCCACATGAGCTCATCTCGGCTCTCAGGCTGGGGTTTGGCCAATTCACAGACAGCGATTCCCGATTCCCGGTATGCAGGGCCAGCAACGCCATGTGACAGATGAGAACAGAAGGAACTCTCCTTGGGGTCACTTCCCCTTGTCTTGATTCCAGGAACAAGAGCAGCTCTCTAGGGGCTGTGGTCTGCTTTATCCCTGCACAGATTCTCCCCAGGTCGTATCAGCATTTCTATACTAACGGTCCCATAGGCCCATCACACAGCTGAGAGTCCATGTTGTTTGCAAACATGTAAGTGAGCATGGGGCACTGGAGGGGGTGCCCTGGGCTGAGTGTGAGTCTATGCAGGTGTACACCTGCGTGAGTGTGTGCAGGTGTGTATTACTGGGAGGGCGTGCATCTGTGTGGGCTCGTGTGTGTATAAGTGTGCACGGGGATGAGGACGGCACGCTGGCTCACTGGTGGCTGGTTGTGAGAAGAGCCATCTGCACATGTGATACCCACGCAGCCCCAGAACCACCGGCCTAGCACACAGAACCAAGGCCGTGTTCTCACTGTGCCGGGACTAAACACCCATGCTCCCAACATTGCCGCCCATGTCCCTGCTGACACGGCACATCGTGTCTTCCGTCTGCTCCTTGAAGGACAGGGACCTGTATTGATCCTAAAGCCTCACTGAGGAAGTCTAGGGCAGGAGACACTGGGGACACTTCCTTCTGGGGTGGGAGAGGAGAGGAGAGACGGGTCAAGATGACTGGTTCATCTGCAGACAAGGTTCACGCCCCTCTGCACCCCAAGCCCCACTGCTCATCCCCGCCTTTCTCTCTTTTCTTGCCCCGTCCCAGACCGAACACGCCCAGACGTCCTCAGCAACCATTTGGACACCCAGAATGCCCACTACTCAGCTGCTGTCCTGGAGTCCGGTGTGTGTCAGGGATCCAGAACACACTTCCCTTCAGCCCAGCCCCTGGGGATGATGCTCAGAGGTGTTTGGGTCCTCCAGACTGCCCAGGCCAGCGCAGGCACCACCATCAGAACACAGTTCAGAAGGGGGCTGTGCTGCCACAGGTCCCCTGTGGAGACGCAGCTCTGCTACCTTGCGGCCTGCCGATCTGATGTATCTGTGTGTGATGGGCACTTAGCAAGAAGAAAGGCTCGGCCGATTTATACACTCCATTGACAGGGCAATACTAGGTTCACCCTCAGAAGACCCAAATCACGCCATTCATTGGCAGGTGCTGAAAGACCAGGATTTCTCCCTGGATGCCTGTCATCCCAGCTTATGGGAGAAGGAGACAGGAGAATTAGGGGTTCGAGACGAGTCCCAGTTACATAGTGAGTCTGAGGGAAGCCTGGGCAACATGACACATACACGTAGTTATAAATAAAATTAAACACAAAACAAAACAAACAAAAGCAAAAAAAAAATCCAAACAAAAACCCAATATGACAAAGCAAAAAGAACACAGCACTACTAATGAGCACCGCTCTGAAACGTAATCTAGCTGGAATGGGGGAGGGGTCGTGAGAGCTGCCCACAGGGTTCTCTGGCCCAGGCTCGCGGCAGGCCTGCTGTGAGGGAGAGCTCGATGCCAAGGCCCAGGCTAAGCTTGGCAGCACACTGGAAAGACGCTGGCTCTCCACGACACATCGGCAGCGTCCTTTGACTCTTTGGGACCTGGCGTGTGAGTCTGTGTCCTGACTTCTGCATAGCAGATTTTAGTGTTTTCAGAGTGTGTCGTGCATGTGTGCTGAAAGACACGTTCCGGGAAGCATCGCTTCTTGGGGGACCGGTCACTTGGAGCGTGGGCCTCTCTGATACAGGAGGTGTCTGAACGAAAAGGGCATTTTCCAAGGACGATGGGCAGGGATATGGGACAGTCCTACCTAAGTGAACATGCGATCTGGCCAGAAGGCTCATGAGAAGCTGGTGGGGACATGTGCCTCAGTCAGATCTGAATGGAAACAGCGCATAGTGGCTCACGCTTTTAATCCCAGCACTCGGGAGGAAGAGGCAGGTGGATCTGTGAGTATGAGGCTAGAGCCTGATCTACATAGATAGTTCCAGGACAGCCAGGGCTACATAAATAGACCCTGTCTCAAAAGAAAAAAAAATGTAGCTGGGCGGCAGTGGTACACGCCTTTAATCCCAGCACTCGGGAGGCAGAGGCAGGTGGATCTCTGTGAGTTCGAGGCCAGCCTGGTCTACAGAGTGAGTTCCAGGACAGCCAGAGTTACAACAGAGAAATCTGTCTCAAAAAAAAAAAAAAAAAGAGAAAGAAAGGAAGGAAAACAAAACTGTGCTCCCACAAGCTTTTAAAAATTTCATTTTTAATTATAATTTTATATACATGGGCATTTTGCCTGCATGTATGTCTGTTTTGTGCTCACAGAGGCCGGAAGAGGACCTGAGATCCCCAGAACTGAAGTGACAGTTACGAGCTGCTGCGAATTGAACACAGACCTTCTGAAAGAATGGCCAGTGCTCTCAACTGCTGAGCCATCTCTCTGAAGTTTTACTCTAAACTGTGTGTGTGACTGCATGTGCATGTGCGACTGCATGTGCATGTGTGTGCACACGAGGGCAGTT
Source organism: Cricetomys ansorgei (assembly GCA_026225945.1). Classification (NCBI taxonomy): domain Eukaryota; kingdom Metazoa; phylum Chordata; class Mammalia; order Rodentia; family Nesomyidae; genus Cricetomys; species Cricetomys ansorgei. The sequence goes on along the minus strand of JAMJFZ010001249.1, from coordinate 10,829,840 downwards.
GTCCTCAGAGGACAGAAGTGTCAGATCTGCAGCTGGAGGTAGAGGTGGCTACCACCTGACGTGGGTGCTAAGAATCGAACCTGGGTCCTCTGGAAGAGCAGTAAGTGCTCTTAACCTCTGAGCCATCTCTCCAGCTGCTCATGAGTGTGGCATCTTGCTGAAAAAACATAAAGCACCCCGCACCTGTGTGAGGCTGGATGCTGGTCCTTGGCTTTTCACCGGGAATGAATTAATGGCTTGTGTGGAGAAGGTGAGGAGAGCTGAGGCATGTGCTCCACTCTTGGCTGGTATCAGTATGGTAATGTTTCTACTTTGACTTGTTAAAAACAAAGTTACCCACCCACCCACCACTGCCCCAAGATGATGGCGCTAACTCACGGCACACTAAGGGTGGCTCCTGTAGAGGAACACTTGGAAGGAGTTTTTGTTATTTTGGTTTCTGTAAAAATGTAAAATGGCGTTTGGATTAGGTTTGTGTTCCCAGCTGTGGTAGAGTTGTTTATGAGTTGGGTTTGGAATGCTTGATGCAGGTGGCTATGATTTGGTTAGGTGCAGTCATTCTGGCACCTGTAGCTTGTTTTGGGGATTGGGTGCCGCAGGAGTTTATGGGAACTTTTCGCTTAGGGTATAAAAGGTCTGAAGCCCTGAGAGTCGGGGTGGGTGTTGGTTGGTGGTTCCTTGGTTGGGTTACTGTTGTTAGTGTGATAATTCCTAAAAGAACAAAGGTTGAGAGATTGAGTTTACAGACTGAGAGCTGAGACACTAGTCTGACTCACTGTCAGCGAGTCCTCTCCAAGCTTAGGACAGCCTAAAAGAGGCTGTGAAGGTTCTACCTTTCTCTCTAGATCAAGGCTGCTTGCAAAAGTGGTGAAGATTTCTTTCTGTCCTTCCTTTCTCTTTTTTCCTAAACAAAAGGTAAAAGATTGTAGTGAACTACTACAAGTAGCAAACCATCACACCAGCTAATCCAACATGGAGACAAGGGAGAAGAGACAGAAACTCCAGACCTCACAGAGTTCAGTAAAGTACGTTCAGGGACACTTCCAGAGGACAGAGATTAACGTGGTAATGAAGGCTCCTGGAGGAACAGGAGCAAGAGAAAGAAACACGCCTCCATGAAGAGAAAAGGCTGTGATATAAATAAATGAGGCCCAAAACCTCTGAGATGAGAGTCACGGAATGGAGGCCCTTGGAGATAAAGAATTCAGTTGGGAGCAGGGAAAAGCAAGATTCTTACCGCTTTTCCTGATCACGGAGCCAATGCTCCCCGCTGCTGCTGGTGGTAGCGTACTGCTTCGCCAACTGAGTTTTCTGATAGCTGCGTTGTATCTGTGTGAAGCTCAAGATGTTGTGTGTGAGGTCCATGAAGAAGGGTGTGTTTCCCCATAGTGGTGGTGCAAAAGAACACCAAAACGCCAACATGTTACAACCAGAGATTCTTCCCATCAGCCCAGGATTCCCTGCTGTTGTGGAAGCTGCAGCTTGGAGCCAAAACACAGCTTAGGTAAACAGAGCCATGAGGGAACCCTTTCTGCAGACAAGGACTAGTTGTTTTTCCAGAAAACCGGACTCTTAAAATCTGGAAAGTGTTTCCTCAGGGTCAGCACACAGAAACTCTTCCAGAACCGGTGAGGTTGTATCTCATGCTGGCAGCCGAACTTGGTGCTGTAAGAGTCACATAGGTGCTGGTTTTGAAGGCATGAAGGGGTCTTTGGTGAGCAGCTGAGGCTTGGCATTGTGAGAGGCCAGAAAGGTCACTTGTGAAGGTGCAGCCTTAGTAGTAGATGAAGGCCCAGATTGAAAGGTCATGTAAATAAGTTAAGACTTGGAACCATGAAGAGAGCCCAGTAGAAGCTATTGGTGAAGGTGCAGTCCAGTTGCAGCGAGGGACCCCAGCAGTTTTTGAGATGCCAGTACCATGGGATGACCACCAAGAACAGCAGCAGCAGTGGTATGAGCCAGCCAGACCCTGGAGGACAAACTGTGCTGCAGAGGGCAGAGCCAGGGAATGATCCAAGCCCTTTGGAGGAGCCCAGAAGATCATGAGAGAATTCCAGACAACTGGACATTGATAATGTTTTTCTGCTGTCCAAAGACAGTATGAAAAGCTTGATAGATGTTTGGTTTCATTTGGTCCTGTGCATCAACAACCCTCGTGATTGTTCCTCTTGTAATAGTTTTGCTGGTGTAGTGTTGAATTATGTTATAAAGGTTAAGCAATTTTTTTTTATACAGAAAAGGGGAAATGTTGTGAAAGCTTATCTTTAGTTGTCTTTAAAATAATTGTTTCTGTGTACTATTGGAAAAAGGGGCGCATAGGCCTTGGCATTTTGTATTGTCTGCAGGTGTTGGGTTTATGTGGGGGAGGTCTGATTGCTTATGGTCTGCACCTGAGGAGTTCTGAATGAATGAAAACACCTGAGCTGAGCTGTTCGGGGTTCCACTCTCGATTGAGTCTGGCACTGGCCAGGATGGTGGTTCCCTCAGCAGAGGTCTGGCAGAGTTTACATCAAGGAAAAGGCCTCCGTGTCTCTCTTGGTGAGCAGCCACAGCAGCGTACAGCTACAGCTCCAGGTGCTAAGCGGCCTTTGCTTTGCCTGCCCATGGTTCCTCTTCCTTCCAGTAACAGTTTTGATTTGTTAGTGGCCTCCTTCCACCCGAGTGGCCAAGTGATATGAGCGTTACCAGCCAGCACAGCCCCTGTAACTATGTTCTCTCCCGTTCTCTCTCTCTCTCTCTCTCTCTCTCTCTCTCTCTCTCACACACACACACACACACACACACACACACATCCAATAGTTCAGAGCTTCCAGCCTCCAATGAGAGCCTTGCCCCAGAATGAAGCCGACACAGAAGAAGTAGGGCTGAGGAATGGGAGAAAGCAGGTTGTGGCTCCTAGAGTCTGAGTCTCGAGCTAGCCTGTATTTGAGGTTGAGCTGAGCTGAGCTTGGGCCTCCCAACGCGGCACCAATCTGGGTAACACGAAGGAAGCTGGGCTGTCCCCGCGTAGTTCCCCGCCACTGGCCTTTGGGCTTGAGTCTTGTGAAGGGAGGCCAAAGCTGTTTCTGCTCAGCCCTTGGGTGACTACAAACACCCATCAAAAGGCGATGAGCTGCTCAATTAACGAAACTCCCAGCAGCCCGGGGCCAGACAGCTCTATGGCAGTCATCAGGTAGTGGAGACTGAGCCAGGCCAGGTGAGGAGTTCGAAGGCATTTGAGGAAAGGCTCAGAACTGAAGGGAGACCATGGTGGCCACAAAGGCACATAAGGTTACTGCAGCGATAGCCTCGCATCTAAAGGGTATGCATTTTGCTTTCTATAAATCGTATCAGGAACACTTTGACAAGGAAGAATCAGGGGGCTAAGAAGATGATCTAAGGAGCTACCTGCTGACCAGAGGTGGATGACGTGAGCTCCAGAAGTGAAGCTTGCAAGTGGTTGACACCTGCCAAGCTTGTATAAGTCCACTAGTCCACAATGATACGATCTTTTTAACTATTGAGGAGCCAGTGTAAACTGACCAGACTCCAGACTCCAACAAATAAATACAATAGACAATTTAGTTATTTTTCCATCAAAGACCTAGTCCTGTCTGTCTCTGGTGTCTCTGCCTCCTATACACACATTTTTTTCTCCACTGTATCTCATGGAGGGGCTTTGAAGGGCTGCCCTGATGTGTTCCCACAAGTACTGCTCATGAGTCAAACACTCCTCCACTTTCACCCAAAAGTGGCCAATCTAAAGGTCAGGGCATTCCCTGTGGACTTTGCCACAACTGTGCTTGCGGGTCAGTTTGCCGACAGACCTCGGGTTTGGGTCGCCCACACAGCGTGTGGCCCCACAGTCCTTGACGCAAGAGCCGACATCTCACTGATGCGAACACGGGAGCCACTGGTGATCTGACAGAGGTGGAGCTGCTGTATGTCTTCCAACCTCAGGCTCCCAACATGAAGTCTCATGTAGGCCAGGCCTCTGCTCCTGAGGACAAAGGACAGTTTGTCCCTGCGCTCTTGCCAGCCTGCCCTCTGTACCTCCACCTGTGCTTCCTGTGGCTGTGTTCGGAGGACAGTCCTTCGGTCCGTCCAGCCATCTTCTGTGCAGGCTTCTTCCTTGGGCGCGTGGTCTCCATCTCTGCAGAGTTCTCCCCTTTGCTTTTCGGGTTTCTGGAAGAGTAACTGCAGCCTTTCTCTTCTCAGTACCTCCCCACAGCCAGAGAAGAGCCCAAGACAATTGTGATACTGAGTGAGGTAAATTACCCTCCCTTGGAGAGTCTCAAGAAAGCAAACTATTCCCGAAAAATAGTGAGTGAAAAACAGCAGAAAGTCCCAGCCTTTATCTTCTTGCTTTGAGCAAGGTCTAGGGGCAGAGTCGCAGCTAAGGGGAGAGTTTACATAAAAAGAAAAACCCCAGCCTGGAGGCAAAGAGCGACTTGTAGACCTAGAAAATGCGTGTTTTGAAGCCCTAACACATTAGTGGCTCTGAGTGTGAGCAACTGTCCAGAGGAGCTTGGAACTGTTCCTCCTACTTGAGGGACTGCAGTGTCCTGGTCTTGCTGCAGAGACACAAGTTGAGGGGTCTCTGGTCCAAGTATCATTGCGGGGGAAGCCCAGGAGCAGAGGCATGCAGCGGGCTGCATTACAAGGACTCAACCAGCACCCCACTGTGGGAAACTGTAGGTCACAGTTCAGTCTACAGTGTTTGGAAAAAACTGGCATGTGGAGGGAGGGTTGTGGATTGGAATGCTTGGGTTAAAATGCTTTGTGCTTAATCAAGTTTTAAAAAAAGAGGCAGCTGGGTGGTGGTGGTACACACCTTTAATCCCAGCACTCTGGAGGCCAGAGGCAGGTGGATCTCTGTGAGTTTGAGGCCAGCCTGGTCTACAGAGTGAGTTCCAGGAGAGCTAGAGTTACAACAGAGAAACCCTGTCTCCAAAATTCACAGTGGGGGTGGGGGTGGGGGGACAAAGCTCAATCCCGATGTTCAGGAGGAAGCACGGGTTGTGCTCTCTAAGTTCTGGCCAGGGTCTGTCTTGGATAACAGGCCCAGGGAGTGTTCTGGATGAAGAGGAAGAAGTTCTGTAATCTCCACAGCAGGTGTGAGTTTGTTTACCTCAAAAGAACCTATCAAAGCATGCGCTTACGTAGCCGGATTACTCCCTAAACATTTTATTTCGTTTTTGGTTTTGTTTTGTTTTGTTTGTTTTTGAAATGGGGTCTTAAGTAGCCCAGACTGGCCTCAAACTCACTAAGCGGCCAAAGATGATCTTGGACTACCGCCTCTGCTCCCCAAGTGCTGGGATCACAGGCACAGACCACCACACTAGTACACTGTTTCATTGATGCTTTGCTGCTTGCATGTCTATGTGAGGGTGCCAGACCCCCTGGAATAGGAGTTACACATGGTTGTGAGCTGCCATGTGGGTGCTGGGAATTGAGCCTGGGTCCTCTGGAAGAGCAGCCAGTGCTCTTAACCTGTGAGCCATCTCTCCAGCCCAAAACAAAGAATGTATGGAGGGCTAAGGAGTGACCCAACAGGTAAGAGGGCTTGTTCCGCAAACTTGAATTCCTGGCATCCATACAGAGACAGGCATGGCTGTACAGTCTGTTACTCCACACTGGGGGTCAGAAAGAGGCAGATCCCGAGCGCTCACTGACCAGCCGGTCTAGTTGAATTGGAAAACTTCCCATTCAGTGAGAGACCATGTCTCCAGGCAGTAAAACAAAGGACAAAAGGAAAAAAGGAAGGCTTCTTATGTCCTCTTCTGGCCTCTCCACACACACATGCACACACTCACACGCACACACACTCACATGCACACACACACATGCACACACACACATACACACACACACTCACACACGCACACACTCTCACACACACACACACACATGCACACATACACACACATATGCACACACACACATGCACACACACACACTCACACACGCACACACTCTCACACACACACACATGCACACATACACACACATATGCACACACACACATGCACACACACACACTCACACACGCACACACTCTCACACACACACACACACATACTCACACACTCACACGCACACACTCACACATGCACACTCACACACACACTCACACACACACATGCACACACACACTCACACACACACACACATGCACACACATGTACACACGCACACACACACACTCACACACACACACGCACACACACACACACGCACACACACACCCCTTCACCATAGACATGTGCCTGCACCACACATACCGAATACACTCAAAATAAAATGTTTTTATAAAGTTGTGCATACTGCTCAGTCTTTGTCCTGTTCATGCTGGCCCTGGTACTGGACTAATAAACACTCATCGCTCAGGAAGAAGAGCCCCAGGCAGGCCTAACATCCACAGTCAGTCTGTAGTAGAGCGACCTTGTGCGAGGCTTCTCCATGCCTCAGTGTCCCTGTCAGCACACAGGAGGGGTAAAGGATCCCTAAGGAAGGGACTAAGTGTGAAACAGACTTAGCCCCAGGACAGTGTGATGAGTGCTGGATGCTGGATGAGGAATGCATGATGCCAGTTTGGGTCTGGCTGGTCTCCAAACTCTTAGCTCCGGGTATGTGACACCGACAGATGCTCAGCAAAAGTCAGAAGAAGGAATGCCCTTTGACCCCTCAGCCAATTGGCCTGCTTGCTCTCTTCTACAGAAAGACAAAGGCAGGTGCTTCCTGCTTAATCCTAGAAGACACCACTTCCCAAAGGCCCCACATGTTCATGGGCCGTGTCTCCCACTGTGTGCCTGGAAGCCACACTTCCAAAGATCCCACCATGACCAAAATCCCTACATTCCCATAGGACATGCCTGGGACCCTGGCACAGGGAGATCCGAAGCCCCCAGGACCTCCTTCCTGGTGTAAAAGTTTGTACTGACTCTTTCCTCAGCTGCTGCTTCCAGTGAAATTCCTGCCAATCACACAGCCCTGGGCAGGGTCATGCACCCACAAAATGTGACCCCCCAGAAACTGATGGCCCATTGTAACATAGAACTCAAATCCAGATGTAACTTGTCTTTGTACCCTGGGGTGGAAAAGAAGTAGAGAGGCTGTCCCCTTTCAGGAGCAATGTATGTGACCCCTGCTACCCTGCTTTACCATACATCCCTCCCATAGCAAGCTGAGACACGCTCAGGAGCCCAGGGGCTTTGGTGGAGTCCGGCTGAGGTGGTAGGGCAGAGGGTGGCAAGTGACCGTGGAGTAAGGGAGCATCAGGCATGGGCCTGGGTCTTCGAGGAAGCTCATTCCTCAGTACCCCATGCACGTGGGCAATTGTGTGCATGTGCACTGACACGTGAGGACGTGTAGGTGTATGCATGTGTCTGCACATGTGTGCATGGGTGTACACACATCTGACTGTGCACATGTAAGTCTATGGTGCGTGAGTGAGAAAGTATGTGTATGCCTGCGTGTGTGCCTATGCGTGAAGCGTGCGTAGGCATGTGCGGTTCCCCGGCTGTAAGCACCGGGAGCTAGCATGGAGGGATGCGCCCAGCACTCAGTGTGATTGTCACCTTAAAGTCCCTAATGGCGGAGGAATTCCCAAGACACACTGAAGGAAGGGGGTGGGAGTGAGAACCAACTGTACGTTAAGATTCACCAGGCCTGGAGCCTGGTCAGAAGAAGAAGAAGCCTGGCTCCAGGGTCCTCTGAAGTGGCTTCAACAGCAGGGCTCACATCCTGCTCACTGGATGCACCACCTGGAGCCTCTCGAGGAGAGACGTGAACTCCAGTTACTGCCCTCCTGCCCCAGGGTTGGAATCAGTGACTGGGAGACGGCCTGTGTCATCAGAAACAGACTGTCTTTACTCAAATGTGGAGAACAGAAATGCTCCAGGTGGAGCCAGGACCTAAATTCCCACCCTAGAGCCCAACTGTGCAGCCCAGAGTACAGCTGAGGCGCGAACACCTTCGTCAAGGTCCACGAGGGAAACAGGCCCAAGCTGGGGCCCCGGGAAGACGGGTGCTGCTTTCTTCAGGTTACGATGGAAGCACGCCGTCTCCCGTAAGTGGGTTCAACCTCTTTCATTGCATTCAGAACTCCAAGGTCCCATCTTCTTGCCCCGTCCAGCCCAGGATCAGCCACAGCCTCTCAGAGTTCACCTCTCAGTATTTCCTTTCTGGTATCTTCCACAGAGTCCCCTAAGGACCAGGCGTGAAGGAGAGGAGCTGAGAGGTCGTCACAAGTAACTCCATGGCCCGGCACACAGCTGTCACTTGCAAATGACCAGGAAGCTGAAGAGCAAGGCAAAGGCAGGACAAACAAGGAGCAGAAAGCGCGGGGCGGGAGTGGGAGCCCCACAGGGCCATGAAGAATTGCAGGAGGCCTGGGCCTGATTTCATCTTGAGCTCTCAGAAATCAGAATGACTTCAGTCAGGCCACAGGATCACAGGGCACGTCTCGGCACCGACTATTCAAGGGACTCAGAACAGGAACAAGCATGGACGGCGTTGCTGGGGCTCATCCGTAAACTTCGGGGCCTTGAGAGGAGACGACAGAGCTGCTCATGACCCAGGTGGGGCCAAGGCACAAGATTCCAGAAGAGATCTTTGCACAGAAGTGCAGGCACTGATTGTGTGCGTGTATGTGTACGTGGCTAGGACAGAGAAGAGATGGGGAGAGAAATTTACCCTGGAATAGGGCCCGAGAGGCCTGCACTCTGTCCCTTGGAGTTTGAGAATGTCGCAATGCACACCAGTCCCAGCCCAGGCAAGAAGGAAGAACTAACAAGATCAGGACCCACAGACAGTGGCAGGGACTCTGAGCACCACAGCAAGGACTTCAGGAGCCCAGAGGCGAGACCAGCGTCATAAGTGTGCGGGGGGGGGGGGGGGAACAGCTGCAAAAGAGGAGCCAGGCCCTGGGATCACCTCCCACGGGCAGGAGGGGACCAGGTCAGTATCCCCAGTCGGAAAGACTCACCAGTGCCTTTAGTAAAAATCTGTGTTCTTGGCCTCAGGCCCTCATCAGGAATTCCGATTCCAGGCCCTGGTGCATCTCAGGCTGGCCCAGGACTTGCAGCAACGCTGAGGCTGGGGACAACTCTCCGTCCAAGGTGTCTGCATCGGCTTGTGCTCCCTGCTACCCATGGCACTGGCCGCTCAGACCCTCTCCTAGTGCTCATATCATCATCCCTCCTGGGGAGAAGAAAAGCTAGAGCCTGGAGCATTAGCTTCTTGCTGGTATGGGGTCCCCTTCCTGCCTGAACCCTTCTTCCTGCAACCCCTGTGGTGAGATGCTCCAGGGTCTCCCACACAGCGAGGTATTTGCTTTTCAGCAAAACAGTGAAGATAGAGGCCCTAAGCATAGAAAGCTAGCTGGGTCCACAGGGTGTGGACAGAGTCTCTCCTCCCACATGGAAGAGCCAGACCAGAGGTTAAACATCAGACACCCCAATCCATTCTGAGCAAGGGGGCTTGGCTGGTGGGTCCGCTGGCTTGGCTGCTGATTCTTGCTTATGCTGGATGAACCCCAGGGCTCACCGTGGATGCGACCTGCAGTCACGGGGGGTGAGACACTGTGCTCATTGCCTCTGCAGCTCGGGGTTCATGATGACTCATGTGACTCAATACTCATGTCAACACGGCCCAGGGTTCATAGTAGGAGTGGTCTAGCGTTCATGGTGGAGATGGCTCAGAACCTGTTTAAGGTGGGTGAGGCCCAGTTCTCACGCAGGTGGGGCATCTGACAGGGCATCGAGAACTCTTCCCAGCCTCTGCTCTTGGGTAGGGTGAAGGTGGGGCAGACCAAGGCTGGCCTTGGTTTCCTGCCACGTCCTCTGTTTTGGGATGGAGATTTCCCCAGCCCTCCTCTCTGAAGCAGAACTGTGTAGAAGTCTGCAATGGACCTCACCAAGGACAGCACTCTGCCGTCATGCCGCCTGGTCGAGGCAGGTCACCCTAAAAGCTGCCAACCCCACCACCAGGTTTAAGGAGTCGGGCATGCAAGACCCCAGCGAGGGCTGGCTAGCCTTTCTCGCCTTTTCTTCCGAAAGCCTCCAGTTTTCTAGTGCTCCCACCCTCGGGGACCAACGTACGTGTGACACGGGATGCCAGCTTCAGAATCAGGGAATTCTGGCAGGAATCAGGCAGAATCAGGGTTGAGAGGAGTTGGGAAAGATTGTTGGGCTGGGCAGTGAGGCTGAGTGCCAACCCTGAACCAGGGCTGGGAAGGAGGGTCTTCTGTCTGTGTGATCCCACTTCCCACCTCCTCAGGACCCTGTCTCCAGGCCTCAACTACCCCAGGCTAACAGCCACGGTCCCTAAGCTAAACAACCCTGTCCCTGCCTCTCTGGGTGGGGGACAGGTTCACTCCTGGCAGACGCATTATTTAGAGGCCACCAGACGGTAACTGTGAGTGCCCAGTGGCCCCAGCCTCTCGTAGGGCCCTGCTTTCCAAGCAGAAGCACCTCAGCTAACTGCAGATGCATCTGTTGGTGCTCTGGCTTCCCACCACATGGGTGGCCCTGATTCCATGAAAGCAACCCTTGTATGTGCCTCTGTGCCACAGGGCCCATGACAGAGCTCCTGGTCAGTGGTGCCTTGCAGGGTTCTGGAGAATTGCCACCAGCTCAGCCTCCCAGTGACAAGACACACCCTGCATCCTCACATTATCCCTGGGGTCATTAGCATGAGATGGGTGCAGCCTTCCTGTGCCCAGGGCGACACCCCAAGCGTGAAACTTACTTAGGACTTGCACCCCAACCCCACCTGCCTGGGCCCCAGCACTTAGTTTTTAAGCAAAGCTCTGGTGTGAAAAGAACATTTATTTTCACAGCTACTTGGCAAACGACCTGGGCTGGGTCAGCCACCACTTGGGGAGGATCGGCTTCCTTCTGCGGTGAAGACAAGAGGAGCCCTGGATTCCAAGCCAGGACCACTCGGGACCTAGGCGGTGCACATGACCCGGCTTCTTGGAGCTGGGCATTGCCGAGGCTTCCCTGTGGCGTGTCCTCTGGCTGGGCGGCGTGATCAATGCGCAGCTACAGCTGGTTGAAGGGGACCAAATCCATCCAACAGCTGATTTGGTTCCATTTTACCAGCTTCAGCAAAGCATTTGGCTTCAGATTCAGTGGGAGGAGTGACTCCAGGAAGAAGACGGCTCTGTCAGGCTGGTATCCATGCCAGGCCCTGCCTTCTCCGAGAGCCGGTGTAGACCTTGGAGCTCTGCAGCGGCTGGGTGTGAGGGGCCACATGTACGTTCAGACCCACTCTGTGCCCCAGAATGGGCCTCACTGGGCAGGGGAAGGCAATTGTTGGTCCTTATGCCCTTGGTTGGGTCCCACCTCTGTCCCTCACCTGCTTCTAAGCCACAAACACACCAGTGTTGTCCAGTGCCCTGTCTGGTCACTCCTTTCTAGAATACATCCAAGACCATCGAGCCTCTGACCCATGGACTTGCATCCGGGCTTGGAGACCTCATAGGTTTTCACCCTCGACCCCACCTGCATCACCCAGATGCACTCCCATTGTGCCAAGGCGGAACTGTTTCTCAGTTAGTCACAGGCCCTGTGACTGGGCAGCCAGCCCTGGCTTGTAGTGACCTTGGGGGCAAGGGTAAATAAGACACCACACACAGCTTTGGATAGGCAGAAGCTGGAATATCCCAGTGAAGCCTGGTTTATGTGGCAGGAGAGGTGGCGGAGGACTGAGGAGCTCCCTGCCCTGGTCCTCCAGCCTGTCAGCCTCTCACTTCACAGCTCCTACTCAGCGACTCAGTGTTCACATCCCCTTCAAGAAAACTAGCTTTCCAATGACACCCGCTCACCAGGAACAAGGACATGAGGTGAGAGTCCTCAGCAGCACGGGGACATGATGTCCTCTCCCTTCCCCTCCCGCCTCCCCTCCTCCTCTTCTTCCTCCTCCTCCTCCTTCTTCTCTCTCTCTCTGTCTCTCTCTCTCTCTCTGTGTCTGTGTGTCTGTGTGTGTGTCTGTGTCTGTGTGTCTGCGTCTATGTGCCTGTGTGTGTCTGTGTCCCCTCCGGAAACACCACCCACCCAATAACTGTTGAGTAACCCCACAACTTCAACCCCAACCAGCCCACTCCAGCCTGGGTTCACAGTGGCCTTCTCGAAGCGCCTCTGATACATAACCTCCAGAAAGATCCACCCAAGGATGCCTTGATGTCCCCCTGGAGCCACAGGGGTAGGCTCTGCCTTTCAGCCACACAAAGACAGACAGAGGGTCTTCCAGGTACCAGCCTCTGGCTCAGCACATGCCCCTCCTCTCCTTGCTCCTGTGTAGGGCAGACACCAGACTCTCAGCCCTTAGCTACCAATGTTGGGGATCAAGGAAGAGGACCACAGCCCCCCTTTCCCTGATGTGTCAAGGCCAAATCCCACTCCAGTGCCAACACATAGCCAACACTAGGGCACAGTTTCCTCCTGCCAAGCAGCAGAGTCACAAGAAGATAGAGCTGGCATCCTCGTTGGTCCCCACGAAGGCTCTTATTTCTGTCCAAATGTCACCAGATTGGAGGAATTACTCCCAGATGAACAGATCTTCGGTTCCTCCCTGGGATGTCCCAACACTTCTCAGATGGGCTCAGACTTCAGAAGACATCAGGCTCCACTGAAGCCCAGTCAGCCCTGGCTCAAGGGCATGTGAGAAGCAGAGCGACAGGAACCGCATTCTTCAAGGACATGGATCCTGAACAACCCATTTAGCAAGGTAGGGAGGGGAGTAAGCACTGTTAGCCAGAGTCCATGCCACTCACAGACACCAGGACCCCTAGGCAAACTGCAGATCTACATGGCGTGTCCAGACATGACCTTAACAAGAGTTGGCTCATTGTCACCACCCCAGAGGTGACACCCAGAACGCAGCTCCCCATCATCCAGCACAGCTGAAGAGCCACCGGCTCCTGCTGTCTACCCAACTACCCCATGCAGCTAGGAGGACACCAAGACTAGAGCAGCCCCCAAGCCACCCCCTTGAGCTACCCACCCAGGAACTTTGCCCACCTCACCCCATATAGACTACCATCCCAGTGACTCTGCTGAGTGAGCCGACACACTGAGGGTTTGAAGGGATCGACCACAATTTGGTCTCCTCAGACACCATGACGCAGAACCCTGTAGAAGCAGCAAATTTCTAGGCCTCTATGTCAGACAGTTTTCCATTTGGGGCTCAGCCTTCATTAAAAGCTGCCCAGAGAGGCCCCTGGGAACTCTCTGAATTCTTTGTGGGTATTCTTTTCTTCTCTTTCTAAACAACAAAAAGATGCTGGCATCGCACACATCACAAACCACAAGGACCCATGACCTCTCCATGAGATCCACCTTCTGCTTCTCCTAAGCCTGAGCGTTTACTTTACCCAAAACCTGCTGCATCCCGGCCTGGACTGCCCTCTTCCACACAGTCAGCTGTGTTCAGCTACACCTGCTCTCTCAGACACAAGACACGAGATGCTCCATCACAGTAAAGAGCAGCTCTGCCACACTGCACCCCTGCCCAAGCTAGAAGTCAAGCCGGCCAGCAGGGGCATGGTAGCCATGAAGGGCCACCTAGAGCCTTGGTGCCATGCTTGGCAGAGAGACACCCAACCACGGCTGGTGAATGTGGGACCCGCTAGGACGGCAGGGTTGGCATGGAGCCGACGGGTCACGGTGTCTTTGGTAATCCTCTCTTTACTGGGTTCCCAAAGCAAACGGGATTGTAGGTACTGTTTGTGCACTTTATGGACCAAACCGTTAAAAAGGTTTTAAAGCATCTGCCGATGGAGTCATCCCGCCTGGGAGGAGAGCACTCAGCATTTTCAAGCAGCGACAGATACTAGACACGGGCACTCGCTGCTGAAAACACCAGCAGCCCTGGTAAAATCAATGGGAAATTAGATGCCATGAAAATGCGAAACGCGGCCAATTAGTTATAATTGGAGCAAATAGCGACGGAGCAGGGATCACTCGATGCCGGCAGTTCCTGGCACGCGGGCCACCCTCGCTCTTACCCCCTGAGCCCCCAGGAACTCCTGGCACTGAGCAGAGCAGCAGCTGCCACCTCACCAGGAAGCCCTCCTGCATCTGCTAGGGGCCCAGGACCCCGCTGGGCCCTGCCTGCCGGGAGGCAGCACAGGAGCCTGGGGATCAGAAGCAACAGCAAGCTCTCAGCAGGATTACTGTTGTCAGTCTCAGCTGCCTGTCCTAGCGTCTGACCTCAGACTCTGGAGTAACACACTCCAAACTAGAGGGAACTGGGGGTGGGGGGCACTTCCTGGGCCTCTCTGTGGCTCCGTTTCTCAACGGCGGGCAATAGCACCTGTGTCTGAAGGCCAGCCCTGTGTGGCCTGTCATTTCATGCCTGTCATGGCTCCATAGGTGACCCCTGGCTCTACGGCCAACAAGGAGTGTGTGAGCGCTCCTTCGTCCAGCACCCTCAGCCTCATCCCAGGATATCAGAGACAGCAGCTACTTCTGGGCAGAAACCACACAGCCACTTCCTAACACAGTGGGAGCAACGAATCCTTCATAAGATTGTAATACCAAACGCTCCTGCTCAAGGACAGCCAACGCCTAGTCACATTGTAGCCAGCCGCTGCCCAGAGGCCACAGGGTAGGTTCAGCTGTACCTGTAGCCAGAGTCCTCACAAGGACCTAGGGGCCTGGCTGGGGGACCCCGCAGCCTCCCACACCAGCACCCTGGCCAATGGCAGGTCCCTGACCCCACTGACCCCCACTCTCATCTCACAAGAATGCCACCAACTCCTGCTTGGTGCTTTCTGTGGAGATCGTAAAATTTAAGTACCAATAACCTAATATTTCTCTACATAGTGAAATTGCCCACTAGAAGCAGATTTGCCACACAATTAATGCTTAACTCCCATATTGTGACCCATCCTTAAAGCAGGGTGAGTGGCCCTGGCCAGGGCTGCTGATCAGGAACTTTCTGGAAGTTCTTTTTGGGGTACCAAGTCCCATGGGGAAACCTCCAGAAAAAGCCCTCATTGAAAAGCAAGGGGAACTCTCACCCCACGTCAGCACGGTTTCTTTGTATCAGCAGTGCTGACTCAGCCAAACACCACCAAGACCCTTTCCGCCTGAATCCATAACTTTTCTGTCTGTTCAAAAAATGTATTTTTTCTCAACACTGATAAAAGTTTAATACAGAGTTGCCCGGGTTTTTAATAAACTTGTCAACAAAGAAGCGTGGCAAATTGATGGGGCCCTTCCTGGAGATAAATTTCACCTGAAATAGACCCACTGAACAGGGGGCAGGCAGAGGAGGCAGGGACGGGAGGGGACATGAGATGGTTTCGCTGTTCTTTGCAAAAAACAAAAGACAGTGTGTGTGTGTGTGTGTGTGTGTGTGTGTCTTATTATCTCAAAGATATGGCTGTAGTAATCACTGATTCTATTCAAATTAAAAACCGTGACTAGGAACTCAGTCACGGAACCTGGAGGTCAGGGAGAGTTTCTCTTCGGAAGGACTAATGTGTCCTGAGATGAGAAAACAGGTGTCTTGTCAACAGAGTCTGGTGAAGCCCTGCAGTGGGTAAGACAGGTGGGTCCCATGAATGTGCTGCACCCCTACTTCCTGCAGAAATAGACCCTGCAGTTGCCAAAGCTCGGAGCCTGGAATTCAGATATAGCATCAGGTGAAGCTGCAGAGGGTTCTGTTCAGCACCATGGGTTTGGGGACGCCATGGAAAGCCCAGGTAACGAACAACAATGTACATGTTCTCTAACCTCTACCCTGTTCTTACTCTCCCTATGGCTTGGGGAAGCCAATCGGGACGTAGAGACATGACAGGACACGGCATTGTCTTCAGATGTGAGAGTGACACCCTGTGTTTGAGGGTGTCCCACATAGGACACCCACGGTTCCCCACATAGGAACCGCCATTACCAGATACCTTGTGACGTTTGAAATCCCACCATTATACATTCACTTGTTGGGACAAAAGTGAGCAATGCCAACTTCCTTGGGAAGGGGAACCTCACAGGGTGATCTGGAGAGATCTCTAAGCAGAGTAGGCAGGAAGGACGCCTCACAGCGACTTGGGCCCACCGGAGGACTGAGTCCGGGGCGGCAGGACCAGGACATCCCCTGCACCAGCTCCAAGAACTAAGACTCTCCTCTTCTGCCCTCCTTCAGTGAACAAAACCCATACCATGCCCTTGAGAGGGGTGAGAAGAAGCCACAGATCCCACCTAACCCAAAGCCTGGAAGAGACACAAGGAGGAGAGACACAGAAAGTAGAGCTCAGCGCCACCCCTCAGGCTACGGCTGCCGACTGGGAGCACTTAGGAGGCAGCAGGGTTCGGGGGTCACTCCTGGGCCTCTGCAGCACCGAGTCACCCAAGTCCAGTTTCTCCAACAGGACAGCTGAGAATGCAGGCTATTTATACCAGCCATGATGACATGGGCAAGACTGGGGAGACACAGAGCCCTGTGGCCATATCTGGGCATGACTGAGGGCACACGGGGCTGCCAGGAGGACAGGGTCCAGGTGGCACATCTGTCCTGGATGTCCTTCAGCCTCACAGTGTCCCCATGGAACCCCCACAACAGGCTCCGGGACAGCTGCCTTCTCCCCTTCTTGCAGTTAAAAATACTCTGGTTCACTGTCCCATTTATCCTGAATCTATCTTCCATGCACACATGTCTGCCCAGCACCAGGGAGGAGTCACTGTCCTTACCCCAGCTTCTGGTTTGGCCTCAGGGAAGGAGACCCTAGACTTTCAACCACTTTGTGGGGGACCCTCCTGGCCAAGGAACAGCCCGCAAACCTCTACGCTCAGCACTTCAACATCAGGACCTCCCTTCCGCTGTGCTCTCTCCTAGGAAGCCTGTGCACCACTGCCTCGCCCTTCCCCCACCCACACTCATAACCGTGGGGCTGTCCCACCCAGCAGGTTGCAGACCTGCTCCAGAGCCTTGGCAGACCTCTGGAAACCATTGCAGTGGCCACCTCGCAGAAAACCACCCTGCCCGCAGACCTGAAGCTCTGTTGCAGGTGACCTCTCATCTCTGCCCTTGAGACAGGCAGCCCTGCATGTGCCTGTGGCTGCGGCTGCACTGCAGCACCCAGCAGCAGCTCTGCAGCAGCAGGCGCCACCCCAGCTGCTGTCGCTGCCGCCCCTCCCACACGCTCAGCTGCAGCTGTCTTCCCAGGGTCATGGCAAGCCTTGAACTGGGAGTGCTAAGGACACCCAGCAGCCTCCGCAGGGACCTCCCAAACCCAGGTCCTCAGCCCAGGAAGGAGCAGCCAGCGGAGCATCTGAGAACTGCCTGTCCTGCCCCTTTGCTGCTCTCTTCCCTGCCTCTTTCCAAGTGTGATTCACCCAGGACACTGGGGCCAAAGCTGCTGGCCAGGCAAGGACAGTGGGCAGGACTGGGTGGGGTTCTTCACGACATCAGGGGTTCTCATCCTACAGCCTGCCTCTACTGGTCCACACCATACCCAAGTCCAGCCACCCTAAGGAGGGTGCCTTGCTCATGGACATCAAGCGGGGAGCAGCGCTGTGCTGCGGAGAGTGAGACCTGCAATGAGACGTGCATGGCTGCTGAGTCAGCACAAAGCCCTGCAGAAGGCTGGTCGCCCTTTCTGCGACGGTGGCATTGATGTGATGTGCGCACCTCCCTCCTCCTCACCAGCCTCTTCTCCACCATGCCCTGGTACCCTAGTCCTGAAGGTTACCCAAGTTCCCTCCCTTCTTTAAGTTACAACATTTTGGTGTGGGGGTGGGGCGAGGGGGCGGTATGCAGCTCTAACAGCGCGCACTTTGATTGACTTGGACTCTTCGCAGATCTAAATGAGATTGCCGAGGAACCCCATGAGTGCTTTAGCGGCCAGAATACGCTCTGAAGTGCTCGTGCTATGAAATGCTTTATCACGCTCAAGGTATGGCACTGTTTACCTAGCTGAAGTCAACATCAGACACACACCCCTTTTAGAGAGGTTGGCAAAATTTACTTGGCCACCTAGCTACAAAAATAATAATAATAATAAATAATAATAATAATAGGTGGCACGTTCACACACACATTCCCTCACTCTTGAGGCTCAACCCAACCTGAGGAGTGTCCAGTCCTAGTAAGTTCAGGTGTGAAACACAGTGTGGAAACATTCAGCTCACTGGGGACCTAGAGACCCGTGATTCTCAAATCTACTGCTCTCTTAGCAGAGTTCAGGCCCCCACGAACTCTGTTCATGGCACGAATGTTCCCAGCACGCTCTGGAGGCTGAAGAGCTCCGAGCGGTGCAGACCTGTTCCAGTGAGCTCAGAGAGAGGATACGAGTCTCCGCACAGCTGCACACTCCTTTGGGTCCCCAGCCTGCTAGGTAAGTCTCCGGTGGTGAGGTGTCCCCTTTGCTCCCCACTGGCCTCATTTGGCTCCTTTCTCTCTTAGATTCCCAGCCTTTGGCTGCATATCTGGGATGGTACCCAAACTAGGAAAGTCCTCGTGGGAATCTCTGGCCCAACCCAGCCTGCCTTGCCCCTCTTTTCCGTGTAAAAATTCAAAGACACAATAGAAGACCATCCTGGCCAACCACATACCAGGATGGCTTGGGGTTCCATCCCAGTTCATCCTGTGAAAACCCATGCACCAGACCTCACAAACACAGGCCCTCACAAGTATCACCAGGGAACCAACCCTCCCGAATGCTGGGGGTGGGATCAGACATGCAGGGAGGTGTCCAGGGGTACTCATTTTTAATTCAGCAGATGGAGAGCGCCACGATGATTTATAACCAAAGAGGCTGAGCCTTGCTCCCTGCAAACTCTCTAGTTTTACTGCTCAGTCAAACCTAATTCCAAAACACTAAGGCTTTTATTTAAACACCACATCCTGCAATAAAGCTTTAATGTATGACTGACATATCTAGCGGAAGACAGTGGTGCGCCCGTGGCCACGAGCGGCCTCGGTGGCCGCACACCGGCTGTTTACCTCCCTGTGGCCGGAGCTGGAATCAAGCAGGGCACAGATGACCTTCCGGGGTTACGGAGCACTGACCACTCCAGGGACGATGACCAAGAGGGAGAGAGTGCCAAGGACAAGGCCACATTCTCATTGCCACGCCCTCTGCACACACGGAGCCCGAGATGAGGAGAGACTGCAGTTTCCAGAAGGAAGACTCTAAAACTGGAAGTGGACCCATGACTGTGGAGGCCCTCGCCCTTCAAGACCACCCAGGATGGAAGCCACCTGTCAGCTCAGATCTGCTCCTTGCATTTGACCTCTGGGTCCACTGCTTGGCCTCAACTGCCCAAGACCCAACACCTAGAGCTGAGAGAGCTCCTCCCCGTCCAATCGCATTCCTCCAGAGGTCATGGTGCAGGACTTACAGGGGCACCTGCCACACTCTCACGAGCATGTGAGAAAGAGACCCAGATCTGCAGAGTAGACACCTGTGCAGGGGCACTGACTCTAGTCATGTCACAGACCCAGAAATGAAGCCAGACATATGCTAGTCACAGGCCGTCAGCTCTCCGCTGCTCCCAGAGCTCTCTCCCCTGCATCCTACCTGAGCAGGACCAGCTCTGTAGGAAGTGCTTGGGAGACCCTGCCTTCCTCTCCTAGGACCCAAAGGTTGTCAACCCAGCCCTTTTTCCAGACCACACCAGCTGTCAGCAAAGCAGGTAGGACAAGGATCCTAGGTCGCACGTGGACTGCTCAGCAAAACTTGACTAGCCTTCACAGAAAGAAGGCTTCAGGTTGGATTTGGTGAGAAAGTTGAACGGAGTGATTCTGGGGATCTGATGGGGGCCTGCAGAGATGATGGAACGAAACGGCCTAGGTCCCCAGAGGTGGCTCCTGGGCTCAGGGTCCCAGGCTCCTTGGGCTGACTCCTCCACTAAGGCTGGGACAGATTCAAACCCTTGGTTCCCTTTATCTTAACCCTCATGGGTGACCAGGATACCCATGGGTAGAGCTGGGACCGGACTGCCATGAGCAGCCGTGGGTCAGCACGTTGTGGTCAGCTATGTCTCCTCTACCATGCCAGTGAGCCAGAAAGCAGCCAGGAGAGTCCCTCAAAAGCCTCTGCCATGCAAGTCTACCCTCTTTCCATACTCCCTCCTGCGGAGCACAGCCCTTTAGAACTTGCTGCCTCTCCCAGCGAACAGTCCCTACCCTGCTCCCTCAGCCTTTCTGCTGGAGAGCCCTCCTTTTGGGCACAGCAAGGGTCATGGCCAGCTCCAGTCCCCAGCCAAGCTCCCAAACCCTCAGGCCTGCCGCCCACTCGGGACCCCAGGCCTGCCAGAGGGCCCCTCCCTCTGCCGCAGTCAGCGCACTGAATATTTAATGTCTGACGAGCGCTTCCACCTGCTGACACAGGCAAAGTGGCAGAACAATGCCGACAGGGACACAGCCAGTCCCCTTACCAGTGGCCTCCGGAGGCCCCGCCTGTCCGTCTCCCTCCCCGAGTAGCCACCCACGGCGCATGGGCCACCCCTCAGTCTGGCGAGAGAGTTCCTGGCCTGAAATACATACTTCTTTACATTCCATAGCTTAGCAGGTCCATATGGGTATATAAAGAAGTATGTGTCCCAAGCAGGCAGTTCAATGTGCACAAGGCTGTA
This sequence comes from Cricetomys ansorgei, assembly GCA_026225945.1. Lineage (NCBI taxonomy): Eukaryota > Metazoa > Chordata > Mammalia > Rodentia > Nesomyidae > Cricetomys > Cricetomys ansorgei. The sequence continues at coordinate 10,809,270 of JAMJFZ010001249.1, read as the reverse complement.
GCTCGGGAAGTGACCCAACACAAGCCGACCCATTTGGTGTTTAAAAAAAAAAAGAACTCCCACCAAGTCCATGTCAGATCAGGGCCTATTCCCCCACCCCCACCCCAGTGACTCCTCTGGGGTCACCCTTCCCGACTGCACCCTCTCTGCCTTTGCCTCAGTCTCTCACACATGTGCACACTTGGTAAAGAAGGTTGGGAGCAGACAGGGCCTGCTGGAAGTCTCAAGAATCTTATTCCCAACCGCTGCTCAGTTTCCCTCACTGGAGCATGGCAGGGGTTCTCTCCCATTCTCCTCAACAGAGGGAAGCTGCATCCCAGACTTTCAGAAACAGCCCCAACCTCTGCCAGATCTTCCCTCTCCTTCCTGCCCACCTGTCCCCACCAAGGACAGAGGGGATGGGGTAAGAAGACAGAATTCAGGAGCAGCTCCACCCACGGGCCATCAGAGATCCAGCACCCCAAACCAAGGACCAGGTGTACCATTTTCCTAGGCTGAACAGCCCAGCTTCCTGAGGACAGATTAAGGCAAGCAGTTTCAGGAGTCTCCAGAAATGGACCAGGGGGCTTACCTGGGCAAGTGATGGCTTCCCTGGCAGGGCCCTGATGAATTCTGTCTCCCAAAATGAGAGTCCCCGAAAGGAGGGCTCAGTGCCCCTTTCTTTGAAGCAAAGGAGAAAGATGGTGATCTTGGGCTCCATATTCCCACCAAGTGGCTAAGGGCTACTGAGAGGTGACCTATCATGTCCAGCTCTTCCAGGCTTGGCCTGGCCTCAGAGCTGATGCCCAGCCAGTGATGAAGTGTTTCTATTCTGGCCGTCTCCTCCTTTGGTTCTCTCCCCTCTTTTCTCTTCTGCCCTCTATCCTCGCCCCACCTGCACCTACGGTCACCAACCCGAGCTGCCTCATCCCTTGCCCTGCAGCATGGCCACCTGAGGTGATGGTGAGCAGAGAGTCCATATGAAAATTCAAAGGTCATCCCTGAAGGGCTCGTCCCTCACCTGGTCCATCAAACTTCCATCAGTCCCTAGTCAATAGCAGTTTATAGCTCAACACAGGGGCTGACCTCCTGGACCGGAAAATCCCTATTGGGACCAACTTCTGAGAAAGGCAAGTTTGAAAAGTGCAAGGGAAATGCTTGGGAAACTTAGTTGTGCTTTGTTTCTCCTCTTGATTTCTTAGATCTCTCTGGAAGTCAAGTGGGGCGCCCCTTCTGCCCTACAAACTTCTACACCTAGAGTGAGGTAGGAGGGGATCTGAAAGACAGAAAGGTGAACAGGAGTGGAAAGGGAGGCCATTCTTTCTCAGCCTGGGAGAAAGACCACAGGAAGGAGTTGGGGGGTGAGGGAGAGGAAGAGAAGGAGGAAGCAGAGGAGGAGGAGGAGGAACAGGAATAGACTCACACGCTGGGAGGTTCACCATCACTCAAGGTGAGCCTGTAGGGAAGGTGCTGGAACCCTGGAACAGGTGTCCCTGCAGGTGGCTGCCTACAGAGTGAGCTGGAGATACCCACTGCAAGAGGAGCTGGTGCAAACTCAGAGGGTCTGGCTGAGCTCGGTCCTGGTGCGGGGCTGCAGGGCAGTCCTAGTGCCTGAAAGAACATCCAGTTCTCCCTTGTCAGCAGGACGATGTCTGTCTCTGGCATGACCTGACCAGCCCTGTCCCTGTGAGGAAACACCCCAGAGAGCATCCAGACTCTCCGGTTACTGGGAGGGCCGTGTCTCTGCAGAGCCTGCAGCATGCAGAGGTCCCCTGGACGTGGCAGCTGCAGCCCGGCAGTATGGGGAGAGGGACTGGGGTGCTGAGATGCACCCTCGTGAAGCAGGAATGAGCTGCCTGGCAAGGGACACGAACTATGCTCATTTCCCATGTGGTTACTGTTAATTTTTCATTTCCACATAAGCAAAGATAAAAAGGGCCGCCAGGAAGCAGCCTCCACTTCTAGCCTCTGGGGGTGTTCCTGGTGTGGCTGAGCCACTGACCCTGGCTACCGCTCAGGCTCCCTGGGAACTCTGAGAACAGACACCTCAGCCCTCTGCCCCACCTCCCAGGTGGTCATATGATGGTGTCTGGATGTCAAACAGAAAGTTGGGGGACCAGAAAAGCTGGAGTCAATTCAGTCCCAGCCCACATCCTCAGGAGCTGCTCATTCACAAACGAATGAGAGTTACTTCAAAAGTTTCCCACCTTGACAGAAAAGTGGTATCAGCCACCTCCAAGCAGACCCCTAGCAAGCAGAGCTGGTGTCTGGGGCGGGGCCTTACCCAGAGTCCCTCCACTGTGGACACTGGTTCAGCCATAGCCCCAGCCCAGCTCCAGCCCCTGGATGCCTGACACAGCACCCTGCTGATCCTGGCAGGGCTGGGAAAGCTTCAGAAATCCAGAGTCCCAGCCCCTGACAGCCTTGTCAGCGTTCCTCAGAAATCCCCCACCCCCAAGGCACTCATGGTCATAGCTGGAAGTTCCAAGGTAAGTTTAGCCACAATCTCTGCTGTTGCACTCAACTGGTTAATCCATTTCCTTAGCTCTGGTGCCAGTCCCCCAGAACAGCGGGCGCCATCCACCCTGTCCTCCACCAAGCATCCAGGGGCGCTGCTTTCTTGCAAAAAGCCGTATGTCAAAGTTCCTGCATCCCGGTTGGACGCGCCCTCCCAGCCCTCCCAGCCCTGCCGGCTGCTGGCTCTGCAGTTTTCCAAATGTGGATGGTGCGGAGAGCCAAGGGAAAACTCCAGGCAGCCCCTCTGGAGCCACGCGGCGCCAGCACCCACAGCACCCACCTCACCGGAGGGCACACCCCCACCACTGCCGATAAGTTTTCAGGGGCTTTCCTAGCTGGTGGGCAGCTGCAGCAGCCGGCTGAGAGGGACTCACCAGGGAGCCCTGGGCGCCCCTCCGGCTGGGCTGGTGACCGCGGCAGCAGTGGCGGCGGGCGCAGGGTCGCGGCTCCCCGGGAGATGCTGCAGCAGCGGCAGCGGTAGCCACCTCCTCCCGGAGCCAATCGCAAATGCAGGGGTGGGGGCGGGCCGGAGCTCCCGTGGCGTCCGCACTTGGTGGGGGGGCAGAGAGAGAAAGAAGACACCAGGCACCCCGACTCCGCACCCCTGCCCTTCCCCCCAGCTCTCCTGCTGCGGCGCAGACTTAGCAGCAGGGAAATCTTGAAAGAGAGGAGGAAGAAGGAGAGGGGAGGGGAGGGGAGGGAGGGGAGAAGAGGGGAGGAGAGGAGAGGAGAAGAGAGAGAGAGAGAGAGAGAGAGAGAGAGAGAGAGAGAGCGCTGATGCAGAGTTAAGGAGGCAGAGCCCAGCTGCACACCTTGCCCGGCCAAAGCTGCAGGAAGCTCCTGCACCCTCAGCCCAGCCGGTACCAGGTAGAGGTCAGAGCCCAACAAAAGGGAAAAAGAGAAAGGCCCCGCGGGTATGCATGCTCACACATGCACGCAGCCCCACAGGCCAAGATTCATGCATGCAGGGGGGCAGGGGGAGGGGAGGGGCAGAGCCGGGATGGCCTGACCCAAGGCTGTTGGGGCGTGGGGCCCTTAGATCAAGAGCGACCTCACCTTGGCAGTTCTTATATACCCGGCCAAACATCCCAAACACGCGGCCCGGCCAAGTGGCCCCCCTCGGGCTGTGCGCCCTGACCATATTTAGTCAAGCAGGGGAAAAAATAGCCTGTCAGCTGGGCCGAGGCTGGCCAGGCAGCAGGGAACAGGGTGAGAGCCCCAGCACCATTGACAGCGGTCCTGGGCTGCCCCGTCCCCCCTCCCAAGCCCTCCCTGACCAGCCTGCTACCGGCTGTCCCTGTCCGAATCCCCTGCTATTTTTAACTAGGCCCAGTACAGAGGTGCCTCCTCCCCAGTGAGTACTGGCCTCTCTCTGAAGGCCACACCAGCCCATTCCTCAGAGTGCCCTGGCAAAACTGAATTTGCTCCCAGGCTCCAGGGAGGGAGATGAGTGTCTCCCTGGTTTTAGTTCCCTAAAGGCCCAGGGCCTCAGCATCTCCAGAGTAGTGTCTTTTTGCTCAGAAGCAGGGTTGGGTCAAGTGGCAACAGAGCTGCCAGTTTTCCTGAGGGTCCCAAGCCAGCTCCAGGTGATCATAGTTTCAGGTCACCTTGGCTAGCAGTCAAGGCCAACTCTCTTGGGACTCCCACTTCCTCCAGACCCTGGCATCAGGGGTGTGACGAGGAGACCCCATATCCACAGAGGTGAGTAAGACTGGGAGCGCCTCCATTCTGGCTCCCTCCTGGGTTATATAAAAGGCGTAGCTTGGGAACATGGTCCCACTGGGCAGAGACTTAAAATCTATCAGCCTGGGATTGAACTATCCCCTCTGAGTGACACTGAACAAGTCTCTACCCTACTGCTGTGAAATACAGACAGCAATTGAGACGACCTGGGAACCATTGGTGGAAGGCCTGAAGCAGACCCATGGTGGGCATGGGTGTTCCTGCTGTTCTAGGGTCCGCTCACAAACCTCCTTCCTCCTGTACTTAGAGAAGTATCCCCTCTGTACTGACCAATATGGGGGAGCGTGATCATTTACACCTCCCCAGGAGATGCATTTGAGCAGCCTGCCTCCACCCAGGTCACTTCCCAGGTGGTGAGGTAAGGGCACCCCCACCCCAGCTTCGCTCCCAGGCTCTTGGTCACTGAGACCAGTCTACAGAGGCAAGAGAAAGATGAGGCCGTAGCACCGTCACCACGCATATTGGCTGTGACCAGCGTCCAGCCACGGACAGAGAAGCAGGGAGGAGTGTCCCATTTCCGGCCAAGCTGGGGTATTTATAGAGCTGCAGGGTGTACCCAAGGCACACAGTCCACAGGGCTGCCCCCCAGGACCCAACCAACAACAGACTCCTGAAGAGGAAAGCCCTGGGCCCCAGCTTCCAGCCTCTTGGAACCGCACTGTAAGGTGCCAGGCCCCTCCTCGAAGGAGACAAGGAGAAGCTCAGCTGGAACTACCGTGTTGCCTTAGGTCCCCCACAAGACTGCATGTGTGGTTAGGCATGGTAGCACAGGCCTGTAACCCAGCAGTCAGGAGGTGGAGTTGCCAAGAGTTTGAGGCCTACCTGGGCTATGGCGAATACCGAGCCGGCAAGAGCTGCATTAGCAAGACTGTCTCAAAATAAATGAATAAACAAACAAATTGTACCCACGGTGACATGGATGGCTGCGAAGGCCTCCAGAACAGTCAACCCCAACACGCTTGCCTTTGAGACTTCCAACATCTGTTTTTGGTGCTTGGAGAATTAAATGACTGAATGGTAGATGAATGAATGATGTAGTCAGTCACCTGACTGATCGGTAGACAGCCAGTCCTTATAGAGCATGGTGGGGGCGAGGGCTCTGGCTAGAATCCTGTTTGTGTGAGTTCAACTTGAGTTTGGATGAGGCCTGCACCTCATGGGGGGAGCGGTACGAGCATCCATGATGGGCCAGCTCAGTTAGAGGAAATAGAGACAGCGGTGTGGGGTCCTTATAGAGACTAGCCCATGTCTGGGGAATCTGGTGACCCACAACGAGGCAAAGCCACCCAAGATTCTCTGTGCTCCACCCAGGGTTTTTCATGGAGTTTATACCTCAGCGAGGGCCAGTCACGAAGCCTGGATAAGCAAGTCCTATCCTCCACCCAGGACCAGGAGTTGGGGTACCCTTGTCACAAACTGTGCCTGATAGTTCTCCCCTAATACCCACGGACATTGAGACTAAGCATGTGACTTCCTTGAACCCGTCCTGTCCTTGTGCCCACGAACACACAGCTCTCGAGAGTGGCGGACACTTATTACTTCTTCCTCAGGAAACAGGATCGAGGAGACACTGCTCCCATCACCCCACCCTGACCACTCCACGCCAGTGAAACCATTGCGGAAGATAGGCAGTTCCTCCAACAATAAGATTTTAATAAGCCCCAGCAACTGCTCTCCTGGGTACATGTCTGCCAGTGGCCTGCAGCAGCGTCCACGGAACAAACAGAACAACCCGGACGTCGAGGAATGACCAGGGAGCAGCACACGGCATGTTGACAGGATGGAATATCATTTGGCCATGAAAAGCCAAAGCACTGCTACATGCTGTGACTCTCAGAAATACGCTGTGGAGCCAACACGAGGCCACACACTGTGAGACTCCCAGAACTGGCAGATCCAGGGACAGGCAGGGAGGGATCCACACAGGAAGTGGATCTCCTGCGGGTCATGAGAGGTTCTGGAGGGAGACAGAGAGGACAGCTGGCAGTTAGATGCCACAGAGGCTGTTCAAGGATGTTCTTTTCAAAACGGTTCCTTTTATCTTTGCTTCACTTTGTTTTCCTTTTGAGACAGGGTTTCCTGTAACCCAGGCCGCCAGCAAGCTTACTGTGTAGCTGAGGATGACCTTGAACTTCTGACCCTCCTGCCTCCACCTCTAGGGTGCTAGGATTACAGGTATGCCTGCCACTCCCAGCATGGCTTTTTTTATCTTACATGAATTTCTCCTCAATTGAAAAATAGACAAACCCAGCTCAAGGCCCAGCCCACCCTCTTTCCCACTGACCTTCATTCCTGGATGAGGACTGCCCAGGCCTGGACATGGGTACCTGGATCTTAAGGGCCTAGTTGTAGCTTTCCTGGGGACATTCCCCAGGATGCTATAAGTGAACCTCATTTTCCCTACTGAGTCCTGTTAGGGCTGGAACATGCTGTCAAATGGACAGAAGATTGCCCCTCTCTTCTCAGGAATATTCCAGAACCTTAGACCATGTCACTTTGTATGATGGTCCATCTTTCTTGTCAGCTTGATAGGATGGAGAATCACTATGGAAACACACATCTGAGCACGTCTGTGAGGGCGTTCCTAAAGAGGTGTGGCTGAGGTAGAAAGACCTACCCTGAATATGCACACCCAGCGGGCACATACCTTGCCTGTGACTTTCTAGGAAACCCTACCAGTGAGCAGAATCGGAGAGAGATTCACTAATTCCCTGCCTTAAGACTCCTGTGGCCTGCACACACGGTAACATCAGCTTCCCTGTGTTTTGGGCCCTCACCAGCTCTGTCCAGCATGCCCTGTGCTGAGCTCCAAGGGAGCCAGGCAGGAAGCTGTGTTCAGGGAAGGTCCCTGGGCAGGGCAGGGCCCTAGTTAAGGAAAAGGACTGACTTGATGGTGACTTCAGGATACTCCTGCCCGTGCCCTGTGGCTATGCCTATGGACCAATTTTCTGTGCTGACCTGGCCTGGGCCTGGCTTGGATGTGGGTACTGGTTCCACTGGTAAGCCAGGCCAGTGGGAAGACAGTATAGGCTCCACACAGATCCCATGACCTCTCTCTGCCAATGTTCAGCCCACACATCTGTAGCTCTGTCCAGGATGGTCAGCTTGTCACCAAAAGCCAGGAACTGAAGCTGGTGTGGTGGAGCCACAAACTTTGAGGCATATCAAGGACCTAATGCTGGTTCTAAAAAGTGATGTCCCTGGTGAGTATCCATTGAACATATTTGACCTGTGTGCTAGATTTCACAGAGCCTTTATGAGGCCCATGAGCACAGCTCCATAGAAGATGGAGCCTGCAGCACTGCCCAGTGTCAACTAACCACGACCCCAGCATCTGTGGCATACGCTCACGGCATGAAGCATCTCTAGTGGGGAAGGCCTGTGTGCTCCAGTGCGACCTAAGGAGCAGAGTCACACGCCAAGTGGACACAGGGCATGAGGCATCACGCCACAAGTTCCCACCGCCCCTACCGTGCCTGGGAGGCTGCCACTGTCAGACCTGGTATATCCACAGGCATACACACACACACACACACACACACTTCTTTAACAGCAGAGGGAAAACCTCCCTGGCAGCTCGTAAAGAAGGGCATATTTCACTGCCATGGTGCCAGCAGAGAGCAATCTGTCTCCTGCGATGGATGACCCATTCAGTACGGTGACAGCTCAACCATCAGCAGATGCAGGACGCTCTGGGACATCCAGCCCAAGGAACAACAATATAGCCCCCAGCCAGACCTGGATTACTCAGCAGCTCCAGGTCGGCACACAGAACCCAGAACAGACAAGGAGCTGCAGGCTAGGTAGGGGGCAGGTCCTAGGATCCAGGTTGACCCCTGAAGCTGGGGCCAGGCAGACCTTTGAAGCCTCCCCCCAACAAGCTAAGTGGTGGGGCTCAATAACAGCTTTCCCATAAGCCACTAACTGCCCTGTGGAGGACATATCAACACCCTGGAAGAAGACCTGAAGCAACAGGTAGGCCAAGAGGCTTCTGAGGCCCCTGGAGCCACAGCCTCTCCTATTTTGGAAGACTTCCGGCTTGGGATCAGTGTTGGGGATGACAAGGGAGCCCCTCCTACAGCCCTCACCCACTACCGCCCAGGCAGGTAGGACATGAGAACAGTCGGATGGCACCCTGATCTCTACTCAGCGCAGGACAGCCCTACGGGCAACGAGGGAAAGCAAAGGAAGGAGAGCTGATGAGCTCCTTATCCCATGCAGCCCCCTAGACAGCGCTCTTCCATCTAGATGGATCCCACAGGCGAGGATAAGGGGGAGATGGGCCAGTAGACTGGATGGATGGGTGGATGGACAGGTGGATGGATGGATGGATGGGTGGGTGAATGGGTGAGTGGGTGGATGGGTGAGTGGGTGGATGGGTGGATGGGCAGGTGGATAGATCAGGGGGCAATTTCAACTGTGTCTTAAGAAATCTGCCCCAAATATGAAGTTTCTCCTGGAAAGAAGTTCTGCTGAGGTTCAGAGCACACCAAAACCTTCTGTAGAGCGGCCCCCCCCCGCCTGCTCCAGCTGAGGCCTAAGCTTAACAGGCTGTAGGGCATAGACACCCTGCCTGGAGTGACCTCAGTTTCCCCTCTCCATCCTGCCTCCTAAGCCACAGCAACAGCCTCAGCATCAGGACACTTTTCCACCTTGGACTTTACCGATGTCCCCCGGCTCAGGAGTTATTTCTTCACCACTGCACATCAGCCCATCCTGCCAAACCCTCGCTGAGCCCCTGCTGAAGCCTCAAGGCCTCCAGCCTTCATGGTCCTGACCGCCCTTGTCCCACACAGACTACCCCAGGCAGACCCACAAGTTCCTATGGTCCCCAAATGTCTCCTGTTCCCACCTCCAGGTCTTGACACTAACCTGGGTGCCTTGTGAACTCCCTCCTCATTCATCCAGAAGAGCCCTCCATGTGTCTACTACACTGTGAGGGACCAGGGAACCATGGTGATTAGGAGGAAGGGAAGGAGGTCTCAGCATGCCCTCTCTGAGTAAAACATAGTGGGGGGTGGGGCAGAGGAGAAATGGGAGGCTGGCGGGGAAAACCAAGACCTGCCACGGTAAGTATTCTGGTCCTTCCGCAGATGCCCCCCTCCATGTGCCTGCCCCTGCATGAGCCCTGCTGTCCAGCGTGGTCAGCCCTGACCACTAGAAAGGCCATGAGTAATGAAGGCCTCATTTCTAAGTCGGCATTCTCAGGCAGAGCTTGACTTCAGAGCATGCCATGTCACGCTAGGGCCAAAGTCAGAGTTCTTTCATCCACTTCTAGTTCATACAGGGTCTCTCCTCCCAACTCTTGGCACAAGGCCCTTAGAGTAACCCTAAGGCTGTGCACTGAGTCCCCGTGACTTCACAAGAAACATTCTGGGCCTACTCCAGGGAGAGGCCCCTTGTATAGACTAAGCTCTGGAGGGCTCTGGGGGGCTGGGTCACTATCAGCACATCTCCCAGGGTAACGTGAGGCAGCATCTCAGAGGGCAGGTGGCTGTGAGCTTCTGCATCTCTGACTTGTGTCTTGTCTTTCCCAAGAGCTGCGCCAGGAAGAAGAGGTCATTCCTACTTTATCGGGTAGTTGTCCAGGTTGCTGAAGACCCTCCCACTTTGTGAGCTGCCCCCTGCTGTTCTAGTGTGCCTAAGAGGGTACCAAATGGAGGGGGGAGGGGGGACACAGGAGCACCCCACAGTGTTTTCCTGCCTCACCCTGGGCCTGGCCTACCTCCTTGCCACCACCCTCACGGTCCTTTTTCTCCTACCCAGCAGAGCCTACCTCACCCGGGGAAGAAGACATGACAGCGTCCTGAAGACTCAGAGCCAGTGGAGTATCAAACCCACGCAGCCCACACATGCTTGCTGCTGCGTGGACAGCATCCACCAAACAACAGTGATTTCACCTGTGTGCAGCCATCGCTCCGCGCAGAACCCATGTTTGGGACGGGACCCACCTACTGAGCCACCTTCTGGGAAGGTTCAAGGGGTAAAATTGCAGGGTCTATTCCCTGATCCCCTTCCTTTCCCTGGGCTCCACAGAAGGAGGGACCTTGCAGCCCAGAGAATTCCCTAAGTCAGATTTGCAGGCCTTCTAGGCTGCCGTGTTTAACATGCCATTGATGGACCCCTAGCTGGGAGTTTGTCCCTGGCTCCTGAAAAGCGTTGTGAATAGTTGTGAATAACACCGTAGATTCTCAGCCCCTCACCTAGCCTTGGCTTGGCCTCTCCCTCCTCCTAAAGGGAATCTCCAAGATTAAGCTCCTGTGCTCATTAGCTCTAGCTTCCCACTGTTGGGTTAGAGGGTTTTTCCTGGGGTCTCCCATACAGGGAGGGGGGTCCCCAGAGTCAGGAGCTGCCTCATTCTCTTAGGAATGTCCTCCAAGGAGTGTTGATCCAACAGTCTCTCCACCACAATTAGCCATTCCCTCATCCCTTCCCTATAAATATTCATTTTGGAAATGTTATAAAGATGCTTTTTTTAAAATGCCAAACTCATTTGGATAAAGAGCTGAACCGCTGCCAAATGCAGCTGGCAAACTGGGCTTAAGGTGCAGAGTGCAGAGGCTGCCACTGAGCATCCTCCCCCAGGCCATGCTGCACCTTCTGGGGTGTAGTTTAGTTTAGGGTGGGTTTTGGCTCCCTGCCTGGAACACTCGTAAATGTTGAAGCACACTTGGGATATGAGTGTGGGGCACTTTCCAGAAGAGAGTGATGAGCCACCATAGCCCTGAGCCCCAGCCTTGCAGACCAGGTAGAATATGACCCTTATCCCTTATAATGCTTTATCCTTACCCATCTCTGTCTGGAGCTTGCTCCTCAGAGAACTCTACATCTCAGGGGCCTCGGCAGACACAGCATTACCCCATCTTTTGGATCTCTGGCTGGACACACTGAACTCACTATGTCCCAGGGTAGTCTGACTCTGGACCTGGGTGGAGGCACCTGTCCTCTTGCCAACTGTGGCTGGATGTTGGGGACTGGTGGGTGTTGGGGTGATACACAATTCTCTGCTTCTGACTGTCTAAAGAAAGAGGGGTCTCGGGCAAAGGGTTGGCAGTATACAAGTTTGCCTCAAGTTTGCCTCTCAGACAATGGTTGGACACACTCTGGAGTACCTAAGAAGGTTTGGCTCTGAGGTACAGGGTCTGGCCATACTCCTGGGTCCCCAAGGACACATCCCCCCCTCTGTCTCCCTCCTCCCAGTCTAGCTTTCATTGAGAGCCACCCTGCTGGGGAGGGAGCTGTCCACTTAAAAAATGAAGTTCTGTTAAGTCTTGATGAATGACTCTGCCATCTCATAAAGCTCCAGAGGAAGTCAAATTTGGGTTCTCAAAACCTTGGAGGTATCCCTTAAATTTATTACAAGTCCTTATAAATTATTGACTTAGAGTCCTCAGGTCTCTTTCTGTGGAGAAAGTGGCCTGTGGTGGTGATATCTCTTCCTTCGGAGACTCTCCCACTGTGGCTTGAGGTGCCCTCAGGAAATATCTGTGTCAGGAGTTTGGGCTGAGAAAGCCAGATCCATAGGATCAGAGCAGGGGCTCAGCCTTGAGAGGGAACCAGACCAGCAAAGCTGAGGTAGAACCCACAGACATGGGGTAGAACCCGTAGGCACAGGGGAGAACCCACAGTCACAAGAGAGAATCCACAGGCACAGGGAAGAACCCACGGGCAGTGGCACAGGGGGGAACCCACAAGCTCTCTGGAAATTTCATTCTCCTCAATCCAGGGTGTTGAGGACGTTTTGCTCTCCAGCTCACTGAGAGGAGAGGGACTCTATTTCCTAGCTTCCTCTGAAAACCCCAAACTCCAGGTCCTGGGGCTCTTTCTGTGTGTGATCATTTACATAACTCCTGTGTCAGAAGGGATGGGAGGAGGGGTGGGCCGAGTCTGATTGGAAATGGCAGCCAAGCTGTGAACTCTGCCTGGAAGCCTTGGGGGTGAGGAGCATGGCCCTGCAGAAACAGCTTCAAGAAGCTGAATTCCACGACGGACCTTCTGGGTCCGATGGCCCCACTGGAGGCCTTTACGGTTTGCCTGCTGTCCTTGCGGATTGTAAAGTGACAGTTGAGAGTGACCCAGAAGAGGATCCACGGGTCCCTCAGACTCCAGTTCCTTAAAACTCAGCTGTCTTTTTGTGCGGGCAGTAGGCCATATTGCTCTGCATCTTGTCCCAGAGAAAGCAGAGCTGGGAGTCGTGGCACTGAACTGTGTGTTGTGCCTTGCTCTGTGGCCAGCCCTCCTCCTGCCCCACTAGGAAATCCAGAAGGATCCAGATGCCCTCCTTGGAGCCTAGGACCCTCAGCCCGGATGCTATCCTCTTCAAGTCCCCTTCCCAGAAGGACAACCCAGTACTCGCTGATCTAATTGCACCAGACTTTGAGTAGGCTGACTGACCACACTTGGACAATGGCTTCCATAGTGCGAGAGTCTCAGAAACCCTGGGGCGAGGGAACAGGCACTGCGGTGGAGGTTGTGACAGTCTCCATCCAGGACTCCCTGCAGCCCCCTCTTGGAGAGGCTACTGCCGGCGAGGTTCTCTTTTGAGGTCCTGGGGTGACCTTCGCCAAGGCCGTGATATTGGCTGCGCACAGGCATTCTGCATTCATGGTTATGAGTGATTTTATTGCCCAGTCAGTAAGAACCTTCTGATTATGTCATTGCAGAGGCAGCTGGATGCCAAAAAATATGCATTTCCTTCTGTCGGCTGCTGACCCCTGTGCCTTCGTGCCAGCTTTCTTCTGGTGCCTCCCCCATGCCCTCTGTGATTAATAGGACCTGGAGATGCACCAAGGCTCCCTGGGGCCGAAGTTGGAAGAGCAAAGGGGCCCCACAGTCATCTCTGGCTCTCCAGTGCCCGCGAGGGAGGGAAGGAGCTGCATCCCTGAGCCAATCCAAGGTTGGCTTCCCAAGACACTTGTCAGCCTGGCTCCTCGGGCTCCTTGGCCACAGTGGGGGTGGGGGTGGCCTGCATGCCCAGCTAGGACACACTGAGCGGTTGACATCAGTGCCGACTCATGCTGCACACTGGGCACCTGTTAGGGAGACCCAAGAATAGCCTTTTCCGGGGGCCCAGGCAGCCTGTCAGAGGCTAGGTGGAATGGGAGCCATGTGATCCCCAGTCCCCAGATGAAGTTGCTTTCCTCTTTAGACATGGGAGCGTCTAATGCCCTGGCACTGGAGCTATTTGTGTCTAGCCTCCATTTGCCCACTAGGAAAGGAAGGGTTCCCACCAATCCTCTGTGCCCTGGTGGGGGAGAGATGACTATCTGATCAGCAGTAAAGGTCCAGATGATGAGAGGATGATGTTTTGAAAGCATGGCATTCATAACTTGGGGACCCCACCCCAAATCACCTAAATTGCACTAGCCTAGTAATTTTCAGATCCTCTAAGGACCCATCCACCCCAGCTCCAGACTAAGAGTCACACCTGGTGTACCCTCCCCAGGTTAACTCAGCTCAGGGGGAGAGACTAAGGCCCACCTAGGGTGAACCATCTCTGGCATAGACAACCCATCTCTGGGTTAGCCTTACAGCTGAGAGAGTGTCAGGATGTCCAGACAGGGATCCTTCCCCAGGCCCTGCCTTGTGAGCTTCTCCCTCCCCAGGCCCTGCCTTGTGAGCTTCTCCCTCCCCAGGCCTGCCTTGTGAGCTTCTCCCTCCCCAGGCCTGCCTTGTGAGCTTCTCCCTCCCCAGCCCCTGCCTTGGGAGCTTTTCCCTCCCCAGCCTCTGCCTTGTGAGCTTCTTTCTCCCCAGCCCTGCCTTGTGAGCTTCTCCCTCCCCAGCCTCTGCCTTGTGAGCTTCTCCCTCCCCAGCCTCTGCCTTGTGAGCTTCTCCCTCCCCAGCCCTGCCTTGTGAGCTGCTCCCTCCCCAGCCCTGCCTTGGGAGCTTTTCACATGCCCTGGCCACCTTCTCCTGGACTCAACTTCACAAGCCTCCCTTGGGGGCTTCCTTCTGGGAGAGAGACAGAGAAGAGACATCGATGGGCTCTCCTGGATCTCCAGTGCCATCTCTCTCTAGTCAACACTTGTTCTGTAGTATTGCCCACTTCGAACCTGTGGTGGCTCTGCTCCCTGCCTTCTGGGGCTTCTGACTGGACCCCATAAGCCTGGGTGGATGGACTGTCAATGCACAGGCCCTCTATAAGTGAGTGTTGCAGGCCTCAACCCCAGTGCCCACATCTGGTCAGAATATATATATATATATACATATATATGTATATATATATATATATATATTTTTTTTTTCCAAGACAGGATTTCTCTGTGCAGGCCTGGCTGTCCTGGAACTCACTCTGTAGACCAGGCTGGCCTCGAACTCACAAATACCCACTTGCCTCTGCCTCCCAAGTGCTGGGATTAAAGGTGTGCACCACCACTGCCTGGTTCTGGTCAGGCTTTTTAATTAGCCTATCAATAAATAATTCTGTGACTCACTGAAGCCCACCTGTGCCCTGATGGCCAATCTGAGGGACCAACTTCAGCAGCAAGCTAGTCATGTCACCTTGAACTTCTAACTAGGTGGTGTTACTTAAAGGAAGTACTGCTCTCCTATCCCTGACCCTAAGCACGAGGTTCCATGAGGCCCATGAGCCAACGGCAGGGATAGGAGCCACCACCTGGGATACTGACCAGGGCCCTGGGAACCTGTTTAAGTCAGGATGGTCTGAAAGTGGAGGCAGCAGGCTGAGAACACCCACATCTGCAACTGCTGAGGCCCCCACGTGAACCGTCTCTGATGCGGGGAGCAGAGCACAGAGGCCAGGCACTAAGTGGCAGCAGAGGTCTCAGCCCTTGGCCCTGTCAGCCTCCTTAGAGACTATTCTGGGAGGGAGGGTGTCTTCTGTCACAGTGAACAGCCCTTGGGTAGAGACACCACCTCCTAGAGCCATTTGGGGATTGTGATCCAGATGCCTAGCTGGTACCTAAGGATGAGGCTTCCCTGCCAGCCTGCACGGCTGAGCCGCCCTCAGCACTGATTCCAACCTCCTGCCATCGGTGGGCATCATCCAAGCACAGACAACACGCAGACTTTCATGGTCAGACAAATAAAGGGTTAATCCTGGTTTTCCAGATCCTGCCAGCCAGATGGGGACACAGTCCCTAGGATGAGCATTTTGACTTGGGATCCCTCTGGGGAATTTTAAGAACCATGCCTCCCCAGGGATGATGCAGCCAGGACACACTGGCCAAGATTCAAGCCACATACCCAGAAAGAATGGACCCAGAATGACTTGAATGAACCCTGAGCTCAATGGTAGGATGTTGCATGGAGGGCAAAGGTCACCTGGGCACAGGGGTGGTGGTGTTTTCCACCTGCTCCTGCTCTTTTATAAGAAAACAGTGACCAGAAGGGAAAGTGCAGGAAGGTCCCAATGTCCCTGAGCCAAGCTGAGGGGAGCCAATAAGGGTAGGTGTCTTAGTCACTGTTCTATCGCCGTGAAGAGACTCCAGGACCAAGGCAACTCTTATAAAAGAAAGCGTTTAATCAGGGCCTGCTTACAGTTTCAGAGGGTTAGCCCATTATCACGGTGGGAAGCAGAAGGCATGGCCCTGGAGCAGCAGCAGCTGAGAGCTTTACATTCTGATCTACAAGAGCAGGCAGAGAGGGAGCAAGACTGGGCCTGGAATGTGTCACTCTCAGTGACACATCTTCTCCATCAAGGCCACACCTCCTAATGCTTCCCAAACAGTTTCACTAAATGGGGCCCAAACATGCAAGTATAGGAGCCAATGAGGGCCATTCCCACTCAAACCACCACAGTAGGGATACTGGATTGAGACCCCCAGCAGTCATGTAGGGAGCTAGGCTCCAGTTGCCTAATAGAGTTCTTACCACAGGTGGTAGTAACAGAACCTGTTACTGGGTGAGGACTGCCTGCCTCTTGATATGTGGAGAATGGCCTCTCCCCACGTCCCACACAGGGGTCCTACAGCCCAGCTCCTCTGAGCACTGTCCAAAGGCCACATGTGTGGGGAAAGTTCTTCAGAAAATCACGACAGCTGTCACCATCGGAATAGGTACATTTATTGAACACTTACTGTATATCAGACCCTTCGTGCTGGGTGCCACACACATCTTCAGAAAGCCATGAACTAATGTTTAATGCTCAGTAGATGTGAAAGGGCGACATGGAGATTCAGGGTCAGTAGGCAGCCCCACTGGGTGGTTTGATGGGGACAGAATACCAAGCAGCCTGAATCATCCCTGAGAGGGCTTCCTGCAGGGTCCCAGAGCTGCATACCCAGGACACCGCCTCCACACACCAGACGTCCTGAAGGCGGTTCCTCAGAGCCCCCTTCCAGAGAAAGAGTCTATTGACCTAAGGCAGGGCATTGATTAGCTGAAAGATGAAACCTGAAGCCACCCATTTGCTGGGAAACCGGGTTTGTAATTGTGTAGAAAGCCAATCTCTGGTACTGCTGCCTCCCTGGAAGCTGAAAAGGGCTTTAGTCTATCGACAGCCTCCAGGCAGGCTCCGGGGAGGCCCGTGGGCAGTGGGAGGAAAGGAGGAAGAATGGTCACCCTAGGACTCGGAGCCGGCAGAGGCCAGGTGCTGCTCCAGGACGCCTCTCCTAGAAGTCCAGGACCTCAGGCAGGGTTGGGTCCAAAAGTGGTAACCACTGAGAACCACTGAGAACTTGCCATCCGACCGCTCTCCCAGTGAGGCTCCTTGAGCAAGTTGCTCAGCCTCCCGGTGCCACAGTCCCCTCATCTGCAAAATCAAGTGCTGACTACAGGTGGCATGCGACTTGCCTGGCAGCTGTACAGCCTGTCCTGAGGACCTCAGTTTTATTTTAGTGAGGAGGAATCTCCTCAGTGCTCCAGGGGAGACCTAGAGCAGAACTGTGTTCTGTTGGGTCTCTGTATGGGTCTCCCACGGCTAAGTTGGAGCAATGACAGTATGTGGGACAGGGCCGTAGAATTAAGCTGGACCAGGAGGACCCCTCACCACACTCTGGGCCTGCAGCCCTTTGCATCCCCAACCCAGGAACAATGGCCTCCATTCTCCCACCTAATCCTCACTTGCCACTTACCAGAGGCACCTAGGCCTGGGGCAGGAGGTTACCTCCTCAGGTACGCACAGCAGTGCCAGGACTGAAAACACAGGCATGCCTCCTGCCCCTGAACTTAGAGAAACGTAAGTACGAGCCGCCTGAGTGTGCTAGGAATGCAGGGAGAAACCCCATTACGCATCTGAGATTCATTAGGTCTCTGCTGACATTTCTCCAAGAAATAATTAATTTTGATATCGCAGAAGACATTTCCCTGTGGCCAAGGTCACAGAGGGCTGGCTGTGGCCTTCCTGTCAGCGGTCTCTCCTCAGCCCACCGCTTTGACGAATGGGACTGGAGAGTCTCAGCTGCATAACTGAAGGAATGAAGACCGGGAGCTGCTTTTCTTGCAGAAATACTGGTGCTGCATCAGCTGCAGGGCTGGAAGGCAAGCTTGCCAGGCACCTGGCTCCAAACCCCAAAAAAGGTCTTCATGGCAGAGGGGCATGAGGCCTCTCGGTGTCTCCTGAGGCTTCCACACAGGCTCCTGCCCTCTGAGCACAAGTCTCTATTCCCCCAGCACGAGTGCAGGTGAGCTACAGGGTCCCAGGGAGCTGCAGGTGCCCATCTTTTACTGCAGATATAATGGATTCAGGACCACCTCAGGCGACTAGAGGTTGCATTGATGTCACGTGTTCGAGGTACTTTAAGAGTTGTGCGATCACATGTGGCATTAGATATGAACACTCACAAGACACGTGAGTGTCCTGAAGCCGGTGTCACCAAGGACCCCACCGTGGGTGGCTTAAACCCCAAGAAAGCACCATCTCCAGACCTGGAGGACAGATGGCTGAGATCAGGCACCAGTCAGCAGGTCCCATCCACTCTGGGCGTCCACAGCCTCAGTGGCTGACGGCGTCCGTGAGGCTCCTGGCTATGTGGAAGTATGTCCCTGTCTTGGTGTGCTGTGCCTAATTCCCCTTTCACATAAGGACTGCCATATTGCACCAGGACTGTTCTTACTGTAACATGACCTCATCCTAACAAGCTGCATCTTCAATGACCCTGCATCTAAAGAAAGTCACTCCCTGCGGTCTCGCAGTTAGAACCTTCACGTGCAGATTGGGGAACACACCAACCCATGACTTCAGGACTGAGTCTGCCACTGTTGCAAGGAAAGTTCACCCCCAGGAAAGACAAGCAGATGAGTAACAGCAGTTCTGGGAAGATGCCATGGTGTCCCTCGGCAGGCAAGGGGACCACCGAATGGTGATCATCCAGGCAGGGGCATAGTGCCAACAATAAAAAGAGGTGAGGGCCAAGCCGTGGAGAGACTTGCGAGAGCCTTAAATTCGCATTCTTAAGGTTGCAAGGCTGCACAATTCCAGCTGCACCATGATTCCAGCTGCACCACGATTCCAGCTGCACACTGCACGATGCCAGCTGCACACTGCACGATGTCAGCTGCACACTGCACACTGCACGATTCCAGCTGCACACTGCACGATTCCAGCTGCACGCTGCACGATTCCAGCTGCATGCTGCACGATTCCAGCTGCATGCTGTACACTGCACGATTCCAGCTGCACACTGCACACTGCACGATTCCAGCTGCACGCTGCACGATTCCAGCTGCACGCTGCACAATTCCAACTGCACGCTGCACACTGCACGATGCCAGCTGCACGCTGCATGATTCCAGCTGCACGCTGCACAATTCCAGCTGCACGCTGCACACTGCACGATGCCAGCTGCACGCTGCACGATTCCAGCTGCATGCTGCACAATTCCAGCTGCACGCTGTATACTGCATGATTCCAGCTGCACACTGCACGATTCCAGCTACACGCTGCACAATTCCAGCTGCACGCTGCACACTGCACGATGCCAGCTGCACACTGCACGATTCCAGCTGCACGCTGCACAATTCCAGCTGCACGCTGTATACTGCATGATTCCAGCTGCACACTGCACGATTCCAGCTACACGCTGCACAATTCCAGCTGCACGCTGCACACTGCACGATGCCAGCTGCACACTGCACGATTCCAGCTGCACGCTGCACAATTCCAGCTGCACGCTGTATACTGCATGATTCCAGCTGCACACTGCACGATTCCAGCTGCACCACGATTCCAGCTGCACGCTGCACGACTCCGGCTGCACACTGCATGATTCCAGCTGCATGCTGCACGATTCCAGCTGCGCCATGATTCCAGCTGCGCCACGATTCCAGCTGCACCACGATTCCAGCTGTGCCACGATTCCAGCTGCACCACGATTCCAGCTGCGCCATTCAGGGAAAGGGAACGCTCTGGGACTGTAAAGAAGTGACCAGGCATGCTGCTCAGTGGCCTGTGCAAAGTCCTGAGTTTGATCCCCAGTACTGGAAAGAAGACGATAAAGAGCAAAAGTGGTCTGCAGGAGAAGGACCAACACGAGGAGCACGAAGGATGCTTTGGGTGGACGCATCACCGTTGGTTTGTCCAACTCTACCAAACATGCACCAGCAGTGAGGAGTGCTGAGACTGAATTTTAGCTCATGGACCCCACTCCGATGGGATGGGGGTGAGCTGTGGGGTGGGGGAGGGGCAGGGTTGACAGAAGATCCCAATGCTTTATGCGCAATTTTTGCTCACAATCAAGAGTGCTATAAAAATTGTCAGTGTTTCAGAATTCAGCAGTGGCGTAGGAGCTCTCTGCTCTCATTGCAGCTTTGGATAAATCTAAAACTATTCCAGAACAGAGCCCTCCTTGTGGAACCTCCCTACCCTACCGTCTGCCTGCTGACTCACTTCTCTGGTCACTGGGCTGCAGGAGGCGGGTTCTGGAGTCACTTTAGGGTACCCCTTGCTGCAGAGGATCCCCAATTTCCCTTGGGTTGGTGCATTTGGAGCCTCCGCAGCTGGGCCCGTGACGTTTCAGTGACTCAGGGTTTCCATTCCTCCAGTCGAAGCCTCCTGGGAGCATCAGTGTTTGCAAGGGTGAACTCGAGTCCACACCCGCCTCCCCAAGCTCAGGAAATGTTCGGTAGCAGGGTCAAGGACCAGACGACCCACTTAACGGGACATTAAAAGACACAAATCTTGAGCTACTGATCTTGTCAGACTTTTCCCATAGCACTCTGGCACGGGCAGCTGAGGGTGCCGACAGGTGACATACCTGGCACTCGATCTCCCTGAAGCCACCTAGGCATCCAATAGCCTCCCAGGGAGGTGACTCCAAACGAGCGCCATTCGTAGCATGCGGTAGCCACTACCCAGCTTCGGGGGCTTTGGAAGGGAGGTGGGGTGTTTGGTCACCCCAGGGTCCTTGCTCTGGGCAAAAGGACTTAGGAGCACTTTGTTTCCATGGGTTGATCTTCAGAAGACTCATAGCCTCTGGCATCCCTTCTCCACAAATACAGCCACCTAGAAGAAGGTCCAGTCCTGGTGACACTGGCCTTTGGCAGCAGGCAGTCTGGCCCTGCCTCATATTCCTGCCAAACTCTGAGGAAAAGCTGTGGAAGTGACTTGAAGCAAGCAGCCCTTCTAGCTAACAGAGGTTTCCTTCTCATGTCCCAGCACAATTCAGGCTGCAAGTCACCAGAGGAAGCTTCATTTTTACCCTACATTTCCTGCCCGGTTCAGTGTGTAATTGGCTCGTGCTTCCCCTCAGTGATTTAGCAGGGAGTGCTGCATCTTATAAAAAGAATAAATCTGAATAAAACCCAGGGAGCAAAGCGGCTACAAGACACGCTGCCCTGCTTCTTAAAGAACTTTCCTCTGCTGAAACGCCACATGAAACCTCCCCAAAACCAGAAGCTGGCAACCTCTTACCAGAAGCCTGAGCAGTCCTGTGCTATCCCAGGCCTTGGGGTGTGCAGGCTCAGCGGACTCTGGACAGGACCCTCCCCAGCACACAAGACAGAGGCTTGCTCCTCTTCAACCTGCACATTGGCCAGGAACAAGCATGCTAATCAAGAGGCTGAACTATGTGTACTGTGCTGGGGGGGGTGCTGCTGTCCCCAGAGCACAGGTATGTGTCTCCTGGGGGCAGAGGAAGCTGTGGGAACATGTGCTCTCCCGTTTGGGTGGGTATATATTTTTAAAGTATTTCTTAAAATATCCAAGACACTATTCCACAACTCCTCCGACCTGACGGCAAGAAGATAGTGGGCCAGTGGCGTCTCCTTGTTGAACTTATTTTTATTGAGAATCTTGGTCTTGTAGAAAATCGATGAAATTCTGCAGTAGCTAAAAATAAACCTTGGTGACTTACTTTCTTAAAAGAATACAACATCTTTAGGGAAACACATTTAGGAACATACTTTTTTAGGGAAAAAAGATTGTTACTCCACTAACAACTAATGCCTGCCTCAGCCCAAGCCCGGGTGGGCAGGGAGAAGGGACCTGAGGGAAAAGCCAGGGCAAGAGGGGCACCTGGCTGGGACTTAACCTGTGATCCCTCAGCGTCACTCCTAAGAATGTCCCTTTGTCCCGACTGAGAGTTAGCAAATTTCCCACAAGGTTCTGTAAAGCAACAAAGACCCCATGCTGTGGGTGGGCCCCCAAACATGATACCCTGTTTCTGTGAGCTGGGGGCCCTGGGTCCTAAGGGGTTCTGCTCCAAGCCAACTCTGTACCATAAGCAGAACCTCAGACTCTTGAGGCTATGTGATTCCGTGGAGAGGAAGACCCCAGGCTGGGAGTCTTGACTCCGAGAGACCCTCTAGATGAATCCCTGGCCTCTGGAACCTCCTGGTAAAATAGAGTGGAGGACCATTCGATCTTAGCCCAGGGTTCAGAGAGAATAGGGATCTGCTTTGAGGTGCCGATCACTCAGTCACAGGGGAATGGCCTTCAGGAACCCCTCTGCTGCATCACAGGGCTCCAATGCAGCTCAGAGGGGTGGATTTGGCAGCAGACACTGGGGCCTGGGCAGAAAACATGGGGCTATTCGGCACTCCCAACTATGTGGTTAAGGTTTGCCCCCTAGGGGCACAAGCCTCACCAACCAGCACTAAGAGCAATTCCCCAGCTGGCCTTTCTTCTCTGGGTTCAGTATCCAAAGTAGACATGTCCTTGGCACCGCGTAAGCCTGTGGCTGACCTCTAGCCACACGGGGTGGCATGGACTAGGAGGTGGTATGGGGGCAGACAGAGTAAACTTCAGCGCCCCCCCCAGCCTTCAGACTGGAGGTGAGCTGTTTCTTTATCAAGACCCAAAACAGGCCCCAGCCGACAGGTCCAAAGGTTGGCTGGACTATGCAAATATCCCAAGCCCTTCTCAAACACCCCCTCTCCTTCCAGCCTGGTGTAACTGACTCTGCCTCCAGGAAGCCTTTATTGCCACATGTGGGTGCCCATATGGGGGCTTTGGTTGCTTTGCCTTGCCGTGCTGCATGGAACATGTGTTAGTATGTCTCTATGTGTTGCCCTCCCCAGGCTGGGTGCTCAGGAACAGTCAAGAGTCAGGCTTTCTCCCTCCCTCCCTTCCTCCATTCCCTCCTTCTTTTTTCTCAGGGTTAGGGTTAGGGTTATGTGTGTGGTGTGTCCGTGTGTCCGCGCGTGTGTGTGTCTGTGTGTCTGTGTGTCCGTGTGTCCGTGTGTCCGTGTGTGTGTGTGTGTGTGTCTTTGTGTCCGTGTGTCCGTGTGTGTGTGTGTGTGTGTGTATGTGTGTGTGTGTGTGTGTTTGGTAGGTACTTAAGATATGATCCAGGACCCCGTGAGTGCTAAGTAAGTTCTCTGGCACTAAACCACATACATCTTAGCCCCCAAAGGATCACTAACTTCTGGGGATCCATGCTGTTAGTAGGGTCTCACTTAATGTTTGTTGAATGAGTGAATAGAATGGGGGTCCAGACGGCTTTTGCCGGAGTCTCTGAGACTGGGAGCCACCCAGGCCAGAAGTATCACGTGGGCTGGGCCTCACATGCACCCTACCGTCAAGAGCAGGTGGCTGAGCCCTTCTGGGTGACTCAGCCACAGCACTGTTGAAGCTGGCCTGCCAACACAAGGGCAGGATTGGGAGGCCTCCTCAAAGCTGCCAGCTCCCCCGCCCCAGGGACATTCCTGCTGGGGACGGGCCAGCACAGCTATCTTAGGACCCTCGATCCCAAAGCATTTGGGCAGCCACAGCAGGTAGAGCCCAGACACAGGTCCCCCTCCCCCACCTCTGCTTCCTTGAGACTCAGACTGGGTCCCTCCTGGCTCAGCCTTCTACGAGGACAGAACAGGACCTGCCTAGGACGCAGAAACCTTTGGTCATTTTTGGTGAGCCTGGCCTAAAGCTGGCGTTTCACAGGCCCACGAAGCCCAGGTCACCCTGAACAGAGACCCTGGGCTTAGACAGGAGGTCTTCCTTCCCTGACTTCCCAAGCCCAGACAGGAAGAAATGGAAGATCTCTAATCAGGATCCAGATTTCAGACCCGTGGGAGAATCCAGAATCTTCAAACAGAACCATGCAGACCCTGGAAGGACCAGCCATGCCTTCTCTGAGGTCCTCTTGAGACTGGCATGTGCTTTCATTCATTGTACAAATACTTTGGGAGGGCCTGATCTTCTGTCGGATTCCTGGGAACGGCTCTGACCCCTTCCTGCCAGTGGACGCACACTCCAAGCGATCCACCGGGAGCAACTGTGGCCTGGTCCTGAGCACTTGGAAGGCACAAGGCTGCCCTATCCCTTCCCCGGGTCAGCCTGGCGGTTTAGCCCAACATAACCAAGTCCTCAGGAACCCGGCACGGAAACAGACAGGACATCTGGGATGCGCCCAGATGTGACATGACAGCACAGAATAACGTACAACAGAGACCTGTGGACTAGGAAATAATGGGGTGGGCAGGGCACCGCTACTAAGGTCTGAGCTGGCCCTGGCAGCCGAGGGCAGGCCCACAGGCCTGTGATCCTCAGACCCCAGTGTCCTCTTCTCTGACAGCTGAGTGCACAGCTGGTCTGGAAGCCCCTGTGTCCTCTACAACGTGGCCCACAAGACACCCACATCTCGCAGTTCCGAGAAGACCTTGTTGGTTGGTGGCCTAGGGAGCCTGGGGTAGGATGTTCTGTGTCCCTGTGGGAATGGGGGATACACGGTTTTCCAGGTGGCCCCAGTTCTGCGGGGTCTAGGGTATAGCCCTGGTGGGAACAAGCAAACAAGTATCCAGTCTGGAGAGCCCAGGAAGTGTCTACACTCCACTCTAGGAGCGTGTACCAGAGGGTAGCGATGAGCAGGCATGAAAGGCATGAAGAGGAAGCGAGGGGTTGGGTGTGGTGGGAAGGAAGGACACATAAAAGGACAGGATAGGACAAGGGCTGGGGCAGGAGGAGAGAGAGAGGCCAAAGCTCTACAGAGCAGCTAGTTTCAGACCCCTGTGGCTCTTGATGAGTTATGAGCACAGAAAGAGGACCGGATTATGGGCTTGGGCACTGACCCCTGGGAGCCCAACCAAGTGTCCAGAAGCTCCAGCAGTCCTGAATGGACGTTCCCTGGAAAGCACATGTCTGCTCAGAGACAGCTAAGGCATAGGCAGGACCGTGAAGAACCAGTACAGATGCTAAGTCTCTCCTCTTCTGGGGCCTTTGTCTCCCAATCTTTCCACGCCCAGACATGCCTGTCCCCAAGCCCCTCCACCATCTCAACGCCCCTCCTCCGTGACTGCTCAGCTGTCACGCCCTAGCCAGTCACTAGATCCATTTGCAGATCAGAACACAGAGGTCAAGCGGTGCAGGGGCTGGACCCCAGGGGCTAGCTCCCAACATCCCAGGAATAGCATCTGCTCTTCCACCCACTCACTCCTGCGTGCAACAGCTGTTCATGCCACACCAGCCTCATCGGTGCCTCATGGTGCCACAGCAGGCCCTGAGCAGGGGCTCCTTCCCCATGTTGTTCGCTTGGCCCACAGGACCAATGTTTCCAGCCTCTGGAATTCTCCTTTGTGCAGAACTGAGGTCCATGGTGCTGGGAGAGCAGAGCACAGAGCAGAGGGACCAGAGTAGGCTGGATCTGTGGACACAGGCTGCCCTCCCTACCCCCTAACTTTCTCCTTCATGCACTCACTTGCTGCTGGTCTCTGCAGCCCTGACACCCACTATGGCCCCTGCAGGCCCCATTCAAGTCCAGACACAGGACGGGGACTCATGAGTACCTGGTTTAAGGGACCCTGGGCCCTTGTAGCCTGACCACCCTGTGGGGTTGGCTGTAAGCCCATCCCCAGCTCAATGAACGGGCCTAGACCTTTGTGCTAGGGACAGATGAATCCATGAAGGAAGATCACACCCCAGCTTCACTGTGTAGGTAACTCCAGGCCAGGACAGGGCAGATGCCCTCACCTGGAGCAGTGATAGGACAAATGTGAGAGCTCCCTCAGCCTCAGAGATTAGAGAAGTTCCACCCATGGCCGTAATCACATGCTTGCTCAATCAGCACCCACTAAAACATTGTACCCCATGTGGCAACAACAGAACCTTGTAAGTCACAGCCTGGGGAACCTTCACTGTGGTAGGTAGGCCTGGCTAATAGCCCTAACTGGGGCCCTTCTTTCAGAAGTGTCCCAGCTCTGGGACCCCAGGGACCCTGTGGGGAGACCTAGCATGAAGAGTGCCTGCAGCCTGCACCCACATCCCCGGCCTGCTCCAGGGCCCTCGGTCCTACGGTCCGTCTGTCCCAGGCACCTGTAGGAAGCAGAGGGTCTGTGTGCCTGCATCATCCGTGTGACTCCCTCCCAGCATGCACTCTGAGACCACCAGAACAGCTGACCTGATCTCACATCTGGCCATGTGGCCTGGGTTCCTCTAGCCATCCCAGGAACTGTGCCAGCCAGGACAGGGTCCCCTCCAAACCAGCATATCCCCCTAGACAACAGCTAGTGACACCGGGGGACATTAAGCATCTCTACCGTGGCCACCGTCAGGTGGGTCCCTGGGGAACCGTGGCTGGATTTCTTGGGGAATGCTGTAGACTGAGTACATGTACATGGCACTGCCCAGCCCGTGGAGTCCAAATCCCCTGGCTCCGGCCTGAAGAAGGGCTTTTCCCACAGGGAGCGACACACTCTGAGGCTTCACGGTCCGGGCACATTTGGGACAGACCCAGACCCACCTCCGCGTCTTCTGACCCATGAATACCTAAGGTAAATATACTCTTCAGACTCAGACTCTGCTTAGGACTTGGCGAGAGCAGACGGTCTGCCCCGAGCTGCCCTGCTACCTCTGACGCCGTTATTGCTCTTGGTAAAGCTGTCATTTCTTCAGTGACAGTGCACACACATACAAATACACGAGATGCTGTAGAGGATAAGGTCCCCTTATCTCATGGGGACCCTCATCCTCCCCAGTGCTCAAGTCAGCAACATCCCTCACAGCTCCAAAGATGACCCAGCTCCCACACACACAAGCTCCCCGAAAGCTGGGGAAAACAGAGACTCAGAGCTTGCTCTCAAAGGGTATAAGGAAGGTTTAGGAGCCAGTTTGAACCCCTCGACACAGTGGGGTGCACGTCTGGCCAGCAGATGCCAGTCCCTGCCTGCCTCCTCTCTCAGGCTGACCCCAAGCATTCTTCACACAGCCAGAACGAAGACCAACACAGTGACCAACGTTTCGGCTCCAGCACCAAAACCCACCCAGGATAGCTGGGCCAAGGACTGCTGAGCCTGGAGAGCCAGTGTTCCCAGACCAGTAACCCATGACGCTCCGTCCCTTCCCCAGTGAGCCCAGCCTCTCCAGCATGAGGAAGCCCCGGTCTTTTTCTATATTTTTATTTTATGTACATTGGTGTTTTGCCTACAGGTATGTCTGTGTAAGGGTGTTGGATCCCCTGGAACAGGAGTTACAGACAGTTGTGAGCTGCCATGTGGGTGCTGGGAACTGAACTCAGGACCACTACAAAAGCAGCCAGGATGCTTAACTGCTGAGCCATCTCTCCAGCCCCTGGAAGCCCCAGTCTTTGAAGGGTCAGAGTACCTTTTTAAAATGATGTGGAACCAGGCATGGTAATGCAAACTTGGAAGGCAAAGGCAAGAAGATGAGGAGTTCAGGGAAGCCTCTGCTACAGACAGGCTTGCTCCGTCAGGAATACATGAGACCTTCAAGAAGAAAAGTGACGCCTCTGTTTTTCCAGCAGATCAGTTTGCCTGTCTTCCCGGTGAAGCTAACTGAGACTCTGAGTTCCTCTAGGCTAGACAATAAAGTAAGACTGTCTCACAAAGCATCACCCAAAAAAGACTTCGGGTGCTTTACCCATGATCCAGCTCTGCCTCCCCTCAAGAAGCCTCAGAGGGCCACACAGGGATAAGCCAGGCTTCCTGGGGGCCAGTGGATCCCAGCTCCGAATATTGGACGTGAGGCCTTCCTCTTCCCTCTGTCTGTCTCCACAGAGACACCACCACACAACCCTAATGTGGCAGGGCAGCCCCACATGCCTCCTGTACCTGGCTCTTGTCCACACCCTTTTGGCCCACTGAGTCAGTCCAGATATTCCCACCACTCCTTCCTTCCCTAGCACCCATATTCTGCAGCTATGAGACTTTATCTGACCAAGGAAATGGCAAGGGCCCTCCGGGTGTACACAGGAAAGACAGACACCCCCAAAGCCACGCCGTGCCCGCCAGAATGACCATAGGAAGCCAGATGCAGAATCAACACCAGAAGAGTTACCTGCTTTGCCTAAAACCACTCAGATGTGATGTAGGCATCTTTGTTACTGAGGCATGACCCAATCTGTTCTGACTGGTACACCAGGCCTTTCTTCTTCTGGAATATTCTTCAACTATCTGCAGATCTACTTCTCAGTATACCTCCCTGCTCCAGCACCAGGACAGCTTCGGTACACCAAGGACAGGATCTCTACCCTCAGGAGATCCCACTGCAGGAAGAAGGCAAGCCATACACGGATAAACCTCGGGATACAAAGTCTGTGTGACACATAACAGCAAGGTGCAGAAAGGAAGGTGAGTATCTGGGAAAAGGCAGTCATGGAAGATCCCTCAGAGGAGGCATGAGAGTAATCCGTTATGTAGCAGGAGACGGGTACTGTGTGGGGTTGTTGTGGAAGTTCACTTTTAATTACGTACAAAATAATTGTTTCATGCACTGTGGGGTGAGGGGCTGCCTAGGTCTTGGTGTTTTGTATTTTCCGCAGGTGTTGGGTTTCTGTGGATGATGTTTGAGTGCTTATGATCTGCACCTGAGGAGTTCTGAATCAATACAAACACCCGAGCTCAGCTGCTTGAGGTTCCACTGTCCAATATAGCACTAGCCAGGATGGTGATTCCCTCTGCTGAGGTCTGGCAGAGTTTGCAGATATGAAAGTGCCTCCTTGTCTTCCTTGCTGGATCGCCACAGTAGAGGACCACTATAAATGGCGCCTGCAACATGGGGCCCCAAAGTCACACTCACCCAACAAGGAGACAAGGAAGAACAAGAAACTCCAGACCTCACAGAGTCTGGTCAAGTACTCTCAGGGCAGCTCCTAGAGATCAGAGATTATATATAAGCAAAAATAATGAGTAGAAGTCTCCTGAAGGAAGAGGAGAGTTGGGAAGGAAAAACGCTTCTATGAAGTGGAAATCGTGAAAATTAAGTGAGAAAGAGGGCTCAAAGGTGAGAGCCACAGAGTGGAGACCTCTAGAGAGAGACATTTTCATGGTTAAATAAATAAATAAATTCAGCCGGGAGCAGGAAAGAAGCAAAGTTTCTACGGCTTTTCCTGATCAGGGAGCTGACTCTCCCTCCTGCTGCAGCCAGGGCGGGGAAGCGGAAACCGGAGCGTGTGGTTCTATAACTGAGTTTGTTGATGGCATTTTGTGTGGGTGAAGCCAAGCGGGTCTTGTTTTGAGGTCTATGAAGAAAGGTGTGCGTTTCCCAGCAGTAGTGGTGAAAAAGGCCAAACTGCAAGAATGTTTCAACCTGAAATTCTTCCTAACGGCCCAGGACCCCCTGCTGTTGTGGAAGCAGCAGCTTGGAGCCAAAAAGCCACTTTGTTAAACTGACCGGATTTTTTTTTTTTTTTTGGTTTTGTTTTATTTTGTTTTGTTTTTGTAGTTGTTGTTTGGTTTTTGGTTTTGGTTTTGTTTTGTTTTTTCAGCAAGCCTGACTAAGAGAAAGACAAGTGGTCCAGACACCAGTGAGGCAGTCAGGACAAGACCCCTCTGCTGAGATGAGAATGTCACCCCATGACAGCAAGAGGACTCTTCCTGCAGACAAGGTTACTGTTTCTTTTCCTGCAAACCAGACTCTGACCTTAAAATCTGGACATTGTATCCTCAGGGTCAGCACACAGAAGCTGTCTTCCAGAGCTGTGAGGTTGTATCTCATGCTGGCAGTACTTGGTACTGTAAGAGTCGCCCAGGTCTTACTGGTTTTGAAGGCATGAGGGGTCTTTAGAGAGCAGCTGAGGCTTGGCACTGTGAGAGGCCAGGAGAGGCCATTGGTGAAGGTGCAACCTCAGTAGTAGATGAAGACCCAGACTTAGGGGTCATGTAGAGAAGTTGAGGCTTGGAACCATGAAAAGAGCCCAGGAGAGGCCATTGGTGAAGGTGCAGCCCAGTTGCAGCAAGGGACCACATCAGTGTTCTGAAGATGCCAGGACCACAGGACCACCATCAAGAACAGCAGCAGCAGTGGAGTGGAGCCAGCTACAGTCTGTAGGAAAAACTGTGTCCTGCAGAGCGCAGAGCAGAGAAGTGGCCCAAGCCCTTTGGAGGAGCCCAGAAGATCGTGAGTGAATTCCAGATAACTGGATATTGTTAATTTTTTTTTTTTTTTTTTTTTTTTTTTTGCTGTCCAAAGACATGGTGAAAACTTGATAGATATTTGGTTTCATTTGGTCCTATCCTTGGGATAGTTTCTCTGGTAACTGGTTTTTCTAGTTTAGTGTTGAGTTGTATTGTAAAGGTAAAGCAATTTTTTTATATACCTAAAAGAGGAAATGTTGCTAGTTATGTACAAAATAATTGTTTTGTGCACTGTTGGGTGAGGGGCTGCCTAGGTCTTGGTGTTTTGTATTGTCTGCGGGTGTTGGATTTCTGTGGGGGATGTTTGATTGCTTATGATCTGCACCTGAGGAGTTCTGATTGAATGAAAACACCTGAGCTCAGCTGCTCGTGGTTCCACTGTCCAGTATGGCACTGGCCAGGATGGTGGTTCCCTCTGCTGAGATCTGGCAGGGGTTGCACCAATGAATACGCCTCCTTGTCTTCTGTGCTGAGCCACTCAGTGGGTTGCTCCTACATGGTGTCGCCCTGAGCCTGGGGCCTTGTCCCTTCTTTTAGCTCTAGGATTCCTTGAGGTTCTGATAGAAGCCATTGTTAACTCCTAGAAATCAAACCTGGGACAACAAGAAAGGGGCTTCTTCAGGTGAAGCCCCAGCTGAATGCATCAGGGCACCCTCACCAGAAGGAAGCTTCATCACCTGCCAGGAGTAAAGCCAGGGACTTAATGCTCCTCTGGCCATAGAACTAAATGCCCCAGTTGCTGGAGCCCAGACCCAAGTTCTCCCCAGCAATTACCCCAAGTAGGCACTAGAGTGACTCCACAGTTGTATTAAGACCAGCAAGGGGAGTGTGTAACCAGAGATGAGCCTAGGCAACAGTTGTTGAAGACCCAGATTTATCCTGACCAGTCAGCTGACGGGTGTCAGTCCCTTTCCTCAGCTGCAGTAGCCAGCAGAGCAGCCGGCACAGCCCGGCCACACTATGCAGCTGTAATGATTGATCAGGAGGTGGGCTTCCTGGAGAAATGCATTTCCCATCCTCAGGATAAAAATAGCCAGGCAGAGCTGGGAGGACAGCACCAGGCACAGATATCAGTACTCTGAGACTCCATGGGACAGGCCTCTGCAGGCTAGCAAGATAACCCCAGCACAGCCACACCCAGCCTCGGGCTGGAGGGACTGAGGACAGGTGCAGACTAGGGACAAAGTGGCCACAGCCACCATCTGTGCACAGGGGTTTAAACAGGACCAGCCTTCAAGAGGACTGTGGGTGGGAGCTAATGTCCACCATCCCGCAGCTGCAGGAGCCATAATGCCAAACCAAGCCTCTCTGTGCCCCTCAAGGTCACAGAAAGCAGAAGGCCAACATGGCCCGGACCCAGGCATCCTGGCTGTCCAGCCACGCCAAGCGTCCTCTGGCTGCTTTCCTGCTGTGCCCAAGGACCATCGTTCTCCCTGGTAGGTGGAAAGCAGTGGCTTTTTTGGGACGTCTGTGCTGGCCTTGGTAGAGGAGGGAGGAGCAAGGCATTTGGTCACCGCTATTTAAAGACCGTGAATGGACAGGTGCAAGACTTGGGCCGGAGGCTAAGCTGGGGCTAGGGGAGAGGCTAGCACAGAAAACGTCCTGCCTGGGGCAGAGAGCATTCCAGGGCTCCTGGAAATCCAACATGGAGTCCAGGAAGGTCTTACTGCATGCCACCACGAGAAAAACAGAACCTGGGTGCTCAGGGAAAAGGCCCCACTGGGTCAGGACCCGACAGGAACCCAGTCATCTGTAGCCTTGAGGCCCCAAAAAGGCCAGATACATTTGTCCCCAGAAGAGGGTCCTCACACTTGATGGCCCAAAGCAGTCCTAGCCTGTCCCCGAAGTCCTGCTCAGTGCCACGTGGCTGTAGAGGTGGGCTCACGCCACTCGGTCAGGCCTTGCTACCACCACACTCACCATGACTGGACGGTTTACTCCAGTCATCCGATCCTGTTTCTGCTCTTTGAGGTAGAAGGTGGTAGTACATAGGCCTGCCTGTCTGTTTCCTGATGGTGATGGTGGTCCCAGTGGCCCCTAAAACACAGGGCAGCATGACTGGTGTTCTATGGAGACAGGCGTAGTTACTGCCTCTCACTGAGGAAGCAGGGTGTCAGGAAGGTGTAGACTTCCTGAGCTTAGGCCCCTGAACAAGGAGAAGCTGTGGGCTGCCTCGATCCTCCACAGAGCTTCTTCGCCAAGGCTGACCTCCCTCGCTGCTGTTGCACGCTGGCAAGACCCAGAGTTCCCTAAGAATGTGTGAGTTCTGCGAGAAGTGAGCTCTCTGGAGGATCGAAAAGTCTACCATACCCTGCAAGTCCCTGAAAACGCTGGCCAAGGAGCATCCGTGCCCTCTCACAGCACACCGAGGGAACCCCTCTGCGCCCCTAGTTTATGTCAACTTGACACAAGCTAGATTTATCTGGGGAAGGCTCAATTAAGAGGCCAGTTCCAGGACAGTCAAAGTTACACAGGGAAACTCTGTCTCAGCAAAACAAGGCAAAAAACAGGGGCTGTAGAGAGGGCTCAGTGGTCAAGAGCACTGACTGCTCTTCCAGAGGACCCAGGTTCAATACCCAGCACCCAAGTGGCAGCTCACAACTATCTGTAACTCCTGTTCCAGGGGACCCAACACTCTACACAGATATACATGCAAGCAAAACATCAATGTACATAAAATAAAAAATTAGTTAAATATTTTAAAAAACAAAAACAAAAAAGGCCAGGTTCCTACCTCCCACTAGATTGCCCTGTGGGCAAGCCTGGTGTGCATTTTCTTGACTAGTGCTCACTTTGAGCCACGCTACCTCTGGGCTGGTGGCATGGGTAACTATAAGAAAGCAGGCTGAGAAAACTAGGAAGAGCAAAGCCAGCAAGCAGCACCCCTCCGTGGTCTCTGCCTCGGTTCCTGCCTCCAGGCTCCTGCCCTGACTGCCCTGGATGATGATGGATCACAAGTTGAAAGATGAAATAAATCCTTTCTCCGAGTTACTTTTGGTTGTGATGTTTTATCGCAGCAACAGAAACCCTCCTTTTCCCATCACCTGAAAGCTTGTAGGGCAGAGAAACAGACAGGGCTGCCTTTCAGCAAGGTACCTGAGGATGTGTGCAGGTGCTTCCCTGGGGAGTGGAAAGATGTTCTGAGGGCAAGGCAAACAGTAGAAACCTCAAGGGCGTAGATGCATCTGTGAGCTCCCACAGTAGAAAGCAGACCCTTCTCACTTTTTTCTTGCACTGATGCTTGGCAGCAGTGCCAGGAGTCCACCTCAAGAACAGGAGGCACGTTCCCCCAGCTTCTTCCTGGGCGATGGAGGAGCTGTCTTGTCCCCACCCCACAGGGGCTGGCTGCTAGGTGCTTGGCTGGCCTGAGGCTCTCAGACCCACATGGATTTGTCCCAGAGGGCTGGGCAGAAGGACTCCATGTGACAACTAGGTCACTCACCTGCATCCACTGGGCAGCTCCGAGGTCCTTGGGCAACTAGTTTCATAGTCAGCTACTGAGTGTCTAGTGGTGTTGTTACGGGAATGTGGTCACACAGATGGACCTCCCTTCCCAGGGCTGCTTAGCCAAGCTAGGCCCACCGATACCTTCCAGTGACAAATCTGTAGCAGGTGCGGTGGCCAGGGCATCCCAGCCTTGCCAGGCCCCTCCGGGTCCCCTGGGGCATCTCAGAAACCCCATCTCCTGGAGCCACACGTCCTTCTGGTGTCTTCAGGTTGTGGGAACACATTCCAGGTGAGGTGGGTTAATCAGATCTTTCAGCGCTGGGACGAGTACCTAAGAGAAACAATTTAAAAGGAGACAATGTTTATTTCAACTCATGGTTTGGGGGGGGTTACTTTTCTGGGTTTGTGGGGTTTTGTTTTGCTTTGCTTTGGTTTTGACTTTTTTAAAGACAGGGTCTTTCTATGTAGTCCTGGCTGTCCTGGAACTCTCTATGTAGACCAGGCTAGCCTTGAGATCCTCCTGCCTCTTCCTCCTGAGTGCTGGGATAAAGGCATGATTCATCAAGCCCAGCCTGGTTTTAGAGGTTCTAATCCATGCTCAGCCTCCATTGCTCTGGCCTGAGAGCCTGGTTTTAGAGGTTCTAATCCATGCTCAGCCTCCATTGCTCTGGCCTGAGGTAAAGCGGAGCTCGATGGTGGAGAGGCTGCTCACTCACAGCAGCCAGGAAGCAGCGAACGCATGCTTGTCCCAGTATTCTTCCCTCTCCCTCTGTGTTCCATCCAGATACCCAGACTATGAGACAGTGCCACCCACATTCAGGGCAAGTGTCACCCACTTAGTCCCCTCCAGAGACACCCTCGAGGACACACCCAGAATGTGCTCTACTCACTGCCTGTGCCTTCTCATTCTAATCAAGGTCTCGATCGAGAGAAACCATCTTGTGGATGTCGCAAGTGGTCAAACCTTTGCAGCACAACCATGAAGACCTCAGTGTGATCCCCAGAACCCATGTAAAAAGCCCAGCATGGTAATATACCCTTGTAATCCCAGCAGGGGGGCAGTAGAGACAGGCAGGACCCTAAAGCTCACGGGCCACCCCAGCTAGTCAGTGAGCTCCAGGCCCCAGTAAAACCCTACCTCAAAAAACAAGGTGGACAGCTGGCTACATGTGTCCACACACATGTGCACGTGTAATATACAGAGACAGAGAGAACAACAAAGATTAACTGTGCCCCAAGGATGCATGCAAACAGGAGCCATTCTGCACTGCTATACCCACAGACCACTTCTGTGCTTCATTGGAAGCAGGTCCCAAGCTGGGGAGCAGGAAAGAAAGGAGACTCAGCATCCTGAGAGGTGGAGCCTCGAAGCTGAGAGGAGACAGGAAGGGCTGGGCCCAGGAAGCCGTGCGTGGGCAGCTCCCCCACGGAGGCAGAGAGGTGCCGACTTTGTCGGGCCACATGGTGTCTCCGGCGTGAGTGCGGCTCAGCATCCACATGGCTCGTCTTGTGGATGAGGACTAGCCCTAACGTGCTCCCGGCCCGTCCCCACTCACTGCCATCCTCTGGCCATTCGTGGAGCAGCCAGAAGGCCGGAGGGCTGGAAGGCTGCGGACCACCCCGTGTTAGGCAGTGATCTCAGCCTTCTTGGTCCCAACGCCATGAACAGAGTGCCCCTTCTGCTCTGTACCTCTGGCTACGCCCTGACTGCTCTGTCCCTGCCGTTCTCCCACCTGGAGACAAGCCAGCTGAGCGAAGGAGCAAAGGCTCAGCCCTTGGTCTGACCCCCAAAGGGAAGCCAGGGGCAGATGATAGAAAGTAGGGAGTAGAAAGAGGAACAGAGGGGCAGAAGCAGACAGAGTGAGGGAGAAGGAGAGGGTGACAGAGACAGAGAGACAGAGACAAAGAGGCAGAGAGAGACAGACAGAGTCAGGGGAAGGAGAGAGAGACAGAGACAGAGAGGCAGAGACAAGGACAGAAAGAGAGAGACAGAGACAGAAAAAGACCAGGACTAAGAGAAGAGACAAGGAGAAACGGGGAGGAAGGAGGCTGGGTGTTGGAGGTGAAGTTATGAGTTGGAGAGGAGACCAGGAAGGACTGACCCTGAGAGACCATGCAGTGGACAGCTCCCCCGCCCCCACCCCTGACGCAGAGAAGACTAGGATCAGCTGCAGCACCATGATTGCGGTCTCAGCACCGACGGAGCCCAGGGTGACCGAGGCTAGGCCTGCCTCCAGGAGCTGCACCAGCCCTGCAGCCCTGGCTCTGCAGCCAGCACAGGACAAAGGGTTGGAGTTGGGGGAAGCTGGGCAGAGCCTAGAGGGCTTCACAGCTTATGGAGAGCGCAGTCTGGCCCAGGAGAGAGGGTACACCACTACTTCACAAGGCACAGAGTGAGCAGAACGAGGACTCACTGGGGGCTCTACACCACAGAAGCTACTGGAACCTCAGGCCAAGACAGCCATCGGCTTGCACAGCTCAGGTAGGAATCGGAGCAGGGAATGCTCACTGCCTGCCAGGGATAGGACTCACGGCCACAGCCCTCCAGGGATGCAAGCAGACAAGTACACCTGCGCGTACCGTGATCCGAAGGAGCCATTTAGAACATCACTGGTATTCACGGAAGCATGTGTCTATGCAGTCTGCCCCCAATCTAGTTGCTGCAACCCCACTGAAACTTGTCACTGGGCCAATGGCCTTAAGCCAGCAGGAGGCCAATGGGCATTGTTTCCTAGGGAAACGTTGTCCAGTCTCCAATACAGGGAGACTGAGGTATGACCTTGAAAGAAAAGGCTCCAAGAACCAGGGTGGAAACCCAAGGTGGAAGGTGGGAGATGAATTCACAGAATCTGGGCCAGTTTTCCCTCCAGGCCAGGAGCAGAGAACTGTCCAGCCAACGAAGACTTCAGGAGAGGGCACACCCATGTGTCCAGGCTTGGCTGGAGGCCACACAGGTAGGAAAGGCAGAACCCAGAGCCACAAGGAGAGGGTATACTAGGGCTGTCCCCCTTGGCACAGGTCTGGCCTGCTTTGGAGAGACATTTTAACAGAAGCCTGGTGTATCTGACTCCCACAGCAGCTCCGTAGGCAGCTGTGGCCTGAGGACCCTGCAATCACTTTTGCCTTTGGCAGCCACATAGAACAGCAGTGTCTGGGGAGGTCGTGGGAACAGCAGCTTAAGTGTTGGTTAAGAGGCCCTTTGGCTCCCTGCTGGGAGTGTCTCTGGGTCCCAAGGACAGCTAGGCCCCCTCTCAGGGTGAAGACACAGTTTCTGCCCCCTGCCTGTAGGATGAATGACATGGGCTCCGTCCCTTGGGCTTTTGGGCTGACAGTGACTTTTGACAGTAGCTCTGCGGTCCTTCCTTCTGGGGACATGTACATCCACGGGACACTCTTCTCTGCTTCATACATCTGAGCAGAAGCCTGGATCTCAGCAGTGAACGTGAGCAGCATTGGATCATGTCTGTCCACTGGACATGAGGCCACCAGGATGGAGCTGTCTCCTCAGGCCCTATTGCCAGAGACCTCTAGGGCTGGAGGGAGGGTCTATGTGTGTAGGTGGGTGATGCTCGGCCCATCACATTAACAGAACAGTAGGGGCTCAGTTAGCACAACTCAGAGCACGTTGAGAACAGAGAGCCCAAAGCATCATCAAAATAGGCCAACCCAAGACCAGAGTCCCACAGAGTCTCGGGGATGGGGATGTAGGGAAGAGATACCCGAGCCCTGACCAGGTACTGAGGAGAAGGAAATGGCGGCTACTGCTCAGTGGGAGGGGCATAGCCCCAGCCTTTGATCCACTGCCGTCTGACACCAGAAAATACACGAGGGTATCTTCTAGAGTCAAAACACACTCATGAAAGTGGACGGCGAGAATCTAAGATGAGTAGAGAGTTTCAGAAAGACCAAGGATTAAAGGGTAAGGGACACGATGGGCACAGCACGCCTTCCAGAATCAACCCTGAACTCTGCCTTTCACTACTCAGATACCAAAGGCCACAGTCCACCCCCTGCGGTGCTGGAGAGGGGTTTGCAAAGATAACGGTAACAACGGTGATGGTGACAGTGGTGATAACAACGGTAGAACTGGTGATTGTGGTAAAGATGGTGATGATGGTGGTGGTGATGGTGGTGATGATGGTGATGGTGATGGTGATGGTGATGATGATGATGGTGATGATGGTGATGATGGTGATGATGGTGATGATGATGATGATGGTGATGATGATGGTGATGATGATGATGGTGATGATGATGATGGTGATGATGGTGATGATGGTGATGATGATGATGGTGATGATGATGATGGTGATGATGGTGATGATGATGGTGATGGTGATGATGGTGATGATGATGGTGATGGTGATGATGGTGATGGTGATGGTGATGATGATGGTGGTGATGATGATGGTGGTGATGGTGGTGATGATGGTGATGATGG
Source organism: Cricetomys ansorgei (assembly GCA_026225945.1). Taxonomy (NCBI): domain Eukaryota; kingdom Metazoa; phylum Chordata; class Mammalia; order Rodentia; family Nesomyidae; genus Cricetomys; species Cricetomys ansorgei. The sequence goes on along the minus strand of JAMJFZ010001249.1, from coordinate 10,771,442 downwards.
TGATGATGGTGATGATGATTGTGATGATGGTGATGATGATGATGATGGTGATGGTGGTGATGGTGGTGATGATGATGGTGATGATGGTGATGATGGTGATGATGGTGATGATGATGATGGTGATGGTGTTGATGATGGTGATGGTGATGGTGATGATGGTGATGATGATCGTGATGATGGTGATGATGGTGATGATGATGGTGATGATGATGGTGATGATGATGATGATGGTGATGGTGGTGATGATGGTGATGATGATGGTGGTGATGATGGTGATGGTGATGATGATGATGATGGTGATGATGATGATGGTGATGATGGTGATGATGATGGTGATGATGATGATGATGATGATGTGATGATGGTGATGATGGTGATGATGATGATGATGGTGATGATGATGGTGGTGATGATGGTGATGGTGATGATGATGATGATGGTGATGATGATGGTGATGATGATGATGGTGATGATGATGATGATGATGGTGATGATGATGATGTGATGATGATGATGGTGATGATGATGATGGTGATGATGGTGATGATGGTGATGATGATGGTGATGATGATGATGGTGATGATGATGATGGTGATGATGGTGATGATGGTGATGATGATGGTGATGATGATGATGGTGATGATGATGATGGTGATGATGATGATGATGGTGATGATGATGGTGATGATGATGATGGTGATGATGGTGATGATGATGGTAATGATGATGATGGTGATGATGATGGTGGTGATGGTGGTGATGATGGTGATGATGGTGATGATGGTGATGGTGATGATGGTGATGATGGTGATGATGGTGATGATGATGATGATGGTGATGGTGGTGATGATGATGGTGATGATGGTGATGATGGTGATGATGATGATGATGGTGATGGTGGTGATGATGATGGTGATGATGGTGATGATGGTGATGATGGTGATGATGGTGATGATGATGATGATGGTGATGGTGGTGATGATGGTGATGGTGGTGATGATGGTGATGGTGATGGTGATGATGGTGATATGGTTATGGCCACAGTACTGGAAAGAAGCCTAAAGAGAACAAGAGCAGCCCCTTTTCCTGGCCTGTTTCCTGCCTGCTAACTGAGGGCCAGTGCTAAATCCCTTAAAGCTCTTCTCAGTTCCAGAGCTTCCAGGATGACCTGGTTGGAGTGGGGGCTCCCCACTGGGCATAGGTAACAGCACAAACCTCCAGGCTAGCAATGGGGGTGAGTAGATGGGCAGCCCATAAGACACCATAAGGACAGGAGGGAGTCTAGAGAGGACAAAGGAAAGGGAAAGGCAGATGTCCCCTGTCCCCTCTTTCCCATCATGTAGGTGCCTGTCCTGTGTGGGGCACAGAGGCACTAATCTAGCTGAAGGACGAGGAGCCTTCTTGCCCAGTGCTCCAGGGGTGAGTGTTTTCTCCCCCTTGACTCTGTGCCAATCTGGACCCAGGAACCTGCTCAAGCCCACATGGCCAGTGTCCTCCAGACCTGCCCAAGAGGGAAGCAGCAGGCACCTCACACTCATTCTTCCCACAAGGCCCCCCCTCCTCTGGGAATGCTTGGCCCATCAAGCTGCCTTATCTAGTCTCACAGTCAGACCACCCACCAAAAAGCCTAGGCCGGGAGCCAGCAGACAAGACACAACGCACTGCCCCCACCAAGCCCCCATTCCCGTTATATCCCGGCTCATACTGCCTGTGTCTTCTGCCTGACATGACACCTCTGGTATCAGGGGCACAGCATCCAAGGGACCCAGAGGGTCTGCTGATAAGATCACAACCTCCATCCAGAGCCTGAGAGGTCTCTGATAAGGTGACAGGCTGAGAGGGATGAGATGCGACAGGCAGGAAGTCTGGGAGCTGAGCGGTCCGGAGAGAAGAAACCACGCAGGGAAAGACCCAAGACTTCCTGGTAACAAATTCCCTCGGTGGTGTCCAGGAGTCAGCTCCTCCATTCCTGATAACAAGGAGCCACCTGTCAAATAGGTGGCCAGAATGTAGTCTCTGGGGAAGTCAGCTGAGGAACCCTACCCTCTCTACAGACAGGCAGCCCGTGGCGTGTCGGAGATTCTCCACACTCAGGGGTCTGGTGGTTTCTAAATTTTAGCTGTAAAATGTTCCCATGGGAAAGTGTCAAAGAGACGTGAATTGATGACAGTACAGGTCTGTCCTGGGATCAGGACACACCTCAGTTTGTTCCCAGATAGGTCAGCCTATCACTGCCCATACTTGGTCCCAGGGAGAAAGGTCCTCGCACATCCTAAGTCAGGAGACTGTCACAGAGCCAACAGGTGACCAGACAAGCAAGTTCCTGGGTGTCGTGATAAAAGTCAGGCTCCTGGCAGGGTTGGGAAGCAGGGAGTGGAGGAAGTCAGCCACCAGAGGGGAGGGGTGGCCAAAGGGTCCCCAGGGAAATGAAGGAGGGGACGTGTGGGACACTGGGTGTGGAAGCCTGCAGATCTTCTCCGTCTGTTCAAGTGTCTTCCCCAGGGAAGGGTTAAGGGCCAGTGTTCAGGAGGCTCTTTGCCCTCTGCACCTTACAAGAGCTGGGGACTTGAACCAGCAGAGCACTTCCTGCCCATGCTTCATGACTCTGCTCGAGAAAGCAGACCCTGCTGGGCCCCTCCTGCTAGACCACTGTCTCCCACCACAGTGAGCACTCTGCACCTTTCCTTAGTCATCACACACACTGAGGGCCCCACCCAGGCCAGATGATAGTCAGGGGAACAGCAGGTGGTTCTGCCTACCATACCTTAGAGGCGCTGGGGCTGCCTGTGTACCTGGCCTCACTCTCGGGCCCTCACTGGAACACATCTGTGAATAGACTCACACGTGGAGTGGTGAGGGCTTCAAGGGATAGAGAGAAGGGATCAGGACTCATCAAACTGTCACAGCCGTCCAAAGAGCTCGTGGGCTGCTGGGTCCGTGGTCCACCGCCATACACACCCTGATCCTAACTCCACAGAGCCACAAGGTCCCTGCTCACGAAGTCCCTGGGGCATCTGAACAGTTTCAGACTTTGAGCCAAGGCACATGGGCCACCCAGAATCAAAGAGAAGGTTCTGGTCCTGGATCTATGTGAGGAGCATAATCCTGATCATACAGCCAAGAAGCCCTACGTGCCATGTCACAGGCCAGCTTTAGGAGGCCTGGGGCTTCTGGGCGACAGCTCCAACACTGAAGGACATGCATGCAGTCACACACTCTGAGCACTGATGCTTTCGGTGGCGTGCCTCAGGTTGCCCCCTGTTGGTGAAATCATGCAGTTACACCAGGAACATTTCAGCCGCCAGCCCCATCCTGGCTACTGAGCAACCTGGTAAGAACCCACACTCTCCATTCTGAATTCAGTGACACTGTAGGGCACTGCTGTCACTGCAGTGCAGGGTCAGGGAACCTTCCTGAGACTACACGCCAAGAATTTCCACGTAGCTAACAGCGTTCCTCTCACACGACACTCCTTAATAAGTGAAAAATGGAAATGCTTACATTAATTTTCCTAAAACTTACCTTTGTAAAAATGCAGGCGCCAAAGGGGCCGAGCTGCCTGGCTGTGCTGAAGACCATGGTCTACCTGGCAGCGTGGTGGAGCACACTTATAATTGCACAGCTCTGAGGAGGAGGATCTGAGTTCAAGGCCAGTCTGGGCAACCTAGTGAGACTTTGTCTCAAAACAACAGAAAGTTCCTGCTGTGGTGGTTCACACCTGTAATCCCAGCACTGTAGAGGCTGAGGTACAAGTATCGCTTCAGGCTGGAGGACAGCCAGAACGAGAGTGAGACCCTGCATCAAAAAACAAATAAAATAAAACAAAACGGGCTTCTGCCTGGGGCCACCATAAGTCACCTTCAGGGACTTACGCCATCAGAGTGTATACTCATGACCCCCCAGTCTGCGCTGAGCAGCAACAGCTCGGTTCACGAGCCACTCTGCTGCACCAGCATCCCTAGTCCGTCCTGCAGAGCTCCCTAGGGTGCGAGTTCACAACACAGGACACACAGTGATTCTGTGGGGGTGTAACGGTCCTCAAAGGAGCCCCAGAACATTCTACAAACAAGAACAAAGAGGCCGTGGAGGGCTTTGTACCAGCCATCAGCTGTCCGGGGAGGGAGAGGCAGAGGGATGATCCAGACCGCTGGTCTCTTCCCTGAGGTCATCCCGCGCCATCCTCATCAGCCAGCCTCTGGGTGCCCCCTGGTCCCAGGACCTGCCTGAGCCAACATTAACTGATAGTTCACAGGTGTGGTCCCACTGCTGTAGACAGAACATGTCTCAAAGCGGATCTGGGGAGCTGCAGCTTAGTGGAAGATTGCACGCCTAGCATTCATGAAGCCCTGGGTTCCATCCCTAGCATTAAATAAACCTGGTGAGATAACACGTACCCATAATCCCAGCGCTCTGGAGGCAGAGGCAGGTGAATCTGTGAGTTCGAGGCCAGCCTGGTCTACAGAGTGAGTTCCAGGACAGCCAGAGTTACAACAGAGAAACCCTGTCTCAAAAACAAAAACAAAAAAGAAGGGGGGGGGGTGGGAGGTGGGACCAAAGGATCAAGGTTGTCCTCACACTACACTGTGAGTTTGAAGTCAGCCTGGGCTACATGAGACCTTGATCTGGGCCCTGGATAACTGGCTCAGCAGTCAAGAACACTTGTTGCTCTAACAGAGCACCAGGTTCAATTCCCAGCACCCACGAGGTGGCTCACGATCATCTCTGACTCCAGTTCCAGGGGATCTAATGCCTTTTTCTGACCTCTGCAGGCTCAAGGCATGCACCCGGTGCACATACATACATTCAGAGAAAATGTTCAAAAACATAAAATAAATTAATCTTTAAAACACATTTAAAGAAAGATGGTCTGTGTTTCCAGACAGCCAAAAATGAGCTGCCAGAATGATCTCTGTCACACGCAAACAGCTTCTCCCTCCACGCGAAGCTCACTACCTGGTGACTGCATCTGGCACCAGGCTTAGGGCACGCAGACGGGCACCCCCTTTCCTTCGTTACTCTCACTGTAAAATAGGCTTCATGCAAACCTTTGCGGAAAGAACGATTCCGCCTTCAGAGTCCCCTGAATGCGCGTGGAAGGGACCGCAGTGGAAGAAAAGCTGGTGCTAAGTGCAAGTGGGCAGCGCAAGCCACACCCGGAGGACAGCAGGAGACCCAGAGTGACAGCACCAGGCAGGAAAGGAAGCCTTGAGTTCCCCAGGGGGAAGGCTTTTCCCCGGATGCTGGGACAACGGACCCTTCCTTCCTCCTCTGCAGAACCCTAGGTGGGCTACGCTGAACAGTACACATGTTCTTCTCTCTGTCTGTGTTGTTCCTCCCCCTCCTCATCTTCTTCTCCCTCCTCCTCCCCCCTCCTCCTCTCCCTCTTCTTTCTCCCTCTCCTCCTCTTCTTCCTCATCTTCATCCTCCTCTTCCTCTTCCCCCCTCCTCCTCCTCCTCCGCCTCCTCCTTCAACATGGAGACCCCGTCTTCTTGACTCAAGAATTCAACTGCTCAAAGCTGAGGACTGTGTGGGTGCTGCACACTGTCTCCCCGCGTGGGGACGACTCTGGTGTCCTAGAGGCAGGGGCTGGGCTTGTCCTGCTCACAGCTGGGACTCAGCATTGCTCCAAGAAGGAGCAGACAGGTATGCACATCATCCTGAGTACACGAGGACATGAAAGTACCCATGATACACGTGTGATAGCAGCAGAGGACAGAAACCTCTTCCGTGCCAGCGGCCTGGGGCCAGCATGAGACGCAGCCGCCAGGAGGCAGAGGTGGTCCACAGCCTCTGTGTGCCGCTCCTGCAGCTCTCCACGACTGTGGGTGACATCCATGTATGAAATGTCTATGATCGTGCACACAGGACAGGCCTCATAGTCTTCACAGCCAGCCTTGGAGGGAGAGGGTCCTGAGCACCCGGAATTCAGGAATTCAGCACCCACCCACCCCTGCTTCCTGGCCAGAGGGGGGAGCCCTGCATCTTCTCAGGTCTCGAAGCACCTATGGCCTAGCAGGAGCCAAGCTAGCTACCACATGATTGGCAGGCTGGCCACGTGGTCACACCCCCGACCCCAGGACTATCTCCGGACTTCCGTTTCAGGACAACAGTGGCTCGGTAGTAGGTGCTGTGTCTCCCTGTCATTCCTCATTTCTGTGCTTGTTGTTTTCCCTCTGCCCTCAGAGTCCTGCTCCCCTGCCCTGCACATGGCTAGGCTATGAGCCTCTCAGCTTAGCCCTCGGGAAGGAAAGCATAGGGCGTGGGTCAGTGCATCCAGGTGGGTCCCAGATCTGAGGACTAAGAGCCGAGGAGAGCGAATCAGACTCTTGAGAGAGGCTGTCAGAGGAGCATATCTCTCCTTTATTAAAGCAAGCATGGTTACATTTATAGGGTACAGGCAGGGGACAGTCTTTGGTACCCACTGGCTCAGACGAGGACACTGGAGTAGCCTCATTTGCACGTGGAACTCAAGTCTAAGGGTCAAAGTCCTGCAAGGGCACCTTCTGCATAAGGTGTGGTCCCACAGGGAAAAGAGGAAGACACCTTATCAGTAAATGGGCTCTGCCCTAGGCTTCCAGCTACAGCGCAGATAAGCACCAACCAAGCTGCATTCCTTTGCTAATGACCTTCAGTGAAGCCGGCAGTATTTGATATTTAGCTGGGTTCTGGCCAGAGCTAAGAAAAGCGGGGAGCACCCGAACTCCTACCGCTCTCAGGGTGAGAAAATCCGGGGTTCAGCATGCTTCAACTCACTCAGCTCTAGGACAGCCCCACACATGCTGACCGAAGTCAACACAACTTGTGAGCCACTGAGTCTTGGGTTTCCAGTCTTCTAGCGGTTCCCGATGGTCCTTCTGAACCAAAGCGAGTCTGTGAGGCTTCAGGAAGGCCAGAGTTACCTCAAGCATTGAATACCGCAGGACTCTCCACCTTGGTCTCTCCCCTGGGGAGCTTAAAGACTAGGTGACATCCCTGATTGACCCCAAGCCCATCTTGAAGGTGGCAGTACCAGCCTTGGTGGAGGGCAACAAGCTGATTCCTATAAAGTCCCAAGGAGCCAAGGTTCGTGTCTAAGAGACATCAACAAATCCAGGACAGAGTTCCCGCCTGCTACTCACTGGGCTCCAACCTGGGTCTGACCCTCTGCTAGCCCCGGGCACAGAGACCTTTGCACGACTCAGGACTCCTTCCCCACCCGACTTCTTGCCCCACCAACGCACCAAACACGGTCATTGTAGCCATGATTTATCCTCCTCGTTTCATATCGAGACAATGAAGATTTGTGTCTACACATTCTGGCTGCGCTTGTCTGGATTTAAGTGTACGTCAAGAAATGAGAAACCGGGTCTGCCTGTCTTCCTCCACGTTCAGGGCTCAGTGCTGATGTGTAGACCTACTGAAATGTAATCTCATATTTGCCATGGTGCTAGAAGCCCACTGAAGCCCTGGACCTAAAGCCTAATGGCTGACAACAAGCCTGACTTCCCAAACTCTCCAGGCCCCACCTCCCAGGGAAGTGTCCAGTATGGCCACCAGGGGGTGCCCACCGCACACTAGACACCACCGACCAAAGCGGACCAGAGGGACCACAAGAAAGGCATCTCAGAAGTGCTATCTAGCTGGCCCACCAGATGGGGGAAGCAGGAAAGGGGAACCTCCCTGAGGGATGACATGAGAGCACCCCAAGCTCCATCCTGTACTGCTGCCCCCACCCTACCAGCCCCGGCACCTCACTCTGGATAGGCCTTCAGACCCATCCCAAAAAGTGCTCCAAGAGGAGGGTTCCAACGTTTCAAAGAGCCCTGGAGACCTGCAAGGTTCAAGTGTGGCCAGGGTTACCCAGGCTGAAGAGAAGATGGGTGAGAACAGAGAGCCTAGTCTGCAGGCCGGTTCAGACAGTCTTAAAGGGCCAGCACAGCTGAGCCCCATCCAGCCCCTTCCAGCTCCTCTCTGCAGACCAACCTAGGCCCACCTGGGCCAGACCTGTGGGATAGGTGGTTCAAGGACAGCTTGGTTTTCAAAAGAAAGACCATCTCAGATTCTAGCCTGGGCTGGGCTATATCAAGGAAACAAGCAAGTCACAGAGGGGTCTTCTTAGCTTGGGGCTGCCAGAGTCCTTGCATCTGGATGCCTCCCTCAAAAAGCTCCTTCCTATCTGTTCTCTGCCAAGTGGTCTACCAACATCGTAGGCTTGTCTCCTTGCCAGGGTGTAGAAGAGCCCCCGGGGCTTAACCTACTCCCCTCCATTGAGGAAGATGAGAAGGGACCTTCACCAGATAGTAGCTGGGCTAAAGTGAAGGTGCTTGGGGCCAGAGCAGGCATAGGAGAGCTTCCTGGAGAAGGCCAGGCCTGGCACAGATCTCTCCACCCACTCCAAGGGTTCCCAGCTTCCTGGAGACCCACCTCCTCCTAAGGAGAGCAACACATGGGCGCCAACCTGGCCCAACATGCTGACACTAAGGACTACTCACCAGCATGCCTGGCCCTGATATCTGTCAGGGACCCAAGACCCTAAGACTCCAGGGACCTCCCAGATAATGCTTGGGAGCTGGAAAGATGCCCTGCCCACTCAGTTGGATATGCAGAGTGGACTCAGCTTTCTGGAAGATGCTACTGTTCCACATGAATTATCAGACGTTTGGAGTACTGTGTTCCGGGAAGTTCCACAGCTATATTTAGCCAGCCGACACCTCCCAGAACCTGCTTTAGAGGAAGGAAGTGAGCCCAGGCCCCTGGTATTCTGTGCACAAAGGCCAGGGCCAGGGTTCCTAGAAAGAGCCCTTACTTTAGAGATCTGATTGGTCTCAGTTCCCCTGCTTGTGAAGTTGATATCAACATGCTCATATTCACATCACCACTCCCTCACCCCAGCACTGCTTCAACAGCTGAGCTCAGCAAGCAGTCCGCTGAGCTGCAAGAAGGGGTGCCACCCAGGGCATCTTAACTCCCCAACTAAACAGCATGCATACACACACACATACACACATGTATATGCACATACTCAAGCACACACACGTGCACGTACGCATGCACACAGACATACACACATGCACACAGACACACACGCACAGCATCCCCACTCAACCTTAAACATCTACAGTCTGGTCCTCAGAATCTTGGAACCAGAGCAAGGCTTCACAGAGGGACACCCTGAAATCATGAGACTCCAGGAGTGCCTACTTCAGACATTCAGGAGTCAGCAGGAGGCTTGGGCTCCCATCCAGCATGACTTCAGATAGGCCATCTGCCTTTGCTGGGCCTTGGTTTCCTCTCTGAGGGTCCCCAGCAAAGACTAAGTGTCCTTGTGAGGGGGGTGCTGTCTGATGGGGTTGAGGATCTTTAGTTTCGAGACGCCCCCAAGTTCCAATGCCTGATTCTGGAGACACCTGAACAAGGTGAACAGCCTGTCTGTGCCCTCTGTGTTCCTCAACTGTAAGGCAATGACAGTACTCACTACAGATAGAACAGCTGCCCCCCAGATCTCCTGGAACTAACATGTCTCCTTTAGGGTGGCAAAGGGATTTCAAAGATGTGCCTATGTTTAGAACCTTGAGAAAGGAGATACTATCAGGTCAGCCGGTGGCAGAAGCTGCAAGGAGCTCTACTGTGGGGACAGACACCACACCTCCAGCTTCCTGGACACAGGCTCCCACCCTAGTCGTTGCTGTTCCCAAAAGTCACCCGGCACACAGCGGAGCCTGAGCTCATCCAGGCGCCGGTGCTGTGGGAGGCAGACAGGGGCTGTGGTCCATCTGCTCTCCAGCTCAGAACCCATCGAGCCTTCACAGGCCCCACGGGAGAGCGGCTAAGCTGAGCTGGAGAGTGGGCAGCATAGAGGTAGGGCTCAAGGCTGGGCACAAGGGCGGCATGAAGATTAAATTGTTTTAGAAACAAGCTCTCTCTGTGTAGCCAGGCTGGTCTGGAACCTGTGATCCTCTGCTTCAGCTTCCCAGCAATGGGACTCCCGGTGTGTAACAGCACTTGAGCACTAGGTCTCTGTGAGGCCCCCGCACTGGGAGCTCTCTAGAGGATCTCCTCACCTGCATGCCTGTTATAACCACCAGAGCACACCCGCCCCTGGGGCGGCTCCATGAGTGCTGGCCTGGCTCACGCTCAGCTCTGAACAGATTTCCCTTCACCTGCTTGCCCAGAGAGAGCAAAGCTTTCTATGCTCCATAGCCCCAGGACTCAGTTTTTCTAACAGTAGCAAACAGGCCAGTGTGTGATCACTGCATGGCTTCCTAGAACTTAGTGGGGAGCAGTGGCAAGGGGAGGGAACCAGGGGTGAGGGGCAGGCATGGGACTGGGAGGGACATGGGGACAAGAGAAGGGGCCAGGTGCAAGGTTCAGGGTGCGTTTGAAGGCAGGGTGTGGGCAGGGAAGGGGAGGGGCCACAGGGCAAATGTTAGTGACAGGCAGCTATGAGAGGCAGGGATACTAGGCAAGAGCTGGGCAAAGGGACCACCCGGGAGGCTGCACCCGGGAGGCTGCACCCGGGAGGCTCACCTCACAGACTGTGCTGTTAGTGCCTGGGGTCCAGGGTCACCTATGAACTGCCAGAAACCTTGGCTAAAGCCCAGTGCAGCTTGGGACCTTGAGGATGCGATGAAGGATGGAGCAGCCCCATTGCTGTCTGCTCCTTACAGTTGCCCGCCATCTTGACCTGCCCCAAGGCCCAGCCTTTCACGGCGAAACATGAGGCGCCCTGTAGGTGCACAATCCTATCCCGCCAAATCACTCACCAGCCCTCACTCAGCCAGGTGGAAAAGTGCTACAGTGGGGAAACTGAGACACAATCTGCCCTAATGAGTCAAGCCAGGAACTGTGTGTGATCTGTACGAATGGCCACTGCCTCCTGGGAACTGTGCCTGGCAGGCCACACCTATGGCAGAACTCTGCATCCAGGCTGCACTCCCAATTCTGCAAAATGGGAGGGGGGGCATTGCAATGGACAGCCTCTGCCGCTTACTCCCCCGCCCTGGGATTCAATTTCCCCTGCGTGGCAGATGGGCGGTAAGGGACGGGTCCATGTGATGGCTCAGAGCCAGCCCAGGCTGTGGAAGTTCTACCCGGCTTGTCTGCGAGAGGGAGAGGAGGACACAGGCAGTCTAGGGAACACAGCTCAGAGCTGGGCCATCACCCTGACTTTATGGCTGGGTGAGCAGTGAGTCACCACCTGTTACAGGCTGCGTCATGCACCGCCTCTCAGGGAGGACCCTCACCCTCCTGCCCCAACCCACCCACACCCAACTGCCAAGGTGAGCCCTCCATTCCACCTGTATTTGGGGTGCTGCAAAGGTCACAGCAGTCTGTGCCGGGGAACGCCTTCTCACCGCTGTGGCCCAGGCTCAAAGTCTGCGGCTGCCTGTTTGCTGTGCCAGGGCATCTGCCTGGGAGGTGTCGGCTCGGGCAGAAGGTGCAGAGCCCACAGGTAACAAGTTTGGGATCTAGAAAGAGACCCAAATGATAGGCAAAAGGGCTCTTGGTCCACAGGAAGCGGGGCGGCTGATGTTGAACGGCTTCAAATGCAGCTGAAAATGTGGAGTTGAAACTGCATCTGGAAAGGGAAGAAGCAGGTCCTCAGGCCCTAGGCTGTGTCCATCAGCCCTTCTGGAAGGGGCCTGACAGCCTTTTCTAGACAGCACATGCTGCTGCTGTCCCCGGGAAGCCCACGTGTGGGACTCTGTCAAGTGCCCGCAAGCCAACCTCAGCAGGGTTCGCAGGACACTCACCTCCAAGACCATAGGGGTAGTACCTTACAGATCTGTGGGGGAGTGGGCTCTGAGGCTCAGTTTATAACTCCAGTTCTTCAGACTGCTCCTAAGACTCATGCGGGGCTGTAATCTTCCAGGTAAAACACCAACTCTTGAGGCATTTACAGCCTCCGTGCATCCTGCCTCATCTCCCACCACCAGCCACCCCAGTCCTTACTAATCAGTCGCTGAATCCTCTCACATGGGCTTCAAGGCTCTTCACAACACTCTAGCCTAGACCCTCCCATCTCATGTGACAAATCCCCATGCATACCTCAAAAACTTACTTAAATCCCCTCTCCACCATGAAGGAAACAGATACACTTATCGAGGTGGGTAAGCCTCTGGCTGGTACGTCGGAAGACCTGAAGGGCTTCTAGATCTTTCCTTGTAGAGGCTGCATTAGGCACATCAGAGGATGGGGCACCTGGGACCCTTGGGCAGAGTAGCTACAGCAAATATGAGGCTGATACAGGACTGTCCCAGGAGTGTAGCTATGTATGAGCCAAGAGCTGAGGGGCCAGTGTGGACTGGACTTGTGTCCCAGGAATCTATCCCAGTCCAGAGGACCTCTTTGCTTTTGTAACCCCAAAGTAGAGCAAAAATGGGGACTAGAGAGAAAGGAGGAGTTTATTCTACCTTAAACTCCTTCCATCCACATCCCACTAGACAAGGAAGGGTAGTCAAGAGGGGCCTGGGGTATCTAACTGAGGCCAGAGGATAAAACGGCTCTGAACAGAGTTTTGCTAAAGCAAAAGAATTCATCGGGCTACAGGCAAAGACAACAGAGGAAAGGCTCACTCTCCACTCTGCACAGCCATGATTCTCCTCTGTGCAGATCCTCTGTGAACTGACCCCTTTTGGAAAAGTCAAAACCAGATTCAGCTATCCAAAAACCCTGCCTTAGAAACAACAAGGCTCTGATACCTACAGGAAGTCCTGGTACTTGTGTGAGATCCAGAGACTGAGGGAAGTCCAGGTACCTGCAGGAAGTGCAGTGCCTTGTGATATCTGGGTACCTGAGGGATGCCTGCAGGAAGTCCAGGTGCCTCGTGATGTCTTGGTACCTGAGGGATGCCTGCAGGAAGTCCAGGTGCCTCGTGATGTCTGGGTACCTGAGGGATGCCTGCAGGAAGTCCAGGTGCCTCGTGATGTCTGGGTACCTGAGGGATGCCTGCAGGAAGTCCAGTGCCTTGTGATGTCTGGGTACCTGAGGGATGCCTGCAAGAAGTCCAGGTGTCCGTGTGAGGGATACCTGGATGTCCCACCTGTCCAGCCAATGGATGAACAGAGAGAACCAGCACACCTCCCACTCCCTGGACACCAGCAGGCCTTGCCCTGAGCATAAGCAGCTCCAGGGCAAGGCTGGCCACATTTTCCACTTTCTGCCAGTGACAAGGCAAGACAAAACCTAGTCCCAGAGAGGCATGGGGTCCTGCTCAAGTCCTGCAGCCAGCAAACCATGAGGTCCAGGCTCCTGAGGCAGAGACGGGACATTCTGGAAAGGGCAGTGAGATATCTGAGCCAGAAGTTGGGTCAAAGGGCTTCCATGGGGAAAGGTAGGCAGCAGGGATGGAGGGGCCTTGACCACCACTGCCTTTTCAAAGAATTGACCTTCACCTTGTTACAGTCATGGCTACCAGTTGCAGGTTTTTGTTTGTGTTGTTGTTGCTTTCATAGTAGTTTAATTACTGAGTTTCATACGATGTATCTCAATCATACCCTCTTCCCATTCCTCCCTAGTCCATTCTCCCATCCCTCCTTGTGCCCTCAAGAAAAAATAAATTAATAATAATAATAAATAAATAAATAAATAAAAGTCCAGCCTATGTGGTGAGAGTATGAATCTCAGTCATCATCATGGTTTTTAGAGGCAGCAGGCTGCTCTGAGAATGGACATTGACCTGGTCTGCATTAGCCTCAGATCAAGCATGACCAAGTTCAACATAAAGTAAAGCCCCACTGCTGCAAGCACACAGACATCATGCAGGTACCCAGGCATCCCTCAGGTACCCGGACACTTCACAGGCACCCGGACATCCCGAAGACATCAGGATCTTGTTGTTATTTTTAAGATAAGGTTCTTGGATAGCTGAATCCGGCTTTGACTTTTCCAAGAAGCCGAGAATGACTTTAAGCTTCTGATCCTCCTGCCGCCACTTCCCAATTTCTGGGACTCACAGATGTATCCCACAATCCTTGGTTTTGATTTGTTTGCTTGTTTGTTTGTTTTTCGAGGCAGGGTTTCTCTGTTGTAACTCTGATTGCCCTGGAACTCACTCTGTAGAGCAGGTTGTTCTTGAACTCACAGAGATCCGCTTGCCTCTGCCTCCCGAGTGCTGGGATTAAAGGCGTGTGCCACCACCACCATCACCACCGGCTGGTTTTAATATTTTTATTTTCTCAAATGTTTCCACTTTAAAACACAGTGGAGCATCCTGCGAGACTGTTTGCAAACTAACCTCAGTGACAGGACAGAGGCATTCCCAGGTGAGGTACATAGACCTGCCTAGAGGTACCAGGAGTGGGTGGGCTTCTCTGCCCCCACAACACCCTCTACAATATACAAAAAAAGCTCCTTGGCCCTTCCCCCACAGCCCTCCCCACAGTGAGCACCTGTGTTTACCTCACTGTGCATCCACATAGCTGCATCTCACATGAGGCTCAGGGAGGTGGGGTGTCACATCTATGTGTTCACTAGGGTACCCCCTGTGTCCTCTCTCTCTCTCTCTCTCTCTCTCTCTCTCCACACACACAAGACATCAAAAGACTCTAGAAAAGAAGAGTTTGCTCACCCTGGGTCATAACAGAGACAGTGGTCCCCAGTAAACGTGCTACGTGCCAGGCACTCCTCTGAGCACCCCGAGCCACCAGCTAGAGAAACTAGACCACCCAGGGTTTCTTTCTGTTGTGAGACCCAACTGACAGCTGATGTCAGCTCTGGCGCCACCAAGTCAGTGGGCTGGGCCAGTTCTTCGGCTAGCAAGATGCCAAATGCCCCCTTATCTCTCCTCCAAAGGAAGCTGGACCAGGCAAGGGGCTCCGGGGCTACAGGAGGCGGGAGGCTTAGGTTTTCAAGACCCGTCTGCAAAAAACTGTCGCATAAATTCCAGCTGCAGCTGTAGCTGCTGCATGAGAAATTCCTCCACAGGAGGATGGGCTTGGTGACCTCCAGGCAGCATTCAGAGGCAGGCACTGCCTGGGACAGACTCTAATGGTGGCTGGGCAAGGCAGCCATCATGGAGGTCAGCCAGGGAGGAATGTCCAAAAACCTGTCAGCCCTCGAGGGGGAAATTACCACAACAGGGACAAGCCCGATCCATCTGGGTTACTATTTAGCAAGTTCTGGGCAAGTTGTATGATGGGCTGGGACTTCTCTGAGGGCATGAATGCCCCCATTGCCACGCCTGAGAGGTCAGCGAGAAGCTTGATGGCCAGGATGGGCAAAGCCATAAGACTGTCCTCCCCTCACCTCCTGGGCACCAGTACGTTTCTGGTGTGGATTTCCCAGTTTTACACAGTAGCCCCTCTGCAGTTAGGACCGCACGGACTTCACAGAATGACCAGTGTGAGCAATAAAGGGCGGAGCAGGACCCAACCTTAGTGCAAGGTCACAACCCTCATGGATAGTGGACCCCCAGGTCCAGAGCAGCCCTGAGACACCATTCAATGGCTCTTGCACCCTCTCTCAGGAGCATGGACCAAGGTAGAGCCAGCAAGGAGCTTGTCACAGGTTCCAGAGACAAAGATACACGGCTGGGTCCTGACTCACATCTCACAGCCTCTCCAAAGTGGCATCCAGCTTCCAACTCAATGCTTCTCTGCAGCAATACCCCCCCCCCAGTAAGGCTGTACAGAGGCACATCTGTCCCTGAACTGCTGGGGACAGAGTCTCTAGGCCAAGCTCCAGCCATCACTCTGGGCCTTCTCTGGCTTCAGCTGCCCTCCTCATAAATCTAGGGATCCCTGCTGCCTAAGAATTATCTTGAGTATGTCCCTGTGGACATGAAAAGGCCTGCGTGGGGACTTCAATGTCGAGGTACCAGTAGACCCACCAAGCCTCTGGTCACCAGGAAAACCCAGCCTTAAAACCCTCCCCTAAACAATGAAATTTCTTTTGTAATCTCAAAACCCTTTCAGGACTAAGTCAGGGGTTCAACAGATCTTGATGGTTCATCCGGGTGGCAGTGTCCATCCCGGCTCACTGTCTTAACTATGAGTGACTATAGTATAGGCCACTCATCTACCCACTCTGGGGTTCAGAAGTAGGTACCGGTCAGATGTTCCCGGCCAGTGCAGGACCTGGGGTGGGGCAAGAAGTGGCTGCCACTTTCTCAGCTGTGTTGCACATCTACCCATAGACATACACACGGGTAGTTGTTCTACACATAGGTAGGTGTGCACACAGGTGTGCCTGTGCATGTGAACGTGTGGGTGGCTGCAGACATGCATTCATGTGAGCCTGAGCATGTGGGGCGGGGCATGGACATGCACAAGCAGCTCACACAGGTGAACACAATCACGTGGGAATGTGTGTGTACATGTATGACTATGACTATGAGCACAAGCATGCGTGCATTCACACAGGTGTTCACACACGGTCTCAGCTCTTTGTATCCTCTCTCCCAGACCCTAGATCTGTGCATAGGACTGCTCGGCTCTTGAGAGCTGCCTGCACCTCTGCATGATGGAACTCAGACAAAGTGAAGCCACGAGAGGGCTAGGGCGCCTCTCACTGAGTGTCAAGGACAGTGGGGTTCCCTCTCTGTTCAGGCTGGCAGGCCAGTCCACATGCAAACTCTGGACACAAGGACGTACTTGCCCTTGTCTCTCTGTTCCCAAGGTGTCCACACGCTGTTTATTGTAATTTATATATATATATATAAATATATATAAATTAAAACATGAGAATAAAAGGCACGAATCCATCCTCAGCTGCTCAATCACCCTTCTATCTAGACTATTTGGCACTTCAGAAACCTTTTAACTTCCCTGGGTTCATGTCCAAATCTAGCCCCACAGACAGGAGTTGGTTGATGGCTTCTGACATTCCCAGAGTCGGTACACTAAGAAGACAAAACCAAAACACAATAAGCCCCTGCTCCTGGCCCTGGAGACTGCAGTCTTGAGGGAGAGGAGCTCCTGGCTGTCCCCCTCCACAGACCTAGAAGAAAGCAGCAAGGCTCCCAACAGACACCAGAGAGCCTCTTCAAAACACCCACCAGTTCTGTCTTCACCCAGTATAACCTCAGTCGGGAGCCTGAGCCCCTCTGCGTAGAATTCTTTGGGAAGCGGTCAGAAGGCTGGAGCTTCCTGGGCCCCTTCTGCAGATGAGGCCAGACGTACAGAAAAGAGAAAGGGAGCGGAGGAAGGGAAGGGGAGAAAAATTTACAGATAAAAGCACAAGAGATGGCAAAAATATGCTGCACGCCACATGGCTGGCATCACTCTAGGCTCTGCCTACCGCCTGGCTGTACTCAGACCTGCACCCCTTCTCCCCTCCCCCAAGCCCAAGTGGCTTCCAGTCTATCCATACTCTAACTGGCCCAGAAGCCCCGTAAGATCAGGAAGTTGAGAAGTTGGAAGTGCTTTCCACCAGGAACAACCGGACACAACTCACATTAAGACTGCCTTGCCACAGCCTGGTCATGCCCAGCCCGGAACTGCACAGGCCAGCAGGGCCAGCTCATCAGCCCCAGAGAGTTAAATGCGTTTACATTATGAGTCATCGCTAGCTCACTTGGGGGTTCAAGGGAACTCACCGGCCCTCTTTGCATCCCTGGCACGGTCTCTGCGGGAATGTGACAAAGCCCATCTCTGACTGTGGGGAGACAGAGGAAGCTCACTAGGGCAGTCCAGCTGGTACTTGGGCTCAAGATGCTGATGTGCCATGGTTCATCTAGGTAGTGGAGATATCCCCACATGCTGATGAAACAGACTGTGTGCCCTGGTAAGCCCCCACTAACATGCTCCCCACACGGGGCCCTATTCTACTCCAAGACCAGGTCCTGGGCTGACCTGGGAGTACCCTGGAAAGTCTTCCAAGTATGTGAACCAATCAGCATGCTGTGCCTCACCTAAATTCTGGCCAACCCTGCCCTGAGGGTTCTGCAGCTGCTGTGAGCCTCAGAGAGTTTCTGGGTCACTTCCCGCCATATTCCCCAGTGTTCTCCCTCATGCAGTCCACACAGAGCTGCAGGCAGCTCCAGAGGAAGCTTCTAAAGTACACAGCAACCAAGAACAGCTCCCCATTCCCCACTGGCCTCTCTTGTCCTAGCTCTCAAGCTCAGGCGACCCACCGTGGGAAGACAGACCTCCACCAGACCCAGGCCCCCGGTGGGACCTGGTGGGAAGGAGTGCTTCAGGAGGCACCGTACCCAGCTCCCCTTTCATGGTTACCTGGGCAGGATAGCCTCTCGGGAAGCACCAGATCCTTCCAGGTCACCCCACACGCTGACCCCGAGAACCAGCCATTAAAAACCCTCAGCTTCCCCTGTAGGCTTCAGCAAAGCTCTACAGACAAGGAGAGCTGTCCCTCACTCAGGGTCACCTTGAGGGTTAAGATGAGGCAGCTGGCTCTCCACTCAGCCTGGGCAAGGGGTTTCCCAGGTCTGCCTTTCAGCTGCCTGGAAGCTCTACCCAGGGGGCTCCTCTTGTTGGAGCATGGGACGGGGACGGGGGCACCATGCCACCAAGCCCTTCTCAACCGCAAGGTCCTCAAGGCAAGCATACTTACATGAAGTCCCTCCTGAAGTTGTCACACTCGTCCCCAGCCCAGCCCCAAAAGTCCGCTCCCTGACATCAAGTCCCTCTTAGTGCCAGGATGCAGGATATCTGGGGGTGAGACCTGTTGTCCCCTCCCCCACACCCCAGCTCAGTCTCAGGGTCCTTCCACACCCACAGAATTTTGGGGGTGGGGGAGGGGTCACTGAATGCATGAGTGAACTCACATGGGGCCCGGCCTGGTTTCGTATGAATGATTTACGTTTGCCGTTTGGTTTTTGAGGCAGTCTTAAGTACCTGCCTTTCCTTCCGAAGTGCCGGGATTACAGGCGTCTGAGTTGTTTGAGAGGGGGTCTCACATCTCGCTGCCTCTGTCTCAGCGGCAGCTTTCATTTTGAATCTTTCTCAACCCAGCCAGAGCCCACCACACGCCAGAGGCCAAGCCTCCCACTTTCTGTTTATTGGTTTATTTTGAGTTTTCAAGACAGGGTTTCTCTGCATAGCTCTGAATGTCCTGAAACTGGCTGGCCTCAAACTCAAAGAGATCCACCTGCCTCTGCCTCCCGGGTGCTGGGATTAAACGTGTGTGCCACGCCAGGCAGTGGCGGTGCACGTCTTTAATCCCAACACCTGGGAGGCAGAGGCAGGTGGATCTCTTTGAGTTTGAGGCCAGCCTGGTCTACAGAGTGGACTTCCAGAATAGCCAGGGCTACCTACAAAAACCCTATCTTGAAAAACAAAAAAAAAAAATTAAAATAAAATAAAATAAAATAAAATAAAGGTGTGCTCCCCACGCCTGGCTTCCCTCCCACTTTTTTATTCGAGGATAAGCAGATTCGCCTGGAGGGCAGCATCAGCGTCAGGCTGGCTGAGGCTCACCTCTTCCCAGTCTGGCCACCAAGTGTCCAGGGTGAGGTCACTCTCCGTGAGTCCAGACACCTTGTCCCCCTCACTCCAGCCATGGCTTAGGGGAGTCAGAGACCCCGCGACCCTCATTTCTCCTCTCCAGTAACGTGACAGGCTACCAACACCAACCCACTCTTCCCTCTCTACCTGGAAGGCATGCCTGAAAGCCATCCTGAACACGACATTTGCTACTTCTTCAGTCAGACGGACATCCACCCAAACACGAGCTCGCCTTAAGGTTGCCCCGTGGTCTGGTGCAGTAGCCTGCCGTGCTGAAGGCTGAGCAATGTCAGGAAGGGCTTTGACAGTAGATCTGGTTACACATGGGATGCAGAGCCTGAACTCTGCTTTCCTGCCACCCCCTTCTTTTCCCCTGCTGGCTCAGGCTCCACAAGGTCATCCACAATGCATGCTGCTTAGGAGGCCATGCTTCTGATTGCAGGAGTTGGCCGCCACTGGCACGGGTAATGGAGCTCTCACACAGCCCATGGACCACTCAGGGCTGTGGGCTCCTTCGACAGACAGGGGTTAGCACTCACGGAGTGGGCAAGCAGCAGGGGCTAGCAGTGACTGTGAAGCAGAGCAGGGACCAAGGAATGCTGGTGCTGGGTTCGAATGCGCCTCTGCCTCTGCCTGGTTGTGTGCCTGGGCCTAGGCACTTCAGCCTCAGTTTCCTCACCTGGGAAGGGGCATGAAAACTGCCTGCCTCACCTTGTTCTGAAGATGCCCATTACAGCTCTTGGCATAGACAGATGGCCCTGGCCTGAGGGGCAGGGATCCAAGACTGTCCAGTGGCTGAGCCTGTACACACCTGCAAGCCGGGCACACGCTGTGTTCCCAGACAGCAAATCCAGACCCTCCAGACCCAGCGCCCAGGCTCCCCTACTCCTAGTTATAGGCACTCATCTCTCGGCCCCCTCTCCTTGAAGGAGCTCTAGAATCCTGCTCTGTGGACCCAGAGGGGTGGCAAGTTCCTGGGACAATATGAGGCTTAGTGGGGTCCACGGAGGACACAAGGAAAGGGGAAGAGCAGACGAAGGACCAAGGGGGCAGCGAGCTAGCTTTCCCCACTGGAAGGGCTGGGCAGTAGCACTTACTGAAGGCCAGCTGTATGCCAGCAACTCTGACCCTGGGACCACCCTGAGCCCTCAGGCTACCTCAGGCTACAGGAAGCAAAGGAAGCTCCCAGGCCTTCTCACAGACCCCTGAGTTCTCATAGAGAAGAGCAAGAGGAACAGGTGCCCAGGATGGGGGTGAGGAGTCAGTCCAGTCCCAACTCTGCACCTGGGCATCCCTGCTCCCGGGTGTCACTCCCCTCCCCCAGGTTTGACAAAGGCTACCTCTGCACTCAGATCCCAGTGACCACAACCCAGTGACTACAGGCAAGGTGCGGGCACCTGGACCTCTACCTGGAGGCAACTATCTAAAGTCTCCTGCCCCAGGCCACTCCCACTGCAGGGGGCCAATGCCCCTGTAGGAGCAAACACAGCCAAAGTGCATGCCCCAGGCACCTAAGGAAAGGCCAGGGTCCCTCTAGGGAGTCAGTTTAGAGGCCCTGATGCCCCTATCCCCTGAACAATAGGATTGTCTTCCTTTCCTTCCATAACCGAGTCTCCGTTAACAGTTCCCAAGCTCCGCAGTGCGAGCGGGAGGCCACTGGGCAAGTGACAGCTGGAAATGAAACCCAGACCCTGTCAGGCTGGAAGGAGGTCCCCCTTCCCATCCCCCAAATGGCCACTCAGCCATGGTGATCACAAAGCCCACAGGCCTCTTAGCCCAGGGATCATGGAACTCAGCTCTGTCTGGTCACTGGAAAGCTAACATGCCAAACCCTGACCTCACTGGAGCAGGGTCCTTGTCTCAGAGATTCTCCTTATCTGGCTGGGTCAGTCTACCTGCTAAGCCTGGCAAGCCTGAGAGGCTGCTGAGGGTCACCGTGGTGACAAGGCAGACTCTCCTACCTGCTACCTGCTGAGGGTCACTGTGGCAGATCTTCCCACCTGCCTACCTGCCCCACTGTTTGGCCCCTGGCACTCTGGGACCAGGATCTGCTCATCTACCCACCTGGCCACTGTTCATCAGCTTCTACCTGGAGCCTGTTGAGGGACTGCCATGTGCCCATTCCAGGCCAGCTTCTCTGATCCCTGGTCCAACCAATCCCTCCCTGAAGCCACCATGAGAGGCAGGTACAGCTCCCCAGTGCTGCGAGGTCTTGCCATAGCACCGCTGAGCTCTCGGGAAAGTCCAGCCGCTGCTTGTCCTGCTCCATCCTGCCCTCCTCAAAGCTGACCTTGGGACTCCATGTGCTAAGAGGTCGAAGGAACACCTAATGACCTGTCAGTGAAATGTACCGAGAGAGCCACAGGGAGTGAGGTGGGTCTTAAGGGATGTGTAGGAGTTTGACAAACGGTGAAGAGGGAAAACAAGAGGCTCTTCCAGTCAGGGAGCAGCAATGAGAAGATCCTGTGGGTAGAGAAACAAGCACAGGCCTGGCAGTTGAGGAGTTGGCTCCCTCCTGGAACTGGTGAGCAGGATCAAGGCATCAGAGGTGGCCTCTTGAGGAGAGGTGGGGTTTCCAGTTTGACCTGAGACTCCTCCTTCTTTGTCTCCGGCAGAAAATTTCTGTGAAGGATCAGATGTAGTTACATCAGGTGCCCACCAGTGCAACGCAACCTGATCTGGGACACCCACAGCTACTTCTGCTCCTACTCTCTCTCTGTGAACAGAGAACTGTGAACTCTGCCTCCCTATTCAGACAGTACAGGTGGCCAAAGACCTGGGCATCCACTGGACTGCCCTCTGTGAGGCCAAGCAAAGGCTCCATAGCCCGCAAAGGGTGGAGTTCCTCCCCTACTCACATCTAAAGAGTCCCATTCTTCACTTGTCTGAATCAGTTTGTTGAATTACTAGCTGTGTGGCTTTGGATAAGTTAGTCAACCATTCTGTGCTTTGTTCCTCTGTAAATAGAAATAACCTTACCTTAGTAAGACTTGTGGTAACAAGGCTGGGCGGTGGTGACACACATCTTTAGTCCCAGCACTCAGGAGGCAGAATGATCTCTGAATTCAATGCTAGCCTGGTCTACAGAGTTCCAGGACAGCCAGGGTTACACAGAGAAACCCTGTCTGGAAAAACAAAGACAAAAACTGTAACAGTTAAATACAATATCACAGCACCTGGGTCACCTCAGGAACTTAACCGAGTTCATTCCAAGCAAAACCTCCAAGTCCCTCCAGGTCATCCCCACAGGGCCCTGGGCCTGCTACTGATTCTCTCTGGAGAGAGGAGGACTCGGCCTCCAGCTGTTAGGAATCTCTTCACTTTTCTTCCTGGACTTGGTGGAGTTCATTTGATTTAAACATTTGGGGGTGGCTGCAGGGCTGCTCTGCTCACGGGCCAATGACAACAGCACCCAGCACTCTCCCAAAATGGGCACGTGGGTGTCCTTCCGCCCCCGGGGGCATTTTGCAAAGAGGAAACCTGCACAGCAGAAGCCTGAAGGGTTCTGGTGAGAAGGGATGTCAAGCTGGCAACCCAAGTATTGTGCATGCCACAGGAAGAAGAACCATGAGGTAGGTCAGGGCTGGGAGCGTCAACCCAGAGCATCGACCCAGTCCCCACCTCAAGGAGGGAGACAGAGAAGAGGCCAGCAGAATGTGGTGGGAGGTAACTTGAAGCAGGAAACGCTGGCAAACTCCCCTTCCCAGGAATGGACCACTCCACCCGTGTCAGCCTGTGCTCTACACCTCCAGGGCTCAGATCCTAGAGCCTGTAGCAGGACAGTCTGTGCCATCCCCCAGGCCCGGGGTGCCCCTCACTTCCACTCTGGGCTCACACCTAGAATCCCCGCATGCTGAAGGAGAGCAGAGTGGGCGGATGCCAGTGTGCAGGCAATGCTCAACTCCTTTCCGACTAATCAGCCATCACACAGCAGGCTCCATCCCAAGGTTAGTCAAGGTATTTCCCTTATCTCCGGAGCTCCGGCCTCACCCACGTATCTGTCAGCAGCACCCTGGGTCAGCAAGTGAGAAGCGTTCTCTGCCAGCTTCAGGGTTGCTGCACCTTCTGTGTGCTCTCCATTTGGAACTTCCGGGAAGCCAGGCCGTGGGGGAGGGGGGGGTGCACAACAGAACTGAACTAGCAGATAGTTTGCGCACCAGCCTCCCGGGAGTGTGAGGGCCAGAACCTGAGACTCTTGCCAGGTTCCTGAGTCCAGCAGTCGGAATCCTTGTGGCCTTAGGAACTACGCCGCTCCACTCAGGGCTCGCTGACACTGGAGTCCCTCCCCAGTGGTCCCTCTAAAAATCTGAGCAGACTTTGGGGTCCCTGGTGGACTTCGGGTCCTTGCCTGTAAACAAAACACCCAGTAAGAATAGAGGCCTGAGCCCCGCAGTGCTCATGGAAACTGGATCCTCACGTAGGTTGAGAGTTAGAGGCATCGAGTGCGAGCCAACAGGGTTCCAGCACCTTGTGTCCCTAGGTACAGCGGGGCCTGGACCATCGACCCAACCACAAGACATGGAACTGGCCCCTAAACCAGCCTTGGGGAGGGGAGAGGGCAGCAGAGTTCGAGAAGGCTCAGAGCTGCTGCTGGCCCAGCACCCTACTGCTCAGACTCCTTGCCTAGGCTGAGTTTGTTCGCGCTCAGGGTGCTGCGGTACCAGGGTGGCTGTGGTCTCAGAGCCCTGCAGAGGAGCCTGTCGGGTCACGTGGCACCGCAGCCTGGAGCCCTGGCGCTGACCCTAAGGGGAGGGAGGGACAGACTCGGAGAGGGAAGGGGCGGCCCGGCGGGGGCGGGGCGGCCCTGACTCCCGGGATTCCCTGCAGAGCCGCTCCCGGTGGAGACTCAGTCTACAACCCACGGGTCACGGGCCCTCGGCCAGCGCCGCACCTTCCTGCCCCGCGACTGAGGGTTTTGGCCAGCGGTCTCTCCGCGCGTAGCAAGGACTTCGCTCCTGGGGCTCTGCGCCTCTTCGAACCCCGTCGTCCCACTCGGAGGAGCCCAGGACCTGCTCAGCGAGCCGACTCGGGAAAGCGGGGTGTGCGAGCCGAGCAGCAGCACCTGCCCAGGGCGAGCGCGAGCGCCGATGGAGGGGACCTGCTGATCCCGCCCTCGACGCCTGTCTTTCTTCTCCGCAGGTCGGGCTCGCGGCGGAGAAAATGTACCAGAGCTTGGCGCTGGCCCAGAGCCCCGGCCCGGCCACCTACGCCGACTCGGGAGCCTTTCTGCACGCTTCGGGAGCCGGCTCCCCAGTGTTCGTGACCCCCACGCGCGTGCCCTCCATGCTGCCCTACCTGCCCGCGTGTGAGCCGGGGCCCGCAGCCTCCCGCGCTCGCCGCACACTCTAGCTGGACGCAGGCGGCCGCGGACTCCTCGGCCTTCGGCTCCGGAAGCCCGCACCCGCCAACCGCACACCCACCCGGAGCCGCCGCCTTCCCGTTCGCACACAGCCCGCCGGGGCCGGGCAGCGGCGGCAGCGCGGGCACCCGGGACAGCGGCGCCTTCCAGGGCGCGCTGCTGGCTCGCGAACAGTACCCGACCCCGCTCGGGAGACCCATGGGCGCCTCGTACCCCACAACCTACCCGGCATACGTGAGTCCCGAAGTGGCCCCTTCGTGGACCTCCGGACCCTTCGACGGCAGCGTCCTGCACGGTCTGCAGGGACGGCCGGGTGGCCTCCCTGGCCGCAGGGCCACCTTCGGTGAGTACCGGGCTCGGGCTGCCCGGTGGACGCGGCTCTGATGGTAACGCGCAGAGATAAACCCGCGCGCTACGAAATTCGAAATGCGAGGAGCCGGAGTGCACTGTTGGGCGGTCCGGGCTCTCCGCCTAGACCGACTCTGCAGATTCCTGCCCGGAATCGCTAGGACTCAGGGACCTTCGCGGAACACGACCCGATGAAAAATACCCGATCCAGAATTCTTTTTTCAGAAAATAATATATTTCTGCTTTTCACCCAACCAACTCCCCCTGCCCCCGCAAAAAAACAATCTGGGTTATGTCAATTTGGAACCTACATCCTAAACTTTTCTCGGAAAGTTTCGGAATTATTTTTGGTTTTAAGACAGGTCTCGTTAGGTAGACCTTTAATCTTAAGCAATCCTCCTGCTTCAGCCTTCCTGAATGCTGAGCTTACAAGCACAAGCCATCATGCCAGGCTGAAAATGAATTTTTAAAAATTCTTATAAATTGTATAAAGTATTTATAAAAGACTAATTATTTGAACAAATCACCACAGCCATCCCGTTCCGTAATGCTGGCCTTCCAGCTTGAGATGTCCGTACATCCCAGGAACATAAATTAGACTACAAGGTTGTTGAGCAGCGAATCGCTCCCGGTTTCTGACTATTTCTGAGACACAATCACAGCAAAGAGGGCCAACCTCCATTTACAGCCATCCCTCCCAGGACTTGGAAACCTGGCCCGGTGATTCACAGCCCCCTCTTGGCCCAAGACGACCCAGGGCCCTTAGGTGGACAAGGGCAGCCCTGTGCCTGGTACCCACCTCTAGCCGTAGATAATTGATCCCACACCTGCCTATCTGCGGTGCCTGGCTAGACGTAGACCTGGACGGGGATTACCTGAGGACAGTGGTTGACCCCACAACAAAGCAGACAGAGACCATCAGCGCCCTTGCCGACCATCTGTCTCCCAATCCACTGCTCCTGAGACCCAGAGGTCCTCAGTGTCGATGGGAGAGGGGAGGAAACCAGGCTCTGCCTTCTGCTTCCCTCTGCCGGGATAGACCCGTCTGCTTCCAAAGTTATTAGAAGCACAGAGGCTGGCACAGACCCTGGTTCAGAGAGGGGCCATCTCAGGTGTCTACCTTGAAGTTTGGTTTATTTACACCCCTGCCTTTAGCAGCCCTGACAAATTTCACTAAACACAGAATAAGGCTTGCTCTTTAAGTGTAAGACACTGTAAAAGGCGGGGAGAGCCAGCAGAAGCCCGCAGGCTCTCCGATGGGCCCACAAGCTTCTTGTCCCCACAGTACCTGACTTCTTGGAGGAATTCCCTGGTGAGGGTCGGGAGTGTGTCAACTGTGGAGCGTTGTCTACGCCACTGTGGCGCCGGGATGGCACGGGACACTACCTTTGCAACGCCTGCGGCCTGTATCACAAGATGAACGGGGTCAACCGACCACTGGTGCGGCCCCAGAAGCGTCTGGTGAGTGTGGTGGGGAAAGGGTCAGGGGTAGGGATGCAAAGGGCACAGAGGGAAGGCTGGCTTCTGCCAACTCAGAGGTGTCTGGGTTCCTAAAGAATGAGGTACAGATTGAGCGCAGAGTACTGTGAGCTGCTCCGGGCTCCTGGTCGGGCCAGGCCAACCACCTCCTCCTGGAGTTTGAAAATATCCAGGGAGCAATAGGGTCCAGGTAAAGACTCCTGATGGGGAGCTGGCTCAGGTCTTACAACCCAGTGCAGCCCTGGAGGGTTACTTGGCCCTTGGCAGAACAAGATGTGTTTCAAGTCCTCTTGCTATGCAGCCACAGAATGTCACCGGACCAAGTTAAGAGTGAGCTCTGCCCTGGGTACCTAAGCCACAGTCTCTGTGGGACCCTGAGGGCTCAGTCCTTCAGTGGGACTGTGTTGGCCTCTAATACGGCCAGGTTAACACATACTATGACCACCAACACAGTCCCACCGAAGTAGGGCGTGGCAATGGAAATCTGGCCATATTAGAGGCCTCAAGGCGACCCAACAAAGACAGGGTCGAGGGAAGGGGCACCGGCGCATCGATGGCGATGTCTAGAACGTAGATGAGAGAGTCTTTGGGTGTATGTCCTGGGGAGGCACTTTCGGCCTGTTCTTCAGGGGTCCCTAGGAGACCAGGCCTCTGTCCTTTGCCTAGCTCGCTGGCTACATCTTGTTTTCACTTTTGGTTCTATCTGGTGCATGGCCGCATGGGTGTTGGACGTCAAGGCTGGTTAGAAGCGAGGGCTCGGGACACCAGAAGGTGCTGAGGCAGGAAGTCGCTTTGCTCTATCAGCTCAGAGGCAAACCTTCAAGTTTAAATGTGTCTGAGTTGGTGTTGGCAGCTTACCTAACATTCTTGTTGTGGAGGCTGCAGTGGGTTCGTGGCCTCAGACCAGGGCAGGACTTCTCCCGAGCACCAGGTCAAAAGGTGTGAACCCCCCATGCCCGTAGCAGGCAACGTCTGGGGACTGGCTGCCCTAGTCCTGCCTGACAGGTGTGTTGAAGGTTTCCTGAGCGTACTGGCATGGGGCGGCAGCTCTGTACACTCTCCATGTTATGGGCGTGTGAGGCCCTAGCACGGAGACAACCTAGTGAGCTCCAGGAGGCAGGTGGGATGCCGGAAGAGATCCAGGGAAGCCATGCTTCTCTCTTCCTCTGAGCTGGCCTGGGGTTTGGGGATCTGCAGGCCCATCCTGTCCAATACTGTGCTTCTTGCCATCTGAGGAGCCACTTCAGAGCCCACTGTGCCCTCTGGCCCCTTCAGTGACCTGCCTTATGTGGAACCCCATCATGTGAGCCGCCTAGCCTGGTCTCTGTGGCATCCACTAATCGGGAAACTGTAGCTAATAGGATAGAATCAGCCCAGTCACAGAGGACTGCATCCCAGGCCTCAGCGTAAAGTCTCCCCAGGCAGCAGACCTGCCCTTGACTCTGCCCACTCTCCTCCATGCCAGGCTCCGAACTGGGTACCCACACACAGTGATAAACAAAGCAGAGTCAGTCCAGAGCCCCTGGCCTGCTCTGGGGCAGAATGGGGGCCCGGTCCAGAGCCCCTGGCCTGCTCTGGGGCAGAGTGGGGACTGTCTAGAGCCCCTGGCCTGTTCTGGGGCAGAGTGGGGGCCGTCCAGAGCCCCTGGTCTGTTCTGGGGCAGAGTGGGGGCTGTCTAGAGCCCCTGGCCTGCTCTGGGGCAGAGTGGGGGCCATCCAGAGCCCCTGGCCTGCTCTGGGGTAGAGTGGGAACTGTCCAGAGCCCCTGGCCTGTTCTGGGGCAGAGTGGGGGCCCCGTCTAGGGCCCCTGGCCTGCTCTGGGGCAGAGTGGGGGCCCCGTCCAGAGCCCCTGGCCTACTCTGGGGCAGAGTGGGTGCCCCGTCCAGAGCCCCTGGCCTGCTCTGGGGCAGAGAGGTGGGGGCCCCGTTCCTCTAAACATTCTCTTTTCACCACGCACATCCCCAACCTTTGACCTAGTCTGCTGTGTCGCCTCCAAGAGGTGGTCCACGTGGAACAAGAGGCATATCAATCCTTGGCCTCCCCAAGGCTCCAACTGCCTCTCCACCCAGCCAGACTTGGGTAACTGATTCTGGCTCCAAGGAAGCCACTCTTCGACACTTTGTGCTGCAGTCCCATGTTCCAAAAGCTCCCCTGCCTGTATGGCCTGCCCTCCAAGCAGAGCTGCTGCACCTCCCCTGGTGCTCACCTCCCTGTGCAGGGCTGCCTTGTGCTCCAAGGCTGACACATCTGGAGGTCTCCAGTGCGTGGAGCCTGGCACTCAGTGCTGCTCTCGTCAGTGAGCAGACACTCATTACAGATGAACTTCTCTTGAAAAGAACAGACGTAAAAGAAATGAAGCTCAGCCAGAAGAGACTAGCGTTGGGCACCCGAAACTGGCCAGGCTGCGTGCACAGACAGGGAGGAAGACAGATGGAGGCTCGGGGGAGTCCCGTCGGGGCGTGGTGGACGGGCAGAAGGCTCTGTCCACCCGTCCCTTCGCTTTCCTGTGGTCCCTTGACACGTCTGAGCTCTTGCTTTCCTTCTGTGGAGGTTCGGGAAAAGGCAAGCCCTTCCAAGTTGTTTTCCTATGCTCTTGATTTTATAAAAGTAAAAGACTCACAATGGAAAGTTTGCAACATGGCTCCCAGATTTCTCTCTTGCACTTCTGGGGGTGTGGGGATGAGCCTGTACACCTTTCTTCTGCGTGTGGTCTGCACATGGGACACGTGCTTTCGCTTCCCACCCTCTATGTCTCAAAGTACCCAAGAGGCCACAGGCCAGGGCTCCCCTGAGTTTTAAGGTCCAGCAGGAACTGGGCACCGCAAAGTGCCAGGCACCTAGTAAAGTGTGACTTCCAGATAATCACAAATATCACATTCCAACTGCTGTAGGGGATACAGTTATGCAAAGCCCTTGGTGTTCTGGAATTGTAGTTGAATCTGCAGCCCTGAACCATAAAGGGACAGATGAGGGCAGGGAGTCAGAGGTACTATCCAAGGGCAGGACCAAGGTAGGGACAGAACAGCGCAGTCTGGCGCTGGCAGCTGAAGGGGTAGTGTCACAGCCAGGCTGGGCTGTCGTGTTTCGGGTCCAGGTGCCTAGGGGCCCTTAGGATGGAGCTTCTCACAGTAGTTGATGGGATTCCATCACTCACTGAACTGTGAGCCATACAGGATAGGTACAGACCTAGGCAGCTCAGGATACACTGGGCTTGCTGAAGACTGTCGGGTCCTCTTTGATGACTCCCCAAACAGCACGAGAAGCCCCTTCCTTACCCCTCACCGCCTTCATTAAGTGGGCCCAGATTCCCAGGCCTAGCCTCCCCCCTGGCTCGGGGCCCAAGTTCCCCAAACCCAGGGAAGTCTGGGCTTCCTGGATTCAAGTGTGGGATCAGGGATAGTCTCTGCTGGGAGATGTGGTGGGTTGAAGTAAACACACTAGAGCCTGGACGGCTTCACATGGCCCAGGCTCAAGAGACACCAAGCACTGAGCACAGTAGGGTGAGCAATGACAGATAGGACCCTGCACCTTCCAATCAGCACCCTGTGGGTTCTGGAGAAGCTGTGGGGTATTGTCAACATGTGCTCTGAGGTCTTGAGAGACAGGAGTGCATGGAGACCAGCAGGATCCTGAAAGTTAACCTTTGGGCATGACTTCCTGAGGAGTCTGTGGTCCCCCACAGAGACGCTGAGTTTAGATCAGCCTGGCTGGCTTAGGACAATAATGAACAGCTATATTTCTACACCCAGCCTTCATGGGCTCAGAACCCCACAACCAGACTCTGAAAGGTCTGTTACACCTCAACTGGTGGGAAATGCCCAGAGGTGATGGGACTGGTCCTGGGACCAGAAAGCCAGAGTCAAAGCTTTGTAGAACAAAGGACATCATGTCCTGCCAGGGGGTCCATGGTAGGCCTCAAGCCTTCAGCACCCCCAGTGTCCCACTCAGTCACCTGATCGGGCAGCTGGTAACTGCCGAGTCCAGCTTCTATCCATCTGTTCATTGTCGTTTGCTGCGCCAAAGCCCCCCAAGTCTGAGTTCCGCTCACCCCAGCTCACTTGCTCCACAGTCCTCATCCCGCCGATCCGGCCTCTGCTGCTCCAACTGCCACACGGCCACCACTACCCTCTGGAGGCGCAATGCGGAGGGCGAACCTGTGTGCAATGCCTGCGGCCTCTACATGAAGCTCCATGGGGTGAGTGGCATGCACAGCTATCCAGAGTCACGTGATCCACCGCCCCCACCCCCACCTTGGCACTGAGTTGGACAGGAATGCCCTTGGCCCCTGGCTCGGACACACTGTGGGTGTGTTACACATGTGCTGCCTGTCTGCACAGCCTCTCCCCTGGGAGACAAAGCTGTCACTGAGGCTCATGGAGCCACACAGGCTTTTCAGCCTAGGATGGATACCGGACATCCAAACCTCGCCCTCTGTGATTCCAGCCCTGCCTCTCGGCTCTCGGGCAGACGGAATGGGGCTGACTCAATTGGGCTGTGCCTTCAGGTCACCCCAGCATCTAGGAGGGACTGGCTCTCCAGGGTGACCGTGCAGGGTTAGGGTGAGCAGGGACAGGGAGCAGCCACTCATTGTCACCGTCCCTGACAGGTGCCACGGCCACTGGCAATGAAGAAGGAGAGTATCCAGACCAGGAAACGGAAGCCGAAGAACCCCGCCAAGGTCAAGGGGTCCTCAGGTACGCGGGGAGCCAGGAGAGGCTGTTCCCAGGCCTATGAATCTCACCCTAAGCCAGCCCCTGACGGGTGTCCTTAGGCTTGTTGGGGGAGGGGCGCATGGGTGAGCTGGCCAAGGTGTGGGACGGATGTGAAGTGGATAAAGCCACACCTGACCCTCCACTTTCAGTGCTTTGTGACTATGAGAAGTCTCTGAACCTCTCTAGTCAAGGACAGGAGAATCGGCCACATGTCAGGAAATATGATCCGATCTGGCACCGTCTGTAAACGTTCCCATCTTCCTTCCCAGGATCCACAGCAAACACGACAGCCTCTTCTCCCACTGAGCGCTCCGCCACCACTTTGAAGGCAGAGCCCAGTCTGGCATCTCCAGTATGTACTGGGCCCACCATCACCTCCCAGGTAAGGATGAGGCAGGGGAGTGCACAAGACAGGGCCTCACGCTTCCCAGAGAACCGTGACTGTCCGCCAACTCCGGTCCGTCAGAGCCCCCAGGGCTCTCTCAGCCCTCTCTCAGAGCTTCATAGCCCCCAACCACCAATGTGGCGTCCTCACCCCAGAGCTGTGTGTGGTGTGGTCCAGAGCCTGCAGGTCTTGCTAGCCATGCTCCTCAGGGGGCCTTCACACTCATACTAGGCTGAGGGGCCCTTAGAGCAAATCACCCCAGAAGGTGGTAGACCCCTCCATACTCACCCATCCCATCCTCCCTGCAGGCCTCCAGCCCAGCGGACGAATCTGAGGCCCCCAGCCATTTGGAGTTCAAGTTTGAACCTGAAGACTTTGCCTTTACCTCCTCGTCCCTGAGCCCCCAGGCTGGCCTCAGTGGGGTCCTGCGCCAGGAGGCCTGGTGTGCCCTGGCCTTGGCCTAGGTGTTCAGGAAACGGTGGATCCCAGGAACAGAGCCTCCAGATGGTCTCTTGGAGCAGAGCAGGGGCACCCGAGGGGCCGATGTTAGCCTGGGGCCAGCAGCCCGGTGGGCCTCACCACTGTGGTGGGAAAGCTCTCTGTGCTGACCAACTAGCCCAAGAAGGCTGGTGGATGAAGGGTTGGAGCCTCATCTGGGATAGCAATGGACTCCCCAGACCTCTCATGGGCCCCTCTGCAGCCAAGATGACTGGAGATACCCACCAGTGACTTGAATTCAGCTCTTGCCATCAACGGCCAACATTTACAGCTTGCAGCAGCTGGCAAAGGTTCACAGCCTCCCAGAGTAGAATCCGATCCAAGTGAAACAAACAGAGTGCAGGCAGGCAATAAGAAAGAGGGGACCCAACACAAGGCCTCCGGGGCCTCGGGGTCTTCATTTCCCATGTTTGACTCTCTTGCCTGTGGATGCAGGACTGCCAGAGACCAGTGTGCAGACTGAGCCCTGTACCAGGACACGCAAAGGTGTCCCTCCGGCCACCGTCACAGACTTATGTATTTATTTGTATGTTTGTTTCCAGACAGGGAAGTAAAGGGCCTTGCTCTGGCCATCTGTGTGCTATGGCTTTTGCTGGTGGGCAGACCCACACAGAGACACTGTTGGCACTGGGTGGCATGTGGCCCCGTGTCCTGGCTCAGCCCTCAGCCCAGCAGTTGATAACACAGACCTGTTTTCAGCATCCTCTTCACACCAGATCATGTCAGCTGGCAATGGCTCTGTCCAGGTCAGTTCTAGGGTCCTGGAACAGGGGGGTGACAGGCAGCAGAAGGTGAGGGTGCTCTGCAGGCCACACCCCCATGCGTCTCCTCTCCATTGGCTACTTCCTGGCATTTCCAGGGTTCCAATCCCAAGTCAGGAAACCGAGAGGTAGAGGAGTTAAGGGGTCATCCAACCATGAAGACTCTGCCATCCCCATCTTGTCTCCTGTGTGGGCCCAGTTCAGCTTGGGGCTGGGAGACCGTGGGCCCTGATTAGAAGAAAAGCATGGGGCAGGAGCCTGCAGCCTCTGCAGACGTCACAGGGGCAAGGGCAGGACATGCTCCTCTCACTGGCTCCAAGTAGGCATACTTCACCATCCATATATCTGTGGAAGGCAAAGCTAGCCGCCCAGATATCTGTTATCACACCCCAGATACTGGGGTAGGGAGAGGGAGGGGCCTAGAGACGCAGACACAGGTGGCACAGCATGAATACCTCCAAGCACCAGCACCCTAAGTGTACACAGACGCAGACCAGACCACAGCAGCTGAGTGAGGGCTGTGCACAGGGTCTCAGCAGTGTTCTCATTGCAGTGCTGTTTCTGGGAGTCCTGTTGTCCAAGCCTCAGTTTCCCCTTCTGTGGCGAGAGGTGCCTGTGATCACATCTGTCACTCATGCACCCACTTAGTTACTGTGATCACTGGGAGGCCCCCAAATGTGGAGGTGGTGCCAGGCACTCACTGACGCTTCCTAAGATATCACAGGGAGAGACACGAGGCAGACGGCATCCCCGTGGATGGAGGGAGAGGAAGGGAACTCATCTTAGTTCTGGGTTCCCATGAGGAGGGGTTCCCAAGAGAAAGGGGGACCCAGGCATAAGCGATCACTCCCACTGTCCTGGAACTCTCTGTAGACCAGGCTGGCCTCAGCTTCGTGGAGAGCCTGCCTCTGCCTCCCGAGTGCTGGGATTAAAGGGGTGCGCCACCAGGCCTAGCTTTCTTTTTCTTTCTCTTTTTTCTTTTCTTTTTTTTAAGATTTATTTATTTTATCTGTGTGAGTGCTTTGTCTGCATTTATGTATGTGTATCACATGCACGCCTGGTGCCCACAGCCAGCAGAAGAGAGCTTAGGATCTCCTGGAACTGGAGGTGCAGATGGTTGGGACTCATCACGTGGGCGGTGTATACTGAACTGGGGTCCTCTGAGAGAGCGAGTCCTCTTAACCACTGGGCTATCTCTCCAGCCCCTACTTCTGTTTCTTTTTTCTTTCTTTCTTTGTTTTGTTTAGTTTTCTTTTTTTGAGACAGGGTTTCTCTGTTGTAACCCTGGCTGTCCTGGAACTCACTCTGTAGACCAGGCTGGCCTCGAACTCACAGCGATCCACCTGCCTCTGCCTCGGGAGTGCTGGGATTAAAGGCGTGTGCCACCACCTCCCGGCCCCTACTTCTGTTTCTTAACTAAGGAGATGGCTGAGCTGAAAAAGGCCATTGGCCCCACCACTGGGCATGGCCACTGCTGCTAAATTTAAGCTTTCTCCGCTTCGGGAGGAAGCCAGAAACCCAAGTCCCTAATATAGCTACCAGGCGCCCCGCCACTGCCCTCCCTCCCACTGCCCACCCCCATCCTGCCCACGGATCATAAAACCTCCAGATGAGATGCACTTACTCAGAGCCAGGGCAACTGGAGCCTTATCTGAACGGTGGGATGGAAAGGAAGGCCCCTTAGCTGCCTGTAATTCGCTCCATCTCCATCACCTTGGAGTGACAGAACCCCAGACTCTGAAGCGGTAGGGGCCACAGTACACCCAAGTCTATCCCTCCTGTCCAAAATATTTTCCGTGCCCCCATGGTATACCCTCAGAAGCCTAGAAAAGGAAGGAGACCCAGTGGGGGTGGGGGTAGCAAGTGGAACACATGGGGCATAGGGATGGGGAGACCCGGGTCCTTTCGGTTGGAGTTTCTTGCCAGGACAGATGGACAGAGCTTCTCCCTCCGGCCACGGGCTTGCACCGTGTTTTGGGCCACAGCACAGCAGACAGGCACCCCTTCTCCAGGCTGGGATGATACACCCCTACTCTATCCCGGGGTCTTGCTGCACCTCGTGTTGGTGCGCTCTCTGTGTGCAGGATGCAACCTGACCCCCAGATGCTTCGTAACAGACCCTGAGAGCCGTCCTGGACCATGCAGCCAAATGCTGGGAACGCTGCCACAGTGCTGAGCTGGGTCCTGAGCTTTCGGGGGTGCAGAGTTCCTCAGGTTAAAAAGGGTGGCCTGTCACAAAGCAGACCGAATTCTCCCAGGTGCTCACCTGCAAGTCCAGATGTCTCCGAAGGGGGATCCCAGGGGAGGAGGCAGTGAAGGGCGGTAGTTCCCCGTGTGACCTAATACGGGCATTTCTTAGACCACTTGCTTCTGTCATCATCATCATGTGGATCTGTCCTCAAAAGAAGGTGCCGTGTTGCAGAAGGGGCCCTGACCACCCAGACGCCCTCACGACTGCCCTTTGTCCCAGCCCTGTGGAGTTCCTGGGGCTCAGGCAGCATTCCCCAAGGAATGTGAACAGGCTGTGGGTAGAGCGGCCTAGGTGGAGAGAAGGTGACAGGCTGCAGAAAGGAAGCAGGTCTAGGGAGAGAGACAGTGTGGGTTCTGACCCGCTCTCCCTTGCGCACGTGCTGGCTCCGTGGTCCCAGTTCCCAGTGCTTTGTGGGACACAGACCTACATCTGGGGAGTGCCTGGCCCTTGGAGTCCCTCTGATGCCTCTGTGGATAGGCCTAGGACAGCAACTGAGGTCAGGCCCCAGCCCTCTGTGGGACCCAGCTTGGGCAGGGGCACCAGCTCCCATTCCAGCCTTCTTATGTCATGTTCCACGTTGCTCCTTATTAACGCCACCAGTCAACCGGACAGACCCTGTCTCCCCTTGAGAACCAGAGTCTCTCTGGGCTTGTCCCATGCAGGGGCCATGTGATCCAAGGAACTAAGCTCTACCATGCCCTCTTCACTCCCTCCCTGTCCACAGGACAAGGTGAGGCCAGAGAGACTTGGTGCCCTGGAGCCTCCAGGCTTGGGGCAGGGCGGCCCTGATGCCCAAATTCCCTACACAAACACTTGGGTAGGGGCTGACCCTGGCCTCAAAGGGAAGGGGGCTGACTAAGCCCCTCATGAGTAGCCCCTCTCTGCTGGGCCCCGCACACCGCCAAGATGTTGACACGGACGGCTCCAGCAGTCTTATTTATTATCTGATAAAGCAAGCTCGGCACCACTGGTGGACAGCGTCTGGCTGCTCTCAGCTGACCGGCGTGGGGGAGGAGGAAGGCGGTGCGGACAGAGACAGGCCCCAGCCTCACCCCGGGACAGGCCTCCACCCTGGACTCTGGGACAGGACACATCTCCTCCCCCACCACTGGCCTTTCCGCTGGTCACAGAGCCATCTGGGAAGGATCTCCCTCCTGGACTGTCACACACACACCTGAGGCCATGTTTCTATCTGCCAAACTGCTGCCTCGGTTCCTAAGCCTTCTAGTTGAGTCCTTCCTCCTGTGTACCCGGCACTGGATTACTGCTGCTACCCATCCCCCACACCCTGCTTTTGGCCTGGAGTTCTCACTTGCCATGACTCAGGTTCAGGTTTGCTTCTCTGCCTCGAAACTACATCAAGACACGACTCTGAGCCGGGTGCTGGTGGCGCACACCTTTAGTCCCAGCACTTGGAAGGTAGAGGAGGCAGGCAGACCGCTGAGTTCGAGGCCAGCCTGGTCTACAGAGCAAGTTTCAGGACAGCCAGGGCTACACAGAGAGACCGTGTCTCGAAAAGAGAAAAGAAAAATCAGAGCTAAGAGTGCTTAAGAGCACAATGGTATTCTTAATTAAGCTTTCTTACCAAGGAGATAGGCAAACTCTCAATTCGTATGTAAAGTATGACCACCACCCCTGTGCACAAAAACACTAAATATGTGATTATTCTTTGCGTGTGCCTGTGTGTAGATGCAGTATAAATACATGTATGTGCATGAACATGTGTGCACATGGCAGCCAGGGATCGATGTCAAGTGTCTTTCCTCTGTCACTCTCATGTGTTGGTTGGTTGAAAAAAGTTCTCACAGCCAAGCTGTCCTGGAACTATGTAGACCAGACTGGCCTCAAACTCATGGAGATCAACTGCCTCAAAAGTGCTGGGATGAAAGGTGTGTACCGCCCACCACACATGGCTACCTCCACCTTGGTTCGTTGTTGTTGTTTGGCTAGGCTGGCTGACCAGTGAACTCTAAGGATCTGCCCTCCCGTCCTACCACACATGCTCTGTGCCCAGCTTTTACATGGGAGTTGGTGCCGGGAATCCAAACTCCGGTCCTCACGGCTGCAGCGGGCTCTGGGCAGAGCTGTCTCCCTGTCCTGATGGACGGTTAGTCTCAATGTGGACAGCAACAAAACGGGTTCCTGGGACAAGGACAACTTAGTAACAAGGAAGGGAACAACAGAGGTGGCCTTTGTGGGACTGCAAAAGCCAATGTCACTGTCTCCTACCCAAAAGGACAGGTGAGACACAGCCACTGGTGTCCAGGCCACACCCACACAGTTCCTCCTCACAGAGGCTCCAGCAAGGACTGAAAATAGTTACTGCCTCCTCTGCTTGCTTCCAGGAGGGTTATAGGGAGATAGCTGGTCCCAAGCAGGCCGGCTCGAGGACTAGTGATGTCCTCTTGGAGAAGTAACATCCCCTCTCGTCTCTCAGGGTTCAACTCACAATCCAGCTCTACAAAGAGACCCACTGGACAGACTGTTCAAAATAACAACCTTTGGGTCTCCAGAGCCTGTGTAAGGCCTGTCCCCACAACTATGTTCTTGAAAGAAGGTTTGTCTTGATGGAGAGTGAATGAGTTCAGCAGAGAAGCATCAGGAAGAAGACTGAGGGTCGGTACTGTGGACAGAGGGCTCTGGGGAAACTGCCTGCAGAAGCTGGCTGCCTATTCCAAGCCAGGGTGTCTCTGCCATACTGGGATTTAGACCTAGGATCCAAGGGGTCTTCTGCCAGCCCAGAGGACATCTGCCCCGCTCTGTGCAGGAGGCAACTGGAAAGAGACAATTCCTTCTGCCCAGGTACTTCTCTGGGGTGAATCTAAACTCTCCATAGACCTCAGAAGCACTGGAGGACACCTATGAGGCTGAGTGGCCCTGAGTGAAAAAGAAAGAGATGAAGAAAGACAGAGAGACAGGGGGACGAGAAATGGAGAGACTGGAAGAGAAATGGAAAGCAACAAGAGAGGCAGAGGCAGAAATAAAGGGACCCCAGTCACCTGGCCTCGGCTCTCCGATCTGATAACTATAACCATGTAGCCCCAGCCTTGGGGGAATAAGATGCCCATCAGCTTGGATGTAGTACCCACAGCTGGAGAGCATGGGAGAGATAAAATGCTGGCCTGGACAGGGCTACATTATCCCTCAGCCACATACAGAGGATCAACCTGCCCCCATCTGAAACGGAGTCGCAGAGACAGCCAACTCTGTGGGCTCCACCCTCTGCCCCCTGCATACTGCCTGATCCAGGACTAGGGTGTGAGGGACAACAGGTCCCACCACAAACCTCAGGTCCACAGCCCAGGGCCAAGAGTTCTCTTGAAAACTTTAAGCACAGAAAACCCTTCACACTGCAACCTCCTTAAACCAGCAAACCTGCTAGGCATGAGCCGGCCACAGATGGGTGACTGTCCTTCCACATGGCTCTCACCCTCCTCTGAAGCTTTACCACAATCTTTTGGCTAAGATTTAAGAGAGCTTGGTAGAAGGTTAACATCCCCCACCCCCCACCCCCCCCGCCTAACACACATTCACCCTTTGCTTCCCTAGAGAGAAAGCACTGCCTTGGATCATGGTCAGAGAGCTCACTGCTATAATCAGGACTCTGTAGAGAGCCTAGCTGAGCCCACAGCCACATGCCGATGGACTGGCAGATCACCTTGTTCACCTTACAAATGACCCAGGAAATTAAATAAATAAAGTCCTCCATGTTTGCTCAGCAAGCCCAGAGACACTCAATAGTCACGTCTGGTGGTAGTAAGGGGGAGGATCCAGAGAATTGACAGCCAGGCCGGAGATTCAATACAGCAAGCAAATGCTGGAAACACACTTGAAGCCAGGACAGAAGGGGAGACAGCAGCCGTGCCCGGCATACACAGGCCACCCGCACTTCAGCAAAGTGCAGCAGATTTCAGACTATTTGAGGCAGTGGGAAACTTTGGCAGTTCTCAGCTGCTCTGTCTACAGAGGGCTGTAGGCTTTCTATAGGAGCAGCGGTGGCCACGCAAGCCTGACAATATCCTCACTGCTTCCCTGTGGTCTCCTTCATACCCTTGAACATCGTGCAAGAACCATGCTGCACTTCCGTTCCCAGAGAAAGCCCAGACCAAACCCATAGCCACTGCCCACTGCCTCCTCATCTTCCTGACCATCTCACCAAGCAGAGGAAGAGGGGACTCTCCCAGGGAAATGTGGCCCCTCCAGCCCCAGGATGCTACTCTCAGATCCTAGGACACCTCCACAGGCAATATGGGGCCCTTGCTATCCTGCTCTGTGGCTCCTATTCCTAGTCTCTGACCTGCTCAGTCGTCTTCCACTGCCTTCCCCAGACCCTAACGTAAGTTTTCTCCCTAACACAAATGGCTCCTAAGGTCTCCCCAGATGCTGCCTCAAGGATCCAGCAAACTCCAGCCCTGGTGTGTTCCATGGCCTGTGTGTGAGTGGACAGAAGTGGCCCTCCCATGACCACCCTGTCCTGCTGAGGGGACTGGGCCTTGCTCTCCCTCCTGTGCATGCTGCCCCCTGACTGGATACGCAATTAGAAGCATGGTGAGTCGGACAATGGGCTCCAAAAATACCCCAAAGCTGGCAGGACTTGCCCATGACATCTGTAAGCTCTGTCCTGCGGAAGTTATAAATACAAAATAATGTTAATTCCGAGTCATTTATCATTTGGGGACAGCCATGTCCTTTGTGGGACAAGGGATGTTTTTCCAGATTTGTAATTTATTGCTCTTTAGAGTTAAATGCAGCTACAAGCAAAAAGAGGAAAAGCAGAAAAAAGCAGGGTTTCCCTGGAGCCGCCAGGGGTGGGAGCCAGGCTGGCTAGATAGGACCACCTTTATCCTGGCCAGCGACTCCAGGCAACCTGCACACACAGGCAGCAGAACCACCCAGAGGCACCCGCCGAGGGTCTTCTGATGTCCCCAAACACCCAGTCAGTCATAGGCCTGCCTCTATCCAAAGAGGGGCTCCAGGTCCTCTATTGGCCATAGCCTCTCTGTCCACCAGGTCCAGGCCACCTTCGAAACGCCATGACAGCATCCTTCGCACCTCCCAGCTCCATCTAACATCTGCTCAACCCTCTGCACATCTGCAATCCCCAGGATTTCAGGTCTCGAGGGAGGCTCATGCTACCTCAGCCCGGGAGGCTGAGTCTGCAGCTGCTCACAGATCTGGGGACTTTGTCTCCCATTTCCTCATTCTTACTGTGCTGGCTAGTGAACTTGACACACAAACTAGAGTCATCTGAAAGGAGGGAACCTCAGTGGAGAAAATCCCTCCACAGGATCAGGCAAGCCTGGAGGGCATTTTCTTAATTAGCGATTGATGGGGGAGGACCAAGCTCACTGGGTGGTTCCATCCTTGGGTTGGTGGTCTGGGCGCTCTAAGAAAACAGGCTGAGCAAGCCATGGGAAGCAAGCCAGTAAGCAGCACCCCTCCATGTCCTCTGTACCAGCTCCTGCCTCCAGGTTCCTGCCCTGTTTGAGTCCCTGTCCTGGCTTCCTTCAGTGATGCACAGTAATATGGAAGGATGAGACAAATTAACTCTTTCCTCCCCAACTTGCTTTTTAGTCATGCGTTTTGACACAGCCATAGAAACCCTAACTAAGACACTTCGCTTCCTGGCCAGGCTCCATGTCTCAGTCCTTCAGGGACCTTCTGAATGGCTGTTGTCCTTCGCCCCGCCAGGCTCTCATCCCTCTGGGCTGGAGAGAGTGCCTACCGTGGTCTGTGTGGTACTCTGCCTCTCCAGAGTGCACCTTGCTCACAGCCACTTGGTATTACTGCTTTTTAGAGGCTCTCCTTAGGGCTGAAGTTCAGGAGGATGGGACCCACGTGGGCTCCCTTTGCCATCCCTCAGGGTCCATACAAGCCTGGCATACAGCAGACCCCCAAAGAGCACTACCTCGTCGTCGTCCCCCACCCCGCAACGCCCGGGTACCACGCAGGGCACCTGTGAAGGCAGCGCTGGTTGAACCTGTAGTGAGCGGTCAGCCTGAGGGTAAGAACCCAGTGAGGGTATGTGGTCGCCAGGGCGTCGCATGGCTGAGACTGTGAGGGCGGCGGGCAGGTGATCTGTTGGCCCCACGGATCACAGGCAAAGGTGAAAGGTCACAAATCCTCCAGAGAGCAATAGAAGCAATAAAAGAGCTCCCAGGCCCTCCCACTGAAAGTCTTCCCACAGCTGGGGCGGCCCAGCCACAAGAGCTCCCGTAGCCAGCATGCCCTGTCTGCTCTCAAGTCTGCCTCTGCCTTCCTGCCTCCCACTGCCGCCTTTCCTGTCCCCAAGCCTGAGCTAGGAAAATCAAGCGAGGCTCCCTTGATCCTGTCTGACCTCTCCTGGGAGGAGACCTTAGCCTGGAGACTAAACTATGACCTATGACCCTAGCTTCCAGCCCTGCCCTAAACCCAGGAGCCAGGCCCAGGAGCACAAGGGATATCAAGAGTGAGTGTTTTGAGCTAGATGATGCTGATATGCCGCCAAGGCCCTGGTGCTGGCAACGGTGCTCTGCCGGTGATCGCCGAATAGCTGCAGATAGGCCCTGAATCTCCTTGAGCCCCAGAAGGGCCTGAGAGGAGAGTGGGAAGGGCTTGGGGACTCTAGGTTAGCGGGACAGAGTCAAAGGCCACGCAGATACTGAACCTCAGGTGTGTCAAGTTCTGACAAAGTGGCCCACGAGAGAATTGTCTATTCTTAGACTCCTGGTGGGCAGAGCAAGGCCCTCATATCCCCAAAGGACTGGGGTGCTCATGAGGATCCTACGGACAGTGTTAGGAAATGGTGGCCAAACAAGCAGATCCACCACAGGGTC
This sequence comes from Cricetomys ansorgei, assembly GCA_026225945.1. Taxonomy (NCBI): domain Eukaryota; kingdom Metazoa; phylum Chordata; class Mammalia; order Rodentia; family Nesomyidae; genus Cricetomys; species Cricetomys ansorgei. Next base: position 10,729,452 of record JAMJFZ010001249.1, on the reverse strand, counting down.
ACCTCAGCCTCAAGGACCAAACATCTCAGCCTTGAGGTACTGGGGAGCCATTTGTACCTCAGGACTCAGAACCATTGGCCATGGCAGCAAAGAACTAGCTTCTGTTCCATCCCAGGAAAAAACTGTCCCGTCAAGAATACATCTTTACTGTCCAGGACCCCACTGTCTTCCTTCCTTACCCAGAATGCCCCCTCTCTGTAGACAAACAAAGCCTTTGTCACAGGAGGTAAATGAGCAAGCTGGGTTCGAAGCTCACTTAAGGGTTACTGGGTCTCCTCCTCTAAACCCTCCTTAATGGTGATGGGGCCCTTTCTGCAGAGTCAGTGGGTGGTAGCCTCTCCTGCCTTCAGAATGGAGGTCTGATGGGGAGGGGCAAGGAGCCTGGCCAGGGGAAGGGGGTTGCAGGGGGACAGTGTACATCCTGTTTCCACCTCAAGATGATGCTCTTGAAGCCAGCCTTGCCCACAGAGCCACCCATGCATGCCTTTGACACGAACTCACTCAGTCCCATGGTGGGTTTGTGGAGTGCATGGGGCATGAAGCAGGTCGCATAGAACAGGTGGGCAGAGGCTACAAGGACATGAGAGGACCCAGCCTCACTCAGCGCCTGGTCCAGGAGTGAGCCACAGAGCCACCAAAGGAGACCATGCAGGCTCAACCCTACCGAGCAAGCTGCCCTTCCTGGGCTTAGGAAAGTGGGCACTGCGACTCGGGCAGCAGCCCCCAGAGTCTGGCTCTCCCCATCCATGAACTTTGTCCATGCGTCCTGAGGAATGCTCACCAGACATGTCCCTGGCCCTGCCTGGAGACCTAGGCCCCAGCCTTCCGGACAGGGAAGTCAGGTCCGGTGACCTTGAGGACATCTGCCGTATGTGGGGTTCCTGGGGATCCCAGTGCAAAGGTTCCAGAGAAAACAGCCATAAACCAAAGGGCAGTATTCTGCTGAGAGACAGATTCAGGCCACAGCTGGCAGCCAGTGCAGGGCCCCTGGTGCTGAGAGATGCCCAGCCTCCACTCACACACACTCCTTGTAGACCAGCAAAGGCTACAGGGGCCTGCTCTCTCTTGGAGTTCTTTCACTAATTCCCACAGCAGTTTCCTGAGTGACTGTGTGTGCTAGAACAATGCTGAATGCCAGGATCCCATGAGTTAGATGGCCTCAGATCTCAGCTACTCCCAGAGCAGGAAAGGAGGAGGAAGAGCAGGAGGAGGAGGAGGAAGAGAGGGGAAAAGGGGAGAGGAGGAGGGGGAGGGGAAGGGGAAGGGAAGAAAGGGTCCAGCATAAGTGGCACATGCATTTAATCCAGCACTCAGGAAGCAGAGGCAGGCGAATCTGAGTTTGGGGCCAGTCTGGTCTACAGAGCAAATTCCAGGACAGCCAGGAGCCAGGGCTACACAGAGAAACCCTGTCTTGAAAAACCAGAGAGGTGAGAGAGAGAGAAAGGGAGAGAGAGAGGGAGAGGGAGAGTGATAGAATGGAAGGAAGGGAAGGAAGGGAGGCAAGCTGCTAAAATGGTTCACAAATTTGCCCAGCGTGAAGCACTTAATGAACCCTGCCACCAGCTGAAAACTGCTCAGGGGACAATCACAGAGGGGTGTGGCCTTGTGTCTGGGGCCTGGAAGGAGCAGTGAAGGTGGGCGGGACAAGCATGGGGTCAGAGCTGCAAGCCCCTGGGGTGACCCCTCTAGCATGAGCATCTCTGTACTTGTGGGGAGCAGCCAGAACCCTGAGTTAAGAGAAAGGCTCCAAGAGGGAACAGGTTCCCACTGGGTGTCCTGCCTGGCCTGGAGGGATGGGCAGGTCCCAACGCCAGGGGCTCCTGGACTGGGCACCAACCCAGTGTCCCTCTCATTTCTCCCTGATGAACCCCATGCGTCTGCCTCACACAGGATCCCTGACAAAGTCCCTAGACGCTGAAATAAGCCTGTAGCCACTTACCCCAGCCCAATTTCTCCTGAGCTGAAGACTCCTGCCCATTCTTTTCCCTACACAAGATCTTCCTACTTACCAGGCGATTCTCTAGTTACAGCTGCATTGTATCCCCGCGTTGTGACTTTAGGGTTGCACTACAGTGATAGTTGGGAGAAACAATGTAAGGAAAGAAAGGTTTGTTTTGACTTGTAATTTCACCAGGTTTTAGTCTCCCGTGGTGAGAAGACGTGACTGAATTCGTGGCGGCTGAGTGTGTGACTGACAGAAGCACCTCACAGGAGTCACAGGGCCAGGCCAGACCGAGTGTAGACTTCAAAGTTCCGCTTTTAAAAGCTCCATATCCTTTCTAAACAGCGCCCCCAGCTGGGGAACAGCGATCTCCCGAATCCCCAGGACTGCAGGATGATTACAGCCATGTAGAACAGGGGCAGTCCCGGCTCAGTATGGCAGGTCCTGGTGAGAAGGGCAGCTGGACACAGTCACCTCCAGGCAGAACGCCACATGAAGGAGAGACGGGAACAATGCTCTCTACCCCAAGAGGCCAAAGTCCAGAGCAGGCCCCTGGGTCCTAGAAGGAGCCAAAAACATAAATACACACACAAATACGTATACACACGCATCAAAAAGGGAGAAATCTATTCCAGTGTGTTATAACCCAGCGCATCCCAAACGTCTCAGCCTGCTAGCTCCCCAGAAAGCGACAAATGGCGTCGTTTGGGCATCTCTGGTTCATTCAGGTCTGCGCATCCTCGTGCAGTTCACACCAAGCCACAGGATAGCCTGACCAGCAGCCCCATGACAGCCACGTGTGCTGCACCAGACCAGCACTCTGGGAGAGGTCCTCCTCGGTCTCCACGCCTGGGCCAGAACTAAGAACAAGGTAAGCTAAGCCACACCAGGGACAGTGCCACAGATGAGCGTGCCATGGCCAGCCTGCATGGCTGATGGAGCTGGTCCAGCTAAAAGGACGGGATCTGGGTCAATGGCTGCACTGGGAAGGAGGCTGGAAAGTGGAGGAGGAAGGGGAGAGCTAGCCACACGCAGTTCTCTCCTTGAGACTCAGCCACAGGAGACAGGGCCTTCGTCTCACCCCAAGCCCTGGCCAGCAGGCCCCATCGCTGCCGCCCCTCCACGGCGAATGAAGGGCTGAGTCAGCGTGTGGGAATGAGGCCTCTGCAGCAACACCACCTCAGTGACATATGGGGTGGGTTTTCCATGAAGCCTTCCAGCCAGCACCCCAGGACGCTTTGGCCACCCAGGCATGGCGAGGGTCGTGCCAGGCTCTGCTGCCAGGCTCTGCTGCCAGGCCAAGGTGTCTGCCGATGCCCCTGACCAGCAGCTAGGAAAGAGACTCATATTTTCCTACAAGGAGGCGGGCCTGGCAGCTGGGAGGCCGTGCTGATAAGGGAACCTTGGGCCTCTTCTGGGCCTGTTCTCTGAGCAGTAGTCAGGAGCAAAGGAGCACATGCATGTGGGAAATCCCAGCCAGAACCCAGCAGCTCGGGAAGATAGACTTCACCCTGTTCTCACTGCCTCTGTGTCCCTGCCACCTGCTGGGCTAAGCAGACACGCTGGGCATCTTCAAGGCATGCTGGGTGTATAGCAAGTACTCAAAAGATGAGTACATGACAGGAGTGGGGAAGGAGGGGGGAGAGGGGAAAGGGGAGTGGGGAGGAGGAGGGAACGCGGACGCGGACGGATGGAGGGAGAGAAGACTTGGCTCTTTGCTGAGGAAAGGACCTGCTCTGTCCTCACATTCTGCTGACAAGTACTATAGCCCAGTGCCTTGCCAACTAGACAGAACTGGACAACGGAGGACACAAGTCCTAAGCCCTGACCCCCCTCAGGTCCTCCAAACAGCAGGACGCCCAGAGAAGGACATGTGCAGTGTAGCCGGGAGCCAGGACCCAAGCCAGATCCACAAGTTCAAACCCCAGCCTGAACACAGTGCTGTGCTGCCTTGGGCAAGTCACTGGTCCTCTCTGTGCCTCGACTCAATCAAACAACTCTGAGAATGGGTCAGGGCACCTCAACTTAAGGAGCCTGGGTGACATCTGTGGAAAGAACAGGGGTCCCTCAGCTCAACCCACTTCTGCAGAAGACAGAAGCCCCAGGCAGAGCCAAGGAGGGGCTACTGGGGAGCCTGGGCACCAGCCCGCGGATGCCAAGCAGCACAGACAGACTGCACTCTTTGGGCCGTGTTAAGGACAGCTGCACAGACGAGGTTCCCAGGGTGAAGCCCTGGAGACAGAGGCCACCTTGTGGTGGGGCAGGGTGCTGGGAGGCATCTACAGCCCAGGGATCTTCAGGGAAGTTATTAAGGTTTTTGTTATTGTTGTTTGATAATGGGGCTCAAACCCAGTGCCTGTCAGACAAACCTGCAGAGCTACTCCCCAGCCCCCTCAGATGTGCTCTGGGTCCCGGGATAATGATGCTTTCGTTTACGGGGGGAAAGCAAGCAAACCTGATCAGGACACTGGTCCTGCTTCCCGCCGGGAGGAAGCTGGGCGTCAGTACAGTGGGAAGGGCCCAGTTCCCCACACGATGTCCACACATGGCCTGCCTCAAGCGTGCATGTCTGTGGCTCCATTGGCCCGAGGTGGTGTATGTTTCTACCACAAGCATAGGCACGTGCTCTGGGGAATCCCAGGAGGCCTGGCAATGCCAGCACTGGAGGGTGGGACTGGGGAAGCTCTCAGACACACAGGGTACCCCAGCCAGTCAGCAGGACTACCTGAGACTTCCAGGAGTTTCTCTGATACCCCGAAGACTAACTGCCCCTACAACCTGCAAACACAAACACTCCTCTGCTTGCCACCCCTTCTTCCCCTGTAGATGCCAGCTGAGCAAATGAGTGCCGATGGCTGAACAGCACAAAAAGCCCCATTCCACACCCCAGCGTGCCTACTGCACCAAGACCCGCACAGCTCCTAGCCCCTGGCCCATTAGTGTCCGCATATCCCCCCGTCCCCCCACCACACACACACACACACAGAGGCAAAGACAGAGAGACAGACAGACAGACAGAGTGAGGGGAGGGAGGTATCCTGGGTTTGATCCCAGAGCCTTGGTCCTCAAACAGGGATTTATACCCTACACTACTCAGCCCCTACAGGCTGGTCCTGGCTTGCAGGTGCACACAGAAAGGAGTAGCCACTGGCAAGTAGAGGTGATCCATTCTGGAAGGAGGGAGCTCCTGTGGCAGAAAGCAGGTGGGAAGAGCTAGCCAGGCCCATGTGTCATAACACTACCCAGCTGGCATTCATTACAGGAAGAAAACGCTGAAGCCCAGGCTCTGTCTACTCAGGATGGCCAGGGACAAGAGCCTTCCAGGTAAGGCTTGGGAAGAGCTGGGCCACTCTGGGAGGGTAACTGCCATCACTGGGAGCACCGGGCCGCTCTGGGAGGGTAACTGCCATCACTGGGAGCACCGGGCTGCTCTGGGAGGGTAACTGCCATCGCTGGGAACACTGGGCCGCTCTGGGAGGGTAACTGCCATCACTGGGAGCACTATAAAGGAATTCTGTGTTCCTTTGTGAATTCACCACAGAATAGTTAGTAAGTGCTTTGCTGACTGCATTTGTCTCTGAGGGCCTAGCAAGGTCCACAGAGCTCTCAGCCCTGGGTAGACATGCTTACCTGGCTTAGGCCTTGAGACAAAACAGATGTGGGCAAGGCCTTGCTCAGGCAGAGCCATACAGCCTACAGAGGTACTGGGGGCGTCGCTCTGCTTCTTCTGTTCCTGAACACATGGAGCAGCACCCCACCCTCCCCGTCCCAGGGGAGCCTCCTGCATGGGCACACTCACACAGGCCCCACAATAGCAGCACCCTACCTTGACCCCATCTGCAAAGATCCAAATGAGGCCACACTCTCGGGTCCCCGTCACACTCTGAGCATGCAGGGGTAGCTGTGACAGAAGCCGGCCTGCCCTGCTCTGCTCGAGCTCCGTGTCATGGGGAGGAAGACAGGAAGTGCTTAAGAGGTAAAAGATGGAAAAGCCCAACATTATAATTGCAGGGTCCCAAGTCAGAAGCCTCTCGGGAAGGAGAACCAGCAGAACTGGAGCCGGTGTCGGCGAGGGAGAGGGCGAGACGGAGAAGGGGAGGGGTTGCTGGTCTCCGGAAGACACTGGCTTTTTCTCCCAGGCGATAGGGGCCACAGAGGACTTGGGAGAGGCAAGCGCCACGATCTCCCTTGGGGCCCACTGCTGCTGTGTTAGAATGGACTGCAGGAAGGCGATAAACCACAAGGAGATGAGCTCCTTGTTGGGGTGACCTGCCTGAGGCCCAGAGGATTCCTAGCGCGCATCCTGAGAACTCAGCGTGGTGCTCAGAGCACAGCCAGTGCCCAGTGAAGGAGAAGCAGAGGGCTCTAAGCATGAATAAGTGGGACCTTCAGCTGTAGACACACAAGCCCAGACCCCTAGAGGGGTCCTCCAAGTCAGAACCCTAACAGGGAACACTAGCAGGGCCTTCCTCATACACGCCTGGTTCACGCCTTCCTCCCTCATTCCCTTCCTTTGGAGAACAGGTGACCCACATGCTCTGTGCTTCCGGTCGGTTAGAGCTTGCCCAGGCCTTCCCAGGCAGCTACTCACTGTCGTGCCCTGTCACCCGGCCAGAGGCCCCATTGTTCCAGATGCTTTGGGCAGAGCCCAGCAACGTTCATCCCCTCGGTATCTTCCTCTATAAAAGAAGAAGCAATTGCTCTCACAGCAGAAAACCCAGAGGGACCACACAAGAAGCGAGTGTCCCGTTATCAGCATGAGTGTACCAGGTAAACAGCTGCATTCGCTCGGGGCACGTAACCATCTCGAGATGGAGTGGGCTGGCTGGGGCAGGCTCACCACCTTCCGAAGCCCTTGTTACATCTGCAGATTGAATCCACGGAGTGGAAACGACCCTCACTGAGTCCCCACCCTAGCCCCAAGCTGTCCACAGCGGCCTCTTGACAGCGACATGACCGTCCCAACCAGAAGCACCAAAGCCTTTCTGCAGAGGCCCCACCATGCTCTGTGTCAGTCCTCCAGCTCCTGTTACCCTCCCCTACCCGTGGCTCAGAGTCCAACCCAGGGCAAGGTCCTCCCTGAGCATGTCCTCTGCTTCAGGTGCCCATGACTCCTCATCCTCCATTTCTATGCCTCCTCAGGACATAGGGTTCTCACGGCCACCCCAGCCCTGACAATGACACCATGTGACAACGGGTAGACTCCTACTCGGCCGCCCCGGCCCCACAGTCCAACAGCCCATAGGAATGCGACCTGGGCATCCTGATGTTAGGCAGCCTGTGTCTTGTCCCTCTCCAGGGACATGCATGTTATTTTAAAGGGATGTCACGGGGCACAGCATGCAGGGCCTGGCTACCAGCCTCTAATGCCAGCTGTGGGCTCTGAGACCAGGCAGCTGGTCAGACACCCAATAGCTTGCTGGGACTCACACGCCCAGCCTGCACCCTGGATGCCCTTCCCTGGGCCTGAGTAGGAACTCCCTCCTGTTGTCCTCTGAGCAGCTCTGGACACCACGCAGCCAGGCCTGGCCAAGACTCCCCCAGAGGCCCAGAGTTCACCCCGGAGACCCTGCCCATTAGGACTGGAGGGAGGAGGGGCTTCTTTCCTGTCCCCTGTCTCTCCTAAGAGCTCTTGCGCCAGCCTTTGATCTTCCATAAGCTCTGTGGCTTCTGCTCCCTGTCCGCCATGACACACTGACAACTGTTTATTAGTTCTGAAATAGCTGAAATCATGTCAAACATTCCGCATGTTAGAAAAATGTTTATGAAGTGTTATCATCGTTTATGTAACCGTGCGTGTCGGGAAAGAAGCGTGGATGTTGCAGACCACACAGGCCAAGCCCAGCCTGGCTGTGCCCAAGGAGGGACTTATCCTGGAGTGTGCCTGGCTTCCCCTGCTCTGGGAGCAGATGCTGAGGCCAGGGTGCATTCTAAGTCCTGCAAAACCCCAGCACCTGGTCCCCTCACTCCCTGGGGCACCGAAGTTTCAAACCTTCGAAGTTTCTCCGTGCTCAGTCAATGCCTGGTTTCTCTGGGCTTTGACGTGCCACCAGCAGCCTCTGAGGTGGATGCTGGGCTTCCCTGCCTGTCCTAGGAGGGGTGCTGAGGGCAAGTGAGGGCTCGGTGCTGTGCTCCATGTCACCAGATGGGCCCCAGGGAAGACCTCAGGGCCAGTTGGATAGGCGTAGCCTCTGCCCTAGTCAGCCCTATAGAAGCTAGATTCTGGCCCTTGCTGTCCCTCAGATGAGAGGAACACCTGGGCCAAGTGTGGCGTTCCCGAAGAGTGAGGGAGAGCACCCAACATGTGCAAAGGCCCTGGGAGAGGAAAACACAGAAAACTCAGAGTGAGGACTAGGCACAGAGAGTCGCCAGGCATCAGGGGACACTAGGGCCATAGGAGGCCGTCCGTGGCAGACAGGGTGGATTCTGGGACACAATTATCAGAATAGATAGCGTGGCCTGAGACACAGGTCCCAACACTGAGGACTGACAGCTTATTTCACCTCTTTGAGTGTGTTTTCTGGCCTTTAAATTGGGACAAATACCCAGAAACACCCACAGGAACAGCTAAGAGTTGGCGCGAAGTATCAGGACAGCAGAAGGGCAGCCAGCGCTCTCATCTGCTCTGACGGGAAGATGGAAGACATCGCTCTGCTAAGAAGCACTTCACCACGTCCTTCTGTGGAGCCAGCCTGCCTGTGGCTACAGATTTGCCCTCTAAAGGAAACCCATGCCCACAAAGCCCTGTGCACAGACATCTATCCAAACTCCACTCACAATAACCGGAAAGTAACAACCTGTACATCCACCATCAGTCAGGTGATGCACCATGGCTCGTACCCTTAGGGCTGGATCACCAAACAGGCAAGCGGATAAGCCACGGTTCAACCACGAGAGGGAACACTATTCAGCCATAAAAAGAAGGAACTTACAACAGCATCCTGATCAGACACCAGGGAGACGCTTAGAGGCTGTGGCTTTCTATGAACTGTCCAAAGAGTCCAGATTAGCCATGCGGTGCCATATCTGAGGAGAGAAAAAGGTCACAAGCCTCTCCCAACGCTTCCAAGTGATCCCTCTGGACCAGACATGATATTCCATAATCCGTAACACCATGCCCATTGCCAGGCAAAGATTGTTATTAGCCAAAGGAACTCCTGGGAAGACAGAGAGGAGAGAGGTCTTAAATCCTGCACCAAACACCAGAAGAACTGAGAACAGGTACTCAAGCAACTTCTGTACCCAATGCTCACCCCAGCCAAAGTGGAGGGGCTCCTCACATCCCTGGAGAGAGGGGTAGACAGTCACAGCACTTCCCCACACACACGGTGGATGAGTGTGACCCCAGAAACATGGTGCCTGGGGAAAGAAGCCGAACCCTAATACCACACACTGCACAGTTCCAGTTCCATGACGTCTCCAGCTAGGAAAACTAGGTGTAGGGGGGACTGGGGACCTCTTTCTGGTGTGATGGAATGTTTGGAAGTAAACAGAACTGGAGAATGTACTAAATGTCCTTGAGTTGTTCGTTCTCAGGTGACTTACAGGGCTGAAGGGATGGCTCGTCAGTTAAAAGCACAGGGTGCTGCTGTTCTTGAGTTCAATTCCCAGCAACATGGAGGCTCAAAAATGTCTGTAACTGTAGACTCATGTGATCTCATACCCTCTTCCGGTATGCAGCGTAAGGACTGACAGAACACCCATATATACATAAGCACATAATCAAGTGCCTAACCCTGATGTGTTCACATCCCTGGGCTCCACATCATCACCCAGAGAGAGCTGAGAACAGACCCTATGGGCCCCACCTGGCTCTAGGATAGATTCCACATAGAGCAAAGACACAGGGCTCCAGCACCTGCAGCCAGCTGTTCCCAGGGCAGAGAGACCTCTCACTCCTGGAGCAGGGCACCAAGTCCTAAGGACAGGCTCATGGCGGGGCTCTGGCTGCTCCGCTCTGCCAGGACTCTGCTCATACCAGAGAGCCTCCCATGATGGATTCGCTCTTTTTTAGCAGGTCACTTGAGCTACTGCTGAAGATAAAACCTTAGGGTAAAATAAGCATTCCCCCAACAAGGAGTGCATGGCAGATAGAAGAACTTCCCAATAGAAAGGACAAGATGCAACCCAGTCTTCATTCTGAACCCAGAGAGCCAGGCTTTTAAGGGGCTCTGTGGTATGCATACCCACTGGCCAAGAACAGCCTAGTGCTTGCACACCCCAGCCCCACCGTCACGATACACACATGCCCATCTCGTGCCTCTGCTTTCCAGCCAATCCCAGGAGGACATTTCCTGCTAAGTCTGAGCCTCACAGAGAGGGTCATCAGAGGGGAGGCCACACCCCATATCCCATGCAGGGCGCTGAGTCCAAAAAGCAGAGACATCTTCTCCCTCCCCATATCTTCATTGTTTAATTGTTTTAGGTCATAAAATTCTGACTTTAATATTTTGAACTCTTGTTTCTCATAAAACAACATTAGTATTTCTCTAAAGACACGCAGACCATTAATGTATCTTTATGATGTGCGCGGGATCCTTGGTGCCTGGACCGTGGCCTGCTGACACCAGACCCTGGGCATGCGGCGTTAGTTACAACATCTGGGTCTGACGCTGTCTCTGCAAGCACAGCAGGGCAAAGCAGTTTTATTACCTGTGACGTGCCAGCAGACAGTCCAGCCCAGTCCTAAGGTTTCCCCCTTCATCACCAACACCTCCTTGTCCCCTCCGTCTGCCCTCCTCTAAAGTCACAGATCAAGTTATCCTGACCGACAGCCATTTACAGTTCCCATCACAAGCTCATTAAGTTCCTCCAGCTCCAGGAAGCCAAGGCCACTCTAGGCAGACTCACAAGCCTGGGAGCCCTGCCATCATCACAGCCTCAGGCCAGGGCACAAATGAGCAGAAAAACAAGCCTGTGCTTCCCAGAGTTGAGGGCCAGGAGAAGGCCCAGAACTGCCCAGAAGGGCTGCCACAGTACCTGCTAGGGGCATCCCTCAGCCCTGTTCCCCTCTGCTAGGTAACAGACAGCTGACCTGGCCCCAACTGGTCAGAAATAAAAGAAGCTGCTAGGGAAGAACTGGTCAGAAATAAAAGAAGCTGCTAGGGAAGAAGTGGGCCTTGGGCCCAGCGACCTCCACACCTTCCAGGAGCAGCTCGCTCTCCCTCTACTGCCTGGCTAGCAGCTGAAACTGTAGAGGCCAAATGTGACTGAGGCAGCTACAGTGTGCCCCAGCCCCTGAGCCCTGAATACCCCAGGCAGGAAAGGTCAACCCAGCGTACTGCGATCTCCAGCAAGAGGGCAAGGAAGGGCAGAGTTCAGACTGGGCACAGCGGGCAGGTCTCTCCAGTAAACATTTTTACTTCTTTTTATTTGTTTCTGGTTTTTGAAAGAGTGTCATGCATCCCAGACTGGGGCTCAAACTTATGTAAGTCTGAGTTCAGACTTAATTAATGACAGGATATGTGCTTGCCCCTGATTGGATATGGGCAGGAGATATCCAGGTAGGAGGTGGGAAATGCCCAGACAGGAAGCATGTAGGCGGGAGATGCCGGGTAGGAATTAATGTTAGGATGTGTGCTTGCCCCTGATTGGACCTAATGGAAAAGACATATCCTCATGGGATCTGCCTTTAAAAATTCTCCAAGAGCTACAGTTCAGGGGCCATCTTGAAGGAATCCCAGTGGGGGACCTCCACGTGGCCCTGGCCAGCATCCACTATACTGGCCTGTATAAAAAGCTTGCTTAAACCAGGCGGTCGTGGCGCACGCCTTTAATCCCTGCACCCTGAAGGCAGAGGCAAGTGAATCTCTGGGAGTTCGAGGTCCATCTGGTCTACAGCGTGAGTTCCAGGACAGCCAGAGTTACAACAGAGAAACCCTGTCTCAAAACAAACAAACAAGCTTTTTGTTTGTGTTTTCTCACATGATTTACACTTACTGTGTATCTGAGAGCAGCCTTAATTCCTTACCCTCTGCCTCTACTTACCGACTGCTGGATTACAGGCATACACTTACACTTTCATTGCAATTGAACATTTTTTAGGTAACTGTGGTTCACAGGCAGGAATGGCCTGCCATTCCAGGGTCTGTAAGTGGACTGCTAAAGACCGCTGATGGTTCTCAGCCATAAAACTAAGCCACCTGAGGAGACTTTGAAGGTCCCCAGGGCTGGGAGCTGGGGACGCCAAGTACCACAGTGAAAGAAGGAAAACTTCAGCCTCTCAACGGCTCCTCAGAAGCTGAGCCCGGAGCCAGCATGACTCTACGCCTAGATATGGGTTTGTACCGAGACAGCTGAAAACAAACATCCACCCAAAAATATCCATCCCTGCCTCCAAGCCGAGCCTGATGGCGCACGCCTGCCACCTCAGCACCAGAGATGCAGAGGCCAGAGCTTGATGCCAGCCCGAGCCATTCAGTTGTCCTCTGGTGGCCACAAAAGCCTCTTTTCTTCTGGAACAAGGTCTCGCTTTGTTACCGTGGCTGACCTGCAATCCTCTGTGTAGACCAGGCTGGCCTCATGGAGATCCGCCTGCCTCTGCCTCCCAAGTGCCGGGATTAAAGGCGTGTGCCCATGCCTGGTCACGGCAGCCCTTTTGGCAACCAAAGGGGATGACAAAGTGCCCAGGACTGATAATGGAGAAAGGGCGTCATGACCACCCACACAGCAGTGTCTTTAGCGCTGAGAAGGAGGGCAGCCCGCTGTGTGTAATGAGAGAACCCACTGTGTGCAATGAGAGAACCCACTGTGTGCAATGAGAGACCAGAATATTTATATGAAATGCCCAGAACAGGTAAATCCACTAAAATGAGGAGTCTACAGCTGTCGGGCGGAATGTAACTGCAGGTGACTCCAGGGCTTTCTTCTGGGTGAGGAGAGGAGAGTGTTCTGGAATCGGATGGCCACAGGAAACATCTTTGAATGTTTCATGCTAGGGTGGCTATAGAACTAGCCAGAGAAGGATCCGCAAGGAAGCAGATGCATCCCAAGCAGAGGGAACCCTGGGAAGGGAGAAGTCAGCATGCTTCAGGGCTTGGCAAAGTGGGCCATCCTTGCAATGCCTGTGTTATCAAAAAGTAACTATAAAACAGGGTGCTAGCCGAGGTCACGCAGAGGGCAGATGAGGGATGCCTCTCCCTCTTGCTGCCTCCCAGGTGCTGAGTGTCCTATGTTAGATATGCAGCCAGCTGCCATAAGAAAGCCCCTTCCCCCTCCCCCACAGGACACCCGAAGCCTGTCTACAGGAAGGTAGAGACAGAGTCCCTAAACTTAGCAGAAAGAAGCCCTGCTGTGCAGGACCCCTCCTTTGGGGCCATATTAATAGGTGACACATTTATCTAGGGGCAGGGGCTGCAGGGTTGGACTGGCTCGGTGCCGCCCACCTAACCCCTTATCTACTGGTCCAGTTACACAAACATCAGCGGCCTGGGCACCTTCAGAGGTGTGCTCACGGGCAGCTGTCTTTGAAGCCTTATCTTCAGCCCTCCCTGCTCAGGGATAAAAGCCAAGGGCCGCCTCACCTCACCCTCAACCGGCTCAGGAAGCAGGGCTGGGGCCATGGGGCTGGGGCCACGGGAACTTCAGGGGTAGCCTTGGTGTCTCTAGCATCAGCAGGGTCCAGATGAGCCCCACGAGGGTCAGGGGTCACCTACCTCCCCTGGAACCTGGACCACCTGCCCACTCTGACTTATCCAGCTAGAACCGGGAGGGGCCCAGAGCTGCCCGGAGGCACTGAAGATCGGCTGTACCGCCTCTGCTGATTGGGGTGCCACCTCTTAGTCCTCACACCAGCCGTGCAAAGACGGTCACAGATGAATAAACCGGGGCTTACACTGAACTCTCCATACGCTGATTCCGACAATCAAAAGCCCCTGAACGCAAAGGTGCGTTGCCCAGATGCAGAAATAAAACCTTGGAGGGAATCAGCATTTTCTGAGTGACTGGGGTCCGGCTCAGTCCTGTGCTTACCTCGCATGCATGATGCCCTGGGTTTGAGCCCTAGCACGAAATGTGGGAGGAAGAAGGAGGGGGGCGGGGAGAAGTTTGACACCCAACCCTGGAGAGCAGAGGAGCGGCCATGGGAAGGGGCCGCCTTTCCCTCCTCCCTCCCTGCTTCCCTACCCCGTTCCTCCTCACTCCAGCTCCCCTCTGGCCTCCCCACATCATCCTGGGCCTTGTGCACCTTACCTGTTCTCTACTTCATTTTGATTTAAATGTCATCGGCCCCATGATCCACCAAAGACACCCTCGCGCTGCCACAACCAATACCATTTCTCTTCCGAGCACTTCCGCAGCTGGTGTGGCGAGTGGCCAACTTTTTTTTTTTTTGTATGAGCTTCTAAAGAAGAAAAATCTCATGATGCCTTCCTGACCTGCACACAGTGGGCACTCAATAAGGACACCCCACCTCTGCCCCAGTCTGCACACAGTGGGCACTCAGCAGGGACACCCCACCCCTGCCCCAGTCTGCACACAGTGGGCACTCAGCAGGGACACCCCACCCCTGCCCCAGTCTGCACACAGTGGGCACTCAGCAGGGACACCCCACCCCTGCCCCAGTCTGCACACAGTGGGCACTCAGCAGGGACACCCCACCCCTGCCCCAGTCTGCACACAGTGGGCACTCAGCAGGGACACCCCACCCCTGCCCCAGTCTCCACACAGTGGGCACTCAGCAGGGACACCCCACCCCTGCCCCAGTCTGCACACAGTGGGCACTCAGCTGGGACACCCCACCCCTGCCCCAGTCTGCACACAGTGGGCACTCAGCTGGGACACCCCACCCCTGCCCCAGTCTCCACACGGCATAGATCTTAACAGACCATAAACAGCTACCAGTGAGCACACTCCTTGGAATCCTGTGGTTGCAGTCTCTTTGGCCTGCACCCAGAGGTCCCACAGGACAGAGGATAACCTATAAATGCACTCACCTCCCATGATGTCTGCTGCCTCAGTATCCTGGTTTCTGAGGCCTGCATAGGCACAGCCTCTCTCAGTCTGGAAAATGGAGATTTTCACACACACACACACACACACACACATGCACTCACACTCAGGGCCTCCTCACATGCAGCTATGGATCCCACGGATCTGCCTGTGTCCCCGAAGATTCGCACCGCCCTTTCTCCATCCAGTGTATCTCCCAGGAAGGCAGTGAAGCCTTCCAGGTCTTGAGAGATATAAACCCCTTAGCTCTGCACCCTACCCCAGCTTCTTGCTGAAACGGACCTGAGAGGACAGGATCCCTGGAGGGCCCATTTCATATAACATCTCAAGTGTCTAGTTCCTAATGAGATAGGAGAGATAGCCAGGCTGAGGCAGAAGGACCCCAAGTTCAAGGCCTGCCTGGGCTACAGACTAAGTCCTAGGCTAGGCCTGGAGATGTGGCTCAAGGGTAAAGCACTTGACAAACTTGTGTGAGACCCTGCACTCCATTGCCCCAAACAAAAAACAAATGAAATAAGTGAGGCCAGCTCGGACAACTTAACAAGATTCTGTCTTAAAATGAAAAAGGGCCCGGGGTGTATTTCAGTGCTCACAGAGCATGTACAAGGCTCTAGGTTCACCCCCAGGACCACACACACACACAAAAAAAAAAATTAATAAGAAAAGCAAAGATATTTATTTGCAAGTTTTTATATAAAGTTTTATTTATTTATTTTAAGTGTATGGCTATTTTTTTCTGAGTATGAGTCTGTGCACCGCATGTGTGCCTGGTAACCTCAGAGCCAGGGGACTGGAATTATAGGTGGTTGTGAGCCACTACGTGAGTGCTGGGAATTGAAGCCAGGTACTCCGGAAAAGCATCCTGTGTTCTTAACTGCTGAGCCACTTCTCCAGTCCATAAGTTTTTAAAAAAAAGAAAAAGGGGGATACGGTGAGGACCAACGTTACGTGCAGCTGCCCTGATCCTGGGTAGGTAGGGGCTCCTTATTTTCCTAGTAGCCCCTCTTACCACCACCCCCAGGAGTAAGGGGATATGTGTGTATGCACAGAGCTAACTGTGAGTATGTTCTAGTGTTGAGGGAAGAAAGGACTTATTTAGTTTATACTTCCAGGTCATCGTTCATCACTGAGGGAAACAGGGCAAGAATTTGAAGCAGAAACCATGGAAGGATGTTGCTTGCTTGCGGTCTGGTTCACATGCTGATGCTTAGATAGCTTTCTCGTGAAGCCAGTGGCTACCTTCCTAGTTAACTGTGCCAACCTGCAATAAGCTAGACTTCCTATAGCAACTAACAATCGAGATAACCCCACACAGGCTAATCTTATCCAGGCAATTTCCCAGTTGAGCTTCCCTTCTCAGACTCGAGACTGGCACTGACAGTTCTAACTAGGACTGTGCACATGATGCGGACACACAGGGAGTAAGGGTATGTATGCACATGAAGTGTATACACAGGTGTAAGTGGGGGTGCCTACACGCCCCCACACAGCATATGCACCGTGCTCTGTCAGGAGCAAGGCTTTGCCCCAACACTCTCCAATGTTGTACCCCAGGACCTAGTCATCCCCTGAAACTGGGCAGATGAATGGATGAGTGCATAGATTGATGGATAGATGTTAGGTGTCTAGAGCTTGCCCAGGCCTTGGGTGGACAGAGTAAATCTGGAAGAGGCCCAAAGAGGCTGTATACTCTGCTCCTTTCCAGGGGATAGGAGGTACCATGGAGTCTCCAGAGACAGACTTCTCTGGCTCCAGCATGCCTGGAATATAGAAAAGGGGCAAAGAGTAAAAAGGTGTGGGTTAGGGGTTCCTGCACATCCTTTCCAATACCACAGGCCCTGACCCACAGCTCAGCATGAAGTCACAGCAACTCTCCAAGAACAAGACAAGCTACTTCAGTCCACAAGGCGGCGAGGACCAGAGCTTGGCCTCCTGGACCAGCCTCCTTCCAGGAATGCATTCTGCAGGCTCTTACCCCCGTGGTGGACACTGGCATCAACTCCATCTTCAAGCTCAGGACAGGCTTTATTCTTTGCTCAATGTCACTCAGGAAGGGTGAAAGGGCTGGGCTTCCACTGGGCACTAGAAAAGGGTCAGGGCTGCACATAGGCCCAGGAGGGGCAACTGAGCAAGGCCATAATGCTGGAGACTTCATCAGCCATATAGCCAATGTGTACTAGATCTGGGATGGACATTTAATGGTCTCTAGCTTGATGGGTGGGTCCCAGGAGGAGCTGAGCCTTAAATAGTTCCTGGTCCCTGGAAGGAGGGTGTGCTGGCTAGATTTATGCCAATTTGACACAAACTACAGTCATCTGAGAAGAGAAAACCTCGATAGGGAAAATGTCTCCGTAATATCAAGGTGTGGGTCAGCCTGTAGAGCATTTTCTTAATTAGTGATTGATGAGGAGGGCCCAGCCTGTTATGGGTGGTGCCATCCCTGGGCTGATGGTCCTTGGTACTATCAGAAGGCAGGCTGAGCAAGCCATGTGGGGCAAGCCAATAAGCAGCACCTCTCCACAGCCTCTGCATGAGCTCCTGCCTCCAGGCTCCTGCCCTGTTGGAGCTCCTGCCCTGGCTTTTTCAGTGCTACACTGTGATGTGAAAGTGGAAGTATAATAAACCCTTTTTCCCCCAACTTGCTTTTTGGTCATGGTGTTTCATCACAGCAACAGAAACCCTACAACAGAGGGAGAGGATCCTGTGGGACTAGTGGTACACCTACCACTTCTCAGACTCTCTCCACCATTGGCTCCACCCCCACAGCCTCTGATGGACCCCAGACACGCAGCTCCAGGTGGACTTGGACACATGGGAATGCAGAGCGAGTCTGCAACAAAGGCCTCACAGTATGTGAGCAGTAAAAGGTAGAACCTGTCTCCCTAGCCTGGCCCCACCTCGCAGCATGTGAACTGTGGGCGTACCTTCAGATAGGCCCAGCCTCAGCTCTAGAGCCCCCCTCTCACAAAGAAAGGTCCTTGGGTAAAGCACCGCACTTCCCTGACCTCAGTCTTCCCAGCTGTAAATCAGGTGAAGAGGTGTTAATGCAGGGAGAGCACTTAGCCCTCAGTACGACTGGAAAGACAGTTGTTAAGCATCATTGTCACCATGGCAACCATTCCAGGGAGGTGGTGAGAACAGTGGTCTGTGTACAGAGGACACCATGCTAATGTCCTCCAACACACGCCCACAGGCCTAACATGACCACGGGAGAAGGGGTTAAAGATCCCTCGGTGGTGTTAGGGTCCGGAGAGAGCCTCCAGTCGGTGGAGTGGGCAGCTGAACAGATTCGAACGACCCCATGTCCTGTCCCTAAGTTGCTGGCAATGTCTCGGTGAGCAGATGTTGGCTCAGGTGTGAGGATGGGTCACTGGAGGGTGGCTGTTGACTGTGTTTGGGGAGTAGGCGACAGACTGTACTTCCCTGTCTGGTTTACTATGACCCCAGCACTGTCTAAATTTTATAATTTCACTGAAACGGGGTTTCCTGTGTCCTAGGCTAGTCTCAAACTTTCTGTGTAATCAAGGGTGACCTTGAATTTCTGATCCTCCCGCCTTGCCCTCCTAAGAGGTGAGATTACAGACATGAACCACCACACCCAGTTTATGCAGGATCGCATGCTTGCTGGGTAAGCACTATGCCGACCGAACTGCATCCTTAGCCTAAGTTTTACTGAGGATTCTGTTTTTGTTGGTTTGTTTTTGTTTTTTCAAGAGAAGGTTTCTCTGTGTAGCCCTGGCTGTGTAGCCCTGGAACTCCCTCTGTAGACCAGGCTGGCCTTGAACTCAGAGATCCGCCTGCCTCTCTGCCTCCCAAGTGCTGGGATTAAAGGCGTGTGCCACCACTGCCCAGCTCAATTTTATTTCTTAATTTTTAAAAGCTGGGAATGTAGCTCAGTGGTAGACCAGTATGTACAAGGCTCCGGTTCTATCCCCAGCACCCCCCACGCACACACGCACACGCACACATACACACACATCAGCCATAATGAAGTACAGTTGCATAAAACTGATCACTGGATGAACATGCCCAAATGAGCTCTTCCACACACCTCCACAACCAAGAAACTGCCATCACCCAGGGAGCTAGCTCCTGGCTTCCTTGTCCGTGGCAGTCCCGTCTTCTACCACCTACGCTGCACATAGCCGAATGGAGTGCAGGGGTAGACATCAGAGCCCTGCCTCTGGGTTGGCCAGGAGTTTCCCATCTCAGAGCTGGGCTCCTTTGTTTACCCACTGGCTAGTCCAACTGGGGGTAGTTATGCACACTGCTGCTGAGACATCAGTGTGGCTGCCAGGCTGCGCAGCAGCGTGGGTAGACCTCTGAGAAAACAGCTGCTGTTCAGTTACTAACATCACTGCCAGTGCCCCTTCCCTGCCCCTCCAGCCAGCCCCACGCAGGAAGGCTCCCACCACTAAGTACCCACTGAGGTAGATCTGGCAACCTCGGGGCTCGTTCTGAGCTTGTGCAGGTAAGTCCCTTGGCCCAGAGAGATCGTGCTGCAAGACACAAAAGACAGAGCTAGGATTCGACTGGCTGGGCAGGAGCTGGGGCCTGAGGAAGCGGAGCAGAACTGCAGTGTCCAGATTCCAGACATAAGCCTACATTGCTGATGGGGAGTATGTGACTCCTCCTCCCCACAGACATGGACACACAACCTTCAGGCATGTACACACAGCCCCTAGACATGCACAAAATGCCTCTAGAAATAAACATAGAGCCTCTAGCTTGTAGACCTTGCCACATACACAGGAGCACATACACACACAGCACACATGCAGATACCCCGTTGAACACACACAAGCTGAGGGACTTCATACAACTAGTCTCTTTCAGATGCCAAAACTCGTGCAGCAGATCTGGCTTGGCCATAGACTGCTGCACAAGATGCCTTCGACTGGAGCTGGTAAAAAGCAAAAATGTGCGTATGGTCCTGGGGCTGAAGTCCAGGAGCGTCTGGGGACATCCGATGGAGGGGGCTAAAGCTCTCTGATTCCACTATTCACGGGGTTCTACCCTCGCACCCTGACTACCACCCAAGTCCCCCAGTACCGTAGCCTTGGGGTCACGATGTCAACATGTGAGTTAGGGGACACTTGAGACCTTAGCCAAAAGCAAACAGAGCCTCCGTCCACGTACACACAAGTCCCCGTTCTCCAGACATCAGACTGAGCCCACACAGACCATGCCCACCTACTCCCTCCTGTGGTGAAAATGCAAACACATACTGAACAGGCAGACACTTCTCACAAAGGCCCAGCCAGGAGGGGGCAAGCAGGTGTCCACAGTGCTCTGTGGCCTAGAACGTTGCCCCGCCCACCCAGAGCCAGACAAAATCATGCTTGGGCTAGAGACAGTCCACCTTTGCCCCAAGCCCAGGGCCGGCTGCCAGCAGCACCAAGTCTTTTATCCTCTAAGACCCAAGACTTCCTCCTCTCTGAGTCAACGCGCTCACCCTGGTGGACCCTCACTTCATACCTTTCGTGGTCCCAGGAACTGGGGAGCCCCTTTGTGTCTGGGCAGAGCCAAACAAGCTGACGTGGTGGGTGGTGATGGACAAGTGAGCGAGAAAGAAGGGACAGGAACGTGGACACCCACGGCCTGAGAGCACACTGTTTCCGCACAAGTGCCGCCTGGACGTCACTGTCCCAAAGGAAACGGCATGACATCACAGTGCTTGGCCCCTCTAGCACCCTGAGCCGAGTTACCTCCCCCAGGCCAGTCCTTCCGCCCCATTTGTCACTCAGGGCTCTACCTGGCTAGGGCATCCAGTTTGTCCTGAAACCCAGAGCCGCCCACCCACTTGGGACAGCCACAGACCTGAGGTTCAGCCCTGTCCACCTCTACCATAAGCAGAAGCCTGCTCTCTGTCTCAGGACCCAGTGAGTCCTTCTGAATAGTAGTCTCCAGAGGCACAGGTCCTGGGCTTTTTACCCACAAGCCACAGATCAAGAAACCAAGTCAGGACGAAGGAACTGTACCTACCCAAGGTCATCCTGTTCACAGACCAGGAAACCAAGGTTGGACAGGAAAACTTAACCTGCCCAAGGTCAGCCCACACCAAGCTGGATGGGGACAGCACAAAGGGCCCGCCATACACCTGACTCTCAAGTGGCCGGCACTGCCTTCCCTTCTTCCATAAGGCAGCACACCCTGACGGTGCCCGGGGCTAGTCAGTGCTCCTGTCCAGGGCCCCACAGGATGCTCCTTGTGATGGTCAAGCTGAGGCACCCAGGCAGCTCAGATTATGAGGAAACAATCCAGCTCTGTGCACAAGGCCAGCCGGTTCTTCCACTCTCCCTGAGATGGCCAGACCAGTCGGGCAGCTTTGGGCAGTCCCAGCCTCCTTGCAGCTCCCGGCTGGGAGAATCGGAAACCTGTCAGGCGGGTTTGGTCAAAATTCTGTCTTGCAAGTTCATACTGCTTGTTCCTATCTCTCCCGGGTGGGGATCACTCAGGACCGAGGCCCCTGGAGGTCCAAGGCTGGCCAAGTGGCCATGTGAGTACATGGTTTCAGCAGGCAAGGCCCTTCCAGGAGCTGGGTGGACTGCAGTTGTTGGGGTGCTTACCACGGGGGCTGGAGACCCAGCTCAGGCTTCAGGGCAGGAAGCAGAAGGCCTGGGAGGTGGGAGGCAGGGACAGGCAGGCTGCCTGCCTTCACCTGTGGGTGGCCTGGTCCTGGGGACCAAGCAAGGAGAAAGAGGGCTCCAGGGGTTCCTGGGCAGAGGGTTACGTGCAGCCAAAGCAAAGCCTGGCGTGGCACTGTGGCTCCACTCTCTGCAGGGGGTTCCAGGACCTAGGAATAGGCTGGAGACGGCACCGTGTCCTGACTTCTCACTGCCTCGCTGCTGGTGGGCCAGGAGACTGTGCAGCCATGGGAGTGAGGGGAATATAAGGCCAGTCCAGCTACCCATAGCTCAGAGCTCGGCTAAGGGACATTGCCAGGCCCTGAGGTTGGCTCAGAAGCTGCAGTACTGCAGCAGGCAGTGGGAGACAGTAGGATCACTAGCCTGCTAGGTCCCCCGCCCCCAGGCCTGAGAGGCTGGAGTCTGGTTGCAGGGCTGGCTGTTGCCTGAGCTGCAAAGCCGCCTTATTCTTTCACCTGTGCCCTGACAGGCAGTGTGCACATGAGTTCGGGACAGTCCTCGCCCTGTGTAAGGGTTGTGTATGCGACAGGCGATGGGTTGAGAACATGCAGAGGCATTTACTTTGGGCATGTGCACAGATGTGGGTTTCTCGAACTGAAGGTGTTGCTCTGTCTGTGGTGACTACTTCCTATCAGGGGTCTATGTGTCAGGAAGAGATCCGAAGCCACCCTACCAAGGAACCTCTCTCAGTTGCCAGGAGGCCTGTTTGTGTTTTGGATGTATCTCTTGCGAGCTGATGACTAGACAGAGAACATGTCAGAATCTCAAGTCTCTATAAAGTAAGAGCTGCCGTGGGTGACTATAAAGAGCACGTGTGGGCACATGGGGTTAGAAGCACTGTGTTCCCTGCCTGCCCCGCCCCCTGCATCAGGCATGGCTGCTCCCACTACATGCCAGGCTCCTCCCGCCTCCCCAGCTGCCACCACTAGGTTTATGAATGGAGAGACCAAGGCACAGCCAGACAAGTAGCTTGGCTAAAGCCACTACTGGAGACGCTTTGCCCATCACTGCAGTCTCCCACACAGAGAATGAGAGGAGTTGGAACCAACTAGACTCTGGTTCGAATCCAGCCTGTACTTCCTTGCCTCTTGTCTGCTCCATGCCACGGAGGCTGGTTCCATAGCATGGGGTACCCAGTACTTCCTCCAGGGCCAAATGAGCTCCGATCACATTCTGATGGTGCTTCTGGCCCTGGAGGGGCCTGTCAAGTAGACAGCAGGCCAGACAATAGCTTGGCTTTCTTGGCAAAATGTTGGGAGGATGTTAATATTTCTGAGACAGAAAATCCCCAATGAGGCGCAAGATGCAAAGGCTCTGTGCACAACAGTGCCCATTGTCATTACACTGCTCTGGTCATTGCTGCTTTTTGTGGATAGGTGGACATCAGATGGATAGACCATCAGCCCACCCTTAAATAAACAGAGTGAGGGTCTGCTGAAGAGCCCCCTGCCCTCGGAGGTCTGCTAGAAGAAAGAGGAGTTAAGGCCAGCCAGCCAAGGCAGATGTCATTGGTCTTCCCTGGGTCAGCACTCTAGAAAGGGAAGGAAGCCAGCTGCTATCACCCTCCAGTGACATGGTCAGGTTCCCGCTGCCCCAGAGAGCAGCACCCAGGTATGGCCACTGGGCCAGATGGCAGCTGGTCTTATTGGGAACTACATCTGGGCCATGAGCCCTCATCTGTAAGGGGTGGATGGCACCTCCCCTGGGAATGGCACCAAGACTTGTGGACTTGAAGTAAGTCTAGTGAGCTGCTCTGCTCTGAACAGGGCAGGGATTTGTCTTTTCGTTTGTGAGATTCAGGCTTGTCACAGAGAGGGGATCCTTTAGGGGGCACTGTTAGCCTCCTGGGGCTCTACATGAGGGTGATGAGAGGTGCAGGGCCCCTTCTGTCACACACAGAATATGTGTCGCCTGCCTTTTGCCTGGAACATGTTGTTACTGGTGGGAGTCTCACAGAAACCCAACACAGGACAGGGGTGTGTCATCACCCACACAACTTACCCAAGGCTATGCACAGGAAGGACATTACCATATTCTAAGTCCAGGCTAGTGCTCCGGTGGGGTGGTGTCTCTCCTCTGTGGCACTAGCCTGCTGGCCTGCTGTGATTGACGATGGAAACCCCTTCCTCCTCTCAGAGACTACTCAGGAGCTGTGAGGGGCAGGTAAAGGGTCTGAGGTTCAGGTGGGGCTCCTTGGAGGCAGGTGCACCTGAGGAGCAGGTGGGGCCCCATAGAATAGGTCAGGGGAGTCTAAGGTTCGGGTGGGACTCCTGGGAGGGTACTGGAGGTCCCACAGAGCATATGGGTGCCCTAGGAGGTAGATGGGCACCTGAAGGTGTGGTTAGGGGCCCTTGGAACAAGTCGAGGTCCCATGGAGCAGGTGGAGATTCTTGGAGCAAATGAGGGACTGGGAGCAGGGCAAAGGGGAAGGGGAGGGAACCCGAGGTTCATATTGGCCTCCTGGGAGGCAGGCCGAGCTTGGCAGTGTGCCTTCCTGGTGAGAACTTGTGTTTCTATCCCCACTATAGAGAGCTCTCCCAGGCACTGACAGGGGAGGGATCTGGCTCAGGGACATGCTGTTTGGTTCTGGTGAACTGCGCTGAGTTGATCTGAATAGCACTCAGCCTGCCCGCATAGAAGTCACATCTCACAGCCTCCTGCCTCCCGCCCACTTTGATTCTGAACAAACCCCAGCTCTGCCCCTGGATCCTCGCAGACAAAGGGAGGCAGAGTTGGCCTGGCGTGTCACGTCTGTGTAGGTGACAGCTGCTCCAGACTTTGTGCCTGTCTTCCCGGTTGCCCAGGCAGCAGCGTCGGATGGAGCAGAGGCTGACCGGCAGCCTTGTCCCTCCAACAGCTCCTTTCCAAGGGTTCAGTGCCCACTCAGACCTCCCAACCTGGATGTCAAGAGTGAGGCTACCCTTGGCCCTGACTAGGGACCCCAAGGCACAGAGCTCAGGTCTCTGCCTACCCCCACCACCACTCTGCCTTTTGGGCATCACCCTTCTGAGTTAAAGATTGCACCAAGCCATTCCTTTTGCAGGCTTGATCTCCCTTCGCAGCTCCCTACAGCTGCATGCCAAATACAGCCTTGGCCTCTGAAAAGACCAACTCTCACCTACAGAGTTCCCTGTATTCCCAAACCGCTAGCCACCTTCAGCAAGCCTAGACTCACGGAGCGGGCCTACTGAGGACAGCTTCTCTGCTGACCCGTGGCACAAGGCTTCTGGGCATAGGCCTGTGCACTTTTACAAGCCAGGTTCATTCTACACCCAGCCACCCATTTCTGCATCAAAATGCCAAGGCTTAAAGACTGCATCCAGGCGACTACCACCCTCCATTTCCTTCCCTGCCCAGACACAGGGACACCCTACACATGGCAGGGGCACAGGAAACTGACTTCCACTTTATCTCAGCCAAGTCATAGGCATCTCTGCCACCTGCCTACCAGAGAGGCCATAGCATCCCTAATGCAATGTTACCCGGGGTCAGGACGACCTTGCTCGGTCTTATAGCCATGGGTCCCTGGACAGGACCCACCATCCAGGTCTCAGGAAACAGGTGTAGAGCAGAGAATTCTGGGCTCTTTGGGGACCTTGAGAGAAACAGCCAAGCGGTGGGTGTGATGCGCTGGAGTGCAGAAAGAAGACACCATTTGGACCCAGAGTCCAGATAGGCTTCTCCCAAGCCTGCGGGCACCTCGGGATCCCTTGGTTGGCTCCTTTACAGGTGTTGGCCCAGCCCATATAGCAGGTGCTAGGGGCCTGGGAAGAGCCACCTGCTGGGCAAGTCTGGGTGGAATTGCAGGTACCTGCTCAGCCCCTTCCTAACCCCGTTTGTCCCAGCCAGCTGGTCCCACTTTCGGGGCCTTTAGCAAGGTAAGGCCTACACAGCTGAGCATGCTGGAAAACATCCACACTGGGCGGATGAGCAGGGTCTGAGTTCAAATCTACTTCTCCCAGTGAAAGAGGCGGGGACCTGAGTTCCCTACCTGGAGAGAAGTTCTTTGAGTTGTCTGGAGGATTAGATGGTTCTGGTGAAAGTGATACCTGTATTGAATTTGGGGTGTCAGGGTGACCTAAGACTGAGGCCCTCTGCCTCTGGCACTCAGCCTTGGGTGGCTAGTTAGCCCACTGAGATGAGCCTCAGCTCCCAGCCTGCAGTCGAGGGACCCCCCACCCAGTTCCTTATCCCTAACACCTCACCCACCAAACACAGAGCCCCCAACTGTCATTTCCACCTCTGCAGCCAGCTACTGGGGACCTGGAGTCCAGGGGTTGTCTATAAACATATTTGGGAGCCCATCTTCCTGGTTTCTCTCCCCACATCATAGACGTCTCTGCTCAGTGGGCTCCTGCGGCCACCACAGCCACTGTGTGACACAGGGCCCATCTTCCTGGTTTCTCTCCCCACATCATAGACGTCTCTGCTCAGTGGGCTCCTGCGGCCACCACAGCCACTGTGTGACACAGGGTCCACTACACTTCAGGTCCCCACCCCTCGCCCAGCCTCCAAAGCCAAGGCTTCTGCCCAGTGTTCTGACCCCACGCAAATTCCACTACTAACCATTCAGCGTCTACCCCCAACCTTTAGCCCTTCACTCTCTACCCCTCACAGTGAGCAGATTTGCCCCAAATGTGGAAAGTTCACCCACTTTTCAGTCCACAGCCCCTACCTAAGCCAACCTTCTCCCCACTCCCTTCTCTGCAGGCTGGACACAGAAGGGCAGTAGAGGTCCCAGCCCTCCTCACAGCCAGTGCAGAGTGACGAGGGAACAAGGGAACATGGACAGCTTCGTGGAGTCGCTGAACCGACTGAGGGAGGCCCATGAGAAGGAGGTCCTGGGTGAGTGGTCAGTGGAAAACTCCACCACGCTCCTAGGAATACGGTCTCAGGGGTCTGGGCAGGTTGGGGAACTATCCCCTCTAGGGCTCAGCAAGTCTAGCTGGAGAACAGGATCCTGACCCAAGGACACAAGCTGCAGAATGTTCGATGTCCATTCTGGGCCCAGACCAGCTCAGAGCACTACCTCTTCCAGAATGTCTTCAGACTGTACCCATGGCGTGGACCAGGTGGAGGTGTGGCCTCCACCATCAACACCTCATGACCACAAGCTACATCCAGCCCCCAAACGTGTCCCTGCTGTGTCCTCTCAGAGGGCTGGCAGCTCGAACCCAGTGGCTCCTCACCCAAAGGGAGAGGCTGCCCACTCTTAAGGCCACATGAAGTGTCTCAAGCACTGAACAGACTTCTCCCCTTCCCTCCAGCCCCTGTTAAGTTCCCCACTGGTCAGATTGCCTTCCTCCTGCCTCTCCGAAATTCCAGTTCAGTCCTTGGAAGCCTTCCAGAAAGGGCCACCTGAAGGTCAAAGAAGCCAGCCACTCCCCTGAGCCTCAGGGAAGAAATCAGGCTGCCTGTCCTTCTGGGAACTTCCAGTCCTACCCAGGCTGGGATCAGCCTTACTGGATCCCAGAGAAGGGTAGCAGTGAGGAGAGGGTCGTGTGGTCTTGCTCTGAGAGCTAGCCAATCATTACACATTTAGCATTACGGGGAAATGTCTCAAAAGCAACAGAAACAATACCTGTGTGCATGGGGATACAAGCTAGGGTTAACAGGATTTCGGCTGACCAAAAGGAGACCGGGCCACTCCCTCACTGAGAAGTGAACTTTTTTGGCAACTGGGTTGGGCTGTCAGACAACCCTCAGCATACCTAAGGGACTTGGAGACACAGGAACTCAGGGCAGAACAGAGGCTTCTGAACCCCAGAGGCAAAAAGACCTTGCAGCTGTTGAGAGAGCAGATGACCCCACCCGCAGAGAGCACACTGATTTGAGGACTGATTAGAATTAACTAGAAGGGAAAGGCAGGTTCCAGGTCTTCCCAGCCCATTCTATCTATGCACCCAGTAGACACTGGCGGGTCCAGGAGAAGTTAAGGGCACATCTAGCTCCCCTCCCTAACGCTAGCATTCTCCCCCCTCCGAAAAGAACGTAGCTCCTCTTGGATGCTCTGCTCCTACCAGGTGACCAGCCACTTCCAGGACCCAGAAACCAGAGCATCTGGGCAGCAGGAGCAGAGGGGTGTCCTCACACCCTGCCCAGGGGCTGCTTCCAAGAGTCAGGCAGATAGCAGGGGTCTAGAGAGGGTCCCGTGTGACAACCAGAGCAGGAGTTTCCATGGCATGCCTCAGCCCCCACTCCTGCTGCGAGGAGGCAGCTGGGCCAGGCCTGACCCGCACCGTCTCTGTCTCTCTGCCAGGCCTGCAGAACAAGCTTCTAGAACTGAACTCAGAGCGGTGCCGGTGAGTCAGCCCAGCCGAGCCAGGGAACAGGCAGGAGGGCAGCTGTTGCCACGGGCCATGACCACCCACAGCACAACAGCCCACCCCGCATCCCAAACAAAGAAGGGAAACCGAGGCTTAGTGTGGCAGGGATGGGGGGGCAGTGAGTCTCTTGGCCAGGGTGACACACTACTTTTGTGGTAGAGCCAGGACTGGACCATTGAGACATCAACCTCAAGGGGTCTGGCATGGCCTTCCACTTGGGAGACCCAGGGAGACCACAGCACCAGAGGCAGTAGTTATTGTGAGACCACCACACAGCCTCAGCTGCTGGTGGCTGACACGCATGTCACCTTCCTGTGCCCCATCTCCAACTAGACCAAGGTCCACCTGTGCCATAGCCAACGTAACACAAAGACAAGACAGGCCGTGAGAACAGCTCTGTCAGGGGCTTCCGGGACAGGTCCCCACAGGGAGATGCCAGGGAGGGCCCACCCAAAACCCAGGCTACACAGGGCATCAAGACCAGCAGCCCACCTCAGCTGTTTGCCACACAGGGATGCACAGCGAGTAGAGGAGCTCTTTGCCAAGAACCACCAGCTCCGGGAGCAGCAGAAGGCCCTGAAGGAGAACCTGCGAGTGCTGGAGAACAGGTGCGGCGACTCCTCCAGGGCCAACCTGGGAGCCCTTAGCACTGCAGCATGCTGCAGAACCTTAAGAGAACCCTCTTTCCAAGATCCTTCCCTAACTTAATAGCACACGGGATGCTAAGCCCTCAGCGGGTGATAGGCCTGGGGGCGGGGGGGGGGGGGGGGGAGGAAGGGGGGGAGGTTCGATGGAACACAGTTGGGCAAGGCAGGGACATGCCAGGTATCTGCCTCAGCATGGCTTTTCCTGTCCCCAGGCTGCGAGCTGGCTTGTGTGACCGCTGCATGGTCACCCAGGAGCTGGCCAGGAAGAAGCAGCTGGAACTGGAAAGTGCACACCTACAGAGCCTGCAGCATCTCTGCATCCTCAGTGAGCCACCCCCACAGGCCAGGGCCCCAAGGGCGGGGCCAGCCCACACAGAGCCACAGGGACACACCCCAGATGCACGCACGCACGCACAGGATGAGTGCTCGTGTCTCCTCACCTCGGTTCCTGGCCAGGAAATCCCCACTCTTGTGACCTTCCCACGGGGAGCTCTAGGGACACGCAGGGGCGTAGGTTTCATTTCTTCTGCAAACCCCAGGCTGGGGGTTACTCAACACTATCCCCCAGTCCACCCTACAGCCAGTGTAATTATTATACATTCTCCTGCCGTTCCAGGCTAGAGCAAACAAGGAGAGCTCCCCTGGTGCTGCGGGGGTCCCTCGTCTCTATCTCTGGTGCTGTGGGGGGTCCCTCGTCTCTACCCCTGGTGCTGTGGGGGTCCCTCGTCTCTACCCCTGATGCTGTGGGGGTCCCTCGTCTCTACCCCTGGAGCTGTGGGGGGTCCCTCGTCTCTACCCCTGGTGCTGTGGGGGTCCCTCATCTCTATCCCTGGTATTGTGAGGGTCCCTCGTCTCTACCCCTGGAGCTGTGGGGGTCCCTCGTCTCTACCCCTGGTGCTGTGGGGGTCCCTCGTCTCTATCCCTGGTGCTGTGGGGGTCCCTCGTCTCTACCCCTGATGCTGTGGGGGTCCCTCATCTCTACCCCTGGTATTGCGAGGGTCCCTTGTCTCTACCGCTGGTGCTGTGGGGGTCCCTCGTCTCTACCCCTACCTCAGCCTTGTCCATTGCCCCACTCTTTGCAGCCAATGAGATGAATGGACTGAGGGAGGAAAACAAGATCCTGAAGGAAGAAGTGAAGAGGCTTCGGAGCCTGGGGTGAGTCGCTCACAGGCCCGCGTCTTCCTGGAATCCTGCCCAGAGTGGCCTGGCTGCCCCAGGTGCAATGGCTTCTGTGTCTTCATCATCAGCCTTGTATCCTCTCCAGAGAGAAGACTGCACCCCAGGCCTGGGAGGGCACCTCAGAGCCCCCATCACCCATGCCACTCCCTTCCCCTGGTAGCCAGAGGGGTACCACTGAGAACCCCCCAGGAGGCCCAGAAGATGCTGAGGAAGAACATCCAGGCACAGGTCCGCAGGGTTAGGGGAGAGCCTGGAGCCTGAGCACCTGGGGGAGCCTACAGCGTCTCCCTAGCTCCCCACCATTCCTCTTCCCACAGATAAGCTGTCAAGCCACAAGACATCCCCGGTGGCCAGAATCTCCCCAGCCGCCAACCTGCCTGAGCCACGGGCCCTGGACATGGTGAGGGCACAGGTCTTGGCACACACACACACTCAGTGCCATCCAGGCAAGCAGGCTGGCAGCCATAGTTCCGCAGTGTGCCAGCTTCACCCCCATCAGGAGGGACACTGAGGTTCGTGTGGAGTGGGGAAGCATGCCTGTGTGAAGTGTCCCACCAGGCTGACCTGCCCCACCTTGTACAGAGCCCCCAGTGCATCTCCAACCAACTGCACTCGACAGTAGCCGTGGTGCGACCTGGCTTCC
This sequence comes from Cricetomys ansorgei, assembly GCA_026225945.1. Lineage (NCBI taxonomy): Eukaryota > Metazoa > Chordata > Mammalia > Rodentia > Nesomyidae > Cricetomys > Cricetomys ansorgei. The sequence goes on along the minus strand of JAMJFZ010001249.1, from coordinate 10,699,120 downwards.
GGGCCTGCCCGTCAGACTGTGGCACTGCCAATGGGACGCCCCCACCGCCATCCACCAGAAGCAGCCCACACAGCCCAACTTACGAACACGGCCTCCCTGCGGACAGGTGAGGCCCCGCCCACCACTGGGAGCAGCGCTCTGCTGGTGCCCCCATAGTAGAGGACCAGCAGTCTGGGAAGTGCTGCTTAGCATCCCTCTAGGTACCCTACCTCTCCCTGGGTTGACTTCTCTGGACACCCCAGATGATTCACAGTCCCACAACTCCTGAGTGGTCAGGCCATGGTTGGGGGCAGGACACAGGCACGCGCCTCGGCTAGGCACTCAGGCCTATGTAAAGCCTGAGTCTCGTTGCCTAGCAGAGCCAGTGGAACTGTGGGAAATGGACAGGAGGGTCAGACCCTCCAGGTAGCTAACACTCACCCCACAAGATATTCTAATTCGCTTTCTGTTGCCGTAACCACAAGCTACCAAAGGGAGGAAAGGAGTTCACAGCCTAGAAATGACAGCAGGAGCCATGGAAGAGGATGCTTGCTAGCTGGCTCTTGGCTTACATTCAGCTAGCTTGCTTTCTTATACGGCCCGGGAGCACTTGCCCAGGGGATGGTGCCACCTACCATGGGCTGGGCTCTCCTAAATCAGTTAACAATCAAGACAATCTCCCACATATCAGCCAATCAGATCTGGACATTCTCTCAACTGAGGCTCTCTTCTCAGGTGACCTTAGGCTGTCAAGTTGACAGTTAAAGCTAAGACACAGGAGGAGGCATAGGACCCAGTGTCCAGACTCTAGGTCCTCTTTCCAGATCCACACCTTCTATACCTAGTAGCCTCCAGAGCCAGGGCCTGAGAGGCCATGTGACCTCAGGTGGCTTCCCTGACCTGCCCAAGCCTCAGCTTTCTCATCCATGAAGTGAGGTGCCTATTGTCCTCTGGGAGCTCACTTATCCAGTCACTGCTGGTCAAGAACCACTGTCATCATTCTCCCCCCACCCCCACCAGCTTCCTGCGGGCCTCCCGGCCATCAGCCATAGCCTGCGAGACCCTGAAGCGCTCTCTTCAGACGGATCGCCTCTGCTTCCTGAATCGTCACCTGTCTCTGCACCTGCGAAGTCCCCACAGCAGACCCCTGGCTCCTGCTGTAACTGCCAATAGCCCCCTGCCCCACAGCCTGAAGGCTAGAGAGGCAGAGGCATGGGAGGAGCCTTGTACCTTGGTGGGCATGCAAGACCCACGTCTGGAAGGAGCACTGCACCTGCTGCTGGCCCAGCAGCGGGCGCGGGCACAGGCAGGCAGTACCAGGTTGAGGGTCCCTTCCACACCAGAAGAGATGCCATCTTCCCCACCAGCTGGTTCAGATTCTGAAAGCTCTGAGTGTGAGGCCCCCAGGACAGCTCTAAGCACAGAGGCCCAACCTGATGGGCAGCGCCCCCAGTCCACAAGCCAAGGTAGCCCTCGGAGGAAGCAGACACACGTGGTCACTCAGGACTTCTCCCCAGACAAGCCTCTGGACCTCTCTGACTGGGGACGGTGTCGGGACGTCTCCAAGCCCACTGGCCAACCTTTGTCGCTCAGCCCCACCGTTGTTCACATTCCCAGCCTCCAGCTGCCCGCCTTGCCCAGATCCCTGACTCACCGTCTCCACACCCTCAGCAATGGCAGCACAGAGTCCAGAGCCCTGGAGCTTGACAGACACTCTACTCCCAAGGTAAGGATCCCAGCCCTGCCCCACACTCTACACCCCTTCACTGCAGGATGGCCCCACCTTGGGCTGCCTTCCTCTCTGCCCCACCAGCTGGTACCAAAGAGCAGCCTAGCTGTCTTGTTCACACTAGAACGGAAAGAGCTGAACACCTACTACAGCCTGAAGGGTGAGTTGGCTCAGGGACACATACACACAGAGAGACTCAAACCACTCATTTGCCTCTCCCAGGACCCTTCACACCCTCCTCTCCCCGGGACCCATGCTAGCCTGACCTCTCCTGGAAGGACAGCAGAGGAGCCTGGAGGAAGGCCAAGGCCAGTGTCCCACCTGCAGAGGCCTGGGACTGATGGGACCACAGGTAAAATCTGCACTCAGAGCACCAGTCCGGTGGGAAGGGAGGTGAGCAGCAGCCTGCTGGCCTCCAGCTGCGTCTCTTCCACTGTGGATAGATGTTTGAGGCCCAGAAAACATTACTCTATCCACATTTGAGGAAGGGAGGGCTTCGACCTACAGGGCTATAGGAACCAAGCAAGAGGGTGCCTGGCAAGTGAGCCTGGGTTCATATCTCCAGCAAGAGCCCTGGGTTCACCAGGTCACCAGCCCCTCTGTGTCCTCATCTGATGAGTGATTCTCCTTGCCCTGGGACAGCATGCCCAAAGCCACCAGCCTGGCTGACCCCATTCATGTCTTTCAGAGCTCAGCAAGGTCAAGGCACAGAGGCCAGAGTTGGAGCAACTGGAAGAGTCAGACACCTCAGACACCAAGGTAGGTCCTCAGCCACTCCCTCAAGGTGGTTCTGACAGATTCCCAGGCAAGCGTGTATGTGATGGGTGTTCCTTGCTCCGAGTGTGTCTCCTTCTGCCTAGGTGTCCCTGACCTCTGAGGCAAGTGTGGAGCCAAGCATGTCAGGAGAGGGACATGCTGAGGACTATCAGCAGGGTCTACAACAGAAGAGGAAACGAGCCTCAGACCCGCAGGACAAAGGTACCTACCTCCTGGAGGGGCAGACAGGGCAAGGTATATGGTGGGCGCTTCTCCTAGCCACCTGAATAGTGGCATTTGGGGACCAGCTGGGTCCTGACAGAAGCCCTGAGCTTCTTTCCCTCAAGAGGGCCAACACCAGAGCTCCATAAAGCTTCAGTGGATAAATGTGGAGCTGAGAGGAACTGGGGGTGTAACTCAGCTGGTACCAGGTTTGCCTAGCATGCATGAGGCCCTGGGTTCTAACCCAGACACTTAAAAAAAAATTGGCATCTTCCATAGGGAACAATATTTTAGTGGGTTTTTTGTTTTGTTTTGTTATTGTTGCTGTGAAGCAGGGTCTCATTGTGTAGTCTTGACTGGACTGGTACTTAACTCTATAGAAAAGGCTGTCCTCACAGAGCTTGTCCTGCCTCTGCCTCCTGAGTGCCTAAATGCGTGGACCACCACACCCAGACGAAGGGAATACTGTAAATCACACTGTCCAAGTTCAAGGCCAGCCTAGGCTGTATAAGACCCTGTCTCAAAAAGGAAAAAAAGAGTGGAACTAAGGATAGCTACTACCATTCCCCTGGGACTGGCATCCTTGGACTGTCTTGTGCACCTTTGGGCAGCCACAGGGCACACCTGCTGGCCCTGGGTTACATGTTCCTTTGGTGTTAGGGTTGCTCACATGTTTGCCCAGGGCGGTGCCTTTGAGCTCAGCTCTGCCCGATAAGATAGCAGGAATCTCAGCCTGGTCCCTGGTATGAGTATCAGGATACTTCCTGCTCCAGTCCACAATGGTGAGTCTTTGAACACCTAAGCTAATATGCATGTGGCCTGGTGTTTGCCCAGGCTACAGCTCAGCAGGCTGGGCTGGGGCCACCACAATAAGCCATTGTTGCCGGAAAAAGACTGACCGAAGCCTGTGTGCCTGTGCAATTTCCAAGCACTTCCTGCTTTGTGCACACGGGGTGGGGTGGGATCCACCGGGCTCCCAGGATGTCACCTTCCACCTTTCACACTAAGCAAGCCAGACCCCCCACTCCCCACCCCCATCCTCCCAGCTGGAATTGGGCCTGCCCCAGGCACCCTATGGATGGCACTCCCCCGCTTCAGGACTCTGCCTGGCAGTCGGTGAGAACAGGCCCTGTCCTGTAAAGGGTCACTCTCCCACGTTACCTAGCAGGGTGTCACACATACCGGCATTATCTTGAGCCTTGCAGAGTGGAAAGAATACGTAGTCCTTTCTGCTTTGGGCTTACAACTCTGCCTGGCACACAGAATTGACACTGCTTGACAGGTGGGGAAACTGAGCCCCAAAGCCACAGGTCTCAGAAGGTCCTAGGCGTGACTTGCCCAGAACCAGATGCTGCTCCCATGTAGTCCCAGTCCCAGTCACCATGCACAGTGAGGGAGACTCTGGGGTTGGGCTCTGCAAGACGGGGGCCTTTTTGCCATATTTTTACAGTTCTCCTCCCACGCCTCAGCCATTCACCACCGTTAGGAACGAGAGTGGCCAGCTGACCTCACGGAGCTGAGCTCTCCAGAGCCGAGAAGTTGAAGGCCAGAGACACCTCTAGGGAGAGCACAAGGCCACAGGGCCGCTGCCCTGTCTCTCCTAATTTCATATGTCCCACAGCCTCCAAGAAGCCATCTCAAGGGAAGAGGGAACCCAAGGAAGCCCTGACACCAGCAGAGGGCCCCAGGAGCCCAAGGGACATGGAGGACTTCAGCCTCTCCCCCAGGGACCGCTGTCCGGAGCCCTAACCCACCAGGCTGAGGGACACTGCCTTACCCAGTGGTGGGCCTTCTGCACAAGTCAAACCAACAACCTGAAGGCAGCTTGTAACAGCCAGTGCCCCCAAGCCCCCAACCTCCAGAGGGACTGGTGAGCACGCGCCCCCTCCCAGGTCTCTGGGCGGCTCCTCCCCTACCCAATGCTGTAGGAATATGGAACAGCACCTTCAGGCAGGGCAGGGAATCGGGAAGCCCCAGCCCAGTCCCACCTCCCAAAGCAGTCTTCAGGCAGAGGTCTCGGGCGCCCCCTTGTGGAGCCTGTAAAAACGCAGCCTGCAAAGAGGAAAGGGAGGCAGTGTGCAGGGTGCCGGCTCAGAGAAGAATGTATGCAGGTGATCCAGATTCGCTGGATCCAAGGACAGGAAGACACAGCAAAAGTAGCCCTTGTGTTCTGCAGAGCCCCTGCACACTGACAACCACCGGTGAGGCAGGTGTTTCTGTCTCTGAGCTGAAGAATCAGCCCTGGGCCACTGGATCCCGGGGGTGTGGAAGAGACTCAGGGAAACTCCTAGCTTATGAGTTTATGAATTGCTACTTCCAGGGCAAAGACGGGCAAAGTGGTAAAAGCACCGAGTCAGGGTCCCATGTAGGTGAGACAAGAAAGAAGCTGTCAGGGCACGGGCAAGGAAGGTGGCATCTAAAACTTAAATTTGGATTTTGAGGGATGAATAGGAGTGTGCCAGGTAGGCAATGCTTTGATAAGCATCCAGGTGTCTGCTACGAGGCCAGGGTGAAGGCCAAAGAGAACCTGTTTGACCATAACTGAGTGAGGAAGACCCACGCTGCCCAAGCTAGGTGGATGGGACTACAGCATAAAAGGGTACCGGATGCAACTGTAAGTCTGCAACTTCCGGAACTGGAGAAGCTGTCGCTGGGGCCAGGCGAGGCCGACAGCGGCCTCTCTACCTGCTACCTGAGAGGCGAGAAGGACATCCTGGGGTTCGTGTGCATGTGTGTGGATGCACGTAGCTGTTACAGGTTTCTTGAGTTTTTTTCAAAATTAAATAAAGCACAATCTGTATGCTCTATCCGTTCTGACCTCCTGGTCAGGTTTGGTCTATGAGGAAACACACTATACCACACTCAGGAAGAAGCCAAGTTGCTGCCCAAATGACCCTTAAGTACTTCAAGAGCCCACAGTGCCTGCCAACACCGGGGTCTAGCTCTAGGGCTAGCTCCGTACCATGGCACCCCACCGAGGACACAGCACCTCCTTGTCATCTCTGACAGCAGCTTCTGTTAGCCATAGTCCCCTCCCCATCAAGGACTGTTGAGCAAGCGCCGAGAGCCACCATACCACAGGCCCAACACCTCTGTGCCTCAATCACCCATCCCAGAGCAACTCAGGCATACAGCCAACACTCCATGCTCCTGAGAACCAGACCTCAAAAAGGTGAGTTGCTCCCGTGGTCACTCGCAGACAGTGGCTGCTAACAGCAGCCTGAGTGTGAAGGGCTCACCTGGGTCAGCAGACACTGTGACCCTTCAGAGCTTAGTGCTTCCCTGGCAGAACTGATTCTTTGGGAGTACCCACCACACACTTTGACCAAGCCCTGCCTTTCTACTAGATATGAAAACTGGCCACCTTACCACCGGGTCCTGGCAGAGGCCAGCTTGGAAAAGGCAGGGGAGAAGAGGGCAGGGTGAGTGTAAGCCTACTTGTGTTAGGGAGGGAGACTGGCAAGGAGAGGAGGGCGTGTCTGACAGCCTGCCTGAGCCTTGAGATCAGGCAGTGAGGACTCCTGTGGTCACACCACTGGTGGCTTCTCCTCCGGACAAAGAAGCGACTTCCCAGGGTTCTCTGTCCCTCAACCAACTCCCCCCAACCCCCCCAGCACGCGCTGCAGCAGCCGCAGGACCAGAGTAGGCAGCGACCTCAGGCCAGAACATCAGGAGGGTTTTCCTTTGAGCCTCACTGAGCCACCACACACCAGCCCACACAGGCTGGGAGCAGGAAAGAGCAGATGGTGGCGAGGTGAAGGCGCTCTGCTCTCTCTCTACGCGTGAGGACGGACGTACGCACAGGGTACACAGCCAGAAAGGTCTGTAATCAAGGCCTGGCCAGCGGCGCACAGAGGAAACGGAAGCCCGGAGCACCACGAAGACTCCAGGCCACGTCCATGCTAAAACTGAGGCGACCCAGGAAGGGGTCCTCAGACCATAGATGGGGTCTCCTCCGTAGTCAACGAGGGAGGCCAGGCGGCCCCACGGGCACAGCCCGGAAGCTGCGGGATCCGGTGATGCACGGCTGGACGGCTGGATGCCCAGCCCGGAGGGCAAGTGGCCAGGCCTGGCCCACACCCCGAGTCCGCAGCCCAGGATAAGCACCGCTGCAGGGTGCCCCGCCCCGCACACCGCGCCCTGGACAGGAGAACGGGACACGGGCGCCATGCAGCCACCGACCTCGCGGGGTATGGAGCCCCGTGGCCACGCCAAACCTACACCCGGCAGCCGCCAGCGACCTCTAGGACCCAGGGGAGCGCCGGAGCGGGCACGCCGCGCTGGCCAATGGAGGGGCTCCGCGGAGCTTCATTTGCATGTGAGCGCGTCGCGGCCAATGGGCAGGGTCCGCGGGACTGTATTTGCATGTGGACACGCCAGGCCAATGGGCGGGCGCGACGGGGTGACATTTGCATGCAGGCGCGCCGTGGCCAATGGGCGGCGGCGCGGCGGCGCGGCGCGGCGGCGCACTCGAGCATGGCCGCGGCCGCGGCGGGAGGAGCCCCGGGTCCGGCCCCGGCCCCGCCAGGCCCGCGCCGGTGCCCCGGAACCCGCCGTCCGTGCCGCGGAGACGCGGGGACTCCCGGCGCCGCCAGGCCGCTCTCTTCTTCCTCAACAACATCTCCCTGGACGGACGGCCCCCGAGCCTGGGTCCTGGCGGCGAGAAACCCCTGCCGCCGCCGCCGCCGCCGCCCACCGAGGCCCGCGAGCCGCCCGCGCCGCCGCCCGCGCCACCCGGAGGCCTCCCGGGGCTGCCCGCCAGGCCCGCGCCCCAGGGCCTGCTCAGCCCCACGACGGCGCCCGCCGGCCTCGGCCTGGACGGGCAGCGCCAGAGGTGAGTGGGTTGGGCGGGGCCGCACGCCGGGGTTGGGGTGGCCTAGAGGCCTACCGGGATGCCGGGTGTGTGCCCGTGGGTTTGGCAACCCCAGGGCACAGCTGGTAGTGAGCTGGGTCCTTCCTCCCGGCTCCCAGGGTGGTTGACCCGTGGGCTCGGCAGACCTGGACAAGGTCGGGGTGAGATGGGTCCATTCACCCAGCACACAGGTGTGGTCACCTGGGACCATCAGCTAGCACTCAGAGGTCTGGGTGATCCCGACCGGTCAGCCCAGGACGTCAGGGTCAGGAGGGCCTGAGCCCATCAGCCCAGGGTCAAGGTGTTGGGTGACTGGAGGCTTCTTCTGCCCATGGTGCCAGGGGTCAGGATGGCCCTGGGGCCCTTCATCCCAGCGTGCACAAGTCAGAGTGACTTGTAGGCCCGTCTGCCCTTGACTTGGCCTGAGATGACCCGGCAGCATCTGTCCAGAAGGCAGGGGACAAATCTGGGGTTAACTGGGGTCTTGTCAGTGTACGGCGTAGACTGAAGTGTCCTGAAGCTTATCGGTCTCCAGATATAGGGAATGGTTCCATAAAAGCTGTCAGTTCCTGGGTATGGGGTCAGTTCTTCACCTTGGGAGTCCCCTGAACGTGGATTTCAGCATTTCCTCAGCCTAACTGACTCTAGACCCATCCCTAGCCTGTCCACTCGATTGGCACCCTAAACACTGGGAGGCCCAAACACTTTGTGTGCTCTGCGTCCATGCCAGCCTGCGGGCCAGGAGCTTACCCAACTTCCTCATCTACTTTTAGCCTTGTGCACCTGGCCAGACCTTTCTCACCACACCACACACCTGCTGGACTCGGAGCCTGCCACCCTGCAGTCTGTCTAGGATCCCCTAGCCAGGACAGCTCTGACTCCTCACCGCCCCCCATGCTGTGCCCGCTTGCCCAGTGGCCCCAGCTTGCAGGCACCAAGTCAGTCTCAGCCTCCTCAGACCCTCTTGCATTCTCAGTCTTCACCTGAACAGTGACAATAGGCGCCAGGTCTGGCCACTGTGGTCCCTTCTGGGCGGGCACCACTGCCTTAGGGCAGAACTGCTGAGTGGCTCCCGGGTGTGACGAGGGGCCTCCCAGGCCTGTGATGGGGAAAAGCTGCCTGACATCTGACCCTGCATCCATGTCCGTGTGGCCAGAAGGGCCTGAGCTTTCTTTCTGTGGTCACCACCTTAGCCTGCAGGAAGGAGCCAGGCCATGCTTCTCCATGGGGCACAGAGGATCCACTGGGGACAAGGGGTCCGTTTCCAGGGTGAAGGACAGAGACAGAACTGAAGAAGAGGCTGAGTGTGTGTGTGTGTGTGTGTGTGTGTGTGTGGCACACTTTGGTACTCCTGCCGCCACGGCTCCTCCAGTGAGCCATCTCTTGCCCTCCCTCCCAGTTCCGCTTTCTACCTCATTCTGATGTCCTTGCTACTGCCCACAACTGGGCCCCTGCGTCCACGTTCTTGGCACTGCCCTGGTGTGGGAGCGTTGTTATCCTTCCTCTCATGGGCACAGACCCTTAGGAAGAGGACTGTCTGCCCTCTCTCAGCTCCCAGCCTGCGCTGGGAGAGACAGCTGTGGCTGGCCTATTACAGGGGGCTGCTGGTCCCCAGATTTAGGATTCTCTGACCTGGCAAAGCCCTAGAGTTCCTGAAGACCGTCACAGTGGGTGCAGACCAGCCTTCCTCCATCCAGTAGCTCTGGACCTGGAGAAGCTTATGGGTGTCTGAGCCTCAGTCTCCCTCCTCTGTGGAAGAGGCTGACTGACTTGAAGCTCCTTCTCCTTGAGGTCACATGACCCTAAGGACTCAGTGCAGGCGACTTGTTACAGGTTTTGAGGCTTCCACAATAACAGACTCACGGCTGGTTTTCCGCGTAGGGCTTTTAGCGCTGTTGATTGTCTTTCTTGCTGCATGCCTGGGATACGTGGTCAGGTTGGAAGCATGTATTCCAGCTACCTCACCCACTGCTGCCTTCTGCCTAGAAAGCCTGTGTGCACCTCAGGGCCATGGTGACAAAGGACACATACCTGGTAGCTCTCAACAGCAGCTCTGTCTTCCCCTAGCCCTGGATGCCGATCATTGGGGGTCAGGCTGTAGCTCGGGGTGCTTCCTACCCTGTAGACAGGCCTCGGGTGCCTTGTGGCTTATGCTGTGTTGTCCCGTCTCCTTGTCTCCGTGTAGAGTTCTCCCTGTCCTCACAGGCTTTCCCGTGACCTCCTTTTACCTTGATCCTTCTAGTCCGGCTCTAGCTGAGGCCTCTAACAAGGGCTAGGCTCCTGATGGATCATTTTGGGGAACCACTTCAACCCACAACAGCCCTGCATATTATCTGCCACAGAAATGAGGGGGGAGGGGAAAGTCCCCACAGGCAAATGACTTTGCAGATTGCAGCCTAATGCACCCACCAGCAGAGAGCTGGGGATAGCCTAGAGGCAAAGACTGTGCTCTGCTTTGATCTGGAAGAGGGGCCTTGGCTAGCCCTAAGTAGCCCCTGAGCACATAGCATCCCATGTTAGTCCCTGCCCAGCGTCTGCTCACTAGCAGAAAACCACTGGAGTGGTCAGTCCTCTAGGACAGCCCAGGTGCCTGACCCTTGCCCCTCAGGCCCCACTCTTTCCTTGTGAAGCTGCTAGACCACAGGGCTCTACATGGAGTGCTGGGCCAGGCACCTGAACTTTGCCCAAGACTAAGTGAGACTCATCAGGAGACCTTGGGGACTTGGGAGTTTGTTTGTCTTTTAGCAGATAGGGTCTGGGAGACTGCTGCTGCCTGTGCTTCCTTAGCAGGAGAGGCTCCCAGACCCTGAAGTGCTGGCCAGGATGGTGAAGTGCTGCCTGGGCTCCTCACCCGGGCTTCTCTGCAGCCCGACATGTGACAGGTGGTTCCTGAGTCTGCTTCAGCACACTCACTTCTCCTGGGGGCAGAATCTCAGCCACAGGGAGGTGGCCCTGCCTAGACCTCTCCTCATCTCCCTAAGTCACCAAGTAAGGAAGCCTGTCACATACCAGAAGCTGTTTTAAGATCTAAGTCAGGTTTCAGGTACTGACTGAAGAGCAGAGAGGTAGACCCCCCTTGGCAGCCAAGATAATAAGGGGCAGTTCTGCGCTGTTAGGTCAGCAGAAGTGTTACATGGGTAAGCCCTCTCACTCCTGACCCCTGGCCTTCTCTTCTCAGGTCACACATGGAGCTAGGGCAGACACTGCCCTGTATAAATGTGCAGCTCGAGGTGCCGTGCCAGGTCTGCCCACCTGGACTTGTCCAGTCGTCTGGGGAGTGTTAGCTAGGCAACAGAAAGTCCAGGTTGTTCTTCAGCGTTTGTTTGTCTGCATTTAGCTGTTTTCAATTGAGGTGCCCAGTGCATGTGAACAGTACACGGAAGTTAAGTGTGTGGTTCCACATGTATGTTTGCGAACATGTGCCGTACATGGCCGCTGTGTACTCCAGAGAATAGCCCTTAGGTTTCCTCACACCCTCCTCAGCAATCTCCCCACCAAGACACCTTTTGTCACAGTGCCATATCTGATCTAGTATACACAGACATCCCACAAGTCCACCCTTCTGCCGACCAGCACAATTGCTACTCCCTGTGGGGTCAGTTCAGGGCACCCTGGGTGTGACCCTGACTTGCCTATTGAGCACAGGGTCTGCACTAGGAACCTGGCCCTTCCACACGAGTAGCCGAGCTGTGGGCACAGGCCTCCACTCTCTTCCCAGCTGTTTGATTTCAGACAAGTTGAATGTCTTCTGTGCCTCAGTTTTCCTGTATGAAACTGAGTAGCGTCTGCCTGGTTGAGTTCTGAGAATTGGATTTACAAATGACATGCTTATGAGGGAGGAGAAAGCCACAGGGAACAAGATGTTGGACCAACCTGGAACATTTCACGAGCTCCTGAGGGAGAACACCATCCCTAAAGGACCAGAAAGTAGCAGGAAGAGGAAGCCACCACAGATGCCTCTGTGGACCTGCAAATGAGATCCCGGAGCCATGAGCAGCCACCTGGCCTTGCCTAGATAAATTACCTCAGGGAGTGCCAGGCAGGCGGCCGTAGGGCCTCAAAACGCACTTCCCTCAGGCCCCACATGTTGTTCCCCATCAGGCCGGCTGCTTTTCTCTGCTGTGCGTCCAGCCCATGGCTAGTCCTCTCTGGGCAGATTCTGCCCCCTAACCCAACACATTGAACACTCATATGGCACTGTCCTCGCCAGTAAAGTTATCTGAGCCTGCCATTCTGACTGGTCCTGATCCCGCCTGTTCTAGACCTTTCCCTGTGGCCGTGCTTCTGGATGAGGTGCCTGGTCCCCGCTCCGCCAGAGCCTTTTTGGGCTGGTGCCTTGTTCTCACCACAGGCCCAGCTGGTAGCTGCAGGTCCTCTGGAGGTGTGTGCTAGTCAGTTCAATTCTGTTTTCAGTTCTGCTTGGTTTTCTGCAAGCTCCTGTGGCTTTTGTCATTTAACAGACATGAGTGACTGTAAGAAAGAAGGAAAGCCATGGTCCTGGGTCACTGTGACAGTCTTGGAGCCCACCAGGACCTGGACTGGACTGTTCGTGTGACCTTGGGCAGACTCCTCTCTCTGTGACACAGCCTCTGAAGTGTGGGTGTGGGGTAGTGGCTATGTCTCCTGTTTCTGAGACGAGCACAGGCAACGGCATTCAGGGATCTGCCTGGCCACCCCAGCAGGTAGCCATCTAACCACAGCACCTCATGTAAACCAGTGTCCTGCCGGAAAGGGGACCTCAGGGAAAGATGCTGCCAGGACAGCATGGGCCTGGTGTCCACTAGCTGCAGCTCCCAGTGTTCGTGCTTAGTAAATGGCTGCTGCCAGAATGTTTAGTGTAGCCCTGCAGGGCACCCTGGGAGCACCTTCTTGCACAGATGAAGTCCAGAGTCAAAGCCCTTGCAGACAGTGGGCTGATGTTAGCTGACCTCACAAGCGTACTTCCAGCCTCACTTGGCCTTGAGGCATTTGGGTTACCCAGCTGGGGCTGCCATGGCCCAGTTCCCCAGACCCTGGTGTCCTAAACAACATACATATCCATTTACAGATGTATGTGGGTGTTTTGCCTACATGTCTGTCTATGTACCATGTGTGTGCTCGGCACCCACAGAGGTCAGAAGAGCATATTGGATCCCTTAGAACTGAAGTTACGGGTGGTATTGAGCTGCTATGTGGGTGCTAGAAATTGACTCTGGGTCTTCTGGGAGAGCAGCCAGGGCTCCGAACCACAGAGCCATCCCTCCAGCCCTGACCAACTTTTTTTCTCACATTCTGGAAGGCAGAAGCCCAAGAAGGTATGGCAGGCTCCCTTTGAGGCATCACCCCAGGCTTCATGGGCTCTGTCCTCCCTTGTCTCCCATGGTCCTCCTGTGTGTCTGTGCCCTGATCTTAAAGACACCAGTCACACTGGATTGGGGGCCCTGTCTCCAAGCCCAGTCATATTCTGAGGGCCTGAGTTCACATGAATTTGGAGGGGACATAATTGCACCAGCATGCCAGTGTGGAGGGCGTGTTTCTTACAGTGCATGTTCAGATCTGCAGTCTTTGGGGTAGTAGTGGCTTCCCCTGACCCTGCCTTCGATGCCCCTGTGCCTGACATGCAGGTTTTTTCTTGTCCTCAAAGATAGGCACTTCTGAGCTGTAGGTACCTTGGACCCTGTTTGACTGAGCAAGGTACTTGGACCTTTGGCATGTCAGAGGCTCATGGCCGGATTTCCAAGTCCAGAAGAGGACTCACTGATCAGTGTGAGCTAATTGCATCACACACACAAGTCAGTGAAGCCTTTGGTGTGAAAAAGCTCCCAGCCCTAGCTCTGGAAGGACAGTCAGGCAGCCGCACAGCCACGGGCCCAGGGACGTAGTGGGAGCTCTCGGGAAATACTGCATTGGGGACTGACTGGGTCTCCCCTTTCTGGGAGTCCCTTTGCACCCAGCCAGCCTCGGGACCCTGGAGGAAGCTGTAGAGAGGTTCTGGTGTTGAGCCCCTTATTGGCATTCCTGCCAAGGCTGCAGGCTCTGTGCCAGCCTGGGGCTTTCCTCTCCAGGTTTCTGGAAGGCCTTGGGTGTCAGGCTCGTCTCACCTCTATGCCTCCGACACCACCGGAGGCTTGTGAACTGTGAAGTAGCCATTTTGTCTCTGTGCTCATCAGGTGAGGAGAACCTGAAGTGAGGCACAAGGGTACCAAGCACGTGTGTGCACAGCAGCAGTTAGCAGGACACAGGCCCGTCAGCTGCTGTCGCCACTCCCCATCACCCACGTGACGGTTCCACAGCCATCCGCAGCAGCTCCACCAGCAGCAGCCACACCCTCTACTGCAGCACCCGCTCCATGGCCATTGTTCTGGTGGCTGGTCTTCCTAACAGTGCTGTGGGGCAGTACTTGACCACATCGGCCGCACTGTTAGAATATGCTGTCTGCAGAGCACATACACCATGGATTACAGTCTGTGCCATGGTAGCTGTATGGCCTGGAGAGCTGTTTGGCTGCCTTGAGCTTGCCAGAAAGGGCCACACAGCTTGCGCAGAGTCAGACTGCTAAGTCAGCAGTGCTGGGTCTGAGGGAGGCTGCCCCTCATACAGTCATCCCTCAGGCACTTGGCCCAACTCTATTTGAAATGCCTGGACGGTTGCTGAGGTCCAGGCAGGAGCAGGGTGTCTCATGTGTGTCCTCAGCTTCTGTTTGGGAAGCCTCAGACTATTTTGGCCAGATATTTACTTCAGGACTCTCTCGGAGTGAGGATGAACGAGGGTGTTTGACACTGTCTTAGAGTCAGCGTTGCCGTGATGAAGCGCCGTGACCAGAGCATCTTGGGGAGGAACGGATTTCTTTGGCTCACACTTCCACGGCACTGTCCATCACTGAAGGAAGTCAGGACAGGAGCTGAAGCAGGGCAGGAGCCTGGAGGGAGAAGCTGGTGCAGAGGCCATGGAGGGGTGCTGCTTACGGGCCTGCTTCTCGTGCGTGGCTTGCTCAGCCTGCTCTCTTATAGAACTCAGGACCACTAGCTCAGGAGTGGCACACCCACTATGGGCTGGACCCTCCTGTCTCAGTTACTGCTTAAGAGAATGCTGTACAGGCTGGCGCACAGCCTGATCCTATGGAGACGTTTTCTCATTTGAGGTTCCCTTCTCTCAGAAGGCTAAATTTTGTGTCAACTTGACAAAAATCTGACCAGTACAGACATATCCCTGATCCGTAATGGCCCAGGCATCCTGAACCACAGTGACAAGATGGGTCAGGTGCATTTGGCAGGTGTGATGCGCAGTGGCCGGGGCTGGAGTCTAATTTAGTGGTAGAGCACCCTGCCTACCATGTGTGAGACTCAAGATCCTCAGCAGCACGTGCGTGTACACACATCCGTGCGTGTACGTACACACACACACGCCCACACACGCCCACACACACAGATCCTGTGTCCATCATGGCATCCTTGTGACCATGGTTCACAGTGGTTCATGCCAAGTCAGTAATCCTGATATCTGACAGGAAGTTATGGTGTTCAGGTGAGTGGCTTTTGAAGGAGATGCTTTTCTATGTAATCCCAACAGGCACCAGTGGACGCTGGAGGATCAGGAGTTCAAGGTCATCCCCAGCTACCTATTGAGTTTGTGGCCAGCCTGAGCCACATGAGACCCTGCCTTAAAATTAAATAAATAATAACAAAAAAAAAGAAATAAGGCCTCATACAGCACAAGCTGGCCTCAGACTCTCCACCCTCCATGCTACCATGCCTAGTTCTTCTTTCCCCCTTCAGAACGTGTACTGCTTGTCCACTAACAGGAGAGTAAAGATGGAGCTACAGCCCTCTCGGGTCTGGATACAGGCCCTCGTTCTCAAGGGCTACAGTGGAGCCTCGGCCTCAGCTTGAGGCTCCTCCTGTCTGTCCTCTCTGGGGGTCCTGGCACAGACTTCTCACTGGCAGAGGCCTCAGGGCAGGCTTCATCCTCAGAACCACAGACCATCTCTTGCCTTTCCACGCTGTGACCTTGGCCATGTGTCTCTTGGGCTCCAGAAGCCTACCCTTGTAGCTTTGCTGTGACTTTCACTAACCTGTGTCCTGTGCAGACCAGAAGGTCAGTAAACAACTAAATACCGGAGCTTGTTGTCTTGGTATGAAGGTGTGGGCCTGTGGGGGTCTCGTTCCTAGGGCTCAGTGTTCCCAAGGCAGTGACAGTCCCCAACAAGCCTTCCTGAGAAGCAACACAGAGCTAGAACCCAAAGTCCAGGAGGGATCCTTACTTGCAGATTTGGAAAAGAAGATCCAGGAGCTCCTGGGAGGTTTTGTGTGTGCGTGTGAGTGTGTGTGTATGTATGTGTGTGAGTGTGTGTGTGTGTGTGTGTGTGTGAGTATGTGTAGCAGTACCAGCCTAAACAGGGGTACACTGTGCTCCTAGCATGGGCCACAGCCCCCAAAGAGTTTACTGTGCTGTAGAGAATCTGGTACAATCAACCACATGCGAGCTCTCTGACAGGCCTGTTGGAGCTGCCATGCTCCCACACAGGAAAGACTGGCAATGCCGACGCGAGGAGCACAGATTCTTGGCCTCTCTGTCTCACGACAGCCCTGCCCTTGCTGCTCACTTTCTGTACTACCTCACGCTATCCCCGTACTACTTCAGTTCTGATCAGGCAGCCTGGCTACAAAGACTTCTAAGGTCATGATGTCTTCCCTACAGGAGACGAGTCACATCTCAGCGCTGTTCCCTCGAGTTTCTGGAGGATGCAGTGGGCTGCCCCTCGGTGCAGAGGTATGCACCGTACCTGCCCCTGCTCCAAGGCCCTGAGCTCCAACTGCTTCTGACCCGTGGGGGCCACAGGAAGGTCCAAGGAGGGCAAGAACGATCTGCTTTTTACCTTACAGAACCAAGCACACATCTGGATCCCCGCGACACAAAGGCCTGAAGAAAACCCACTTCATTAAGAACATGAGGCAGTATGATACAAAGAACAGCAGGTAAGAGCCTGGGACTGCACACTGCTCCCTGCACTGAGTCCAGGCCCTGCCCTGGCTAGCAGCAGTGCCTTCGGTTCACAGGGCTCCTGCTCCGTCACCCATGGCCTATCCCCGAACCCTTTAGAATTGGGCAGTCATGTTTTCTTACATTAACTGAACACTGGCTGGCTTGGCCAGGCCAGCAGGCCAGCAGGCCACCCTCATATAATCCTAGGGAAGAGCCACCAGCTAGACATGAGTCTTTGGGAAAAGAACACTGGGAAGGCAAAAATGGGCCCCACCCCAGATGTGCCCTGGATAGAAGGTGTGGTTATATTTGGGGGACATATACAGGATAAGGCATGGTTATTCTTGGGAGCACATAGAAGGAAGCATAGTCACACTGGGGACACATATGGAAGGAGGTGTGGTATACTGGGGGACACATGGGAGGCTGAACTCAACTGGTATTTGGCTCCCCAAAACAGCGCTATGTCGGGCTCTGGGCAACTGCAGTGTCCTGCACTGGTGCACGGGCAGTGCTTGCTCATGGGCAGTGCTGTGGGCATTTCCCTTGGTGCCACACTGCCAGTCACTGGCCTAGAGAATCCCAGAGTCCCCCTTCCCTCTCCGAGTTACCCTGATACATATCCCAAGAGAACGTCGATGCAGGTGTAGGGCCTGAGCAGATACAGGGTATCCTGTGATTACAGTTTTGAGCACCCCGGCCCCAGTCCTGAGCCCTGGACAACTGAGCTCTGTGCTAAATCTGGGTGCTTTAGTCACATTAGTCCTTGCCTTTGTCTGGACCACGGAGGCCTGATGCTGATCATCCTTTCCTGGGTGACTTGTGCCGCCAGGAAACAAGGAGTCCATGGTCTGCGTATCACACAGACTTACTCAGCAGCACTGTGTGCTAAGGCACTGAACCTGGCGATGGGATGGGGAAGCTTACTAAGCAACTCTAGGGAATCAGGCCCGAGTGCTAAGGTGCCAGGCCTGGCTTCCTAAATCCAAGTCCCCTCGGATGGCTCTGGCAGTTTGCCATCACCCAAATGTAGACAGGATGGAATTTCTGCCCTGCTCTGACCTGGGCCTCCTACAGGATTGTGCTCATCTGTGCCAAGCGGTCCCTGTGTGCAGCCTTTTCAGTCCTGCCCTATGGAGAGGGCCTGCGGATCAGGTAAGAGCCCTGCTGAGCCCAGCCCACGAGACATCAGTGCAGGCCATCGCTAAGTGTAGGCTGGGTCCTTAGATTCATGGGGCGTCATCCGCCACAGCCCAGGAACTTGCATCTCAGGTTCTTATTCTGCAGGGGCCATAGGTTCTGTTCAAACTATATATAAGTTGGCTGAGATAGCCCTGTCCCTCCCTTCTTAAACCTTGTGAACAGCCAGGCAATTGTGTCCTGAGTGTAGTTCAGGGAAGAAGGAAACAGCTGCTGGGGAGGGGCAGTGTTGTGTGTGACCCCACAGAACAATAGTCAGCCCAGAGAAACCTCCTGTCCAGAGTGGGAGGTAGCCAGTTCTCAGGGTCCCAGCCTCTGCTGAGCTGTGGCTGCAGGTGAAGGGTTAGCCACCTGGGAAAGCAATTTGAGCCCAAGTACAGGTGAGTGTTCCAGGGTGTTCTAGAGCGGTGGCTGGCTCCCTGGCCTTTGACAGATGGCATCTGCCATGGGCAGGAGTGGGAGATAGACTGCCTCTGGGTTAAACCTTCTGGCATGACCTCCACAGCCACACCATCCACTGCTCCTAAGCAGAGGCTTTGTGGGGGGCACCTCTGTGTGGGTAGATGAGCAGACTGAGCTGCCACACGAATCCACCCAGTGACTGCAGGCACAGGACAACAGCCCTCCCTCTCCTGTCCATTGCAGTGACCTGAGGGTGGACAGCCAGAAGCAGAGGCACCCATCTGGCGGCGTTTCTGTGTCTTCTGAGATGGTCTTTGAGTTGGAAGGCGTTGAGCTGGGAGCAGACGGAAAGGCAAGAACCCTGTGGCCAGCAGTGGGCAACAGAGTTAGGCAGTCAGATGCCTCACACGCTAATAAGACACTGCACTGGGAACAAGTCACACTAGCTGGCCCATGCCACTCCAAGAAAGGGCTTGAGAGTACACCACACATGGCCCCTGCCAGCTGTGGGTGATCCAGCTGTCTCCTCTGGGCTCTCCACACTTAGCCCTGCTTCAAGGGCCATGGGTCTTCCAAGACTTGCCCAGCTGCAAACCCCAGATCAGGGATGGTAGCAGCATGGCCCTCTGGCTTCTCCCTGGAGGGTGGAGGGAAGTAGATGTGGTTGCACTTTCCGGCCTGGGGAACCAGGACTGAGCTCCAGTGTATTTGCTTTTCCAGGTCGTGTCTTATGCAAAGTTCCTCTACCCTACCAATGCCCTGGTTACACACAAGAATGACAGCCATGGCTTGCTGCCCCAGCCTCGGCCCAGCATCCCCCGGGCTCCACCAGGTTCAAGACACAAACCTGTGCCTACCAAGTCAACACCAGCTGGCACAGAACTAGGTAGCTGTGGTGCCTTCACATGACCCAGGGAGGCAGCAGCACTGGCTGGGCTAGGGGATGGTGGTATCAGTACAAGCTGTACTCATGCCTCTGCAAGAGCCCCTCAGAGGAAAGGGGTTCCAGTAGTGTGGTCCTGGGCTCTGCCTGAGTCGGGCCTAGGAAAGGATCAGTGTGGGACAGGGCTTCTGTCCAGATGTCCCTTGTCCTGGAGTTCCTTTGAGACCTGAGAGCCTTGCTGTGATGTGATGCCTCTCCTTTGAGGTGGGGAGGGGGTGTCAGGGACTAGGGTGTCGATAGCCGCCTCTGCTTACAGGAAGCGATGGGGGAGATGCAGTGGAATACAACCCCAACCTCCTGGATGACCCACAGTGGCCATGTGGGAAGCACAAGCGCGTGCTTATCTTTGCTTCATACATGGTGAGTTCAGCAGCCCCAACACTCAGGGTTCAGGGAATAAACTGGGTGAGCACCCTCCACACCCAGAAGCCCAGAACAGCCATCCCAGGTGCCCTCTCCCCACCCAGCACCAGCGGGCAGGGGGACAGGACCATAGACAAGGGCAGTGTGCCCCTCAGCACAGCCAGCCTCGCAGGACAGTCTCCTGGCAGCCTAGGCCTATCCAGAGGACAGACAAGCTCTAAGCCATTTTATCCTCAGAAATACAGCCCCACATGCTCTTGTCTGTAAACCCACGATGCAGGGCACCCACCCTCAAGGCTTCTAGCCCCACACATGTGCTTTTCTTCTGTTCTAGACCACAGTTATAGAGTATGTGAAGCCTGCAGACCTCAAAAAGGACATGAACGAGACCTTCAGGGAGAAGTTCCCTCATATCAAACTGACATTGAGCAAAATTAGGAGGTAAGAAAGGCCAGGCAGATGCCTAACCCAGCCACATACTGGCCCTGGGCTTTCTCCTGAGAGAACGCTGTGTCTTTTCTGACAGCCCACAGCACATGGCATAGCCATGGCATCTCATGACCATAGATTTGCCCCTGGGACATGGCTCCCATCCCGCCCACAGCTTAAAACGGGAGATGCGGAACCTGTCTGAGGAGTGCAGCTTGGAGCCTGTGACCGTGTCCATGGCTTACGTGTACTTCGAGAAGCTGGTTCTGCAGGGCAAGCTCAACAAACAGAACCGCAAGCTGTGTGCTGGCGCCTGCGTCTTGCTGGCTGCAAAGATCAGCAGTGACCTCCGCAAGAGCGAAGTGAAGCAGCTTATTGACGTGAGTGCAGAGGTGTGCACGCAGCGTAAGCACCCGGTGCCAGGCACCGACCTTGGTGGGTGACAGACCGAGTAACCCACTGACCTTTGCTTCCCTCACTGCAGAAGCTGGAGGAAAGGTTCCGGTTCAACAGGAGAGATCTCATTGGATTTGAGTTCACGGTGCTTGTGGCTTTGGAACTGGCCCTGTACCTCCCAGAGAACCAAGTGCTACCTCATTACAGACGCCTCACCCAGCAGTTCTAGCCCAGAACAGTGCACCTTACAGGAAGGCATGTAGCTTGGCTAGAGCACTGAGAGGACTAGGGTCCCTGTCCCTTACTGCACTTGCCCCTCACAGCCCAAGGCTCTTGGTTTCCTTGGAAAGAGACAGTGCTTTCATTCCAAAGCACACACCTCGAGGCACTGAGAGTTTTCCTGGAGTAAATGAACAGCGTGGGGCTCAGTTTACATTGTGTAGTGAATCCTGAAGTCCAGCCGTCTTCCTTTTGCCTAGCCTTTGCAACCCATCACAGCCATGAGAACGTTTCTGTGGAGAACTAGGTGTCCAGACCTACACATGCTGGAACTGCCAGGTTTAACACGTATTTTGGGACATGGCTGTGCGGACCCAGATACTCCGTGCCCTGCCTCCACCTGAGCAGAGCTCCACACAGCTTTTGCTGTTGAGGTAGAAGGCAGGCAGGCAGGCACTGACCCATTCTGATCTTTCTCACTCTTGGACCTTGCTAAAGCATCCTGTCACTGTGAAACCCCCATGCCATACCCAGCAGGGCTTGGCTGACACCACCCTCCTTGTCAGGAAATCTCTGCAGCACTGGACCTTTAAGACAACTGCTGACTTTAGGCTCTTGACTTTCCTAAGCAATACTGTGATGGAGAAAAGGTATTACAAGCTGGGATTTGGTCTCTAAGGGAACTGCAGATGGTCTAATAAGGTCTGCTGATGTGGCTTTGAAACCACGCTGACCCTGACACCCCTGACAACACACCAGTGCTCTTGGGCAGTGAGGTACCAAGCCCACTTGCCTGCACACCCACTGTGGCAGTCCCTTCGCTTCCCCAGGTTTGTCTTCCCTAATCGTTCTACAAACTGGTCGCCAATCTGGACGCCTGTAGAAGCCAGAGCTGGCAGCTCCTCAGCGTTGGCTCCACCACACCCCCAGCAGCGCTCATATCTCAGGCCTAAAACTCTCCAACCACCTAGGACCTGAGAATCAGCAATAGCTTGAGCATATAAGAACCCTGCAGGATAGTGAAGTCTTTATATACCCCTACCCCAGCTCTAGAGCATCATGGGTGCAAGGCAATGATCTTAAAGGGGAACTTCCTAGACTCTGCTGACTTACAGGCTTCCCTTGGAAGACATACCCACAGCTTCTTCTAGATTAGTTACCATTAAACATAAACAGTAATAGCTTGTATATTGATGTAGTAAGGTTTCACTGGCCTAACTGGTCTGCTGAAGCCTTCCTGTTCTCTTCAACAATGCTAAGAGCTGCCACTGTGTGGTACCAGGCACTGCTACAAGCCAATCAAACCAAATGGCAGGCTGAACCAGAATGCTGGAGACGAGTCCAGAAACCTGACCTACACGGTGTCCAGCTGGACTGTGACCCGATTCTACCGACCTGGTGTTGCACATGCACACCCAACAGTGGACACAAATATGTGAGAATGTCTGACCCCAAAATGTTGTCAGGTGGCTTTTGAATGGATGGTATTAAAATGTTTTTGTTAAAGTAAAACTTGGTTTTGCAACATACACCCTAGTGTCTCCTTTCAGATGAGCATGCTGCCCACCTGGCTACAGTAAAAACACCAGCCCTACCCATGTGTTAAAACACTCAACTGACAGAGGTACTTTCTCACTTTTATTTATGACAAATCTTCTCGATCTCTTCTGGTCAAAAGTTCCTAACAAAAGAAAGTAGCATTAGGAGCCCTATCTCTTGGGAGGCCCCAGGCCACCTCACCCCCGTGTGGGATCCCCCACTTACTTTGAGACAATTCCATCAGTCTTAGCCAGTCGGAGAATAGAATCATCTGACTCGCCCTTTAGAATTAAAAATAATTAAAATACTATTAGTATAAATACTAATTAAAAATGAATCCTTGAATATTCCCCACAGGGCTCCCTGAGTGGCAGGATAGCACGCACCAGCAGACCCAAATCTACACATACCAAGGGCGATAGAATGAGCTTCACGTAAAGGGAGAACTAGCACCGGTTTCCCCAGAGAAGGCCCTCCCTGCTCTTGAGAGGCCCAGGAAAAGGCAGGCAACAGGCAAGCCTGTCCGGCCAAACCACTTCTTCCGAAGCAAGGAAGGGACACCACCATCACAACTGAAAGGTCCACGTGGTAAAACAAACCCAGGGAAACTCACCATCCTGCGAATGGCCCCACAGATAGCGTAGGTTTTAAACTGGCCATTAAACCGACCTGTCACCTTGTCAACCTGTAAAGAGAGATTGGGAGGTTCGACCCCGCCCCACGGATGTTAGGAAGCGCCAACGCAAGAATCCAGGCACTCGGAGACCTCGCCGCCTCGTTCTTCCCCCCGGAGACCGGCCTCACCATCGGGTTCCCAGCTCACCTCGGCCACATTCATCTGGATGGACGCGTGGTCCTTGGCACCGATGATGCGGTTGCTCGCGGAGCTGAAGGACAGAGGCACACAGCGTGTAGAGAGGTAAAGAGCTGGCAAAAGGGAGTGGGAGAGTCGGGGCCGCGAGGACCGCAAATGCTCACCATTTCCGCGGCACGTACAGGTCCACGAACTCGCCGGCGTCGTTCTGCATGTCGAGGCCGCGCCTACAGAGTCACCGCGTGGACCATGAGGTCGGCCAGGCCCGCATCCCCGAGTCTGCGGCCCCAGCCAGACCCATCCCCAGGCGGCCCGGCCACGCGACCTGGACCGCGAGCCCCCAGCCGCACCCGCCCCGACCACTCGTGCCCACAGCCCGCCGCGCGGCCCACCTGCTCACGGGTCCAGCGGAGCGCAGAAAGGAAGTGGCTCGTTCCGGACAGCACTATTGGGCGGTAGGGGCGGGTCGTCGCTGAATGCTTCCGGGTCACGCTGCCTGTATCGCCCGTCCCGGAGGCTGCTTTGTGTCCCTCTCCTTCCGCTTCCGGTGCGAGGAAGCCCCGGCTCTTCCGCCCTGGCTCCACCCCCAGCCGAGGCACGCCTCTTCCCCTGGCCCCGCCCCTCCGCCCGCGCGGGTGCGCGGACTCGGCTGCGGGATCCCGCGGTGGAGGCCGCGCTGGCCGCCCTGTAGCTAGGAGGGCATCGGAGGCAGCCCGGCCGCGCTGCTAGCATGCCCACGCCCCAGACCTGCGCCTGGAAGCCCGCTGCCGGAAGCCGCCGCCGGGGAGCGGCCGAGCGTGGTGGAGGGAGGCGGGGACCGGAGCCCGCCGCCTGGATCCACCTGCAGCGGCTCTCGGAACTGCTGAGGACGTGGCCTGGGGACGGGGAAACCGAGGTCCGCTCTGGAGCTGAGCGTTCACTCTCTCCAAGGACCCCTTGCCACCTTGCAGCCGCGTGTCAGCCCAAGCTCCGCCCCTCTCCCAGGCCCTGCCCACTCTTCAGGCTCCGCCCCGCCGCTGGTCTCGGGCGGGGCGGGGGGCGTGGTTTAATTTCCGCTCCTGCGATGCCGAGGCAGGCGAGTCTCTGAGTTTGAGTCTACTCCGGTCTGCGTAGTTCCAGGCTGCGATGACGTCCCTGAGTTGTCACGTTCTCTGTAATGCGCAGTCGGCCCGTCATTGAGGCTGCAAACCACACTACATTTCACACCAATCCTCCTGGCTCTCACGCTTATCTGTAGAACTGTGCACCTGACGTCATCTCTCTGGAACTGGAGCCGCAGGCGCATATACCCAGTTAAGTGGTCTTGGGGGAGCCCTCCCTGCCATAAGCACCCTTAAGTGGTGATCACCTTCCCAGACTGTCATGGGGTCTGATGAAGCCATGACTGCACTTTCCTCCTCACACCTGGAAAGCAAGTGGTCATTGTGACTGCTGGAATTTCCACTAGGTTCTTACTGTGCAGCAGAAGTGGAAACGCCAGAGCTCATACAGGCCGTGAGGCACGGGTACAAGGGTGGCTTGTTTACGTTTTAGTTTTCAGATCTGCAGCTGGTATGACTGCCATCTATATGTGTTGAGCTGGATCCTCAAGGCCTCCTTGGTGGCCAGAGAGCAGCCAGAGTGCCAGGAAGAAGAGAGGGGCCAAAGGGAAACCCTGAAATCTACAATGGCTCTGCTCAGCAAATTCAGCAGTCCTTAAACAGACAATGACTGGAATCAAGTGGAAAAACTTAGTGCACAAAGTACTACTGGGTAGAGCGTTCAGAAAGGTCTAGCAGAGGCTCTGGTAACTTGCCCTAAACAATGCCTAGGGCGCACCTGGGACATGAAAACAGGACCTGCAGGGATCTAAGTATTACCAAATTAATTCTACTGCACCCCCAAAGACAGGACAGGAAAGGTGCGTGAAGCCACAGGGGAAAATTCACATTGTCTGGTTTCCACTCAGAGATTGCTAGATTAAACAGCAAGGGTATATGGTCACTGGTGAGAGGAAGAGAGTGACCCAGAACTGACTGATGTTACAGTTAGCAGACAAGGTCGAGATGAGGCTTTCCTAGAATGTATTCCATGTGTTCAAAACCTTTGGGAGAAGCAGGCCATGATCCGTGCTTTTATCTCAGCATTGGGAAGGTGTGGCAGGAGGATCAAGGGTTTGATCTTAGGCTGCAAAGTAAGACCTTGTCTCAAAAATCTAAAATAAAAATTAGTAGAAAAGCTCAAATTTTTAGTAGGAAGGAAGAGTATAATTAAGCTAATAAATAAGCTTCCTCAGCTAGTACTACGATGCTTTTGTCCTTTAAAGAAGCTGAGGCCGTATTTAGGCTACAGCTATGCCTGACACGCTGACACGGACCCAGCCTTCACCGTTCTGAGCCACATCCTTAGCTCCTTCCTGGGCCCTCATCCAATATGACAAATAGGTGACTCAGGTGTAAGACCCGTGATCTCATTAAAGCAGCCAGTGCAAATGCCGATCCGTTTCAGCCTGGCTGTTTTGTTCCCGGTTTTATGATTTAAGGACCAGTAGACCTGCTCCAGCAGGTGTCCTGCCCTACCTGGTTGAGGAAAAAGAAAAACGTGAGGACAAGGACCCTGGTCTTTTTGACTAACTCTTGATCTTTTGTAAGATGTCAATGAATAATCTAAAAAACAAACAAAAAACAGTATCCGAAGGCTGGGCCTGGTGGTGCAGGTCTCTAATCCCAGCACTTGGGATGCGGAGGCAGGTGGATCTCTGTGGGTTCAAGACCAGCCTGTTATGCATAGTGACCGCCAGCCAAACAAGGCTACAGAGTGAGGACCTGTCTCAAAAAATAGCATCAGAGATGAAAAGTGCATGACATATATCACACAGGATTAATGGCAGTTGCATGCTATAAAGGAAAGGTTGAGAGACTTGCAACTCAGTGGTAAAGTGTTTGCCTAACATGCTCAAGGACCCTGCATTGAAGTTCTTTTTTTGGGGGGGAGCCATGGTGGGGAGGGTGTTTCAAGACAGGGTTTCTCTGCTGTAACTCTGGCTGTCCTGAACGCACTCTGTAGACCAGGCTGGCCTTGAACTCACAGAGATCCTCCTGCCTCTGCCTTCTGAGGGCTGGGATTAAAGGCCCGAGCTGCCGCTGCCTCCACCACAACCTGGCAGTTTTAAACTTTGAAGCATGGGCACAGTATGATGCCTCTCGTGCCCCTACCCACAGCACTTTGTTTTTTGAAACTGAGACAGGAGGATTGCTGCATGTTCAAGGGCAGGCTGGGCTATAGAGTGGAACTCTGTCTCAAAAAAAATTAAACTTAGATTGTATGAGAGAGCTGCGGGTGAGTTTTAAGCAGCGTGATACGTATGTAATTCGAATCCCAGTGGATAGGAAGCAGGAGACAAAAACATATGGATAAATAGAATCTGAAAATTTTCCAAATTTGATGAAAACTATAAACTCACAAGTTTGCCCATAAAAAAATTGACAGGTGTTTTTGAGAGGATAGATGTCTTACCCTAATGCATCCTGGCAGTGGTGGCACACACCTTTAGTACCAGCACTCTGGAGGCAGAGATGGGTGGGTCTCTGGGAGTTTAGGGCCATCCTGGTCTACACAGAGAGGTCCAGGACAGCCAGAGCTACATGGTGAGACCCTGTCTTCAAAAACCAGAAAAGTCACTAGTAACTCATAAAGATTGTATAACTGCATCCCCGTTTTAAACTTGCAAACCTAGGCAAATGAGACGGTAAAGGGACAAAGGCCTGCAAGCCTGCAAACCTGAGTTGGATTCCTAAAACCCACTGTGGATGAGAGAGCCAGCTCCAGAAAGTTATCCTCCGAACTCTCGTGAGCATCATAGCACCAGTGTGGCCCCCCCACCACACAAAAGTACAGGGTAAAACTGAGCCCACAGTGGCTTACACCTGTGATCCAGCCTTTGAAGAGAAGAAAAACCGCCTGGAGTTTGCACCAGCCTCTATTACCTAACAAGTTCAAGGTCAGCCTGAGCTGTGTAAGGAGAACTTATGTCTAGGGGCGTAACTGACTAGAGGGTTTGCCTAGGATGACCAAGACCCTGGGTTCAGGTCCCAGCTCCACAAAGTAGAGATAATTATGATAATAATAGATTATGATAATTGTGAGTACTGTTAACAAAATGACAGCAGAGTAAGCAGTCCTAGGCTTTCATCCTCCTTCACTAGGGAAGGAAAACTAGTTTCCCCTATACATGGGAGTGAACCAAAGCACTCTGTCCCTGAGCTATATGCTATATCCTTTTGTGTGTGTGTGTGTGTGTGTGTGTGTATGTGTGTGTGTGTGTGTATGTGTGTGTATGTGTGTGTATGAATGTATGTGTGTGTATGTGTATGTATGTGTGTGTGTGTGTGTGTGTGTATATATATATATATATATATATATATATATATATATATATATATATTCAAGACAGGGTTTCTCTGCTGTAACTCTGGCTGTCCTGGAACTCACTCTGTAGGCCAGGCTGGCCTCAAACTCACAGAAATCTGCCCGCCTCTGCCTCCCGAGGGCTGGGATCAAAGGTGTGCGCCACCACTGCCTGGTTAAAAACTATTTTTTAATTCTGTGTATGTGCAGGTGGGTCTGTGCATGTGAGTGCTATAGCCCACGAAGGCCAGAAGGAACGAATCCTCAGGAGCTGGAGGGACAGGCAGCTGTAAACTGCCCAGTCTGGTCCTCTGGAATGCACTCTTAACCACTGAGGTATCTCTCCACCCCACCCACAGCCCTTATTTTGCTTTTTGTTTTGAGATAGCGTCTCACTAAGTTTCCCACGCTGGCTTTGAACTCAACTCTGTAGCCCAGGGTAGTCGTAAACTTCACATGCTACTCCCTCAGCTAGGATTATAGGTCCATGCCGCCAGGCTGACAAAACAGAAAAAACTAGGTCAAGAGTGGTGACACACATTAGTCCCAGCACTCAGGAAGCAGAGGCAGGTGGATCTCTGTGAGTTCAAGGCCAGCCTGGTCTACAGAGTGAACAGTAAACCGGCCGGTGTGGCAGGTGGTGCTGAGGAGAAGGCTCAACCAGCAAAATGCTTTCTGCACAAGCAGAAAGTGCGGACCCGTGTTCAATCCCTAGACTTCAGACGTGGCAACACACGCCTGGGAAGCCGGGGTTAAGAAGAGAGAAGCAGGGACAGGATCCCTAGTCTAGCTGAATCAGCAAATTCCAGGGTAAGCAAGAAACGCTGTCTCAAAAAAATGACTTGGAGAGAGGTCAGCTCTACACACTGTCCCTCGGCTGCTGTCCACTTTGTACTCCGAGACAGAGTTTCTCATTGGTCTGGATCTCAGCTGACTCGTCCCGTGAGTCCCTGGGACCCATTTGTCTCCACATCCCTAACATCCCAGCCCTGGGATCACAACCCCACCTTCTGGGCACACGAGATCTGGATGACCCTTTCTATAAGATGATCTGCTGCACGAAATTCAAGACTCCCAAATTGAAGGAGTGAGTACCCCCACTGAAGGAGCCACAGTGGGTTTCTCTACCCTCAAACCTCCGAGGATCTGCAGGGGCGGTGAACCAACTCACAGCAGCGGGCGGCACCCTGAAAGGTCGCCACACGTCCCCTTCGCACTGGCCCTAGTCGCCGCTTGGGGGCATCCAAGAGCCATCCTGGAACAAGGGCGAGCTCGCGCACTTCGGCTCCTCGCCGCTTCAAGCTGGCTGAACTGCTACATGCATAACGATTGACAGAGCTTCTAGAGTTGGACCGGGTCAGACGCCAAGTGGGAAAGAGAGAAGGAGCAGGAGGACCCCAAACTCAAGACGCTGTTGGGCCGATGCTCCTGAAGCTGCTCCTTCTGCCAGGCAGTCTTGTCAGGGTCCCTGAATGGCCCTGAGTCTCTTCCTCAGGAGCACGATCATACCTGCTCTGCCCCACTGTACCCCAAGTTTCCTATGTGGTCTTGACTGCTGCTAACACACAGGGTTTGTGGGATGGCTTTGTAGCTGCTGTTACTTTTTTTATTTTTTGTAAGGAGAATGCCTTTTTATGCTTATGTATGCTTATGTATTACATTTACTTATGTGTTTGTGGGCATGTGTGTGTATGTGGGTGCACATCTGACGCGGCCGAGGACAGCGTCCTCCCACGAGAGACCAGGGATTTAACTCAAGATATCAGGTTTGGTAGCACGTGCCATCTTGCTAAATCTTTTCTGACTCTTTAGAAATGTTCTGTATAACCTTGAACGCCAATAAGGATAGCGGCCAGCTTTCAGCTCACTTCTGCTTCATTGTCATCTTTTCTTTATTTTAAGATTCATTTCCATTTCACGTGTCTGAGTCTTCTGCCTGTATCTGTGTATGTGCACCATGCGTGTGCAGTGCCTGCAGAGGTCAGAAGAGGGCGCCAGATCTCCCGAAACTAGAACTACAGACGGTTGTGAGCCACCATGTAGGTGCTTGGAATGCAACCTAGGTCCTCTGAAGGAGCAACCAGTGCGCTCAGCTGCTTAGCCATTTCCCCAAACCTCTCATCTCTGCTTCTTTAGATGTGTGACTTACGATAAATCATGTCGTTGTTTCTTCCAATTATAATATGGATCAATTGCAGTTAACCACCCCATAGGCCTGAAGTGATCTATATTCCACGCTCACCGTCATCGTTCCCACCACCACCGTTACTGACAATATCAAACCACTACTGTAGCGGTACACTACAGGAAGACACAGAGGCACTTCATAGGTGCAAACCCTGCCAGATTCAGCAGAGGGAACCACTATCCTGACCAGCGCTGTTCTGGACAATGGAACCCTGAGCCCCCATCTCAGGGGTCTGTATTGATACCTAAGGGCTTC
This sequence comes from Cricetomys ansorgei, assembly GCA_026225945.1. Classification (NCBI taxonomy): domain Eukaryota; kingdom Metazoa; phylum Chordata; class Mammalia; order Rodentia; family Nesomyidae; genus Cricetomys; species Cricetomys ansorgei. Next base: position 10,669,487 of record JAMJFZ010001249.1, on the reverse strand, counting down.
AGGTGTTCTGTCGATAGCACACACAGGCTGTGAGCAATCACACATCCTTCACAAAAGCCAACACCTGCAGACTGCTGTGAAAGAAATCCTCATCCACACACGTGTCCCCTGTGGCTTCCCACCCAGAGGAGTGGCGGAGCCACCTGCAGCCTGCCATCTCCAGGCGGAAAGCCACGGGGGAGCACAGCACAGGTGTCACGTGGCTCTCTCTGCATCTCCACTTTGTCTTTGGTGGACCCCAGTGAGTCAAGAAGAACACAGGAACTCAGGAGAAAACACATCAACGGGCAGTCTCCTTTAATGCAGGTTTGGGGTGCCTTTTATAGGGTTACCGAGGAGGGAGTGGTCATTGACCCCAAGAATGCCCATTGGTTAAGACAAGGACACTGGCAGTAGCCTCGTCTGCATGTGGAACTCAAGCCTCCCTGTGCTTCCTGCTGCAGGGCAGACAAAGCACCAACCACATTGCTCTGCTTCTGTGAAGCTGCCAGGCTCAGGCAAGGCGCGGCCCAACACCTACCGTTTTCATCCCTAGGGATGATGCGGGGTTCGAAGCCAGCTTTGACTTGCTCTTAGGGGAGTCCCACAGCAGACAATACAAAACACCAAGTCCTAGGCAGCCCCTCTCCAAACAGTGCACAAAACAACCATTTTAAACACATCTGGGAATAACTTCTGCCGCATACTGCCATCGGTATTCGTGCCATTCCACCTCTGTTACAGTCTATGACCTCCATCATCAATACTGTAACTCCAACACTGGGTGGGTAGATTCCCAATCCTGGGTCAATTACTCTGGAAGCCATAATGATCCTGCCTCAATCTTGTACAGCCTTGATCTGCATTGTCTGGGTATTTGTGAGCAGTAAACCCCTTTGGGTTCCCTACACCCATCCTGAAGGCCCACCTCACACATATGTAAACAGACACTTTATGGAGCATGTGCGTCAAGGGATGGAGCCAGGGCAGCATCAAATGCAGTGTGTGAGAAAATGATCCAGTTCAAGGCAAGGAAACCTTCCTGCCAGCCCTGGATGTCGGTCAGGAGGAATGACAGGTCAGGCTGAGGGACGGGCCTTCTCCTTGGGCAAGTCTCACCTGGGGCTGAAGCCCTCTCCCCTCAGCCCCTTCCTGGGTGAAGGGCTCTGGCAGTCCCCAACTCAGAGTGGAGCTACAGATGCCACTGCTGACCAGACACGACAGAGACAATTTTATGATCTCCAACAGTCGTATAACCTTCTCCCCTAAGCATGGAGGGCTCGAGTGAAGCCCTGCTAGGCAGTGCCAGCAGGGTCAGCCCTGCTATCTGGGACTAGAGGACTGTCCGGCCATCAGCCTCAGGCCTGGGCTTTTTTCTGTTGCCTTCCACTCGATTCTTCTTTATTCTGATACTGTATCTGTTATGGTTGGTATCAATTCGACAGATGTTAATTGAAGTGAGAAGACCTGTCCACTGTGGGTGTGTCCATTCCCTAGGCAGGGGATCCCGTGGAGCCACTGAGGCTTCAAGGTTCTCCAAGGCTATCTGGATTTCCTCATCATGATGAACCCTAGCTTGGACTACGAGCTAAAACAAACCCTTCTTCCCATCATTCGCATTTGTTGAGAGTATTTTATCACAGTGTCAGGAAAAGAAACAATGTCTCACTGGGTTGTTACATTTTAATTACTGTAGTTCCTCCAGTGAAACCCAGCTCCTACATGATCAAGGGCACTACAAGCCCCAGGTCTTCCACCCCAGGTTCACATTCCCAGACACTCAGGAGGGCTACCTTACCTGCAGGTACTGGTCTGAGTCTGGGTGGGCCTCATCCTGTTCCCCAGAGGACCCTCTCCCAGGCTACAAGTGAATACAATAAAGGAGCTGCACCCCACAACACAGTCTGCCCTGTACCCACAGTGTGGCTGGTCCAAAAGAGACTGTGAATCTCTCCCCAAATACCCCATCTTGCCCCTACCCCTCCCGTGAGGCTGGACACCCAGCTCTGAACCTTTGAATCCCAGAAGTCCCACTACAGCTCTGACACTGGTCAACAACTCCCTCCTGCCAAGATGCACTGTCAGGTTCAAGGGAGGATGGAGTCAGGTCCTGAGTCTGACCCCAGGCGTGCACAATGCCTATGCTGACCTCTGGCCCTGGGCACAGACAGCCCTGACACTAGGTCCCTCCATTCCCAGGTAGAGCAGCAACGTAATAAATGTGAGAGAAGGCGCAGGATTGGCTTGTTTCTGGACTTGGCCACACCCCATTCTTTCCCTGGAGACACATGCAGCATGCATGAGCCAGCAAGCAGATCTAGGAAAAGCCGGGGCCTGCCCACACAGGGCTCCTCCAGAACATTTTCCCAGTGGTGAGAGTGATTTAATCTTTTCTATCAAACAAGTTCAGTGGTTGTGTGCCTGTTTCCTCTCAGGTCCTCCCCTTTGGGCGCTCATGTCAAGGACTATGTGTTTGTTCACTCAGATACAATCTACTTCTTGGAATGTCCATGTCTGACACCCTGATCCATTAACACAATTTCCTGGAATAGCTAACTTCTCCTAGTACCTTTGCTCTTTCCTTTATTTCCATTCCATTAAGAATAGGTGTGCCTCCAGCTTTTGGTGGATACTTATTCTTTTGTGCAAAAGTTAAGTTTTCCTTGCCGTGACCCTTAATTTTAGTGGTAATTTGTTTTGTTTTGTTTTGTTTTCAAGACAAGGTTTCTCTGTGTAACCCTGGCCATCCTGGAACTTGCTCTGTAGACCAGCCTGGCTTCAAATTCAGTTGAATGGTAATTTCTTTATTTGTGACCCCATTCTTGTCTGTAACAACATGGACTTGCCCAGGATTCTAGCTCTCCTGAGGAAGTGTACAGCTCTCTCCCATGGGAAATGCATGCCAGACCTGTCTACAGTGCTCCCTGGGTCCTGAGTCTGCGGTGCTCCCTGGACTAGTGAAAAGACAAACCTAGGACTGGAATCTGGGGAGATAACTCAGAGGTTAGAGCACTTTCTGCTCTTTAGAGGATCCAGGTTTGTTTTCCAGCACCCATTGGGTAGTTCGCAGTCACCCAGAACCCCAGATCCAGGGAATCCAACACCTTTTCTGACCTATACAGGCACCTGTACACGTGGTATACAGACCAAAAACAAATAAAAACTATACAAACACACACAGCCTTGCTTTTTTTTTTTTTTTCTGAGACAGGGTCTCTCTACATAGCCCTAGAACTTGCTATGCAGATCAGGCTAGCCTGAAACTCACAGAGATCCACCTGCCTCTGGTTGCCAAGTGCTGGGATTAAAGGTATGAGCCACTAGGTCTAGCCATGAAACTTTTTTTTAAGGACAGGAAAGCCAGGACTGGGGTACTCTCAACAGTGCAAGGAAGGACACAAGCAAAAGCTGTGGTGGCTCAGACTGCGCACAGAACGAAGTAAGGAGCACCATGGAGCCGAAGTGCTCCTTGGTGGTGTTTGAGTTGTCCTGGAGGTTGGGTGAGAATGAATGGAAGATGTTGCTGAGTGTGGAGTCCCAATCTGAGGTTCCATGGGTGTCCTGGTGACTTCATTCAGCCGTTTGGCTGTCCTTTTGAACCTAGTCAGGGCTTTATATTAACCTACCTATACTATACCTATACTAACCTACCACTGCTAAGAAGCACCACATTCAGAATTGGGGTACAAGAAATCTCCATAGGAAGAGATGATTGAAACCCTAATAGACTCTTAGAAGACCAGGGTGGAAATAATCAAGGTAAAAGAGACCTAAAGAAAATGAAACTAAGAGTATCATTTTCCCAGATAGCTCTTTGGGGCTCATGCTTAAATACCGGGCAGAAAACACCCACACTAAAAGCAGGAAGACACAAATGCCGGAAGTTCTGCTGCTCACCTGGACCCAAGAGCCGGTCCCCAAACTCTCAGTATTTTGGTCCCAGTTCAGCAGAGATGACAACTGGGTCTGCCAGCCAGCCTTTCATTGAGCATGTAAATTCAAACTGTCCAGTGTCCCAAGAGGGGATTAAGTATGCTCACTGCTGGAGGAAAGGTTCCATAACTCCACAAATCAGGACAAAGATGAACGAGAGCATCAGTGAGATGGCCTTGCTTGTTTCTCCCACCCTCCAATCCAGATTCCTGACCCCTTACGCCCACCTGATGCAGCCGCTGCTGCTCCCTCAACTTCTCTTCCTCAAGTGTCTGAAACCCTTCAACTCAGACAGACCCTGTGTTAGACTCAACAAACATTGGCCTCAGATGAACAATGTGAGAGGGAAATCGAGAATCTCCCATTCTGGGCCACCAATTAAATATGACCCCCACAACCTGAGACACTTCTCCAACTGATATACCCCACTTGCAAAGCTCCTCTAGGAAGAGGAGGGATTTGGTTTGTGAATGCTCTGCTCACACTAGGAGCAGAACCAGAAAACAGAAAAGCTGGGCGGTGATGACACTCTGGAGGCAGAGGCAGAGGCTCGTAGATCTCGGAGTTCGAAGCCAGCCTGGACTACAGACTGAGTTCCAGGACAGCTAGGGCTGTTCCCCCACAATGCCTTGTGGCCACCTGTAACTCCTGTTCCAGAGGATATGATGCTTTCTTCCTAGGCTCTTTATAGATAGGTCCTCCGGGGTGATTAAGGTGGATGCTAATTAATATGCTGCCGTGTATGAAGAGGGTCGACTAATACAGCACCAGAGAGGCAGGGAGAGTACCAGGCTCAGCCCAGACTGTGAACTGTGTGCTTTAAACCAGACGTTGAAGTTCCTTAAAGTGCAGGAAGGAGCCATAGCATCTGATTCTAAATATGCCTTTGGTGCAGCACATTTGGCTCACCGGGGCTGAACTGGGAATAGTTCACAGGAACTTATCACTCAGACTCCAGATATCTCGATGCTGCCTGAAGAGATTGCAGCAGGACAAGTTCCCAGGATATACTACTGAAATCAAGGGGAGCAATCTGCCAGGTGAATTTGCTAAAAAGGCAGAAATTTCCTTTTCTGTCTCACTCTCAGAACTCTTTCTGTCCTAAATTCCCTGCCCTGCTATTTACCCCTAAGGAAAAACAAGGTAGGGCTTCCAAAGATGAGGGTGGGGGAGGGGCTTTAGAGAGCCGGCTCAGTGGTTAAGAGCACTTACTGCTCTTGCAGAGGGCATAAGCTCAATTCCAGAGGCCCAGCCTGTAACTCCAGTTGGTCAGAAACTTCTGGATTTCATGGGCACATAATTTAAAAATAAATCATTAAAAAAGAAAAGATAGGAAATGGCTTTTACCAGACAGACTGACAGAAAATGCTACTTAAGCCCCTGTGTGTGAATTATTTCATGTACATTAGGGTAGTCACTGGGACCCCCAAGTGATGCTACCTTAGAATTTATGGGTACACAGGCATTTACATCACAGCTAAACAAGGATTCCTTACTTGTTCTAAAACAAATAAGCAAGCCTCGAGGGAGCCTTCTGGAGGGAGAAACCCAGAGCTGAGGCCTTTTCAGAGTGTGCAGGCTGACTCTGTGGAAATGCCAGAAGTTGACTACACAGGCGTGCACTAATAGCTGTTCACTTAACTCACTGGGCTGAGGCCACACCCCTGCCTGGGGCTACTTCTAATCGTGTAATCCAAACACTTTTAGGAAGTAAAATTCCTAGATTTGGGATAATCAACTCAGACAATGGGAGCTTTTTCCCTGCAGCCACTGCCAGAAGACTCACCCAGACTCTCGGAATGAACTTAGACTATCATATCATCTGGTACCCTCCCTTCTCTTGGTAGAGGACTGTCTTAGTCACGGTTCTATTGCTATGAAGAGACACCATGACCAGGACAACTCTTACAGGAAAAAGCATTTAACTGGGGCCTTGCTTACAGTTCCAGAAGTTTAGCCCGTTGTCATCACGACAGGGAGCATGGCGGCAGCAGGCATTGGAGCGAGGCAGCTGAGAGCTACGTCCTCATCTGTAAGCAGATGGAGTAAGTCTGGGCCTGGTGTGGGCTTTTGAAACCTCAAGGCCCACCCCTAGGGACACACTTCTGCCAACAAAGCCACGCCCCCAATCCTTCTCACACAGTACCACTCTCTGACGACTAAGCATTCCAATATAGGCCCCATTGAAGCCATTCTGATTCAGACCACCACAAGGAGAAAGGATGAATCAACCTCTAAAAAGATATTCGGAGAAATTAATACTTGAAACAAAATTATCCTAACAAAACGTCTCCCCATTGTCCTCCTAAAAACCAGGAACACGGAACTATTACCACATGAGACACTCTGCCATTTAGCCTACTGAATCCTACCGGAGGGCCCCATCCTTTAGAGCCAAGGGCCAGCTATGACCTTGGGTTGTCTTCTACTCTGCCCTCTCCTGGGTAGCAGTGCCCATTAGCCCACACACTACTGATTAAGTTTTCTGCGCAGAAGCATGAGCCAGGCAACTGTGTCCTGGACAAATTCTGGAGAGAAGGAAATGGAACCCACCCAGGAAGGACGCCCGAGTCCTGCTCTCTACTGAAAGGCCACACACTGCCCAAAGGGGCTGGATACATACCCTCAGACCAAGATGTCATTTGCAATTGAAGGGATGCCCACTGAGTCTGACCGAACTCATTTGAACATGCAGGAGGTACTGGGCCAGTCTCACCAATCCTCGAGAAATAGACCACACCCTTTCCTTAGCCGCCTTACATCTTCTTCCCGGCGTTGTTCTCAACTTGCTGCCGTGTGCTTCGGTGTCACATTTGCCGTTTTAACATGGGTTTCGTGTTCCTGTTCTTCTCTTGCTGTCTTGATTCTCTGGTGTCATTTCTAACTCAAGATACTCCAAAAGGCAAACCTATTAATTTGCTTGTCACGGGCTTTCTTTACAAAGACTTTAATGAACTCTTGTTTCTAAAGCAGGGAACTAATAGTATTTTTTACTACGAATGTGACCACAGCCAACATAACTTCTGTCTATTCGATTTGATGCGTACTTGGTTATACTTGTGGGGATATGTAAAGCCAACGAAAACTCTTTGGATGGTTAAGTACCTTTGTCCCTTCAGACCTCAGGAAGTCAAGCATAAACAGTGTACTTTAAAGGGCCCGTAATGATGGGAGTGGCACTTAGTGGACCACTCAGTATTAGGGATGGACTTACAACCCACCGTCTGCAAATGCTATGAAAGCCCTAAAGCATTGGTTCTCAACCTGTGGGTTGCAATCCCTGGGGGGTTCAAATGATCCATTCACAGGAGTCGCCTAAGACCATCCTCACATCAGATGTTTACATTATGATTAATGACAGTAGCAAAATACAGTTATAAAGTAGCAACAAAGACACTTTGACAGTTGGAGGTCACTGTAACAAACAGAACTGTATATAGGGTCACAGCACAAAGCAGGTTAAAAACCACTGCAAAGGGAAAGCTACAGATGACAAGTCTGCTTCTCCAAATTGTCAGCATCAACAATGTCACCCGTTATGTATAATAACAGTAAGTCCCACGCCAAGAATCTTCAATATTCACACCTTCGGGACTGGGAGCAGATGTAAGAGGAGTAAACCCCACAGGGAAATCTACCCCGAGACAGGTAGACCCGACATGCCCCAGATCACTTCTAACCAATCTTTAAGTCATGCCCTTACTACCCCCTTGCTCAAGTGCAAACCTGTCCCCAGTTTACCATCACCTAGACCTAAAAATTATCTCCCAAGGGTCTAGATCTCAAGCTAACCATGTGGGAGCCAAAGACTTAAGACAAAGACCTTAACACCAAGACAGGACGCAGAGGCCCAAATGCCTGGTTAGAATGGACAAAATGCCCAGTCCATACGCTTGGTAAGAGGGGTTGTTACATGTGTGCAGCTAGATGACCCAACACCCAAACAGTCCCCTCCCTGCCGGAGTGGTCCTTCAATCCAAATGGCATCCATTACATGATGTTCCTCTCCAAGACTGGGGCCTGAGCAATGAGTTCTGTTGCACCCTGTCCTTGCTGTTTCCCCCATCATCACAGGCACGAGGCCCTGGCTGCTTAGAGCCCCCACGCCCAGGGGTAATCTCATGCCTCTCTAGGTGGGAAGAGCATTGACTCCAGTGGGCAATATAACAGGGCGCAGAGAAAGACATCGCTTCCTTTTGAAGAGATGACCAGTCAGCCCCGGTGGGCACAGAATCAGATATCTGGTGAGATTATGGAGGGCTCTTATCTGAAGTCCTAGCAGTGGTTGGAGTGACCTGTACTTCAGTCCATGGCATTTGGATGCCTTCAGCTCCCCAATGGCCGTCCTGCAGGAAGAGGGAACTGCTAATTCCCGGACCCTCTTCTGAGTCCCATACCTACAAAGATAGTGTGGACGTGACCCAGGGAACTCTAAATTAATTTAAACCTCAAAACCAAATAGCAACCAGTTCCAAGTCAGCCCTGTTCTGGTGGCCGATGGCTGATAAAAAATATAGACCTGCAGCATCTGACCGACTACATCCAGGGAAGGTTCCTTAACTGTGTGGGAGATGCCGTCAAGCGCGTAGCTGAACGACACGAGTCTAACAGAACAGCTCGGGAAGACGGATTGGCGACTGGCGTGATTTTAGCGGAAAGAGTGGCGTCTGTGTCCGTGGGACGGACGTACTCCACTTCCGTTCCAGACAACGTTGCTCAAGAACTGTTACCGTGCTTCTCCACGCTCTTAATGTTCTCACTAATGAACCAGCCCAACATTTAGGAGTAGATGACCCTTTTACTACCTTAACAGGACAATAGTTACGGCAGTGACATCATGACCTCAGCTTTAATTCCATGGCTATAATAGTTGGAGTCATGATCCCAGCAGGCTGTTGAAGACAACCCTGTGTTCAAGGTCTAGTCCTAAGGCTTCTAGGAACAGCTAGCATCACTTAACAGAACTTGAGAAAGTATATATATAATAAAGTGTGTGTGTGTGTGTGTGTGTGTGTGTGTGTGAGAGAGAGAGAGAGAGAGAAATTAATCTATTTTATCAAACAAGTTTAGTAGTTGTAAGTCTGTTTCCACTCAGGCCCTCCTCTTGCTACTTTGTTAAGGACTGTGTTTGTTTAGCTTCTTGGAATGTCCATATGTCTGACATCCTGACTCATTGTCACAACTTCCTGGAATGGTTAACTGTTAAAATTTACCCCTTCAGGCTGCAGGATGGCTCAGCAGTTAAGAGCATTGGCCCCTTTTCCAGCAGACCAGGGTTTGGTTCTTAGCACTCACACAGTGGCTCACACTGTCTGTAACTCCAGCTCCAGGTGATTGGATGCCCTCTTCTGGCCTCCACGGGCACCAGGCACACATGGTGTATATACATACATATATATAGGCAAAACAATTAAATACATAAAATAATAATTTAAAGGCAATTAAAAGCCCACTCCTTCTCTCTGTACCCTTTCTATTTCCTTTGTTGCTGGTTTTCAAACTAGCCACTCAGGTGTAAATTGTGAGGCTGAACCTCAGCCAGTGAGGAATATCCAAGTGCCCCTTGAGTTCAGGATAAGGGCTGACACTGTTAGGGGCTGGCTGTGCTTTCTCTCCAGTTTTTGGCAGCTTCATACCCTTCTGTGCAGAAGCAAAGCATGCTTTGTTAAGCCACCTTTATTTTAGTTTATTTTATTTTGGTTTTTGAGACAGTTTTGCTGTGTAGCCTTGGCTGTCCTGGAACTCACTCTGTAGATCCAGGCTGACCTTGAATTCAGAGATCTCCCTTCCTCTGCCTCCAAGAACTGGGATTAAAGGTGTGTGCCACCACGCCTGGCTCCAAATCAGTTAATTTGGGTTGATTTCTTGATTTGTGATATAGTCTCTAACAGCAGTATTCTGGGTGTGTTGACCCACATGGTGTCTTGACCCTAGCCTGGCACCTGGGAGGTTTTGAGTGTTTTGTGTGTGTGTGTGTGTGTGTGTGTGTGTGTGTGTATGTGTACAAGTGCATGCATTGTCTGCAGAGGCCAGAAGAGGGCGCTGGATCCTCGGGTGTTGGAAATGGAACCTGGGTCCTCTGGAAGAGCAACAAGGGCTCTTGCCTACTAAGCCATCTCTCAGTGGTCTGTGGCTATCCACCCATGGGCTAGTATTCCATAAACATCCCCCATCTTGTGAAACCTTTCTGGACATGCCTGTTTGCTCAACCCCTACACATTTCTGAGACTATATCATTGCCCTTCCCCCTCGTGCCCACTATGAATTAGCCAGTTGAGTTCCACTGTGAGGTCAAGCTCCTAGCAGGGGAATGAGACAGTCACCACCTACCTTAGAATAAGAACTAAGTGCCCTTCCTGCCGCAGCACGTTTGCCAGCTAGCCCTGTCTCATGGCTCACCCTTACTGCAAGAGTGCCTGACTTTCTGTAATCATTCTTCATACGTGCAGAAGGCGATGGGGATGGGTGGACAGAGCTTAGACGTGTGCACACTGGCGAGTTTCAGTAAAGTTTATTAGTTACAGGGGAGGGGGAGGGGGAGGAACCCTGAGATGGTAGAACAGGACCTTGTAGGCAGAAAGAAAGGGGTGGGGTGTGACAGGACAAAGAGGTGAGAGACCAAGAAGAGAAGGAGGGAGGGAGGGAGAGAGAGAAAGAGAGAGAGAGAGAGAGAGAGAGAGAGAGAGCTCGCATGGTGAGAGGATGAGAGAACATGGGGCACAGAGAGGGGTGCAGAGAGAAAGAGACAAAGAGAGGAGAGAGGCAAAGAGAGAGACAGAGGCTGAGGGGCAGATAGCAGAGAGGCAGAGGAAGAAGGAGAGAGAGACAGAGGAGGAGAGAAAGGGACAAGAGAGAGCTCAAAGCCCACCGGGGTTTTATGGGACCGCTGATACAGTCCTGCTGATGACAGGACAGGCAGGGGGCGGTGCCTGGAGACATTGTTAGGAGTGTGGGGGCTGGGTGAGCTCCCAGGCAGCTCTGGGCAATTCACAGTACTTTCTCTTTCTGTGTCAATGGACCAGACAGAGTATCTGTTTTAACAGTTAAGAGAAAATATAAAGTTAGTTAAAGGTGGTGCACACCTTTAATCCCAGCCCTCGGGAGGCAGAGACAGGCAGATCTCCGTGCGTTTGAGGCCAGTCTGGTCTACAGAGTGAGTTCCAGGACAGCCAGGGCTACATAGAGAAACCCTGTCTCAGACAAAAACCAAAACCAAAACTAAATCAGGAAAACAAGGCTGAGTGGGAGGAGTCCATGACTCCTACAGAGTCAGAAGCTAGGAGACAAAGTATCCAGGGCTGCTCAGCCTTGAGCAGTGTTAACACGGGGAATCAGAGTTTGGGGACCTCATCTCCCAGATGACCTCATGCTCAGCAGAGGAAAGCACCAGGGGCTGTTGCTCTGGACCCGCCCATTTCATCAAAGAGTAACTGTCATCTGGGTGTGTTGGCAATAGCTGCCACAACAAGCCCTAGAACAAGGTCTGCAGGTAGAAAGTGACGGAACCAAATTCCTGTCCAGGTGAGTTGCCTGGGCTTGTCTCTCTCCGCCCGGCGCCCTAGCTCCTGGAGGCTCCTCCCCTCCCCCCAGCTTTAACAGGTCCCTCAGGAATGTTCTCAGAACCCAAGGAAAACCGGCCAGAGAGTTAAGGCCCTGCAGGAATTCTCTTGTGCTGTACCCTCCTGAAGCTGCAGCAGGGAGGGCAGGCAGCTCAGCAGGGCTAGAAACTGCCCTGAGGCCTTGGCAACAGTGGACTAAGCTTTCCAACTAGCCTTCTGAGTGCCAGGCAGGAGAGCAGGGACCCTAGATAAGTTCTACAACTGCCCAGCCACTGTGGTACCACCTGGCTGGGCTGCAGCTGCCCAAACCTGTGCCCTGCAGGGGCCACGGTCAGGTCCACGGAGGCATCCACGCCCTGCAGGGGCCACGGTCAGGTCCACGGAGGCATCCACGCCCTGCAGGGGCCACGGTCAGGTCCACGGAGGCATCCACGCCCTGCAGGGGCCACGGTCAGGGCTACAGAGGCATCCGTCTGATATCACACCTGGTTCCCTGTGTCCCCACCACCTTATGCTCCTCCTTGGGTGGCTGTTTCCTGAAGGCACTTTGCCCATTCCCTTTGTGAGACCCCCACAAAGCCACTGGGCACTGTGCTCTTCAGTACAGAATGAAGCCTAGATCCCCTGCCCTGCCCTGCCCTGCCTTGCCCTGCCCTGCCCTGCCCCAGGCCCCAACCAAGAAGATACTGGCTCAAGCTTGAGTTGAGCCCCAGGCCTACTCCTGCCCACCGCCTGCCTGCAGGGCTGTGCAGCCCCTGCTCTGGCCACCATCCCTAGCTCCAGTCCCTGAACCACAGTTTACACCACTCTGGGTTTTTGTTTTCCAGTCCACAAGAACTCAGCAAGTAGCTGTTTGCTCAGGCCTGCGCAGGTCAGGGCAGGACAGGTGGCGGTTCAGGAGAGTCACACAGGTTTCCCACAGGACAAGAGGGAATGCGGGAGACATATGCGGTTGTCACAACCAGAAGTACAAGGGCCCTTGTGCAGAGGCGAGGGTGGCTGCTCAGAACCACAGGGTTATGGACCTGTGACCATCCCAGGCAGTCAATAATGCCTATTGGACAGATTTCGTTTTCATTTTTGGGGTGCTGGGGATGAAACTCAGGGTACCCTGTCTTCTATCAACGGGTTGTATTGTGTTAAAGCCATACCCCTGAAGTGGCTGGTTGGAGGGTTTTAAAAGGCTGTGGTTCCAAAGAGGACCTACGTGGCAGTGTGGTGGGGAAGGCCTCTTAGAGAAGTGGCCTCCGTCCCCAGTGGGCAGACCTCAGCCAGTCTCGTCCTCCCGACATGACGATGGATCCGAGGGTGCTGGTACCACTGCACACAGACAGAGCTCAACAGGCTCCCAGTGGTGCCAGGCCTAGGGGAATTCCAGAAGGAGGCCCACTGCATTCCTCTACCTGGGTGGGCAGGGGCGGGGGGCTCTGTGAATTCCTGGTGGAGACAGGGGCCCACAGCCTGCGCCAGCGTCAGAGTCCCAGATAACCTCTGCCCAGGTTCAGCTCAGTGGAGCTGGGCTGGGCCTTGCCGAGGACAACAGGGGTCCCTGCCCCGCTTAGAGGGCTGGAAGCAGCCCAGGCTACTAGGTCAGGGAGTTTCCAGCCCGTGGGCAGGGTGGAGCAGAAGTGTAGGGGACAGCGTCATTGGTGTCTGGAGTCAAATGGCCATCTGTCGCAGTCACAGATGGCCTCTCTGCTGCGTGTCCTCTGTGAAACAGGTCCTAGAGGGGCTTACTCCAGGTGACAGTGTCCCATTGAACCGTAGACAGGCCTGCTGACGTCAGTCAGCGCCCCTGGCTCCATGTACACAGGTGGCTCCGGGACTGGGCCCGAGGGCCCAAGGCAGATGGAGACAAAGGTAGGGGAAACACAATCCATCACTGTGTCCAAAGGTCCCAGGGGCCATGTCTAACCCGACAGCACGGCAAGGCTGGGCAGAGCTAGGATCAAGGCGTCAGTGGCAACTGGGAGTCTGGGTCCTCCTGTCAGGAGACTACACAGTGGCTCTCCCTCGCACAGCTGGACTGTTGCTCTGGTTCTGAGAGGAAGCCCTCAGAGGACAGGAACAGCCCCTCAGCTTGGCTGCTGGGACATACAGACCCCTGGAAAGAACAATTCCCCACTTACAGTGGGGACACCCCCCCCACACACACACACCCTCAGCAAGCAGGAGCCTCTGAGTCTCCTTGTGTTTACATTCCCTGGAAATGTATTTCCACACAAGAGTCATCAGACAAATATTTTGCTAATGCTGAAACTCGGGGCAAACAGAGACCTGGAGCAGAGCGTCCATCTTAGTTCTCCAACTCCCACATAGGTAGGGAGGCAGCTACTTTCCGGGTGTGACCTCCCCACAGGCCAAGCCATGTTCTCAGATAGCCTGGCCTGAGCTGAAGGCTCCCAGCCTGGCTAGGAATGTCCTGCACGCCTTACAGGACCCAGCTGGGGTAACACCTCCCTGCCTGAGCCGGAAACCCCAAGTCCCTTCCAAAGTTTCTGCTCACACTGGATTTCCCTAGCCCTCTGCTACAAGACTGGGGTGACAGTCAATGGTAGGAGCTGGGTATCACTTGGTAGTTTGAAGCACTATAGACCCCTAAGAAGATGTGTGCAGGCCTCTTGAGTGTGGGACGGGATGGGAGGTTTTCCAGCTGAATCCCAAACCCCAGACTCCACAGGATCCGGGAGTGGTAACCCTACTGAAGACAGGACAGAGAAAGCCCACAGCTCTTAGTTCCGGGGAGCCCATGGTGTCTCTCTCCAGGCTGAGCTGGCGTGAGGCTCACTGCAACACTAAACACAGGTGCATGCCTTCTAGTGCTGGTGACAGGGTCCAGCTGCTGTCAGATGTCTGTGTGGCCATAGTTGCCAGGATGTAGTCCTGTGTCCACCGACAGACAGCCTGAAGGGCCCCGGGCACCCACCCTGCCTCCTTGGCCCCATTCGGCTCCAAGACCAGATCTACTCATTGATCTTGCTTGCACAACTGAGCTTCCCTTTGACACCCAGGAGGGCTATGGCCACAGCATGTCCTGAGCCCTCCACAGCTAACCCTGGGCAGCCTCTTTAAAGAGCTGTCCTTCAAGGTCTGCACAGCAGGTAGGTGTAAATGCAAATCTTCCTTCCTCTCTTCCTGCAGACTGCCTTCTGTGGTGGTCATCTCCCACCTCAGCAGACATGGGTACACAGCATTCTGTGGCTCACAGGTCCTCGTGGTTTTCAGGAGTCTCCACTGGGTCAAGCGTGACTGTGTTTAACTCTCGAGATGCCATCAGCCTGTCGATGTTGCTGCATGTCAGCTGTGTATGCAGTCCCTTACATCCTTCCTTATCGCTCCTGTGGTTCTGCTCAGTGGCCACAGAATGGAGACCAGCCCTGTAGCCCTCAGGTGGCCACAAATGAAGATGGTGTCTGAGCACCAAGCCCTTAGCCCTTGGCCTCTCCATCTCAGAGCCTCCATCACCTGGCACAGGAAGGGGCTGGCCTCCAGGTCAGTGTGAGAGCGCCAGGTGACCGATTGGTGCAGCAGCGGCTCTGCATGGGCTCCGGCTCACAGAACCGTCCCACCTCGAGGGCTCCTGTGTGCAGAGCCGAGGGAGTCAGAGTCATTCACTCTTTATTGTTACTGTTTTGATTTTTAATGTAGATATATAAAGTGTTTATTAACAAGGAAAGCCTCCACATTCTTCTTGGATACACCCATGACTCAGCCCCTGTGGCCGTGGTCTCTGCTAGCCTTGCACAAGAAGTCTCCTAAAGAGCCTTCTGCACGCACTCCGTGTCTTGGTGGACTTTGTCCTCCAGCCAGTGTTCAGCGCTTGCCGGTGTTTTCCAGCCTCTGTGTCCAGGGCCTCACACTGATGTGCCCTTTGTGTACTGGTCACACATGGGTCCTCAGCCTTGGCGTGTTCTCCACGGAGGCCATGTCAGCGTCCCCGCTGACACACGAGCACATTCTCACTGTCACTTTTGTTTGAGGCAGGGTTTCTCTGTGTAGCCCTGGCTGTCCTGGAACTCACTCTGTAGACCAGGCTGGCCTCAGACTCAGAGATCTGCCTGCCTCTGCCCCCGAGCGCTGGGAGTCTAATGGCAGTCACGCCAAAGGCCTCTACCTGTTGAAGTTGGTATTAGTTCTTACAAACTGTGCTGCGACTTCTTAGGGACCACAGGAGACACAGAAGCAGCATCAGCCACTCCCAGGGACGGCACTGTCCTTCCTGAGCTGAGCAGCACCGCACTTCAGTGCTGGAATGAGGGCTGGAAGACACCTTGATATGCGAGAATCTAATGTCTGCCAGTGTGAGGCAGGACCTTGATGCCCTGGACTGAGTAGCCCCTGGGATGACCGCCAGCCATCTGCAATGTCACAAATAAGGCACCGAGTAGGAGAACCTGAGAGGGCTCTGGGTGCCCTGGGGTGGGCTCTGAGGTGGGGAGTGATGTCAGGCACAGCTGGGGAAAAGACAGAGTGTTTCCGGACAGTGAAGAGGGGTTCCCAGAAGGCATGGGACAGAGACCTGGGAGCAGGACAGGGACACTGTAGGCCTGAGAAGCTTCTGGAAGCCCAGCCCTATGGCAGCTGCAGAGCTAGTGTCTGTCGGCTTGGGGATCCAGGGTATCTGTGGTTTTTAGCTGCCCACTGCCCAGCCCAGCCCTGCCAGGACCACACCAGACTCTGCTGAGTTTGGCAGGTCTGGGGCAGCACTGGCCAGAGGGATGGAGAAAAGCAGAGAGAGAGAGAGAGAAGAGAGAGAGACACAGAGAGAGAGAGTCACAGAGACATAGAGATACGTGGAGACGAAAACAGAGAGAGACAGAAACTGTAATAGAGATGGAGGTAGAGACAGAGAGGCAAAAAGCAGCCTGAGAAGAGAATCCCACACCCAGCAAGTCAGAAGTGAGGATAAGGATGAGGGTTAAGAGAGACAGAGGGGAGCAGGTGGGCATAGGGGCCGCTCTAGGCTGGGTCCAGGGAGAGGAGTATTATCTGATCAGGCTGAGAAAACCTGGCACAGTTTAAGACCCTATACATCCTCATCCTCAGAGCTGGTGTGAATCCTTCGGTGGTCCCCTGCTGGGTTATGGCCCTGGGAAGGAGTCTGACAGCTCAGGGAGCCTGTCCCTGTGGCATTCGAGCTCTGCCTGGGGGCCTTCCCTTCAGAGAACATTCCTCCTGAGCTTAAGGCCTCCTGGCCATATAAGGCTGCCTGTGGGCACCTCTCCCATCCCCCTCTATCCCCCGCCTACCCCATGGGAGCCAGTTTGACCAGCCAGGATGGGGAGGGGCCTGCTGGAGCTTTGGTAGCAGGGGGAGTACAGGGCAGCCTTGAGGCTGAATGCAGCAGCCCTGGGTGCCCAGAGCTCTCTCTCAGGCTCTCCCTCCAGGTCTGCGCTTCAGACTTCTCAGGGTACTATCTAGTGGGAGGTCTGGATGGGTTAGGGAAGGCAAGGGGGATCCCAAACCTTGTATCTCAGCGAGATGCTAGGAGGTACCTTGGTGCTTTCTCTAAATGGTAGTCTCCTATGAACAGACTCATCATGGAAGGACAGCTGTCTTTATTGACAGCTAGAGTTTCTAGGCCTGCATTATGTTATTGCTTTCCAGGAAGTTGGTGAGCCTGGAGGGACCTGAAATTTGTCTCTCAGGCCAAGGGCTGGACCTCCTGTGAGCTGGCAGGTAGAGGTGATGTCTCACCTGGATGCAATAGTATCTTACCTGTGTCATGCTCCATCAGGGATGCTTCCAGAGAGGCCCCCAGGCAGGGAAGTGGCAGGGTCAACAGGAATACAACTGGGGTGTAGTGATGAGGGGCCTCCCTGGGAACCCCAATCTTCCTCCAAATTCCTACAAGTTTCCTCGGAGAACTCAGGGCTCAGGGCAGGGGAACCCCAGGAGCAGGTCCATCCCTCACTAGGCTCCAGCCACCTCTTCCTGGCTGCTGACAGCCAGGCTCCCACATGCAGGTAAATTCACTAAGGCTGGGGGAGCATCTGAGTTGGACCTGAACTCTCAAGCACTGCACTGCCCGCTGCTTGGAGGCTTCTGAAGGTTATACACCCGTTGTGTGCCCTTCTCTCCAGGGCATCCAGCTGAAGTTATACCTTCATCCGACTTGGAGAGAAGAGAAGCTGGGTAGGGAGAGGAGCCTCGAGGAGCCCTGTGTGAAGGCACTCTCCTGACACCAAGTCATCCACCCACCCTCCTGTCGGCGGGCCAGTGGGTCCTGTCATCCACTGACCTATGGGCAGCAACTGCTTGGGTCAGGCCCGCGTGCTACAGAAGGCTCTGGGCAGGTACTAGATAGAGCTCAGCACCCGAGGAAGTGATAGATCTGTGGACCCTCAGGTTCCTCCCGTGGAAATGAGACCATATACTGTGTGCAGATACACACACACCTGAAGGCTCTAAAGAATCATGAGGGGAGAAGTCCGGTTTCTAGGGCCTGTCTCAGGCCAGAGACGTCTGGTAGCCCTCAGCTGCACCCTTGTGGATGCGGGAGCCAGGAGAGTCCTGGGAGGTTGCAAGTAACTGCCCTTGGGACAGGGTGGGGGTCTCTGAGGCTACCACACCTGCTGACCTCCAGCTCACTAAGCTCCCCAGCTCTGGGCTGTCTTTCACAGTGGACAGAGCCGATGGAGGGACACGATGTGCTTCTCTGCCAAGCAGTGGCCAGCAGAGGCCAGATGCTGTCCTTTGGTTTACGACATCCTGATGTCAGCTTCTCAGGGCTGTGACTCCTCTTGGCGTCTGTCCAGTCTGAATCTTTGGAGGACAGAGCTGGATCTTGCTGACAGCAGCTGCCAGAATCAGCCCTGCTACTGGCTCCTGGCTGCCCGCCATGGGCAGGGTTACAGGTTTCAGCATTGGCTCCCTGAAAGGGCCTCAGAGTAGCCCTGAGAAAGGCAATGTGCCTTCCATACTGGCTTTTCTCCAAAGCCTGTCCCTGTGGAGGCATACATCCTGGGCCTTGGAACTGGACCTTCTTCCTGGGTTGTCCAAGCAGGAGGTAGCTAGAGCCAGCTCTCTATGAGGGTGTGGTAGCCACCTGAAAGCTAGGGCCTGGGGCCTGTCTGTTGTGATGCCTAGTGACATGCCTGGGTATGAGTAAGGGGTATTCTCTTGTCCCCTGTGTG
This sequence comes from Cricetomys ansorgei, assembly GCA_026225945.1. Taxonomy (NCBI): domain Eukaryota; kingdom Metazoa; phylum Chordata; class Mammalia; order Rodentia; family Nesomyidae; genus Cricetomys; species Cricetomys ansorgei. Next base: position 10,650,880 of record JAMJFZ010001249.1, on the reverse strand, counting down.
GCTCCCAGAGGCTCTCAAGGTGGGCTTCTAGGGTTGTTTCCAATACCTGTCCTCTGGGTGGGTGACTCAGGGGCTGAGTGCATCCCCAGATGCTGTTGGAGTAGGACCCTATGCCAGGGCTAAGAGAAAACATACCAGGCTTCTTCCCCCACAAGCTTCAGCTGACCTGGGCCAGGGGAGGGCCATTCCTGATACATGTCCCCTCTCCTGGCCAGCTTACTCCTTACCTCATTCCCGACTAGGCAGTCTCTCCCAGAGGTGCAGGACAGAACTCTCTGATGCTGTCTGAACTGTCAGAAGAAAGGGGTCAGTTTTGGGGCCTGGTTCCCATAAGATCCCAAAAGGCATGCCAGTGGACAGAAGTAACTGATTTAGTTCCTTCTCTTAGAACTGTGTGCTATTGTCTGCCTCCGTCCATGTGGCCTCAGTTTCTCCATCCACGAGGAAGAAAACTGGCTGAGTTGCCTATGACTCAGAGGAAGTTAAAGGAAGATAAAGACCCAATGTACTGATGACTGGAACCTGGACCCGGGCAGCAGGGGATGGGGGTAGGGGTGAGTACAGGGGTGCTGTGGGCAGAGAAAACCACCCCCATTCCCCACCCTCGTGGGATAGCTCCTCTTGCTCCATTCCCCAGCTCCAGCTGCCCCCCACCCCCAGCCCAGACACACCAGCTGCCAGAGTAAGGACAGAGAGTGGACGCTTCGCCAGTCCTGTGCCACAATGTTCTCTGCCCGCATCACCCGCCCTGCCCTGCCGGCCACCAGTTGCTCTTGGGCAGCTGTCTGCTGGGAAGTAGCTAGCTTGGGGTTAACCCTCCCTGCGCTGGCTGCCTGGGCTGACTCAGCACATTCTCAGGCATCTGCCCCTGTCTTCTGGGACCAATCCCCAGCACCCCTGGCCTGGCCACTAGGGGGCTCGGAGGACTCCTGGTACAACCTTTGCCCTCTAGATCCTTAAGAAATTCACAAGAAACCAGCAGGCTATTTAGCCTAGCGGTGAGACGCTTTAGTACCGAATCTCTCAGCCTCAGGCTATCAGGACCCCCAGCGGTCAGAGCGGATACCGGCCGGAGCAGCCTTCTGACCCGCGCGGTGGAGAGGACCTCTGGGCAGTAGTAGGGTGGGGCCAGCCATCTGGGAACCTGCTACTGCCCCAGCTGTGCCTCACACGGGGTCATAAATCAGCTCCTGAGCCTACTCCACTGAATTCCAGATTCCTCCCTGTCTCCCGCCCTCCCCGCGGCCAGACCCTCCCCCACACCAAGCCGCAAAGGGAAGCCGCTGCCTTGCCCTCCCCCAGGTGGAGAACTAATAGTGAGGTTACAGAGGAATTCCGGGGAGGGAAAGTGGAAGGATCCAGGAAGGGCAGCTTGTCTCCGGTCGATCCTCACTTCACGTTTTCAACTCTGAGAAAGGAGGCCGCCCAGCCCCTTGGGGTTTAAGACTTCTGGGTGGAGGGGGGCAGCCCGCACCAGTGAGGGCAACCTTTCCTGGTAACTGCAGGTCAGGACGGGGCAAGGACCCCGGCCGGTGTCTCAGAAACTCTCTTGGAACCCTGGGATTATCCAGAAGGCAGCAAGATGGGAGTCCTACCCCCATGCGAGGTCCTGGCTAGGAGCTAGCCCTGCAGCTGGTCCACTCCTCTCCCCTCAGGGCTTTCCTTGAGGCAAGTTAGGCCCTAGAATCCAAGGGGAGGAGATCCAGTGGCTGTGGCCGAGGCCACCCAATGGCAGAAATGAGGTACACAGTCCTCTTAGCTCAGCCTCCAGATCTTCAATGCTTGCAATGTCCTCCAGCTGCCCCGAGGCAGAGAAGCACGGGGTAACTGGAACCCACTGAACCCAGGAACACGGCTAGAGGCACGGCTTGCTTAAAAGATCTCAGCTTCCGAAGAAGCCTACCAGCCTGGCACCTACAGGGCCGTGAGCACCTTGGACATGCCCCATGGGCGGGCACTGTGTCATTCATTTGCTCCTGTTCTGACTCCCTGTTGAAGAGGATCTTTAAGCCCAAAAGGGGCAGCCAGGGCTAAATCTGACCTAATAAAGAAGGAAGCAGGGGAAGCACGGGGTCTCCTCCTGCGCGGTCTTTTCCCCGACCATTTGCGGATCGCATCCCCTCTGCCCCCCACCCACGGCCACACACAGTTTATACAAACACAACAGGGAAGGGAGAGAGAATCAGGATAGGGCCATGGAGAGGCGCCAGGTGGCCGAGACCTGTTTGAAGTTAGGGAAACAAAAAGGGGAGCCGCTGGGCGGGTAGAGGCAGGCCGGGTATGCTGGGGTCCCGAGCATCCAGGGAAAAGGCCAGGGGTCTTCGAAGGGATCGAAACTACGGCCTGGGGGAGCGGAAGGGCTCCGTGGCGCCAAGTTCCCACGGCCTGGCCGGGTTCCAGCAGGTGCCCCTACCGGACGCTGGCCTGGCCGGGGTCCGAAGGGTTAAGGTCTCCAGGCCGCCCCCTCCCGCGTGCCCTCCCCTCACCCCCTCCCCGGGGCACTGGGCTTGGGCTCCAGGGCGGGCCGGGGCGGGGCCTGACGTCCTCGGACAGGCGGAGCCAGCCGGGCCGGCCGCCCCAACTAGACCCGCCGGGTCCCGCGGCGCGCGCTGTCCCGGAGCGGCTGCCCGCAGCAGGAAGATGGCGAAGCTCGGAGGGCGGCTCTGCGCGGGGGCCACGCCGCGCGCCCGCGGCCCCCGGAGCCCCGCGGCGTCGCTGCTGCTGCTGCTGGCCGGGCTGCTGCTGCCGGGCGAGGCGCGGGCTCCCGGGGGCGACGGCTTCAGCCTGCACCCGCCCTACTTCAACCTGGCGGAGGGCGCCCGCATCTCCGCGTCCGCGACCTGCGGCGAAGAGGCCCAGGCGCGCGGCGGCTCGCGCCCCACCGAGGACCTCTACTGCAAGCTGGTCGGGGGTCCGGTGGCCGGCGGGGACCCCAGCCAGACCATCCAGGTGAGCGCGGGGCGGAGCTGGGTACGCCATCCCGCGGGGCTCCTACGCCAGCGCCCGAGCCCCGGCGGTCCTGCGCGTGGGGGACCCGAAGCACCGGCTCCCGCACCGGGGGCCCCCCGGTCCGGTACACTGACGGACCCACAGAGACCCCAGCGCGGCCGCCGAAGCCCGTGCAGACACCGCACGTGTCTCCCAGGAGCCAATGAAGTGTCCGGGTCGCGGTCCATGGGCCCCAGGGGCCAGTGAGGCTCGGGTGGGGGTGACCTAGGCAGGGGACCGGTGACCAGTCCCTGGCGGCCGTGAGACCGAGATCCCTGCGTGGGCGGGACTTGGCCTCGGTGCCCGCTGACTGTGAGGAGCGGGCGGGAGCGCCTTCTTCCCCCGGGACAGGCTAGAACCTGTCGGCCTCCCGGATGAGGACGGAATGCGCGCGGAAGCCGCGCCGGCGCCCTTTCTCCGGGTGCTGGGTCTCTCGCCGTCCCAGCCAAGAGCTGAAGCTTCTCTGCTTGGGATCTGGGAGCTCGGGATCCGGGAACCCGGAGGGAGGCGAGAGGCCGCAGGCAGGCAACGCTTTAGCTGAGCGGGAACACCTGCGGGCCATGGGGCAGCCCCGTGCTAGCGGGCGGTGGGACTTCGGGCTGCAGTCTCCTGGGAGACAAGGGTTCTGTGCCCAAAGACTCCGGAGGCCTGCACTGGAGGCTGAGCCTGCAGGTGAGATGGGCTACGTAGTCCTGCTGCAGGACCCCTGCCTCATGTAAGGGGTCAGGAGAATGGGGGCCATAGGGCCTAGCGACTAGCACCCGTCTAGGGACCTGCTTCCGCCTCCCTAGTTGGAGGCCGCGAGAGTAGCTGAAAATGGATTCCTCGGGGTGGGGAGAAGTGGAGACTTAGTTCTGTTAACTGCTCACCTGGCCACCACCCTCCTTGCCTGCCCACTCAGCCCTTCCTCGGGCCTCCAAGTGGGGAGGAGGGAGTTGAGAAGGGCCAGACTCCCCCTGAGCTCAGGCTCCCTTGCAGTCTGAGAGTAAGAACAGGTGTGGGCCAGGGGGAGGGAGTGCGGGGGATGGGGGGCAGATGTGGAGACAGGGAAACTGAGACCTGGAAAGGTTTTTTGAAGCCGTATAAATCAGAGCAGCATCCATCTGAGGTGGGCAGTTGGAAGCAGGATGCCTTTTGGTCTGTCGTTCCCCCCCTCCCATGTGGTGTTAGGGAGCTGGGTCTCCGGAGAGAGCCCAGCAGAGATCTTCAGACCTGACCCAGAGGGCCTGGCTGGGTTCCCAGGGCCTCCTCACTGTCATTCCCTGGGAAGGGAACTCAAGTCCATTCCCACATCCCAGACCACGGTTCCCTGCTCTACCTGTGCACAGGCCTTCTCAGAGGGTTACTGGCGCGGATGGAACACACAGATCCCAACCTCACAACATGGCCCCAAGGAGACAGGAACCCTTTATGGCAACAGAAGGGGGACTGGGCATCCCAGGTAGGAGCCCGAGTGAGCCCTACAGGGCCTTTGGACAAGGTAGAGTGTGGCTTGGCACTCTGGCCCAGTGTTAGGTGGGCACCAGGAGAACTCTGCTGGCCTCCACTCAGAGCAGTTGGTGACTCACTGGAAGGGAAAGTCCTAATCAGCCCCAATGTTCTGTTCCTGGCAGGACCCTCTGCAGCAGAGGGGTGGAGGAAGCCCGGTTCCCCAGCCCTGTCTGCTGTGAGCCAGAGGTCAATGGGGAAATCCAGGCCCCCAAGTGTGCTTGTGGCTTGCTACTGAGTAGATATCTGATGGAGAATCTCACTGTGGTTTCCTGACTCTCCGGACTCTCTCTGTTGGCTTCTGTAGACTTTTGGAGAGCAGGAGGCCTAACTTGCATCCTTGAGCCTGGGCCTGACTTCTGGGGGCCTTACAGTCATGTTCCACACGGTCTGGAACCACAAGAAACCTCCCTAGGAGGCCTGCCCTCCCCGCCCTGCTTGGTAGCCACGGGGATGAGGTACTATCAGTGATTCTCTTGAGTTCCTACTCTGCTCCATCCTGTGGCTCTGAGAGCTGGGGATACACAGATTGCAGTTAGGGACCGTCATTTAGGCTTGACAGACTGGCCCACTTAGGTTCACCATTGTCTTAGTTCCTCGGCAGCAGCAGGTGGGTGGTGGAGCAGGGAAGGTGTGTCCAACACCAAAGAGCTCTCAGGGCGCCAGTGAGACTAGCCAGATAGTTGGTGTGGTGGGATAAATATATCAGGCAGTGCCTGGCAGGGTGCAGGTCAGCTTCCTGGGTGGTCCAGAACAATGCCCAGGGGCTGACATCTGTACCAAGATCAGAAGAGTGAGCACCGAGCCCTGTGAGGCTGCCGGGCAGAAGCTCTCCAGATGTCAACACCTGGACTTCTGGGAGCCACAGCAACTTGAGGAATGGGCACACAAGGTGGAAGTCTAGAGCTATCTGGACTTCCAGGGACGCAAAGCCTCCTGTGTGCAAGCGGAAGGCTGGAGGCTCTTTTGCCAGTGAGACCTCCTAATTGGTGCAGGGTTCTCCCACACCTTAACCTCTTCTCAGTGGGTCTCAGTCAGTGTCAAGTCTCCAGGGCTGCCTTTGTGTGGGACAGGTTTGCTTTCCCTGTGGAGTATAGGGGCGGGGGCTCTCCTGGCCGGGAGCCATGGCCCTCCCCTCCCCCACCAGGAACAGCAGGCCGGGACTCTGCTGGGACTTCTACAGGCCCCAGCAGGTGGCTAGGCTGTGGTTGAAGCAGCCGCCAGGCCCCGTGTGTGATTTGTTCATGGCAGAGGCACCTACCCTGCAGATGGGGACTGAGGCTCCAGGGTGCCTTGACTTTGTCCCAGAGCTCAGAAATGGCAGTTGGGAGCCCCAGGTCTCTCCTGCCACTCTCCACACGCTGCCGACAGCTTGATGGCGTAACCCTTGTCTCTGGAGACCTAATCTGGGAGGTACTGGACATGCTGGAGTGGGGCCTCCAGGCACAGGCGGGGACTGGAGGGACGTCTGACTCCCCAGGAACCCTAACCCTCCCCTAACCCTCTTCCCCAGATGACCCTTCTCCCGAGTAGCTCTGTCTTTCTGACTCATTCCCCCCAACCTCACACCATTAACACACACACACACACACACACCCGCCGTGGGATTCCTTGCAATGACCAGCAGGCAGAGTGGTGGTTGGTAGGGGTGGAGGGTACCTGTTCCCGCTGCCTTTGCTCATTGGCTGCCTCAATCCTAGAGCCTTTCCAGTAGCCAGCCTTCTGCCCAGAGCATGCGCTCTTTACCCCGCAGGCCTCTGATGCTGTCTTCCCATAGAGGCTTGCCTTGATTTTCTCACCTACAGCAGGTGTCCCTCCAACGTTGTGTCCTACCAGGCTGATGTGAGCCATACCTCTCGAATTGATGTAATAACTGAAAGATGAGGATCTGAAGGCTGAGACAGAGACCATTTGTGGGACCCGCGGTTCACATGGCAGGATGGTGGCTTTAGAGGAGAGAAGAGGTGCTTAGCTTTTCTTGGTCATCTGGCTACTTTCTCCTTGCAGGGCCAGTACTGTGACATCTGTACAGCTGCTATCAGCAACAAGGCACATCCCGTGAGCAACGCCATCGATGGCACAGAGCGCTGGTGGCAGAGCCCACCCCTGTCCCGAGGCCTGGAATACAATGAGGTCAACGTCACACTGGATCTGGGCCAGGTAGGGTTCATTTTTGTCTAGGCAGCTCCATCCACAAAGCTCGCCTTGGGCACAAGACAATGGAATTGGTGAGGTCACCATCCGGGGAGACGGAGCCCGGGCAGGGCTGCTGGGAGCAGGGCCAGCACAGGCAAAGGCCCAGTGGTGGGTGGGCATCCTTGTTCTGCCAGTGTCTCTGGATGAACATGGAGAGTGGGGACTGAAAGGGGCACTGCCAGACTTGGTAAGGGAGAGACACTGACTGTACAGGGAGGCGTGGCAGAGCTGCTGGGGCCCCTAGTGCCCTCAGAGGCGCCCCCGTGTTTACTCTGAGGAATTCCTGGTGGAGATGGGAGGGGCCTAGGAATGCGGAGGAAGCCTGGTGGAAGTGGACATTCCTGAGATACCTGTGCTCTGGTGACCACCTTCGGGTCAGGGGACTGGTGACTGAACCCAGACTGCCAGCTCTGAACCCTCATAGGCCTCCAGCCTGCTCTGCAGGCCGGAGGGTAAATCAGGCTGTTTTTCAGTGTCACCCCAAAGTTAGCAGGGCCTGGGGACTCTGGTGTCACTGTAGGACTGGGTCTACTTGCATAGCTGTGTCCTAGTCCTTTGGGATCCTGGCTTGTGGGAACAGTGGCCATATTGCGGCTCTCTGGGACCAGGGTGAGGGTGTGTGGGTGAGGCTGGGCTCGGGGTGGAGCTGGGGCTGGTGCAAGCTACCAAGTTAATCCTGCAAACTTGTCACCCTGACAGTCCAGAGTCTTGTGTCTCCATTCCTGCCACAACACAGCTAGCGTCTGCTCCTTCCTGGGCCTGTATGCCTGCTATAGCCTTAGGTTTGGGAGGATGGGAGGTGGGTGTCCAAAGCCAGGCTTTAAGGGACAGGCCTGCAGGGCAGGTACCTGCTTCCCCACCTGGCACCCTGTGGACAGGCAGCTAGAGGGCACACTGGGTCTGAGCAAGTGGTCTACAACTTCAGGGGAACCCTGTCTGGGCAGCCAGTGTGGGGAAGGCAGGAGGCGGCTGCCCTAGGGCTGTTTGGTCTGGTCTTGACCTGGTCCATTCCCTCATCTCCCAGCTTCCCATCATCTGAATTCCTGTACCCTGGAGCCTAGGGAGTCTCAGGAGCTCCTGGAGCCCAAAGCCACCCTCTTCTTTGGCACAGCAGTAGGACACCCATGACAGTGTGTGTGTGTGTGTGTGTGTGTGTGTGTGTGTGTGTGTGTGTGTTGGGGCAGCAAGGGCCCTCCTTCCTCCCAGTCTTGCCTGGCGAAGGAGGTGGGGGTGGGGTAGTGCTGAGGGCCCCTATCTCCATGGCAATCCCAGATTGCCCACAGGGCAGGTGGGCACTATGCCCAAGTGCTGTGTGGGAGGGGATGAAGGCAGGGGACTCTGCCACCTCCAGGGCCCAGCGCCATCTCTTAGACTCGTTCTCACATCTGTCCACTGGGCCTTGGGTTCCAAGCTGGGAGAGAGCTTCACGGCACCGGCATTTTGTCTCCCTAAACCTCAGTTGTACCAGACACCTTTCCAGGTATAGCTGAGAAGAGGCCTCCGCCAGCCTTCCCTCTCTCCTTTCTCCTGTCTCTGCTGGCCCAATGGCTGCCAACCATGTAGGAGCAGGAAGCTCTGGGATTGGGGCAGTCAGAATGACTCTAGTTCTTCATGGGGAAGTTCTTCCTGGGTTCTGTGCTGCAGGCCTGGGAGGCCCTCCAAGGCCCTCTAAGGCGCTAGCCCTGGGCTGGGGCTCCTTCAGGAAGCATCAGGAAGCGCCTGGCCAGCTGCCTTTGTTCTGGTGAAAGCGGATGCCCTGGGAAGGGGTGGGGGTGGGGGTGGCTGGCAGGGAACCTTACAGGCCTGGGGAGGGGCTAGGCTGCGAGGCTGCCCTGGATCGTATGCCCTGGTGTGTGGGTCCGAGGCTGGCACTGGGTTTGGAGATCTGATCCTCATGACACCTGCCTGGGAGCAGCCAGGGCATCTGGACAGGACACCTAGGAGAGACTGGGCATGTACTGAAGCCTTGAAAAGAGATTCTGTTGGGGAGCTGAGGAAGTTTCCTGAATCCCAGCCTGACTTTCCAGGGTTGGGGGCTCTTATAATTTTGTGTCCTCTGGAAGTTTCTGGGCCCAGGAGTCAGGTTGTTGATCTCATCTTCCTCTTTCCAGAGTCAGACCCTGTGCCCAGGGAACCAGGATCAGGCCTCATGGCAAACAACCCCCCCCACACACACCTACCCCAAACAAGCAGGGATGAGTTGGCTGGCCCTGGCCTATGTCCTCTCTATCACCTGTCTGGAAACCTGGTCACACAGGGTCGTTGCCAGTAAGTCTTCTTTACCTGTGGTGTCAGCTCCCTTCCCAGGTCAGCTCAAAGAGGTGAGGAGTGTTAGTCTCCCTCCTGGCGGTAGCTTTGTTAGTGTGCAGCTACTCAGGTCCCAGCCCCAGAGGCCCTGAGCTGAAGGGCACTTTGGAGGTGCCAGGCTAAGGGCAGAGAGGGGTGGAGAACACAGGGACACTGAGGGCACTTAGGATGAGGACAGAGCTGGGTGGGCCTAAAGCTAAAGCTGGTTACGGGCGAGGGGCCTGTGCCTCAGGCATAGCTGTATGACCTGGGTCTTGCCCTCCGGTTTTCCTCTCTGTGACTGGGAGAATGAGAACTGCCTGCCACAGCATGGAAGCACATTGTCTGTCAGATGGACTGCAGGCCTGTCCTGTCTTGCTTCCCTCAGGCTGGCAGGGCTGGGGGCTCTGTGGACAGGCCTGCTGGTTTCAGGCTGCTAGTGGTCATGAGGCCGAAGCTGCTGGCATGGCTCCCTGGGCCTGGCTGGGCGCACAGCCATGTGGCCAATGTCCTGAGACCAGTTGGGTTGTCCAGGGAAGTGGCAGGAAGTATAGCCGTGCCAGGCTTAAGTTACAAGTTACAGAGTCCAGTGGCCAGGACAGGTGCGGGGTTGTGCCAGCCTGACCGTTTTCGCTGGACTCCCGGGGGCGGGATAGGGTCCTGCAGTCGGGTTCTCAGACCTAGCCTGAGCTGAGCCACCCTCTCCTCCTCCCCTCCCCCATACCCCTTCTCCCTCCTCTCTACCTTTTCTTTCTGTATCCAACTCCTTCCTCCCCCTCCCCCCTCCCCTTCTTTCTCCCTCTGCTACCTCCCTGTACCTGTCCCTCCCCACTTCTCCTAGCTCAGAAGAGGACCCAGCCCAGGAGCTGTGGGCACCCTGGCTGCCTCTTTCCGCACTGGCACTCGGTAGCTGCACAACGGTCTTCCACACACACCAGTCCCTTGCCCTCGCTCACACCATGAATGGAATGATGTCCACCCATGCCGGGCAGCCCCCAAAGTTTCCTGTTTTTTGTGTTTTTAAACAAACTCCACTGCTGTGGCCTCTCCTCTCACTGTACCTCTCAGTGGAGACTAAACTGTTTGGGTTTCAGCCGTGGGGGGTTCCTCTGCCCTGCCAGTTGACTTTCTGGCCTGACCTGGCTGGGTGTCTGGGCAGGGAGAGGGGACAGGGAGCTTGCGCTGGCTGGGGTGTTCAGGGTCCCTGAGCCCATCCCAGGAACTCCTGTTGCTACGCAGGTGCTGTTTGGCATCTGCCTAGCTGGGACGCCCTAGTTGACAACCTCCTGTCCCCGCCGCGGTTCCTTTACCTTCTTTCTGTTGTGCTTAGGACACACCTTCGACCTGTGCAGCCTCTGTTTTTGGTGTATCCCACGGTTTTTATTTGTTGTAGTTTCTATGAGACAGGATCTCCAGTAGCCCAGGCTGGCTTTGAACTTGCTATGTAGCCAAGGATGACCTTGAATTCCTTGGCTCAACCTCCCAAGGGCTAGGATTACAGGCGTGTGCTGCCACACCGACTTCTAACCTGTGTTTCTGTTGAATTGTTGGACTCTTTCGCAGTCTACCCAGGCCCTCACACATGATAAGCAAGCACTCTGCCCCTAAGCTGCACACATTTAATTTGTTTTTGAGTAGAGGGGTTGCGTGGCGGCTCCCCTAAGCTCCCTGGGCTTATCCATTACTCCCCCCCCCCCCATCTCCTGGGGTGGAGTTCACACATGGACTGTTTTTGGACTTCCTAGTCTGTTGAAGGGATGGCTCTGCCTGTTTGTCCAGCTGTTAGCCTGAGCAGTCCCTATCAGCCATCACAGCCCCTTCTGTGGTGACAGCAATTCCTAGGTGAGGCTGACAATATGGGGGAGAAGGGCAGAGAGACTGAGGGCTGGAGGTCTTTGAGGACTCCGAAGGTCCAGGTGCCTAGGAGTTTGATCTGAAGGGTGTGGTCAGGGCATTAGCCGGACGCCTGGGGCTAGGAAGGGCTTCCTGCCTCCACCCTGCACGGCTGGGACCCTGGCCTGTCCCAGGAATTGGCAATGGGCCTCTTCCTGCAGGGCCCAGGCTGAGTCACAGACCTCCTGCTGAGTCACTCCGCTAGACTTGTGGATTGGTCCCCTCAGGCCTAGGACAAGGGTCACAGCCACCTGGACCCAGCCTGAGTCTCCCTGGACCCCAGATGGGCCAGGGCAGAGTGCTTTTCCTTCCCTGGAGGGGCCGGTTGCAGCCCACCCCTTGGTGATGTGCCAGCCAGGAGGCTGCCAGCCAGGAGGCTCACCTTCTGCACGCCCACACCCAGGGCCTGGGAGACCCCACCAGCGCCTCTCTCACCCTTGTATGTGTGACATCCGGACCCAAGATCAACCCCACTTGCTTTCTGCCCGGCCTTCTCGGCACGTGCCGAGTGTGCTCTTGGGTTGCCTGGATACTCACTCTTCAGGTGGCGTCTGGCTTCCTCTTTGCCCGTTCAGGAGACAGGTGTCCTCTTTGACCTGGGCTCTAGAACCTTCGTGTCATCGTGGAGTTGTCTTATTTGACCATTCTCAGCGTACTCTTTCCCACTGACTGTTCCCAGGGTGGAGACGTGGTCCCTTGAACCTGGAGCCTGCCCTAAACTTCCACCCTGGATACCCAGCCTGGTTCTAGAGCCTCTTGCCAGCCCAGGCAGGCAGGGTTATGGGCATGACCCCTCTTTTGGAGGCTTGGCCCTCTGAGGTCTGGCTGGGCAGGGGGTAAAGGAGCGTGATGGCCAAGAGCCTGGCCCCGGCTGCTGCCCTGGAGACGTGCCTGCCCGAAAATAGCAAGAATTTTAAAAATAACCGGCGGCTTTTGTTTGCCTTTTGCTTTAAAAGACATTTTTTTCCCTCTGCAAAGAGCTGTGCAGCAGCAGAAAGGTCAGGCTGCCTTGGCAGCTGAGCAGAGCAAGCGTGGCGGGGGAAGGGCTGAAGCCAGGGGTCTGTGCCCCCCTCCCGGGTCACACCGCGGGCATTGCTGTAGTCCTGGGAGCAGGGACCAGGTTGGAGACAGATGGGGACTGCTAGGGCACAGCCTTCCTGCCCGCCAGTGTCTGCACGTAGCCAGCCTTGGGGACAGCCGTCCAGGGCTACCCTGTGACAGACCGAGGCTTAGCTGGACAGGTAGATATAGGTCCAATGGACAAGTGCATCCCAGCGCAGGGGTAGACGTTTCCATCCCCCTAACCCTGCCCATTAGCGGCTTGGAACCATGTTTGTAAAAGTGCTCTCAGCTGGGAAAAATGCAGGGCCAGCTGACTGGGGAGGGCAGAGCCTCCAGCGAGGGTGCAGCCTGGGGTCGGGCCCAGGGAAAGGCGGGGGTGGGCCCCAGGGACTCATGAGGCCCAGGCTGCCGGCTCCCAGGAGCAACCAGTGCCCATGTCTGTTATGCCTAAGTTTACCTCTTGCTGTCCCTGGCCTGTCTTCTTCATGAGGGTCCCTCTGTTATTACTTGCTGACCTGGAGCCCCCTGGACCTCCAGTTTGGGGCCACAGGGCACCAGAGACCCAGGAACGAGGCTGGGCGTAAGGTTGTCCCTGGAGAGGCTCGAATCCCTCCTCAATTGGGTGGGGTGTCTCCCTGCCCTCCCCCCATAGGGAAGTGGATAATGACCTCAGAACTGGCAGCCGGTGAATAGGCCTGTGCCCCCACCCTGGAGAGATTCGATTGGCTCCACCCCTTTATTCCAGCAATGGTAGCACTCAGAGCCTATCTGGGGGCCCTGGTGCCCTACCTGCCTGGAGTCTGGGTAGCTTGGGTCTCCCCAGGCTAGAGCCTCAAAAGTCCATGGTTCCTCCACATGAGGTAGCAGGTAGCTTCAGGATGACTCACTGTGTGCTGGTGAGTTTTTGTCAACTTGACACAAATGTATGCATTCCTTGGAAGGTCTCTCTCTCTTTCTGTCTCTGTCTTTCTCTCTCTTTCTCTCTCTCTCTCGTTCTCTGTCTGTTTGTTTCTCTTCAAGACAGGATTTCTCTGTGTAGCCCTGGCTGCCCTGGAACTAGCTCTGTAGACCAGGCCGGCCTTGAACTCAGAGGCTGACTTGCCTCTGCCTCTTGAGTGTTGGATTAAAAGACTGCCCCCTGCCACGTGGATATGGGAATCGCTTCCCTGAGATTGGCCTGTGGGGCCTTTTCTTGATTGATGGCTGCTGTGGAAGAGCACAGCCCACTGTGGGTGGTGCCGCCCCTGGGCAGGTGGGCTTGGGTAACTTACGAAAGGTAGCTGGGCAGACCAGGGAAGCAAGGCAGGAAGCAGCGAGCGGCGTCTCTCAGTGTCTCTGCCTCAGTTTCCACATTGGTTCCTTCCTTTCCTCCCCAAGTTGCTCTCTGTTAATCTGTATCACAGCGGCAGAGAGCAGACTGCGAGAGAGATTGGTGTCAGAGCGGGCACTGCAGCGATGGGCCCGGCCCTGTGGGTTTTGTGAGGAGAAGGGGGAGAATCTTGGAGTTTGGGGCTCATAGCTTCATGAGCTGTCGTGAGACCTTCATAAGAATGCTGAGCGACTCGCAGATGGGGGAGCCCGGCTTGTGAAGGTTCAGAGGGAAGGGTGAGAGTCCTTCAGGTTGTGTTGGAGTCCTTTGTGTGGTATTTTCAAATCGATCTGGTTCCGGTCAGCTGAGACTGAAGAATCAGTTGTGATCAACAAAAAACCAGCCTCACTGTGTGAAAACTGCTTTCTGGGGACAACCAATGCTCATTGGCCGGAGCTGAAAAATCAGCCATTGATTTGTTTTTAAGAAGAGTCCCACATAACTGAGGTAACTGAAGTGTTCCTCAGGGTCAGCACACAGCAGCTGTGGTCCATGAGGTCGAAGCTGCTTCTTAAGCCAAACTTGTGTTAACAGTCTCCCACATGATACTCCTGGTTTTGGTGATATGAAAGCTATAGGATTGGAGCGGTCATGGAGAGCCCCTGAGACTTGTCATTGTGAGAGGCCAGGGGAAGCCATGGGTGAATGTGCAGTCTCAGTGGCAGCAGGGACTCTAGGGTTGAAGGGATCATGGGGAAAAGCTGGAAAGGAAAGGTTATGGTTTAATAGTGATGTCTTTGTGTGTCAAGAGGACAAGGGGTCAATTGTGCTGTTAGTTTTTGTCAGCTTGACACAAACCTAGACATCTGTGGGAAGAGGTAGTCTCAGCTGAAGAATTACTCCATCAGACAGGCCTGTGGGCATGTCTGTTTGAAATTTTCTTGATTAATGATTGGTGGGAGGGCCTAGGCAGGTGGACCTGGCTTATTAAGATAGCCGAGCAAGCCAGGGGGAGCCGGTAAGCCGCTCCTCCATGGTCTTTGCTTTAGTTCCTGCCTTGTGTCATGTTTTATCACAATGACAGAAAGCACACGAATACAAGCTGGAGCAGGGCTTCCCTCGCTCTCTCCCATGGAGTCCTACAGACCGGGTGACAGACGTTAGCCTGGTGATACGGGAGGAAAAGACCCCTATGCAGGCCAGGCTCAGCCTGCTCACACCGTTGGCCTTCTTAGCTCCATCACCTGGAGCAGATCCTAGGCCTGGATGGCTTCTCCCCTTGACTGGTCACCTTGCTCCAATTTCCAGGACTGTGGGGGTGCTTTCTTATCAGCTTTCAGACTTGTGGTCAGGCTGTGGAAGCCATTCCCTCCCCTTCCTCACAGAGAAGGGGCCGAGCCCCGAGTGGGTGCTGGTGGGCTGCCCAGAGGCATACAGGGAGAAGGCCGAGGCCAACCTGCGTCACTGTGGCTGAGCTGGGGCATGCAGATGGCAGGTGAGGTCAACTTGCAGGTGCTGCCCAAGAGTGAAGGAGGAGTGTTTGGGTGTATGTTTTTCTGGGCATGGAATCCAAGACCTCATTGATTCTTAACCAGTGCTCTAGGACCGAGCTGTAGCCCCAGTCCCAGGCAGTTAATGGGAAAATTGCCCAACAGCTTCATTTCTGACAGGCCAGTTCTCAACACAGGCGTGTGAAGAGCTTCCTGCTTCATCTTACGCTCGGGTTGATGTACTTTGTGTACTTCTCCAGACTGCAAAGCGACCTATGGGCAGAGATAAGATCGGTGGTACCAGAGAGTGAAGTTGGGGTGTCACAGGTGGCTCTCCGCAGGCAGTCAGGTAGTGAGGTGGGTTTGGGGGCGGCAGGTGCTTCAGCCTGTGAAGGGAGGACACTGGGGACATCGGGGCAGAGGTGGTTTGTGGGTCCACAATCATGAGAGCTTCTCTGAGGGGGCATCCTGTGACAGCTTGCCATGTAGAGCAAGCATGGTCAAGGCTGGGCTTGCCAGGCTGTGGAGGAGCTCCATCAAATCCCTGAAGGTTAGAATTAACAGTTCCAACATTGTTCAAAAATCTAGAATTCAGAGTGTCCCCTTGACTCTAGACAGAATCAAGAAGTTACTTCCAATGTAAAATGACAGCCTCATTCCTCTGTGAGACAGGGCCTCACAGTATAAACAGCTCTGGCTGTCCTGGAACTCACTATGTAGACCAGGCTGGCCTTGATCTCAGAGATCACTTCCCTCTGCCTCCCGAGGGCTGGGATTAAAGTGTGTGTCCCTATGTCTGGCTACATTCCCATTCTAAAAGGAAGGAACGGAAGCAGAGCGGGACAGTCATGAAGTCCTGTAGCTGTGTGCTCAACGCTTGAGTGCGTATGGCGTCCTTTGCGCTCTACCAGGCAGGTAGCCCCATCCAGATGCCTTGCTGTTTGCAGACGACATGGCCTCTCTGGATTGACTCTGCTTGGTGCCTGTAGCTTTTTTTTGCAGATCTTCCAAGTTCCTGGCATTGCCAATATCTGGGTCTTCACTGTAGTTTAGGCTTTGTTTGGAACACATAGTGTTGCCTGACAGGTTTTTCTCAGAAATCTTGGTAGATGCTTCCATGACCCCATAACTCTTACATTCTGCACCCCAGCAAATCTACGACTGTGGTGATGATGTTCTGTCACCAGCCTGAGCAATAGGTGGCCCTCAGCACTGTAGCTACAGTGGCCTGAGTGTGAGGTGCTTCCCTGGGTAGCCTTCTGCCAGCAGGCAGTAGAGCTCAGCATAAAGCCTTTCAGAAAGAGCATTTGCAGTTTCACACCGCGGAGTCTGGTGGAGTCGCCTCATCCCATCAAAGGCCCTCAGGGACCTTTCTTATTTTCCAAGCGCTGATTTAATTATATGTAAACAAGCTGGTACACTGTACAGTTTCACGTCTTCGCTTTGTTTTTTCTTTCTGATTCTGATTGGAAATCTGGCGAAAAGTAACCAGCAATAACCACGGCACCGCCTGAATGCTATGCTGTCTTGAAATTTACTCCTCAAAATTAATTGGTCCGTTTCTTTTGAATTTAGCCTCACCCACATCTTCAGGGCACAGGCAAAGCAGAGACAGATTCCTTGCTTAACGTAACACAGATGACCTCCAGTTCCGTTCCCATGGGATAATTGTTCCAGGCTGAAAGCTCATGGGTCTAGCTTTCAGTGTCCACATTTTGTTAAAAGATTTTATTTATTTGTATTTTATGTGTATGGGTTGTTCTGTTTGCTTGTATGTCTGTGCACCACTTACATGCAGTGGGGGTGAGGGCCTGGGGGGAATGGAGGCGGTGGTGGGGATGGGGGTGGTGGCGGTGGCCCAAGCTTTTAATCCCAGCCCCGGGGAGACAGAGGCAGGAGGATCTCTGTGAGTTTGAGGCCAGCCTGGTCTACAGAGTGCGTTCTAAGACAGCCAGAGTCACAACAGAGAAACCCTGTCTCAAAAAACAGAAACAAAAAATGTTTGCTCTTCAGTGCTCATAATACTAACGGGAACAAAGGACGCAAAGACTTATCTTGGCTCACTGTTTTAGGAGGTTTCAATCTGTCCCGGCAGGGAAGTTATGATAGAACCGCTCAGTTCATGGTGACAGCAGGTCAGTAAGCACAAAGCCTGCTGGGAACTAGGTCTTCAAAGTCCTGCTCCTAGTGGCCGCTTCCTCCAGCTAGCCTCACTTCCCTAAAGATTCCACACTTTCCTGAGAGCGTGTTGTCTCTGCATCACCCGAGAGTGGGAAGGTACGCAGAGGCCCGGTGCCTGGAGTCACACCCATTGCCCTCCTGCAGGTATTCCACGTGGCCTATGTGCTCATCAAGTTTGCCAACTCACCTCGGCCAGACCTCTGGGTGCTGGAGCGGTCCACAGACTTCGGCCACACGTATCAGCCATGGCAGTTCTTTGCCTGTGAGTGTCCCGCATGCAGGACTGGGGGTCCCTGCAGTGGAGCTTTAGTCCCCTCAAGGCTCCTGATGCCAAGCTTGTCCCTGTGGTGGCCCTGTCATCGGCCGTTACTGCCAGCACCACCTGGGGGGGATGGAGCTCATCGACTCCCTTGCTTGACATTGGACGTGGCTGGTGTCACGCTGATGGTACCCGGAGCCACTGGGCCATCTTAGGGCTCCTGGATTGGCTTAGGCTCAGGCAGCTCCCATGGTAACGAAGCAGCCCTGACAGCTGTGGGCTTGCTTCCCGTCAGCTTTGCTGCCTGTGGCAGGAGAAAGCTGGAGTCGTTGGCTTGCCCGACCACATGCCACCCTGACCAGTCATGTTGGCAGAGTGAGTGGGGATACTCTGATTAGACAGGCCTAGAGACATGTCCCAGAATTCCCTGGCCGAGAGTGGGAGAGAGGTGGTTGAAGACCGTGCCTGGGAAGAGGTTAAGGAACATCTGTTCTCTGGTATGTCCCAGGGAGAGGCCTGGGCAGTGGGGGAGTGAAGGCTCTGCAGCCTGGCCTTTCAATAACTCCTGCTGGCCACTAGGACATGGGATCCTGTTTCAGAGAGTGCAGGGAGCACAGGGTACGAGGTTGGGGCCCAGGGCGGGCCTATGTTCCTGGTAGCCATTGCTTCACTGCTCCCATTTCCCGCAGCTTCCAAGAGGGATTGTTTGGAGCGATTTGGGCCTCGGACACTGGAGCGCATCTCGCAGGATGATGATGTCATCTGCACCACAGAGTACTCTCGGATAGTGCCCCTGGAGAACGGCGAGGTGGGGTGCACGGCCGCGGTCCTATGGTCGCTGGGGGCGGGGGGGGGGGTGTCTCTGTGGCCAAACTTGGCCTCACCTGCCACGCCACCTGCAGATTGTGGTGTCCTTGGTGAACGGGCGGCCCGGGGCCATGAACTTCTCCTACTCACCGCTACTTCGAGACTTCACCAAAGCCACCAACATCCGCTTGCGGTTTCTGCGAACCAACACTCTGCTGGGCCACCTCATGGGCAAGGCGCTGCGGGACCCTACCGTTACCCGCAGGGTGAGCCGTGGGTATAGCTGAGCCGAAGGAAGCTCTGCTGCGTGGGGAGGTGTGGGTGGCGTGGTCAGGTGGCACCTGGCACTCACGGCCTCTACTGCAGTACTATTACAGCATCAAAGATATCAGCATCGGCGGTCGCTGTGTCTGTCATGGCCACGCAGATGTCTGTGACGCCAAGGACCCCTCAGACCCTTTCAGGTGAGACCTGTGACTGTCTACCCTCATCTGCCTACCTCACCAGCGCTGGCTTCCCGATGGGACCGCACTGACTGCTGCTCTGGGCTTCCATTTTCCCATCTGGAGGGGCTGTGCAAGCCTCAGGATGTCCTGATCCTGGGTGGCAGTGTGCTCTGAATCCCGCAGAGGCGGAGCTCCAGACCCAGGGCCTTTGGGACAGGCACACCCGTGTCCCTAAAGGGTTGCGCACTGTTTGCCAGGCAGCCCACCCCAGCTCTCCCACCCGTGTCTGGGACACAAAGACACTGCTGCCCTCTCCCATCACCTTTACCCCCACCAAGGGCCAAGCACAGGGACCACAAGTCTTCCCAGTCTAAAGTGCCCAGTGCTCACGTAGCCAGGGCCAGCCAAAGGCTCTGACCTCAGCCTGGCCCTGGCTCTGATGCATACAAGCTCCCATAACCCACCCAGAGCCAGTTTATTCAGCAGAACCCAGGCTCTGACCCGACCACCAGATACCATCACATAATTTGTACCTGAGTCTAGATCCCCTGGTGGCCTGACCCCAGTAAGCCCTTAACTAAGTGGGTGACTGGAGCCTGGCCCTGGGCAGGGCTCCCCATGGCCATTTTCCTCCTGGAAGCCGCTCACAGGGCATGGTCCTTCCCTCCTTCCTTTTTTCCTTTCTGTCATCCCTCTCTCCCTCCCTCCCCCCTGCAGCAGCTATGTTTTAGCTCCTAATAGACAAGGCTGTGTTCTTGGCATGAGCACACCTGTTCTGGGGAGGTAGCCAGCTCCCATCATCTCCACCCCCCAACCAGCTGTGAGTCGGAACAAAGCAGGGACAGGACTGGATAGGGCTGCATGGCAGAGCTGGTGGTGGGTATCCCACGATGAGATGCCCCTGTTCTAACCCTGTGCTGGTTGTCCGGGCAGCACACCCCAGCCCCACCCAGCCCCACCCCAGCCCCTGACACTCCCACAAGTTGTAAGCAGTTTCCCTTGCCTCTGAGGTCTTTGGTTCTATGTTGTGAGCTCAGTACAGGACCTTTGCTGAGGTCTTACAGCTTCACCAAGTGGGTGACGCTAAGACCCTGGGATGAGACTCCCCATCCCCCCCACAGTGACAGACACTGGGATCAGAGCTCACACCCCTCCCCCCCACATACACAAACAGTGACAGACACTGGGATCAGAGCTCACCCCCCCACACACACAGTCACAGACACTGGGATCAGAGCTCACCCCCCCACACACACAGTCACAGACACTGGGATCAGAGCTCACCCCCCCACACACACAGTCACAGACACTGGGATCAGAGCTCACCCTTACACTGAGATGAGAGCTCACCCCCCACCCTGTGACAAAGGCGTCTCCTTCAGAGGTGGCTGCTGGATCTTAAGCAGACGTGGCATGGCGGTCCCAGCTCCAGACACTGCCAATTGCCCTGGGAAATTAAATGCCAAGTGGGAGTCCAGCTCCTTATGGCTGGGAATGGATGGAGCCTGTTCGAAAATCAAATTAGCCTTGGAGTGGGGCCCCAGGAAGCTGGGCGTGTCCACCTGCTGGGAGAGGTCCACCATTGTGCCTGTCTCACATGCTTGGGTCCCTTCAGGGTGTGAGGAATGGTGCCTGCTGGCGTTTCCCCAGAGCCGCAGACTTCCAACAAAACAGTATCACCCAGCTCCATCACAGCCAGTGCTCTCGACCAGCCAGTGCGTCTTCCTACGCCGTTCATCAGTCTCTGATTCCTCTCCAGAGAGGGGTATTCTGATCCTCCAGCTGGCTCTTTGCTCCTTTCCCTGTCACTCAATGCCCGCCCCCACTTGTCCACACCATGGCTTCTGCCTCTGATGGCGAAGTCTTGTGCGTGCTGAGCTTCATCCAAGCCCCACCCCCACCCCAGGCTACACAGCTGTGTAGCTGTGGCTGTCCTGGAGCTTGCTCTGTAGACCAGAGATCCTCCTGCCTCTGCCTCCCGACGCCACCACACCCAGCCCCGTGCAGCATGCTTGTCTTAACTCTAGTCTGGGTGGACTTCCATCTTCCTGTCTTGGCCTCCAGAGCAGCAGGGATTATAGGCTGTACCACAAGACCCGGCAGGCTAGCCTGGCTCGGTCAGATCCAGACGGGATACCCTGGCACCGCCCCGTGTGGCCTGGTCCTCAGCCCCATGAAGCTCCCACCTGGGACATTCACTCTCAAAGCCTCGGTCACCCTCTTCCACTTCTTGTTCTCACGGCCCTTCCTGCCCTGGGACTCTACTTCCTGTTTTCTGGAGTGCACCCCACTTCCCGGGTGACCACCTGTCAGTCTTTAGAAGGTGTTGCTCCCTAGAGGATGGCGGGCTCTGGCTCGATGGCTGCACCTGAGGTCTTCAGAGTTCTTTACCTGGGTCAGCATTGGGCATGCCTCCAGGTCAGGTCCCTGGGCTGTTACTGCAAGCTACTGCCATGTTTTCCGGGCTCTTCTGTGCTCCCTGTGTCTAGTCGCCAGTGTGGAGGGTGTATGTGGGGGTGTCGTGGGCTTTGCTTCTGGTTCTGAGGCCTAGGAATGCGTGGGTCTCTGTTAACTGGGTGGCCATGGCCTCCTCCCCCTCCTCTGTGCTCCCGGCCCTCCTCCCCCTCCTCTGTGCTCCCAGCCCTCTTCCCCCTCCTCTGTGCTCCCAGCCCTCCTCCTCTGTGCTCTCACCAGGTGAGTATGGGAGCAGCACACCTCCTGTCTGAGACCATCTGTGTTTTCCACTGTCTTCCCAGCAGCTTTTCCAGTGACTCCCTCGGGGAGCCTCCGCCGGCTCTGTCCTGCTCTTTACCTAGCCCACTGAGAATCTTTAATTTCCTTCTTTCATTAATTTTTTAAAAATTTATGAACGTTTGGCCCACATGCGAATATGTGCACCACACGTGTGCTTTGTATTTGAGGCCAGAAGAGGGTGTCAGAGCCCCTGAGCCGGAGTTACAGATGGTTGTGCGCCACCATGTGGGTGCTGGGAATCAAACCTTGGTCTTGGAAGAGCAGTGAGTGATCTTAACCACTGAGCCGTCTCTCCAGCCCCAGACTTGGTTTTGAAAGTCGTACTGTGCAGCCCTGGCTGTCCTGGGATTCACTGTGTGGATGAGGATCGCTGCCCCTGCCCCCCAGCTGCTAAGGCTAAAGCCGTGCCTTACCACGGGTGACTTGTGCTTTTTTAATTCTAGAAGTTCTAACTAGTCATTTTCCCCATCGTCCTATTTTTAGATTTCTTTGTTTATAGTTGTCTGAAACATTCTTTCACAGCTACCATTGCTCCATTAAATGGAGTTCCTGGGCCCAAATCTGCTCCGTGTGGCATCTGCCGACCAGGGTGGTTACTCCTTTGCAAGGCATCCTAGGGGCTCCGCTGTGACTAGGGAGAAGCCCCCCCAGAAGGCAGTCGTAAGGGTTTGCCAGTTGGCCAACCTCTACCACACAATGCTAACTTCTCTTACTAGCTCAGGGTGCCTTAACCATGTAAGTACTCAGAAGTGAGACCCACTGGAGACCCTTGGCGCTCCCTCTGTTGGGTTAGGCTAGATGGCTGTGGATTATTTGTACTGACAGGTAGTTTGCTTGTCCCTCCTCCATTGAGGCTAAGGCTTTTCCAGAAGCCTTTGGGATGGGAGGGGAAGTAGGGTTGACTCCCAAGGCCCTGGGACACCCTCCCCAACTGGTGATCCATGGGAGTAGACCTTGGTGATCTGAGGCTCTGAATTTTTGGTATGCACAGATAGGCTCTGGCTTCTTGCTGGAGAAATGCACAGGCGCCCTCTGAGCTGGCTGTGACCCTGCCACACGTTGGTGGAATCCAGGAGGTGTTGGTTTATGTAGAGCAGCTGCCCCAGCCTTGTCCTCAGCTCCAACCAGCTGTTCCCCTGCCCACTGGGACAGCAGGCAGGCCTCCAGCCTCTGGAAAGAGGAAGCGGTTTTTGGCTACTTGCCCCAGGGGAGATGCCCTAGATATATGGGGGTGTCTGGCTGACACAAGGATTTCACAGGCTGAATGAGATCCAGGTCTCTGTGGGGAACCAATGTGTTCCCCCCTTAGGACTGATCAGGGTTTGGGCCCAGGCAGTATTGCAAGGGCCAAGGCTTCACCTCTGCTAAGCTCTAGGCCCCACCCCACTCTCTTCTGTTTCCCACTCTCCACATGAGGCTGTCTCTGAGATCCCTTCCTGCTGACAGAGGGAGTCTCTCCTTGTCTCCTTCCCTCTGCCCATTCTCTGAGGCTCAAGCCATGTTTAGAGTCACTGGGATGGGAGTAGAGAGTCTGGACCAGAACTCGCTGCGTGACGGCTGGGAACAGGCGGAGGGGAGCCTGTGCCCACACGGGCCAGCGCCCAAGGACGTACCACCCACTCAGTCTCCAGCCCTCTGCTCTGGGGTGGTCCTCACGCCTCCGTGTCTCTTCATAGGCTGCAGTGTGCCTGCCAACACAATACATGTGGAGGCTCTTGTGACCGATGCTGTCCAGGCTTCAACCAGCAGCCGTGGAAGCCCGCCACTACTGACAGCGCCAATGAGTGCCAGTGTGAGTGTCCCGGCTCGTGGGGACTGCCAGCACCCATGGAATATGTCCCGGGGGTTCCAGGGACAGGGACACGCTAACCGTTGGCCCTGACCCTACAGCCTGCAACTGCCACGGCCACGCCCAGGACTGCTACTACGACCCTGAGGTGGACCGGCGCAACGCCAGCCAGAACCAAGACAACGTGTACCAGGGTGGGGGCGTCTGCCTCGACTGCCAGGTGGGCTAGGCAAGGGCCGGCTGGGTGCAGGCGGGCCCATGTGATGGGGATGCCAGGACTCAGCACGCTCTGTCTCCCCAGCACCACACCACGGGCATCAACTGCGAGCGCTGCCTGCCTGGCTTCTACCGGGCCCCCGACCAGCCGCTGGACTCCCCCCACGTCTGTCGCCGTGAGTAGAGCTGTGTTCTAAGACTTGGAGGCTGAGAGTCTCAGGATGTGGCTGGGGGAGGATTTGGGAAGTCCCAGTGTCTCAGCTGCTGTGTCTCCCAGACCTCCCCACCCTCGGAGGCCAGAACATAAGTCCCCATCATTTCCTGACTTCCTTATCTCTGGCGGCTCCTCAGGCTGCCACTGTGAGTCAGACTTCACGGACGGGACATGCGAAGACTTGACAGGCCGCTGCTACTGCAAGCCAAACTTCACGGGAGAGCAGTGTGCCGCCTGTGCCGAGGGCTACACTGATTTCCCGCGCTGCTACCGTGAGGACCGGCTAGGAGCTTGGGGTGGGGATTGGTGGGAAGGCCCAGGGGTTGCTGCCTGATCCCAAGGACCTGAAAGGGTGGAGGGCCCAGAGCCCTGGGGTGGTCTGCAGTACGGGAGCCAGACAGCTCGCCCAGCAGACCTGTTGATGTGTGTGATGTTCACCCCTTCAGCTGTACCCACGTTTCCCCACAATGACACCAGAGAGCAAGTACTGCCTGCTGGACAGATCGTGAGTAAGTACCCTGAGGTTGTCAGGGCTTACAGGAAGAAGCTACGCACACAGGATCAGTTTTTACCTTAGTTACTTTTTGTTTAGTCTGTTCAATTTAGAAATTTGTGTGTGTGTGTGTGTGTGTGTGTGTGTGTGTGTGTGTGTGTGTGTCTGCCTATGCCTGGTGCCCTTGAAGGCTGGAGCCGGTCTCAGATTGGGATCGCCTGGTCCTGGGGTTCTGAGCCACCGTGTGAGTCTGGGACCTGGACCCTGGTCCTCTGCAGGAGCAGCCAGTGCTCTTAACTGCCGAGCCCGGCCTCCACCTTGTGCTTGGGAACAGCCCTCCTGGTGCTGCTCACAGCTCTCCAGAGTCCCACCGTGGTCTGCACCCCAGCAAACACAAATAAGCCTCTCCACACGTTCCAACCTCCGTGTCTGTGTGTGCTCGTTCTTATAAACACTGCCGTGAAGCACGCACGCTGTTTAGGGACTGTGTCTTCTCCCGTAAACATGCCCTTTCACAGCCCGGGTTGTGTAGACACAAGGAGGTGGAGTGAACCACCTGCCTGCCCTCCTGCCCAAAGGATGCTGTGACAGACATCCAGGCTCAGCGACTTCATGGTCTGTCTCCACGGGGCGTTTCCTAGAAGTCAGAAGGCCCTGGCTCACCACCCGTGCACAGTTTGTGGCCTTTTGACCAGGTTGCCAACTTGCTTTCCTAACATAGGACAGATAGATGCTGGTGCTCTGGCCGTGTGTGCAGCTGCTGGCTAGACCGCGGCCGACCTGCTCAGTAGTAGCCTCCGCTGCCGGCTCGTGTGGAGACGTCTCTGACAGGGAGGAGACCTCTCTGACCGGCTGCCTTCTCGGTGTTTCTGGGTTTGGGATGCATCTTTTTTCTTGTTTTGGTTTTTTGAGACAGTGTTCCTCTGTTGTAACCCTGGCTGTCCTGGAACTCACTCTGTAGACCAGGCTGGCCTCGAACTCACAGAGTTCTGCCTGCCTCTGCCTCCTGAGTGCTGGGATTAAAGGTGTGTGCTGCCACTTCCCTGCAGGGGATTCGTCTTTCGGATGACGTCATTCTTTGTATCCTCCTCGAACAGGATGCTGAGCTCGGCTTCTGCGTGTCCATGTGGCGTCCAGGCTTTGAGCTGCGTTTCTTTAGCTGATTTGGAATGCCTGTGGCCCTCACCTTCCAGTGCTTTCCTTGTGACCTGTCCACCCACCCCCCTGCCTCTCTTTTTTTTCTTCGTTTTTCTGGCCCTAGAAGCTCTGTCTCACTGGGTTTGGTGCTTTGGGAAGGGCAGTCACCGGACACGCTGACGCCCTAGCTGCTGTCAGTCTGGGGCTCACCTGGGCTCTCACTTTCTTCTTCTTCGTGTGACTTTTGCGGCTAGAGCACGTGCTGCCGTTGGGCTATGCCCTCGCTAGCGGTTCAGGGGCTTGCTGTCTGTATTCTGATGACGTGGCTACTGCTGCGTTCTCCACCGGTCAGGAACAAAAGTCAGAAGATGTCCACAGTACTCTTTGCTGCGTGATCTTGGCACCTGGTGGCCTTTCTTCCTTCCTCCCAACTCCCCAAAATGGTGAAGAAACCAGAAGTTTCTGTCTGGCTTGTTAGTTTGGTCTTGTTTTCCCTGCGTTTGTGCTTTTGTTAAATGGGAACCTACATTAAGAACTGTGACACGCCGAGTTGTGGCGATGCACACCTTTAATTCCTGTGCTTGGGAGGCAGGGGCTGGCAGATCTCTGAGCTCGAGGCCCGCCTGGTCTACAGAGCAAGTTCAGGACAGCCATGACTGTACAGAGAAACCCTCTCTTGAAAAACCAAAAATTTAAAAAAAATAAAGAACCGAGACACACGGGTAGCTGGAGAGCTGTTTTTGTTTTGGCTGGCCTGCAACTAGCTACGTAGACCAGGCTGGCTTTGAACTCACAGAGCTCTGTAGACTTTGCTTCCCAAGTGTGGGGTTGAAGGCGTGTGCCACCACACCTGGCCAGATGGATGTTTTTATTTTGCAGCTCATTGTCTTCCTAACGTACCAACTTTGGGAGTTTTCCTTAGATTCTAAGTGCGCTAAGAATGTGACTGTGTGTGGAGAAGCTGGCGCTCCAGGTGGGAGGGCCGCGCCCAGCCTGTCTAGCCTCCTGCTCCCTCTTCCCTCCTAGATTGCGACTGCAGCGCCTCGGGGACCCAGGGCAACGCCTGCCGGAAGGACCCAAGGCTGGGACGCTGCGTGTGCAAACCCAACTTCCAGGGCGCGCACTGTGAGCTCTGTGCGCCCGGGTTCTATGGGCCTAGCTGCCAACG
This sequence comes from Cricetomys ansorgei, assembly GCA_026225945.1. Classification (NCBI taxonomy): domain Eukaryota; kingdom Metazoa; phylum Chordata; class Mammalia; order Rodentia; family Nesomyidae; genus Cricetomys; species Cricetomys ansorgei. Next base: position 10,624,704 of record JAMJFZ010001249.1, on the reverse strand, counting down.
TGAGTTCGGCCCCCTTACCCTCCCGTGAGGTGCCCCGCACTCGCTGGGCATCGACCGACCAGTTGCTCCTCTGTCTGCAGCATGCCAGTGTTCCAGCCCCGGAGTAGCCAATGGGCTCTGTGATCCGGAATCAGGCCGGTGTACATGCCGCACAGGCTTTGAGGGGGATGGGTGTGATCGCTGTGCCCTTGGCTACTTCCGCTTCCCTCTCTGTCAGCGTGAGTGGCACCCCCCTGTGTGGGCATAGAGGGGAAGTTGCCCCTGCTGGGGTCCCTAGTAACACATCCCCCTTGCAGTGTGTAGCTGCAGCCCTGCAGGGGCCCTGTCTGAAGGCTGCGACGAGGCTGGCCGTTGCCAGTGCCGACCTGGGTTTGACGGCCCTCACTGTGACCACTGCCTCCCAGGCTACCATGGTTACCCTGACTGTCACGGTGAGCAGAGAATCAGGGCACAAAGGGGTCAGGGCATCCCCACAGGATCAGGGTCTGACCCCCATCTCCACCCATAGCTTGTGCCTGTGACCCCCGGGGGGCCCTGGATCAGCACTGTGGAGTGGGCGGGTCGTGCCGCTGTCGTCCTGGCTACACAGGCACCGTTTGCCAGGAGTGCAGCCCCGGCTTCCACGGCTTCCCCAGCTGCAGCCGTAAGTTTCTTGGGAGAATGGGAGGAGGGTAAGTCCTAGGCCGACCTGGTGCCTACACACCGGCTTCACCCCGCAGCCTGCCACTGCTCTGCGGAAGGCTCCTTGCATGCAACCTGTGACCCTGCAACCGGGCAGTGTAGCTGCCGGCCCCGAGTGACAGGACTGCGTTGCGATGTGTGCGTGCCGGGCGCCTATAACTTCCCCTACTGCGAAGGTAAGCTGGGCCCCGGGCAGCAGAGGGCGGCGCTGACGTGCGATCTGTGTGCTGCTCACAATGTGTGTGCGTCTAGGGACTGTTCTGTGGCTCTATCCGTGTTGTTGTCTGATGTTTCCGTGTGCCATGTGTATGCCTGTGCTTTGTGAATGTTCATGCAGCTAGTCATGTGACTACTCTGTGTGCCTGTTACCTGAGCGCCTTTGTGTGTGAGTGTTCATGTGTGTGCACAATGCTGTGACATGTGACTCCTCTGTCCTGTTACATGAGCGCCTTTGTGCGTGGGTGAGTGAGTGTTCATGTGTGCCCACATGTCTGACATGTGACTCCTCTGTCCTGTTACATGAGCGCCTTTGTGTGTGGGTGAGTGTTCATGTGTGCGCACATGCCTGCGTGACATGTGACTCTCCTCTGTCCTGTTACATGAGCGCCTTTGTGTGTGGGTCAGTGTTCATGTGTGCGCACATGCCTGGTGACATGTGTGCGCACATGTGGTGACATGTGACTCCTCTGTCCTGTTACATGAGCGCCTTTGTGTGTGGGTCAGTGTTCATGTGTGCGCACATGCCTGGTGACATGTGACTCCTCTGTCCTGTTACATGAGCGCCTTTGTGTGTGGGTCAGTGTTCATGTGTGTGCACATGCCTGTGACATGCTGTGACCACTTACCACATGGTGGAGGAGCATGTGTGGAAACAGAGAGGTACATGTTTCATGCCTGTTCACAGCCACAGGAGGGACTTGGGTTCTGTGTGGGGCTGGGAAGCCCTTGACCTTGGGGTCAGTCACTGAGGAGTGACCAGGCTTGGTTCTCGCTCTACAGCTGGCTCTTGTCATCCTGCTGGTCTGGCCCCGGCCAATCCGGCCCTTCCTGAGGTGAGCACAGGATTGCCCATGGTGCAGGGTTTGTCAGGGGACCCAGCACAAGCTAAAAGTCCAAAGCCCAGAGAGACTCTCTGCTGCCTGCTGCTCGTTGGCTGTGGTACCCTCAGGACCTATTCACTGGTTCTGCTGGTCCTTGATTTTCATTCTGGGTGCTGCCAAGCATGGGGCAGGGCAGGTGAGGGGCTTCGGCCCTCTTCTGTCCCTTGAGGGACTCCAGGGCCCTTTGGAGGGGACGGCAAGGACCACTGTGACCACGTTTTATCCTCTCCAAGGCACAAGCTCCCTGTACGTGCCGGGCTCACGTGGAGGGGCCAAGCTGTGACCGTTGTAAACCTGGTTACTGGGGGCTGAGTCCCAGCAACCCTGAAGGCTGCACGCGTGAGTCCTCCACAGCGGGATGATTAGGGATTTGAGAGGTAGACTCCAGGACCTCCTGTCCCCCAGGGCTCTTAATCCTGTTCTGCACTCCCCAGGCTGCAGCTGCGACCCACGAGGGACCCTGGGTGGAGTTACCCAGTGCCGGTCGGTGCGTCAGTGTCAGGGTCAGGGCTGGAGTCTGGGGGAGAGGGATCTCTGGACAAGGCTCACTTCCTGTTCCTCCCCAGGGCAATGGGCAGTGTTTCTGCAAGGCCCATGTGTGTGGCCAGACCTGTGCAGCCTGCAAGGAGGGCTTCTTCGGCCTGGATCATGCCGACTACTTTGGCTGCCGTAGTAAGTGCTCACATGCTGGCCCCTAGGCTTTGTCTATGATGTACCTTGCGCCCTGGAAGACAGGCCCAGGAAGGTACAAGTGGCTCAGGCAGGGAGGGGTCTCACTCTGGCAACAGCAAGAGGACCAGATGTTCAACTGGTCCCTGGCCAGCTCTGTGCGGTGGTAGCTCTGCCCTGATACATGGCTCTTTGCTCCATCTTGGGCTCATAGCAGACATCACTAATCCATCCCAGATCCCTTGCCTCTGGCCCCCAAGCAAACTCTGAGGGTGGGTAGGTGCCTATAAGGCCTAACCTGGAGGATTGTGAGGGAGACCCCTGAGGCTGCTGGGGGCTAGGCAGCCTCTGGTCCTTTTCTCTCCCCACGCAGGCTGCCGCTGTGATGTTGGTGGTGCCCTAGGCCAGGGCTGTGAACCAAGGACAGGTGGCTGCAGATGCCGCCCTAACACCCAGGGCCCTACCTGCAGCGAGTAAGTCCCTTCGGCTGGCTGGGCCTGGGTTGGGGCAGCAGCATGCACAGTGCCCTATGCTCTCTCCAGGAGCCCACAGGGTACCCGCTACCCTTTGGAAATCTGGGTGGCCGTGTAGGGCCAGAGCCTGTCCCACCCAGGCACCTGTTCCATGGCAGGCCAGCAAAGGACCACTACTTGCCAGACCTGCACCACATGCGGCTGGAACTGGAAGAGGCGACCACCCCCGACGGCCACGCTGTGCGCTTTGGCTTCAACCCCCTGGAGTTTGAGAACTTTAGCTGGAGAGGCTACGCACACATGGCGCCTATCCAGGTGGGCCGTGCTGCCTCCTCCCAGGGCTGGGTGCCGGGTCTCCTGGGGTGGCCGGCGGAGCAAGCGGCACCACGGGATCTCGGGACCCGGTCAGCGATGGCTAGAGAGGTGACCCCGTTCTCACACCCGCCACAGCCCAGGATCGTGGCCAGGCTGAACGTGACCTCCCCTGACCTCTTTCGGCTGGTCTTCCGATATGTCAACCGCGGACCTACGAGCGTGAATGGGCGGGTCTCCGTGCGTGAGGAGAGCAAGCTCTCCAGCTGTGCCAACTGTGAGTAGGGTCTGCTCACCCATCCCAGGCCATGTATATGGCGGACGAAGCCTTGACCGTCTTCATCCCTCCCCGTGGGAGGTGCACGTTGTGTGGGGGATGGGGGATACAGCCTGGGTGGCTGAGGACTGAGCCCAGGCACCTGACGCTCCCCACCCCAGGCACAGAGCAGAGCCAGCCGGTGGCCTTCCCACGCAGCACAGAGCCTGCCTTTGTCACCGTGCCCCAGAGGGGCTTCGGGGAACCCTTTGTGCTGAACCCTGGCGTCTGGACCTTGCTGGTGGAGGCCGAAGGCGTACTCTTGGTGAGGCGAGGGCCAGGGCAGGGTGGGGCAAGTCCTGGGCCCAGAGCCTCAGGACTCACCTCCTACCTCTCCCAGGACTACATGGTCCTACTGCCCAGCACCTACTATGAGGCAGCTCTCCTACAGCATCGGGTAACCGAAGCCTGTACCTACCGGCCCTCAGCCCTGCACGCCACAGAGAAGTAAGGTCCCGCGGGATGAGTGGGGCTGGCTCCCGGGCGGACCTGTGCTGACCTCAGGCTGTATTCTCTAGCTGCCTCCTCCATGCGTACCTACCCCTGGACGGCTTCCCTTCGGCAGCTGGAACTGAGGCCCTGTGTCGCCGTGACAACAGCCTGCCCCGGCCCTGCCCCACAGAGCAGCTCAGCCCTTCGCACCCACCACTGGCGACCTGCGTTGGCAATGATGTGGGTATCTGAGGGCCTATGGAGGGGTAGGCGCTGCAGGCCTTGGTCTGCAGGAGGGTCCTGTCTCAATGGCATAGTGGGTGCAGGGCAGGATTGTGAATGGCGGAGCTGCTGTGCGTGGCCCAGGGTGGCTCCTGCTGTCCCCAGCAGACACTGAGTGTGAAGGGGAACTCACCTAGCTCTTCTGCTTCCTCCGTGACCTGGATCGGCCCTGGATCACCCCTCTCCTCTTGCTTGGAGATGCCCTGGGCACCAAGACCTAGCCATAGGCAGCTGTGGGAAAGATGGGGACCATGAGCCTCTGGTCACTCTACCCTCCCTCAGGTGGACGTCCAGCTTGAGATGGCAGTCCCTTGGCCAGGCCGATATGCTCTGGTGGTGGAATATGTCAGTGAGGATTCACACCAGGAGATGGGTGTGGCTGTGCACACCCCTCAGAGAGCCCCACAGCAAGGGATGCTCACCCTCCAACCCTGCCCATACAGGTGAGCTTAGAGCAGGAGAGGCTGATGGGAGGACTCTGCCCGGGGCATCCCAGTTAACATCCACCACCCCACCCCACCCCCACAGCTCCCTGTGCCGGAGTCCAGCTCGGGATGCACAGCATCGCCTGGCCACCTTCTACCTAGACTCCGAGGCCAGCATCCGGCTCACAGCTGAGCAGGCTCACTTCTTTCTGGTAAGAAGCCCCTGAGCCCTTGCCCCAGGGCAGCTGTCTCCAGCGTGTTTTTAAAATGTATAAAAGAGAACAGAGCCTTCGGGTTCCAGGAGCTGCACGGTGGTATTTGGCCTGCTTATTACTATTTGCCCATGAAGGGGCTTATGAAGATTTGGACCTGCTGTTGGTCTCTGAGCCGAGAGACCCCAAGATAGAGATGGGTGGATGGAGGCAGAGTAGACAGATATGGGGTACCACGAGGGTTGGGGGACAAGCCCTAGAAACTGTCACCGGTTCTGCATCCAAGTGTGGGCTCCAGGCAGAAGCCAGGAGTGACTGAGTCTAGGCTCAGTGGACTCCTGGGGCCTTGACATGCAGGACTGGGGGCCTGGAGGGTGGTAGAGGGGCAGACAGGAAGGATGGTGAGGCCCCCGGGGGCAGGGCTGCCCTCAGCTGCCCAGGGAACAGAACATGTCCTCTGCCCACAGCACGGCGTCTCCCTGGTGCCCGTGGAGGCGTTCAGCGCAGAGCTCCTGGAGCCCCGGGTCCGCTGTGTGAGCACTCACGGCTCCTTCAACCCCAGCAGGTAGTGGCGCTGGGGGTGGCCAGGGCGGGTAGCAGGGCCTGTGCGCCAGGAGACGGTACTCACTCCCGGTGCTTCCCAGCGCCGCCTGTCTGCCCTCCCGCTTCCCGAAGCCTCCGCAGCCCATCGTCCTGAAGGACTGCCAGGTCTTGCCGCTGCCTCCGGACCTCCCTCTGACCCAGTCACAGGAGCTCACTCCAGGTGCACCCCCTGCCGGGCCACAGCCTCGGCCCCCAACTGCTGTGGACCCAAATGTCGAACCCACCTTGCTGCGCCACCCACAGGTGAGGCCTCAGGCCAGACCGAAGCCTGCACGGGGCTCTGGGTTCCGATCCTACGCCACCCCGTGACAGATGTTCCTGACAGCAGCAGGCCAGCTGTTCCCCTCTCTGACCACTCACTGGAGACTTTTCCTGCAGGGCACTGTGGTCTTCACCACCCAGGTGCCCACCCTGGGCCGCTACGCCTTCCTACTCCACGGCTACCAGCCGGTCCACCCCACCTTCCTGGTGGAGGTACTCATCAATGGTGGCCACGTCTGGCAGGGTAAGTGGCCAAGTGCACCACCGTGACAGGGGAGCCTAACCTGGCTGCTGTCAGTTTCCAAACGAGGTCCCCTTGGGCCGCGGTGAGCCGTGCCTTCACCTCGCCTACCCACACTCTTGCACCCCAGCACCTGTTCCCTGATTAGGGTTCTCCGTTTCTATCACAAGCGGTGAGACAATTGTTTATTAAGATGCTGGGGGACTGGTCACTAGTCCACGAGGGTGGTCCTGTGTGCGTGGGGATAATTCACAAAGGATGAGGCCTGGTCTCAGGCTGCTGTAGGCGCTCTGCCTGCGTCCCTCACGTCTGTGCCCTACGCCAAGGCGAGGCAGCCATGCAGTTAGAGTGAGTGGTCTTGATTGGAGGCCTGACCTTCCCGTTTTGACCCCTTGCCAGGCCATGCCAACGCCAGCTTCTGCCCACATGGTTATGGCTGCCGTACCCTGGTGCTGTGTGAGAGTCAAGCTATGCTGGATGTCACAGACAACGAGCTCACCGTGACCGTGCGTGTGCCAGAAGGCCGGTGGCTCTGGCTGGTGAGGCCTAGTGTCCCATTTGCAGGGTAGTCTTTTCTCTATGCCTGGCACATGTCTGTGTGTCCGGCCCGCGTGTATCGCCTCCTGTCAGGGTCTCCTCTCCCGAGTGCACCATGGGAGGCTCTCGAGGGGCCCTGAGACTGAGCCACGGAGCCCAGCAGTAGAGAGGCCTTCCCAGAGAAGCGCAGCCTGGGGAGGGGACGTGAGCAGAAGCTTCGACTTGTCTCTTCGCTTTTCCCAGTCTCTGTGACCCGCTTCTTCCTGAGCAGCCTGCGTGCCTGACTAGGACGGCCATAGCCTGGCCGTAGCCTGTGCGAGGGGCTGCCTCGTTACCTGTACCCGCCTACAGGCTGTCCACACTCCCCCAGCTTGCAAAGGTGACCAGGTCTTGTTCCCTAGGACTACATACTCATTGTCCCTGAGGATGCGTACAGCTCCAGCTACCTCCACGAGGAGCCCCTGGACAAGTCCTATGACTTCATCAGCCACTGCGCCTCCCATGGCTACCACATCAGGTGGGCTGGGTGGGGCAGGACGGGGGAGTCTGGGTGTGAGGGTCAGGCCAGGAGCCAGCCTGACCCGGCGCCCCAATGCAGCCCCAGCAGCTCCTCTCCGTTCTGCCGGAACGCTGCCACCTCCCTGTCTCTCTTCTACAATAATGGGGCCCTACCTTGTGGCTGCCATGAGGTGGGTGCCATAAGCCCCACCTGTGAGCCCTTTGGGGGCCAGTGTCCCTGCCGGGGCCACGTCATTGGCCGAGACTGCTCCCGCTGTGCCACCGGCTACTGGGGCTTCCCCACCTGCAGGCGTGAGTACCCAGCGCTCAGCGCATCGGAGCCAGCATGCTGAATCCCAAGGTCTTCCTGGGGGGTGGGGTGTACCCCAGGCCCGCGGGGCATGGTGATTCAGGGAACATTCCAGAGCCTAGCAGACTAGTCCTGTCACCTCTGTCTGTACGCCTCAGGCAGCCAGCGGCCTGGGTAAAGTACGCCCGCCTCGTGAAGCAGGTGGCTAGTAGCCCCCGACAATGGCGCTTTTGACTGTTCCGTCAAAGGAACTATGTGAGGCATAGGAGCCTGGAAGGGGAGGAACTAGGGTGCCCCCGGCCTTCCCCACCACATCCTCGTGGGCTGTACCGGGGCCTGAATGGGGCACAGGGCTCATCTGATGATACCCCACCCAACAGCCTGTGACTGCGGGACCCGCCTGTGTGACGAGCTCACAGGTCAGTGCATCTGCCCGCCACGCACCGTCCCCCCGGACTGCCTGGTCTGCCAGCCACAGAGCTTCGGTTGCCACCCCTTGGTTGGCTGTGAGGAGTGTAACTGCTCAGGGCCTGGTGTCCAGGAGCTGACAGACTCCACCTGTGACGTGGATAGTGGCCAGTGCAAGTGAGTGGGCAGGACCTGCGGGGTCTCGGGTCAGGGGGCCCTGCCCACCCTCGGGGTCTCGGGTCAGGGGACCCTGCCCACCTGCGGGTCTCGGGTCAGGGGGTCCTGTCCACCCGCGGGGTCTCGGGTCAGGGGGCCCTGCCCACCTGTGGGTCTCGGGTCAGGGGGCCCTGCCCACTCTGCGTTTCAGAAGACTCTCTGGCCTGGGCCCCTGTGGGCTCTGGATGATCCAGGGCTAGATGGGGCTCACCTCACCTTTATCCTCACACAGATGCAGACCCAACGTAGCTGGGCGTCGCTGTGACACCTGCGCCCCAGGCTTCTTTGGTTACCCCAGCTGCCGCCCCTGTGACTGCCATGGGGCAGGCACTGTGGCTAGTGTATGCGACTCCCTCACAGGCCAGTGCCACTGTAAGGTGAGCTGTGTCTTGTGTGGCCCCTTCCTGCATCATCTGCTTCCTGTCATCATTGTCTTCGGCAACCTGCCTGGGCAGGCCCGGCTTCCTGGAGGCTTTTGTGGGGAAGGTGTAAAACTGATCTATGGTCTGACCCTCAGCACACAGCCAAGTGACCTTCATTGTCCCGTGCCCTTAGGAGAATGTACAGGGCTCAAGATGTGACCAGTGTCGCCTGGGAACCTTTTCCCTGGACGCAGCTAACCCCAAGGGCTGTACCCGCTGCTTCTGTTTCGGGGCCACCGAGCGCTGCGGGAGTTCTAACCATGGCCGCCATGAGGTATCCTGCCCTAGCCTGGGACCGATCTGAAATGGGAGCCACTGAAGGGGTCCGGAATGCAGGGCAAAGCCAAGTACCCACCCTGTGACCCCACGTGTGTGCTCACAGTTCGTAGACATGGAGGGCTGGGTGCTGTTGGGCAGTGACCGGCAGGTGGTACCGCACGAACGGCGGCCTGAGATGGAGCTGCTCCACGCAGACCTGCGCCATGTGGCTGACACTTTCCCAGAGCTGTACTGGCAGGCCCCGCCCTCCTATCTGGGAGACAGGGTGAGCAGGGGCGTTTGATTTGAGGGGCTGTACTCTGAGGGCCGTGACTGCCCTGGGTCCTGGGAGGATGGGTGACAGTGAGGTCACCTCCAGGGACCCTGGAGCCTGGAGGTGCCTGGGTTGGGGCGCTGTAAGGAATGGGTGTGGGAGAGAGAGACCGTAACCACAGTGCTGGCTCCAGGTGTCATCCTACGGAGGGACCCTCCACTACGAGCTGCACTCAGAGAGCCAGCGTGGTGACGTCTTTGTTCCCTATGAGAGCCGGCCGGATGTGGTGCTGCAGGTATTTGATTGGGTGGGTGTGGCTGGTGGGATAGTGGGTCAGCCCAGTGCCAGCCCTCACCTGATGCGTGTGTCTGGCTCCCAGGGCAACCAGATGAGCATCGCCTTCCTGGAGGTGGCATACCCTCCACCAGGCCACGTTCACCGGGGACGGCTACAACTGGTAGAGGTGAGCATAGCTTGGCCCGGGCCCCAGCCCTGCCCAGGAAGGGCCCAAAGGAGCCACAGTCACTGTGCTCACTGTCCTCCACGATGGAGAACCGCCCCGGTGGGCTCCCTTTCTGATCACCCATGAGTCACCTCTGGTTTCAAAACTCTTGTACACGTGGGTAAGAGGCCCCCTGAGGCTCCTTGGCCTTCTGAACCTCTCTCTGGGAGCTTCCCCTCTGTGTCTCTAACTTGGTCTTTTTTGTATTTTGAGACAAGGTTTCTCTGTGTAGCCCTGGCTGTCCTGGAACTCGACCTCAGAGGTCCATCTGCCTCAGCACGCCTGGTCTTTCTTACTTTGTAGAAGGGTTCTCCAGATGCATCAAGAGCTGCCTTCTTGTTTGCAGCTTGATCTTTCTTAGTTTAGCTTATTATGTTTTATTTACTATTTGTGTGCGTTCGTGCATGTGTGGGTGTGCGTGAGTGCATATGTGTGCACGTGTAATTGCACACCCATGCACGTGTGCGTGCGTGCGTGTGTGAGCGTGCATGCGAGCGTGTATGTCACACAGATGCATGTGTGCACACAGGATGTCACACAGATGTCACACAAGGACACAGGACAAGTTGGGAGCGTTAGTCCCCTTCTACCACACGTCCCTTGGGCTTGACTCCGCCGGTCAGGCCTGGAGGCAGGCACCGTCACTCACTGAGCTGTCCCACTGTACTTCCTGGTGAACAGATCCTTGATAACCTCCCATTTATCAAGTGTTCGTGTTTGTTTGGGTGTTGTGTCTTGTTTGTGAACATGTTTGTCTCGGGTGTCCGAAGGGACCCATTCACGTTTCCTTCTAAACACCCGAACTGTTTTCTCTGCACATCTAAAGCCTTAATACACCTGGAGTCGACTTTGTGTGGTGTGAGGTGGGGACCCCGCTGTTCCCCGGGGCCGACTCCCGGAGCCCCCTCCTCCTGTGAGCTGCCCCTTGCTCTACCGAGGCTGAGGCGCCATCTTGGCCCCGCAGGGGAACTTCCGGCACCTGGAGACTCACAACCCAGTGTCGCGTGAGGAGCTCATGATGGTGCTGGCCGGCCTGGAGCAGCTGCAGATCCGTGCGCTCTTCTCACAGACCTCTGCTACCGTCTCCCTGCGCAGAGTGGCCCTCGAGGTGGCTGGTGAGGCCGGCAGGGGGCCTCCAGCCAGCAGCGTGGAGCTCTGCATGTGCCCCGCCAGCTACCGCGGGGACTCATGCCAGGTAGAGTGGGTGCTGGGTCATGGAGGTGCCCCGCCGTGGGTCCCTCCCTGAGCACGCTCCTGCCCGCGTGTCTTCCTCTCCGCTACCCTGCCCGTCTACTTGTTCAGCCAGCCGCTCCGCCGTCACCTCCATCCCTTGTTCACCCAGGGACCCTTCCTCTTCCACCCCGGTTCCCAGCTGTCGCCTCTCCTCCCTCGCCTGTGTCTGTCTGCCTGGGGCTCTGGGTAGTCTCTAGCATACCCGGGGAAGGTTTGTGACTGACCACCACTAGAAGATGCTTGAGGTAGAGAAAAGGCAGCCCTGGTCACCAGCCACACATCCGTAGTCACTCCTGGTACCTGGGTTGGCACTGTCCACAGGTCCGGAAGCCCAGCAGCTAGACAGGGCAGCAGCTCCGCACCCAACCCCTGGACCCTGTGACCAGGAAGTACTATCCCTGCAGCCCCTGCTAGTGCAGGAAGGCCCCCAAGGGCTGACCTGTGAGCTACCTGTCTGGTCTGCTCAGCCTTGGGACTCGCACCACATTTTTTCCCGTCACTAATGTCCTACCTGCCTCCCCCCCAGGAATGTGCCCCTGGCTACTACCGGGACATCAAAGGTCTCTTCCTAGGCAGATGTGTCCCCTGTCAGTGTCACAGCCATTCGGACCGCTGCCTTCCAGGCTCTGGCACCTGTGTGGTGAGTACTCTGGGTGGCCAGCCAAGGAAGAGCCCAGGGCCTGCGGTTCCAGACCCAGGGTGCCAGCCAGCTTAGGGCAGAGTCCTGGGGTGTCTCTGCGTCCCACTGACTCCCCACTGTGCCCCAGGGCTGCCAGCACAACACAGAAGGGGACCAGTGTGAGCGCTGCAGGCCTGGCTTTGTGCGCAGTGACCCCAGCAACCCTGCAGCCCCCTGCGTGAGCTGCCCCTGCCCCTTGGCAGTACCTTCCAACAAGTAAGCAACACCTGGTCCCCTCTGCAGCCACTGAGCAGCTGGGGTAGGCCCATCGGGTGGGAACCCCGGCACTGGGTACCCCGCCCCGGTGGGGAGGTGCCGGTATGTAGCGGCTACTTGTCTCATCCTTGCAGCTTTGCGGACGGCTGCGTCTTACGAAATGGCCGGACCCAGTGCCTCTGCAGACCAGGCTATGCCGGGGCCTCCTGTGAGCGGTAATTAGGCGGGCTGAATCTGTACAGACAGCAGGGTATCCTGGGTGGGGTCACCAGACCCTGACCGCCCCCTCCATGTCGCCATCCACAGGTGTGCACCTGGATTTTTTGGGAACCCACTGGTGCTGGGCAGCTCCTGTCAGCCCTGTGACTGCAGCGGAAATGGGGACCCCAACATGATCTTCAGTGACTGCGACCCCCTGACTGGCGCTTGCCGGGGCTGCCTTCGCCACACCACTGGGCCCCACTGTGAGAGCTGTGCCCCCGGCTTCTACGGCAATGCTCTGTTGCCCGGCAACTGCACCCGTAAGCACTGGGTGGCATATTGGATGCACCCTAAGAAGAGGTTGAATGCCAGTATGACCAGGCCCCTTCCCTGTACAGTCAGATCCTCCTTCGTAGCCAGCTTCATGGTCAGACCCTAGGCTGCAGGGAGGAGGGCTGAAGTGGACCATCGAGGTTGTGAGTGTGGTGTGAGAGGCCTGGACCAAACAGTGGGGAAAACCGCAGGAAGTAACTGCAGGCTTGGAAGGACTGGGGTGGGGTCAGGGCAGTTATGACCCCCACTTTCTGCAGGATGCGACTGTTCCCCGTGCGGGACAGAAGCCTGTCATCCCCAGAGTGGGCGCTGCCTGTGCAAGGCGGGTGTGACTGGACAACGCTGTGACCGCTGTTTGGTGAGGCTGAGAGTAGCCTAAGGGAGGGCAGGCTAGAGGGAGGGGGGCCGGGCTAGAGGGAGGGGGCGGGGCCGGGCTAGAGGGAGGGGCCGGGCTAGAGGGAGGGGCGGGGAGGGAGGGGCCGGGCTAGAGGGAGGGGCCGGGCTAGAGGGAGGGGCCGGGCTAGAGGGAGGGGCCGGGCTAGAGGGGCGGGGCCGGGCTAGAGGAGGGGGGCCGGGCTAGAGCGGGGGGGGGGGGGGGGCGGGCTAGAGGGGCGGGGCCGGGCTAGAGGGAGTGGCTCGACCCTAGGAGCCTGAGCTAGCCCAGGTGTCCCGGGCGGGCCGTGACGTGGGGGCGTGTCACAGGACGGGCACTTCGGCTTTGAGCGCTGCCAGGGCTGCCGCCCCTGTGCCTGTGGAGCGGCTGCCGAGGGCTCCGAGTGCCACCCTCAGAGCGGCCAGTGCCGCTGCCCGCCAGGGACCGCAGGACCCCAGTGCCGCGAGTGTGCCCCCGGCTACTGGGGGCTCCCAGAGAAGGGCTGCCGGCGTGAGTACGGGCGCGTGGTGGGGTGGTGGGTGGGGGGGGCGGGCGGCCTCGGGCACCCCGGGCACCCCGGGCACCCCGGGTCACACTTGCCCACCCCTCTTGCTGCAGGCTGCCAGTGCCCTCGAGGCCACTGCGACCCGCACACAGGCCGCTGCACCTGCCCCCCCGGGCTCGGTGGGGAGCGCTGCGACACCTGCAGTCAGCAGCACCAGGTGCCCGTGCCGGGCGGGCCCGGGAGCCACGGCGTCCACTGCGAAGGTGCGCCCTCACTCTACCCTTCCTTCCCCGCTCTGCAGGGTGTGTGGAGTTCCCAGTTAGACCTGTTCCTCTCCTGTATTAAGTAACCTCAGCACCCCGGAGGGACCCCGTCTGTCTCCATTTCCCAAGGGACCACCACAACTCTATGCCAACCCAATATCCACCCTCTTACCCCTAAGCTGAAGATGTAGCCAACATCGGCACCACCCCTTCAGCGGACCACTGCCCAGTGTTCTCCCCAGTAGCATGCTCAGTAGCCTCCTGCCCACCCGAGGGCCTTCACTTGACCCTGGGATGCCCTTGCTGGCCTCTTACCCCTACTTTGATATGACCAGCGCAGCTCAGTCTTCTATGCCAACCTCCTGTGCTTCTCTGACCTTGACCCTGGTCTGAGGCTGACCCCGTTTTCTGATTAATTCCTGCAATGACCCATATTACCCATACCCTGGGGCTGGCCCAGTCTTCAGTTGGCCCTGTGATCCGTGGCTAGCCCCTATCTTTAGTGGCCACTGTCCCCTGTCCGCAGTGTGTGACCACTGTGTGGTCCTGCTTCTGGATGACCTCCAGCGGGCTGGCAGGCTCCTCCTCTCCATCCGTGAGCAGCTGCAGGGCATCAATGCCAGCTCTGCAGCCTGGGCCAGGCTGCACAGGCTGAACGCCTCCATTGCTGACCTGAAGGTATTTCGTGCACACCTGCCTTCCCTGCTTCCTCCAGCTGCCTGCGTGGTACTTACCTCCTGCTCCCCTCAGGGTAAGCTCCGGAGCCCACTGGGACCCCGCCACCAGACAGCACAGCAGCTGCAGACTCTAGAGCAGCAGAGCGCAAGCCTTCAACAGGATGCTGAGCGGCTGGGCGGTCAGGCAAGACCTGTGAACCCACCCTAGAGTCCAGTGGTGCCTCTCCTCGGGAAGCCTCACCCATGGGATCCCCCAGTCCTTGACAGCAAAGCCACCTTTCCCTAGGACTCTTAAGCATTCTCCCCATCCCCAGGGCCATCTTTTTACCCTGCCCATGCCCCAGCCATGCACCCACAAACACCACAGCTGAAGGAAACTGCACCCACAGGCCACAGGGGCCCGAGACCGGGCGGGCCAGCTGCTGGACAACACAGAGGCAACACTGGTTCGGGCGCAGACGTTGTTGGAGACTGTGCGTGCTCTGGACCGTGCCCTGAGTGGTAGGAATGGCTGATACATGGGCCCAGTGGAGAGCGGGCTGCTTAGTGGGCGGTAGGGCCTCCTGGAAATCTTTCCTTGAGCTGGCTGGGTTCTGTATGTTCATCCTCTGGGCAAGTGGCCGGTTGGCCAGCCCCATAGAGCTGTGCTGACCCTTCCTGGGCTCCACTGGGAATGCTCAGCAAACCTCCTTAGTGACAAACAGACCAGTGACTGAGAAGAAACCGGGGCTCCCAAGCTTATGGCAGAGTCCAGCGCAGCCAAAGGATTGGGAGAAAAGCGAACTTTCTGCTGAGGACCGCCAGGGAGAGGGCTGAACCAGCATGTCAGGGCCGCAGGAGGGAAGGCCTAAAGGGGTCCAGAGGGTTCCAGGAGCCACTGGGGTGCTGGTGGCCTGCCAGAATGCCCTGGTGGGCCCAGCTTGGAAGTGGGTGAACGGAGCCAGCCCAGGCCCTAACGGGTCCCTCCCTGCAGAGCTGATGTCTCACTTGGGCCAAGTGTCTCCAGACAACACCTCAACACCGTCTGGCGAGCAGCTGCGCTGGGCACTGGCTGAAGTGGATCGGCTACTCTGGGATATGCGGACCCGTGACCTGGGGGCCCCACGGGCAGTGGCAGAGGCTGAACTGGCAGAAGCCCAGAGGCGTGAGTGGGGCCAAACCCTCCTAGGCAGGGCTACTTAGACTCCTGGCCTGGAAGCCCTGGGGCCAAAGTCAGATACAGCAAAGGAACCTGCTTTGAGGGGTGGACTAGATGGGCACTAGGCAGGGGTCAGGGGTCATGAGGGGTCTAGGTACCAGAGTGACCATCTTCCTGCTCTGGTGTTGGCCAGTGGTGGCCCGTGTGCAGGAGCAGCTGACCAACTTCTGGGAGGAGAACCAGTCACTGGCCGCACAGATTCGGGACCAGCTGGCCCAGTATGAGGCTGGCCTCATGGACCTCCGTGAGGCCCTGAACCACGCAGTCAACACTACACGGGAGGCTGATGAGCTCAACAGCCGCAACCAGGAGCGGCTGAGAGAAGCCCTTGTAAGTGCATGCGCTTTCCCAGCATCCTCCTCTCCCTGCCCATCTCCTCTCCTCTCCGTTGTCTTTTCTGCCTGTCCCCCATGTCCTCCCCTGCTCTCTCTGCTCTCCCCGCCCCTGCCCTCCTGCCCTGCGGCCTTCCCTCCCTCCTCTCATTGCTCCTTGCTCTCAGCCCCCCTTCCTGTCCTCCCTTCCCCCTACTTCTGCCCATGGTGCTTTGGGTCCCGTTACATCCTTTCCTCACACCCTCCTAAAATCTCCCAAGCGGTGGAAACAGGAGCTGTCCCAGGACAACGCCACAGTGAAGGCCGCTCTCCAGGCCGCCAGACTCGCCTTGGGCCATGTTTCTGAGCTCCTGAAGGGCATGGACCGGGCTAAGGAGGTAAATTAAATACCACCCACCATGTCACCCATTCCCAGCCAGTTCTCTCCGAGATTTCTGGTTGCTGCCAGCTTAGAGATGCAGAGTACCATCTGGTCCTGGGGTCCCAAATTAGGATAGTAAAGCCCATCCCTCATCTCAGGACCTAGAGCACCTGGCGGCCAGCCTGGATGGAGCCTGGACGCCCTTACTGAAGAAGATACAGGCCTTCTCCCCTGCCAGCAGCAAGGTAGACTTGGTAGAGGCTGCCGAAGCCCATGCTCAGAAGCTGGATCAGCTGGCAATCAATCTGTCTGGGTATGTGGCACCCCCAAAGGTGCAGCCTGGGGGTCTAGGTTCCCCCCCCCACCCCTGCCCCCCGTGTTCCGGCTTCTCACTCCCTACTACTGAAGGTCAGAGGCAGCAGCACAGGAGGAGGGGGGTGGGGGGAAGGCACGCGGGCCGGACTGGCGCAAATCCGCCGTGCAGAGAATCGTCCATCATACAGGGTGGAAGGAAACACCCCAGGACTCACTTCTGGTGGAAGCTGACGTCACTTTAATGCAGTGTACAGGTTACATATACAGGGCCACAAGCAGGGGAGGGTCTGGTACCCAGGGTTGGGATCCACTGGTTAAGACAAGGATACTGGAGCAGCTTTATTTGCATGTGGGGCTCAAGTCTAAGCGTCAAGGTCCTGCAAGGGCTCCTTCTGCATAAGGTGTGGTTCCACAGGGAAAAGAGGAAGGCACCTTATCAGTGAACGGACCCCTCCTTAGGTTACAGCTACAGCGCGGATAAGCACCAAGCAAGCCGCATTCCCTCACTTCTGTGAAGCAGGCAATATTTAATATTTAGCTGGGTTCTGGCCAGGGCCAAAGTGAGGAGCAGCCAAACGCCTACCGCTCTCATCTCCTGGGATGATGCGAGGTTCCAAGCCAGCTTCGACCCACTCTTAGCTCCATGACAGTCCCACATGGGGGCCCGTGGGTGCCACTGGCCCTCAGTAGGGTAACAGGTCTGGGAGGACTCCTGGAGGGAGAAGCTATCATTCCCGAAGAATCCAGGCTTTCTGTAGCCTCATGGGAAGTTCTGGGCCCAGATTTCGGCAGAAAGGCTCACATCTAAAGTCACTGGGATGCGGCCAGCCAAGGTATGATCTCCAGACCCCACCCACATATCCCATAATCCTCCTGCCCTCCTGGCAGCATCATCTTTGGCATCAATCAGGACCGCTTCATTCAGAGGGCAGTGGACGCCTCCAGCGCCTACAGTAGTATCCTGCAGGCTGTCGAGGCTGCTGAGGACGCCGCCCACCGGGCACTGCAGCAGGCCAGCCGCACGTGGGAGGTGAGCCCGTGGCCTGCTCCCCAGCCCCGGTGCTGCGAGCAGCCAGTGTAAACAGCTTCTGATCTTCTGCAGACAGTGGTGCAGGGGGGGCTAGCAGCCCGTGCCCGACAGTTGTTAGCCAACAGCAGTGCCCTGAAGGAGACCATCCTTGGGCACCAGGAGAGGCTAGGCCTTGGTGAGTACCTGGATTCTTGGGGGCACACTGACCCCTGGGACATGTGTGTAGCTTGGGGTGGCTTGTGTGGTTCAGGGTGAGAGTGTCACCCTGTGCTTCAGGCACTGGACATTCCTCCCCCAAGGTTTCTGCTCCACGGCTCTACTCCAGGGTGGAGGGGGGTCTGGAGAAGGATGAAGTTCAAGGCCCTTGTGTTTGCTGTCTGTCCATCCATGGGCCAGGAGGGTTGGGTGGAACGCCTTGTCATGAGGCTGCCTCCTCTTACTCCACAGCTCAGGGGCGCCTGCAGGCCACAGGGACCCTGCTGCATGATGCCCGGGCCAAGAAGGACCAGCTGGCAGCCCAGATCCAGAAGGCACAGGCCATGCTGGCCATGGACACGAGTATGTGGCCCACCCTTGTTTTCACCTGTCACCGCTTTGCACCCTGTGGCGCCTTGCGAGAGCACACACGTTCACACGGT
Source organism: Cricetomys ansorgei (assembly GCA_026225945.1). NCBI lineage: Eukaryota > Metazoa > Chordata > Mammalia > Rodentia > Nesomyidae > Cricetomys > Cricetomys ansorgei. Next base: position 10,606,918 of record JAMJFZ010001249.1, on the reverse strand, counting down.
GGCTGGCGAGTCCTGCTGCAGTGTCTGAGGGGGCTCCCATGCTAAGGTGTACTTGAGAGTGTGCCTCTAACCTGCGGCCCAGGTGACCAACACAGTGGCCGCAGATGCGTGCAGATAGGCAGGTGACACATGCTGACAGGTGAAGGGGTGAGAGCACGTGTAGGCAGCATGTGCAGAGGTGAAGGGGTGAGAGCATGTGGGGTGGGTACTGGCGGATGTAGGAGTGTGTGGAGAGGTGAAGGGGTGAGAGCACATGTAGGCAGCAGAGTGCAGAGGTGAAGGGGTGAGAGCACGTGTAGGCAGCAGAGTGCAGAGGTGAAGGGGTGAGAGCACGTGTAGGCATGGGGTGGATACTGGGAGGTGTAGGGGTATGTGCAGAGGTGAAGGGGTGAGAGCACGTGTAGGCATGGGGTGGATACTGGGAGATGTAGGGGTATGTGCAGAGGTGAAGGGGTGAGAGCACGTGTAGGCGTGGGTGGGTACTGGGGGATGTAGGGGTGTGTGCAGCAGAGCCCCGTGGCTCATGAGGTCAGAGTGGGGATAATCTGACTGCCTCTCCAAGAGGCTCAACTGACAGTAGCATGGTCTGACCCAGTTGTCTAGGTTCCCGTGGCCACCAACACGCCTGGGCACAAACTTCACAAGCTGGGCAAGACTCAGGAACTGATGGTGGTTCCTGGTTGGGAGATGGCAGGGTCAAGGAGAGGCATGTGGGTAGAATTCTGACTGTGTTCGGAGTCTGTAGTAGAGGGACCAGGGACTGAAGTTGACTCTGCTGGGTGTGGGCTCCGTCCGCTGCAGGTGAGACCAGTGAGAAGATTGCTCAGGCCAAGGCCGTGGCTGCCGAAGCCCAGGACACGGCCACCCGCGTGCAGTCCCGGCTGCAGAACATGCAGGAGGATGTGGAGCGATGGCAGAGTCAGCTGGAGGGCCTGCGAGACCAGGCCCTGCGCCAGGTGGCGCGTGACGCAAGCAGTTCAGGTAAGCCAGCGGCCCTTGTCCTCCCGGGAGCCGAGGCACAGGAGACAAGGCCCTCAGCCCGCCTTCCCTGCAGTGTCCACCCTGGAGAAGACGCTGCCACAGTTGCTGGCCAAACTGAGCCACCTGGAGAACCGTGGAGCGCACAACGCCAGCCTGGCCTTATCTGCCAACATCGGTCGTGTGCGCAAGCTCATTGCCCAAGCCCGGGGTGCCGCCAACAAGGTGGGTAGCTTCCCACCTTGGGGATGTTTGTAGGGACAGCGGGACCTGGGAAGCTGGGCGGTGAACTCCTGTGTGCTTACACCCCCAGGTCAAGGTGTCCATGAAGTTCAATGGACGTTCAGGGGTGCAACTTCGTGCCCCACGGGACCTCGCTGACCTTGCTGCCTACACCAGCCTCAAGTTCTACCTACAGAGCCCAGTGCCGGCACCCGCACCAGGCGAAAACACGGGGGACCGCTTTGTTCTGTACATGGGCAGCCGCCAGGTACCAAGCAGGAGGGTGATGGGCCATCCTGGGCTGCAAGTTAGAAGTGGGTGGTGCTGGTCCCCATCCTAACTTCATCTCTGGCTGCCGCCACAGGCCACCGGGGACTACATGGGAGTGTCTCTGCGTAATCAGAAGGTGCACTGGGTGTACAGCCTAGGCGAGGCTGGCCCCACGACTCTCAGCATTGACGACAACATCGGGGATCAGTTTGCAGCCATCAGCATCGACAGGTGGGGACGCCTTGGAGAGAGGCTAGACACTTGTGGCTCCCAGGACCCTGTTTCTCACCCCTCACCTCTGCTCTTAGGACCCTCCAGTTTGGCCACATGTCTGTCACGGTGGAGAAGCAGATGATTCACGAGATCAAGGGAGACACGGTGGCCCCTGGGATGGAGGGGCTGCTCAACCTGCAGCCCGATGACTTTGTCTTCTATGTGGGAGGGTACCCCAGCAACTTCACGGTGAGCCTGGCTCAGCCTCGGGGGAGGGCTGGAGTTTGCCAGCAGTCCTGCCTGCCTTGACTTGGGAAAGTCTTTGTTGTCTGGCTTTCGTCCATTCTCCTGCAGTCTGAAGCCACTGGTTTCTAGGAGGTAGGAGGGTTGCCCTGACTGTGAACTTCCCCCACAGCCCCCTGAACCCCTCCAATTTCCTGGGTACCTGGGCTGCATTGAAATGGACACACTAAATGAGGAGGTGATCAGTCTCTACAATTTCGAGCAGACCTTCAAGCTGGACACTGCAATGGATAAGCCTTGTGCTCGGTAGGAGAGACCCATCACCCCCTGTCCCCACTCACCCACACCCTCCTCTGACCTGTGGCCCCTAATCTGCAGCTCCAAGGCCACCGGCGACCCGTGGCTCACAGATGGCTCCTACCTGGACGGCAGCGGCTTTGCCCGTATCGGCTTTGAGAAGCAGTTCAGCAACACAAAGCGCTTTGACCAGGAGCTGCGGCTCGTGTCCTACAGCGGGATCATCTTTTTCCTCAAGCAGGAGGCATGGATGGCCCGATGCCCCCCCTGCCCTGAGCCTTCTCTCCATTCTGGCTCTGCCCTGCTTTGACCCTGAGCTGACCCCGCTCTGCCCTGTTCTGCAGAACCAGTTCCTGTGCCTGGCGGTAAAGGAAGGAACCCTTGTGCTCCTTTATGACTTCGGCTCAGGCCTGAAGGAGGCCACCCCGCTGCAGCCCCCACCCCCCTTGACAGCAGCCAGCAAGGCGGTAAGGCAAGGGCACTGGCGGTAGGAGGGGCCAGCAGAGACCTGGCTTTCCTGAAGCCTGCTGCCCATCCCCTGCAGATCCAGGTGTTTCTACTGGCTAGTGGCCGCAAACGTGTGCTGGTGCGTGTGGAGAGAGCCACTGTGTTCAGTGTGGAGCAGGACAACAGGCTGGAAATGGCCGATGCCTACTACCTGGGGGGGGTGCCACCTGAACAGCTGCCCCCAAGGTGAACATGGGCCTGGGGCATGTGGGCCCAGTGCCACCAGGGCAGGCACTCACGTCCCGATTGGTACCCCGCAGCCTCCAGCAGCTCTTCCCCTCTGGAGGCTCTGTCCGTGGCTGCATCAAAGGCATCAAGGCTCTGGGCAAATATGTGGACCTCAAACGGCTGAACACCACGGGCATCAGCTTCGGCTGCACCGCTGACCTGCTGGTGGGACGCGCCATGACTTTCCACGGCCACGGCTTCCTGCCCTTGGCGCTTCCTGACGCGACACCCATCACTGGCGAGGTCTATTCCGGCTTCGGCTTTCGTGGCACCCAGGACAACAGCCTGCTGTACTACCGTGCCTCCCCGGTGAGCTGGAGGCAGCCTGCTTCTGCTGCAGCCACAGTCTGGGCCTGAGGGTCGGGAGGGACGAGTCTGGACTCGGCCTGGCCAGCTGACCTTGCCGCTGTCCCCAGGTCGGGCCGTGCCAGGTTTCCCTGACACAGGGCCACGTGACAGTCCAGTTTATGGGAACAGAGGTGAAAACTCGAGGGGTCTTCGCCGACGGTGCTCCCCACTACGTTGCCTTCTACACCAATGCTTCAAGGTGCGTCCCGCCTCAGGCAGAGAGGGGGGTCAGTGCGCCCGACGGTCTGGGGGAGGCCGGCCCTTCAGGAAGGGTGTGCCTGGCTGGGAAACACTGTCTTCTTCCCAGGGTAAAGCTGTACGTGGATGACCAGCTACAAGAGACTGAGTCCCCCCACGGGCCACCCCCCATGCTCCGGCCACAGCCTGCGGAAGCCCCTCAGCTTCTCCTGGGGGGCCTGCCCAAGTCTGGCGCCTTCAACTTCAGTGGCTGTATCAGCAACGTTTTTGTGCAGCGGTGAGCTGCTGGGTTAGGGGATGAGGTCCCAGCTGCCCCATTCCAGTTACTGACCGGTACCCATCTGCCCCATTCCCACAGACTTCGGGGGCCACAGCGTGTGTTTGACCTGCAGCAGAACTTGGGCGGCATCAACGTGAGCGTGGGCTGCACACCAGCCCGATTCACCCAGACCACGAGGGCTAAGGCTCAGAAGGTAGGGCGTCCAGGGTGGTGTGTGGGCAGGCCTGGGGTAGCTGGGAGGTTGGCCCCGAGCAAGCGGCCTGCACTGTGGTCTGGTCTGTGCCCTAGGTGTCTCGCCGCAGTCGCCAACCCAGCCAGGACCTTGCATGCATACCACCCTGGCTCCTTGGGACTGTTGAGGATGCATACCAGTTTGGGGGACCCCTGCCCAGTTACATGCAGTTTGTGGGTGTCTCCCCATCCCGCAGGAATAGGTAAGCCTGGCCAGGCTGGCCTTGGGTGGGGCTGAGGTGCTGCCCAGGTTGACTTAGTTGACACCATCTTGGCTTCCAGGCTCCATCTCTCGATGCTTGTCCGTCCACGCGCTGCTTCCCAGGGCCTCTTGCTCTATGCTGCCCCCACGTCGAGCTACAGTCCTTCACTGGTTCTCATTCTGAGCCGTGGATACTTTGTCGCACAGACAGAGGGCCCTGGGCCTCAGCTCCGGGTCCGGAGCCGCCAGCACTTTCGGGCTGGCCAGTGGCACAGGGTGAGAGGTTAAGGGTTAGGGTGGGGACGGTGCAGGGGTTGCATTCTGAATGCTTTCTCCCTGGGGCACTGGGATGCCGCTGACCAGGTCTCTTCCCACACCCAGGTGTCTGTGCACTGGGGAATGCAGCAGGTCCAGCTTGTGGTGGATGGCAGCAAGACCTGGAGCCAGGCAGCACCCCGCCATCGGGGCCACAGGGCAGAGGGCCCACAGACCCACACCCTCTTTGTGGGAGGTCTTCCCGCCAGCAGTTACAGCTCCAAGCTCCCTGTGAGAACCACTGCCCCCACCCCTGGCCTTGGCCTGGATGTCCACCCTCAGCTGTTCCAGCCTGAGGCTAGCCATCTGCTTCTCACAGGTGTCCGCAGGGTTCAGCGGCTGTGTGAAGAAACTACAGCTGGATAAGCGGCCCCTGAGGGCCCCGACTCGAATGGTGGGGGTCACACCCTGTGTCTCAAGCCCTCTGGAGGATGGCCTGTTCTTCCCAGGCAGCGAGGGAATTGTCACGTTAGGTGTGTGAGGCAAGGGAAGTCCTGTGGGGTAGAGGGGCGAAGGAAGGCCTGGACCTCCCCCATCACGGCCCCTCCCCACAGAGCCCCCAAGGCTAAGCTGCCCCATGTGAGCCTGGAGCTAGAGGTCCGGCCCTCGGCAGCTGCTGGCCTCATCTTCCACCTGGGCCAGCCTCAGGGCACCCACTATGTGCAGCTGCAGGTGCTGCCGGAGCAGGTGAGCAGGGCTGTGGTGCTGGGTGATTTCACCACCACTGTGGCCTCTGCCGGGCAGAACCTGACTGTCCTTCACCCCAGGTCCTGCTGCGGGCAAATGATGGGGCAGGAGAGTTCTCCACGTGGGTGACCTACCCCAAGCTCTGTGATGGGCAGTGGCACCGAATGGCAGGTGAGGGGTCAGGGGAGCCGGGTGGGCTGTGGAGGAAACACTGCAGGCTGGCTGGCTAGGGACACACCTCTGCTCCACAGTGACCAAGGGCGGGAACATGCTCAGGCTGGAGGTAGACAGACAGAGCAACCACACCACAGGGCCTCTGCCAACGACCCTGGCTGATACTCCAGCACCTCTGCACCTTGGGGGCCTGCCCAGTAAGTGTGGACTGTACTGTGGGGACTGGGACCTTTCCACCCGCTAAAAGGGCAGCAAAGATGGCTGACTGGCCATTCCCTCCAGTCAGTCTTCTCTGGCCCCTCCGTATTTTCAGAGGTAGCAACTGCTCAGCCAGAGGCCCCTGCCTATCGAGGATGCATGAGGAAGCTGGTAGTCAACGGGGCCCCTGTCACCATGACCGCTTCTGCACAAGTCCAGGGGGCAGTGGGGGCAAGTGGCTGCCCCTCTGGAACCCTAACCCCAGCCGGCTCTGCAGCATCTTCCAAGCCTGTGGAGCAGAGCGAGCCGCTGACCCGGAGGCAGGTGGGATCCAGTGCCCTCCCCCTACTTCAGCGTTGAGGGCTTTACTGAGACTCTCAGTGACAAGTTGTTTCTGGCTTAAGCGGTCTTTTCAGCTGAGAGGACCCTGCACAGCAGACATCCATATTTGTACTGTTTCTCTTGCCGGCAACTTTTACTTTAGTCGTGAGATCTGTAAAGTCACTGGCTCCTTTGAAATTAAAAGCGACTTGTTTCTTAAGTGTGTTGATCCAACCAGAGCAGCGGGAATGCACAGCCCGATGCAGCGGGCAGAGCCCAGCACGGCCGCTGCCCCTGCACTCCTTGCCTGCCCCGAGCAGACGGGAGTGGACTGCAGGGAACACAGGGCCGAGACAGCTGGCAGGTACAAGAAAGGACTTTATTAGTGAGGTGGGGCAGGAAGGGTGCAACGGGTCACAATCGCCACTACAGAATCACAGCTACGAGCTGCAGCCCGGGAGGAGGGCAGCAGTGATTTAGTCCAGACTCATGTCCTCTTCCTCGTCCTTCTTGTCTTTCTTGTCGCCCTCCTTCGGCTCTGATTTGGCATTGTTCTGCATGGCTTTGGCAAACGCTTCCACATCTGAAACGGCCACAGCAGAGCGCCTGAACCCCAGGCCAGGGCTGCTATCCAAGGAGACAGCCCCCGGCATTCTGCACGCACAGGCCGGCTCTGGCCACGCCTGAGGATCAGTACTCACCACCTTTGTTGGCGGCCTCCACAGCCTCTGCGGGAAGGCCGAACTGGCACATGAGGGGGCCTAGCTGTCCTGAGGCCAAGGCTGCACTAAACATGCCCAGGGCCTGCAACAGAGAGCACACATACAGGGCTGGGTGCCCAGGGCACCAGGCCCAAGTCCTGGAGACCTCTCGTCACTGCCTGTGTCCAGCACAGACCACAAGTGCAGAGTGCCGTGGACATACGTATGTACCTGCTGAAACTGGGGCGAGGTCAATGTGTTCTGGATCTCATCTGCCGTCTGGGGCAGAGACTCCCCAGAGGGCAGATAGGGCAATAGGCGCTCCTGAACGTCTGCGTTGGCGAGGATGGGAGCCATGATCTCTGGTGTCAGCACGCTGGCCAGATCCACTAGGGCACAAGCAACATGGCCATCAGTGGCCTGATGCCAGTCCAGGCACCCAGAGGGCAGCAGACTGCAAGTCTTAGAGCCGCTGAGTTCACGGGCAGTAGCCCTCCACCCCACGAGTCCCCGCAGCTCTTACCTTGCTGGCTGCCTCCTGGCCCTGCCGGCACATTCATAGTGGCCAGAATGCTCTGGAGGTCACTCAGCTGGATGGGCTGGGTCGGGCTGGCTGCTGTGCTGGTTCCATTACCTGAGCTAGGTGCGGGACTTGGGCTGGTTGCCGAGGCAGCTGCTGGGGCAGAAGGGGCTGGGGTGGCGCGAGCGGAAGAGGTGGTGGAGGATGGGGTGACGGCTGCCGACTGGCTCCGGGAGCTGGGGAAAGCGAGCAAGGGCTGGAGCAGCTAGGCCCACTATGCTTCAGGACTACTCCACAGGTCTGGAGGACCACCGCCCCCGACAAGCAGCTTAGCTGTAAGGGGGACCCTCTACCCTACCTCCTAAGTGATGTCTCCAGAAAGGAGAATGCAATGGCTGGTGGTGGTGCCCGGCACCCATGTCAGGCACTGGGGGCTGGGGGCTCACCTGGATGAAGAGCTGCTTGCCGGAGGCCCGCTGCTCCCCAGCAAGCTGGCTAGGCCTGGCCCAGTGAGGGCCCCAAGCCCACCTAAATGAGCAAAGAAATGTGTGCTGGAGACAGGTGCACCTGAGAAAGCACTAACGTCTTCAGACAGATACAAATACTGAAGTCAAGGGGTGAGCAGGGAGGCCCCAGGAAGCTGAAGTGACCACTCTAGTCTGAAGTCTAAAAGCTCTTCTACCAAGCTGGATCATTTCCATTCCACCCCCATTCGTGTTTAAGGATGGGCCCCATCTTGGCCAGAACAGTGCCTTCCAAGTGTCTAGTACATTTCTGTATCCCAGTGTGGTCATCTGTGGACAGGAGCCAAGCTCACATCCTTGGCTCTGCCCCAGGAAAACTGTACACCAGGTACTAGGACCAGGCCCCTCCCTGCCCACCCAGCTTGTGCCCAGCAGACAAGCACCTTCCCAAAGAGGAGCGGCACAAGGAACACACGGACAGACATGGCTGAGAGTGGAGTAACGGGGGCAGGAAGGAGACCCTGGGTCGGCAAGCAAACACTAAAGGCGCCTTGTGTTACCCAGTCCTCCGAGTCCGGCCGGTCCGATGAGCTGCATGAGCTGGCTGTGACTCATGTTCCCCAACAGGCTCTGCAGGCCGCCCTCACCTGGAGAACACAGGGTCAGACACGGGCCATTCTAGTGGGCACTGCACATGGCTGACTGTAGCAGATGCCTGGCCTCGGCCCCACCCCAGTGCAGTTCAGAGAACAGGCTCTGGAAGGTGGCGGCAGCAGGAGCCAGTAGAGATGGGGCTAGAGAAAGAACCAGAACCTGGCAGGGCTCTGGCTTAGAATCCCCAATTCCTGAAGAACACTGCCCCCCACAGGACGAGGTGATCATTACCGCCCAGTGCGGAGAGCTCATGGCCACCACTCCCGCTGGCTCCCAGTGTTCCGGGCATGGGGGGGTTGTTCAGACACTCGTTGACTTTCCGGCAGTGCTCTTCATCTTGGTCAGTCTTGGGCTCCTGCCAGAGAGGGCGCACACAGAGTCAAGGCTAAGCAGTCCACACAGGAGCTGGCTCATGCCTGCCGGTGTTCCAGCACCCACATGGCCGGCCATCCAAACCTAGCCCTCACGGCGACTTGAGAAGCAGTTACTGTAAGCCACAGCACCAGGGACAGAACCCAGCCTAGGTTCTTTTTAAATTGTATTTATTTTACACACGTTGGTATTTTGGCTGCATGCATGTATGTCTGTGTTAGGGTGTCAGATCCCCCGGAACAGGAGTTACAGACAGTTGTAAAATTCCCAACCAACCATCGCAGTGGGAACACTAGAGTGGCTTCAGGGTATGATTCTTCCTGGGCTGTGGAGCACTCTGTAGCTCCTGTGGCACAGGAGCAATAGTGAAATTAGGAAGAGTTAACAGTGACGGGTCCATTTACAATGTTCGGAAGTGTGGAGGAATGCTGTCTGCCGAGAGCAACTGCTCCCCACAGTTCCCGCCTAAAGGTGTGAATAGCTATGTACATCCCTACTGTCCTCAGCTGTGCTCTGGATCAGCTGACCAGAACCCAGGCCGAGGGAAGCCCCTCCCTCCCTGGCACTTTGCAAACAGCTGCTGTTCCTTTAGACAGGGACAGGGGCACGGTGGCAATGCCTGTCTACACTGAAAATGTGTACCCCACCTCTGAATATGACCCAAGCCCAGCTTCTGACCCTAGACTGTGCCCATACACCCAAGAGAGGGCCCGTGTCCCATACGTAAGAAATGCAAATAAGCCAACGGCCTCCAACAGGTGGCAGAATGAGGGGCATTTGAGGGGCACATGTGGGGGAGAGGCAACCAGGACACTGAAAAGGCCTCCAAACACAGAGCCCAGGAAAGCCTGAGGGAGCCCTTAGCTGCTGAGAGAACAGAGGGTGTCGCCTCTAGGAGCAACGGGAGATGCTGTGAGGCCCTAGCCCACTGTCCTGTGGATGGCCCCACCGCAGGGCTCTGGAGCCTCACCATGAGCTGCCCACGGAGGTGGGAGCTCAGCTCCACCAGGCCCTCCAGGTCAGCACCCTCTGGTGTGGGGAGGGCAACCCCAGGTGCACAGCAAGGGAAGACAGAGCAGACCATTCTCTTGCATACCTGCATCCAGAAGAAGAGCCGCTTGGATCCCGCCTTAAACTTGAGCACGTAGACCCTCCCGCTGGGGCACTGGGGCACCCGCTTGAACTCACAGTCGTCGGGGAAGATGATCAGGTCCTGGGGACGCAAGGACAGGCAGCCTCACACACATGCCACCAGTGCTTAGGTCCCCTGGAAACCTGCTGGACCCAAGTCTAACGGGGCGGGGGTCCGGAAGACTAAGAACCCAGAGAGGACAGGTGGATGGGGCTCATCGTGGTGGGGTAGAAGACTCTTCACAGAAATATCCTGGAACTACGCTCCAAGAAGCCAAAGGTCAACCAACTCTGGCTGCTAGTAAGTGTAACAAAGAACAATGTAGTGTGAGACAAAGAGCTTAAAAAAAAAAAGGGGGGGGGCCTCTCCGGAGCGCTCCAGCTACCCACGGCATGCTGAAGGTCAGGTTCGGACACTCCTCCACAGCGCTGGAAGTTTACAGCCAGGGCTGAGGACGGGGTCACCAGCAGGCTCTGTCGCCCTGACAGCGAGCTGTCTCTGCTAAAATCTTAAGGACCACGGCCGCCACGGGGTGCATGGCTTCGCCGTGACCGGAGCAGTGGCGCGGGGAGGCCGGGGTCCCCGCATCCCCAGCTCCTGCCCAGAGACCCGGCCGGCCTGGTCTGGCTCCAGGCACTCACATCCTCCACGGTCCCGGAGGTCCTGTCTTTCCAGCAGAAGTGAATGAGGGAGTCGTCCGTCTGCTGAATGTACACGAGCCCTTTCCGTTTGTCTGGGGTGACCGTGGTGCCTTTTAATGACATTTTTCCTGCCCGGAACTCCACCAGGTACTTGGTAGAGGATCCCCGAGAGCCGGGCACCAGGCTCGGGAACAGAGCGCCTGAAGTCGTCATCCTGAAAGAGCGGAGCGAGGCCCGTGGCGCGGCGTCGCGCGCGCGGGTGGCACCCAAACGCCGGCCGGCCCGCGGCTGCCCGGGACCGAGCGCCGGGACGCGCAAGGCCGGGGCGTGCGCCGAGCCCGCGGTCCCCGACCGGCCCGCGCCCCGCGACGTCACCGCCGCCCGCGCGGAGCCTCGTCGCGTACGGCCCGGCGCGGCCGGGGCACCGGAGGCCGGCCCCGACTGCCTCGGCCCCGCGCTGCTGCCGCCGCCCGCCCGCCCGCCCGCGGCCCGCCCAGCCCGGAGCCGCGCGCCCCGGCCCCGCCGCCGCCGCCCGGCCCCTACCTTGCTGTGCTCACACTCGGCCTAGGGCGCCGTCCGGGCTCGCTCTTCCTCCTCGGCGCCTGCCGGGCCTCGCCGGAAGCCCGCGTTCGGTCCGCCCTGCCGCCGCTCTCGCCGCCGATTGAGTTCCGTCAGCCGCGCGGCCGGCCCTGGCCCCGCGCCGATTGGCCCTCGCCGCCGTCCATCGCATCCAGCCCGCCTCCGCGCCGGCGGCCTGTTTCCGGCGGAAACGCGGGCCAGAGCGGCCCCTATTGTTGCTGTGTCATAGGGGAGCGGCGGGGGCCCCTGGCGGTGGCGCCGGGAACAGCGGGCCGGCCCCGCCGAGCCGCAGGGCCCCGCGGGGCGGCGCTGCAAGCGGCATGCGAGGCCGGGACCGGGGCGGTGGGCGCCGGCGGTGCGCAGACGTGCCGGGGGCTGAGCTGCGAAGCACCAGGGACCGGTGTCCCGCCGCTACACACCCGGGTCCGAATGGAGCCCGCTCTCCGCCCCGCTGAGGACCAGCGCCCCTAGTGGCTCCTGGCGGCGTTGCGTTGACTTCGCCTCTATACTGTCAGGAACTCGTTCTCCCAGAGTTCTGTCTCTTCCCCGACTTCTTTATCCCATCCCTAACTTCCTTCCGGGGTTCTGACCAATCGGAGAGATCCCTCACTTCCTTTCAAATACCCTGGTAGCCGCCTCGCGGGCGCCTCTTCCATCTTAGACCCTGGTAAGCGGAAACCAGGGAAAACGCACTCATTTCAAACCTGGGTTCTTTTCAGTGACGATGGCAACCCCTCACTTCTGTAGCCTAGCGACGCAGCGAAGAGGAGATCTGCGGCCAAGGTGAGAGAGCCCATCCCAAAGGGTGACATCCGGGAGATGCTGACCTTAATCTGCGGCAGGTGACTTCACTCGAGGCAGAGCGGCGGCCGGCTCCGGCAGAGGTGAGAGAGGCTCAAGCGACGGTGTTTCCTGAGATGACACGCAGGTGTGGAGGTATATTTAGTGGAAACAAAATCCCAAAATGTGGAAACCAAAAACCTGTTTAAAAAAAAAAAGGCACGTAACCGACGTGTAACGCGTGGTTTGCAGCTAAACTTTTAAGTGTTAGAATCACTCAGATGAAGATATAAAAAGATTAGAACAGCCCTTGTTTCTTCCCCCGGCAGGACCCCTCCTGTTATTAAGTAACAACTCACAGCTAAAAAGCCCTTTAGTTAAAGTGTACTATTTTTTTCTGCAAACCTGCCTGCAAACAGTGACCAGCAAACCAGTCTACATCTTAAATTTTCTTCAGGATTACAGCACAGAAGCTGTCTTCTGAAACTGGCTGAGGCTGTATCTCCTGCTGATAGCTGAACTTGGCACTGTAAGGGTTACCCTAGTCCTGAATGGAGGGGTCTTTGGAAAACAGCAGAAGCTTGGCACTGTGAGAGGCCAAGAAAGGCCATTGGTAAAGGTGCAGCCTCCGTGAGGCTTGGCATGACACCATGACAGCCCAGGAGAAGCTATTGGTAAAAGTGCGCTCAGTTGTAGAGGGAACCCAGCAGTTTTTAAGTTGCCAGTACCGTACTGTGGAAAAGCCACCAAGAGCAGAAACAGCGGTGGACAGGAGCCAGCCAGAACTCAGAAGATAGACTGCGTATGCTGCAAAAGGCAGAGCCAAAGAGGTTAAAGAAATAATCCAAGCCTTTTGTAAAATCCTGAAACCACTAGCTAAAATATGTCTCTGCTCACGTGTGCTTAAAGTTAAGCCTGAGACAAATATCCAGAAAAACAGTATGAGTTTGCTTATCTCAGATATTAAGATCCTTAATAAATACTGGTTCTCAAGGCCTTCAGAGAGTTGCTAAATATGGTTTTCACAAAACTTGCTATGACAGAGATCTCAGATTCTGACAGACAGTGACCCCAAAATCTCCAGAAAAGACAAAACAGCCTCACCTGGATTGTGGTAAGCTAACCACTGGGCACAACTGCCCAATGACCCACCTGCCATGGACCTGCCTAAGCTGTGGAGCAAACAGGACACTAAAGAGTGGATCACTCTGCTGTGGTAGACAGCAGGAGCTGGTCTCTCTGAGTCTCTGTCCACAAAAAGCATCTGCCTGGCAACTGAAGACTGGTATTGCCTTAAGGCCTTCGCCTCTGTTCCCCATAAAGTCACAGAACACAAAAGCCTGGAGTCACCTGTCTACATATTGGTAAGTCTCCTGTCGTTCTGATAGACAGTTTTATTAAGTTGTCTGCCATTCCCAAGTCTCTGATGGTTTTAACAGCCACCTCTCCGAGGCTACAGCTAAAGGAGGTGCTAAAAATACACTGTGCTTGTTTAGACATAACTTGAGAAACCTCTTACCTTGGACAGCTACAATGTACAATGCAGAGTTCAGTGCCGGAAGTTTCTAAATGTAAGCCTACGTGGACTTTAACTGCTGCTTCTAGTGTTTATCTGCCTCAACAGATCTCCACTTGGCTTGGCTGACAGACATCATCCAGGAACCAAATTGTTTCAACTACTGCGAGTCCTGGACTTGCTGAGGGCCAGTCCAGCTGATGTGACCACCCTTGTCCGCTCAGCTGGATCAGTGAACCAGATGTACCCCACTGCCTAAACCCCTAAATTCTGACTAAGTACCAGCCTTATTTGGGACCCTTGACGACGTCCCATTTCATTTTAGCAGGAAGCAGTCTAAGAGATCATGATGTCCTGTTTCCTCAGGCTGGAACCTTAGTCAAAACTCCCTGCCACTGGGGACATGGTGTGTAAGGATGGAGCCTATTGACATATCCAAAGTTACCTGTTGAGGCTAGATACACTCAATTCATTAAGCGGACAATATGATAGAACACTTGCCTACAAAAATTACAAAGAGGGGAAGATTAATGACTGTTCGCCTTGGTTAACTCTTATTTTTACTCCTCGTACCCTGGTCTGTGGACCATGTATAGTCAACACCTTAGTTAAGTTAGTAAAAGAAAAGATTTCTACCATCCAATTGTTAGTACTCAGACAACAATATCACCCAGTGTCTCAAGGGTTTGAGATGAACAGCATCTTAAGGGGGATTGTAGAAACCAGTGCCTCTATTCAGAGCCCCCATTCTGTGTATGCTCCAGGCCGCGACCTGGGCCTGACCTTGAAGGGCAAATTAATCTCATCCAACCCAATAGCCCTGAAGGCCATACCTGAAGGGTAATCAGACTCATCCAGCCAGATAGCTATAAAGCTATCTCACCGACCAGGTAGCCCTGAAGGCCATGAAAACCAGATGCCTGATCCTAATGACTAACTTGCCAGGTATCACCAAAAAATGTAGCTACATGGGCACTTGTGAACGTCACCTCTGCCCAATAATTAAAAACCAGACCAGCTCACCTATGTGGAAACCCCCTTTTTCTGTCAATAAAAGAAGCTGTAATTCTCTGTTCGGGGTCGGTTATCTTCCATGGTGTCTGACACAAGCATGCTGGTTTTTCTCTGCAGAATAAAAGTGCCTTTGCTTTTTACATACATGGTCTCAATGGTCCTTGGGGGCAAATTTCGGGCTCAACAGCAGGAAGACAGTGTGTCTGACTTGTGTTATTTGGTGAGCCAGGTGTCGGCCTGGGACATAACATAGTCACGTGGTTGAAAAGGTAGGAGGTAGTCACAGGAGCGAGGAAAAGTGTCAGCTTCGTGTCACTTTGTGCTAATTTGACAGACATTACAGCAGAGTGAGTGCTGGAGGCTGCTGGGGTGGGAGGCCGGGGAGAAGGCAGCATGGGGGTTGCTCACACTGCAAGAGCAAGTTCGCAAGGGACCAAGGGCCCGTGGTCCCTGCAGCAGGGGTCTAGGGGATGCAGGTAGTTAGCCAGACGGACTGCATTAGGACAGAGATGCTTGCAAAATGCAAAGCGCAAGAGTTCTCACATGTTCTTTAACGCAGCGCTTCCATTGCTTTGCTTTGTCTTTGACAGTTCTGAGGATAGGCCAGGCCTGTGCTCCGCCCCTCTCCAGGGCTGAGCAGAGCTGAATCCCTGGCTTCCCTCAGCATGCCTCGCGATCTGCCATCTGTGTATGTGTGAAACCTGTGTGGTCTTTCACTTTTTCTGAAAGATAGAAAGGTTTCACTTAACATGTTTGACGCTGACACAAATGTGTTCCAGGCAGCCTGAGCTAGAGGGAGACCTGCCTCTAGGATGTATTTATGTTGCCACAATGGCTCACTCATTTTAATTTCTACACCTGTGCATCTGTCATCTTTTTTTAAAAAATATATACATTGGTGTTTTGCCTGCATGCATATCCATGTGAGGGTGTTGGATCCTCTGGAATAGGAGTTTCAGACAATTGTGAGCTGCCATGTGGGTGCTGGGAATTGAACCCAGGTCCTCTGGAAGAGCAGTCAGTGCTCTTAACTGCTGAGCCATTTCTCCAGCCAATTTTTTTAAAAAAAATCATCCTGTGTAGTTTCCTTTTTAAAGTTTTCTTTTTTAATTATTTGGTGTGTGTGCCCCATGGCGCATGTGGAGGTCTGAGCAGTTTTCAGTATTTGGTTCTCTTTCCACTGTGGGTTCCTGTGATCAAACTTGAGTTGTCAGGCTTGCCTGGCAAGCTTTACCTGTTGAGTCATCTCACTGACTCAGTTTCCTTTTTTTTTTTTTTTAAATACAAAAACCCTTCCATTTAGCCAGATGTGGTAGCTCATGCTGTAATGCCAGCCCTCAAAAGACTGAGGCAGGAAAACTGCCAAGTGTTCAGGACTAATTTACAAGATGTAATTGAGGCTGGAGAAATGGTTCTGTGCTTAAAAGCACTGGCCACTTTTCCAAAGGCCCAGGTTCAATTTCCAGCACCCATATGGCAACTTCTAGTCTATAACTTCAGTTCGATGGATTCTGACACCCTTTTCTGGCCTCTGTAGGCATCAGGCTCACAAGTTACACAGACATGCATTCAGGCAAAACACATTTTTTTTGGTTAATAATTGAAAGATTTAATTGGGGCTGGAGAGATAGCTCAGTGGTTAAGAGCACTGGCTAATCTTGCAGAGGAGCTAGGTTCGATTCCCAGTACTCACACAGTGGCTCATAGCTACTCCTGTTCCAGAAGATGACTTCTGATCAACACAGGGACCAGGCACACACATGGCAAATAGACATATATACAGACAAAACATTCATACAAAAAAAAGACAAATTTTAAAAAAAGATTGATTTAGCTTAGAAACTACAGCTGCTGTTTCATTAAAATAATATGTTCACAAATTGAAGGTTTAATCTTATATGTATGGGTGTTTTGCCCACACATACCTGTAAACCACCCACATGTTGGGTACCTGCGAAGCCCAGAAGAGGGGGTTATCTCAGATCCTCAGGAACTGGAGTTACAGTTATAAGCCTTACAGGCTGTTAAAGCCCAAACAAAACTTCTTTGGAGCCGATAATTCTGTGGGTGGTGCTGTGCCACCAAATATTTTGAGACAGCTCTCATCATTTCTAAGAAATGGTGGATGAGGTGAACACTGGCTTGTTGAGCACCACAACCCAGGGGGCCACAAAATAGGAAAAGGGAAATAGAAGAAAACCTAACCTGGCTTCCAGGCAAGTGGCAGCAAGCAGATGTGACTTATTCAAAGCGATGTCAGAGCTGCCACTGGAGGTCACAAGGGACCACATTTCAAAACCAGATTTGGGCTTCTGGGCCTTAGATCCAGTGTCTTCTCTACTAAGCCAGGAAGGGTGCAGTTCTGTACACACTGCAGTGGCATCTGCAGTGGGAGTACTTACCCTGGCTGGGTACTGTGGAGGCTGTTGGTGTCCACTCCACCTGAGGGCTGCGAGAGGGTACCGAGAGGGCAACTGCAGGTAGCCTGCAGAGATGCTGGTCCCCATAGTCACTGACGCTCACAAATACGCTCCCTGGCACTTGCAAGCCCGTAGAACCCATGTGAAGGCCCAAGAGGAGACTGAGGGAAACACTAGGTAGGCTGCAGTGGTTACCCTTTCCCCTGGCCTATGTGGACTACACTGTGGACAGTTTCTGTGTAGTCTTCAGCTACCACAAGGGAAGTCAATTCTAGCAGTCCCGTGGAATAACAAGCCCCGAGCTGGGGATGAGTGATCCCCAGCATTTCCAAACAAAAACAAAAGCTCCACTGTACAAACAAGCCCAGAAACCCTACGAGCCTTTAATGAGAGAACACTGGCTCACAGAGCACACCTACAAAGGGCTCGGCATGACTGTGTGCCTTACCTGGTGGGGGAGGAAGAGATCTTCCTGATGGCAGGGGCATCTGAAAAGATGCTCACGTCCTTATTTACAAGGAGACACATGAAAACTCACGTGCCAAGGGCTGGGGTCTTGCTCGGATGTAAGACGGCACAGCCACCGAGGCACTGACTTTAGCAGGTGTGGCTTTTTTTCTCATTTGTTTTATTAATAGACTTGATTCTTCAGAATAATTTTAGGTTCACAGGAGAACTGAGCAGAAGGTACAGACAGTTCCTATTACCCTGCCCCCTGCCCCCTGCCCACCAGGATGCACCTTCTAGAGGTGGGTCTGTTAGGGCCAGTAAAGTTTCTCCTACAACTCAGGGTCTTAGACGTCCACAGTGTACACAGGGCTTACTCAGCAGGTGCTACTATGTACCTCTGAACAAATGCTTCTCAGTTTCCAGCAGAAAAACAAGGTCAAAGCAGAGCAGTTTCAGTATCCAGTAGGGATGTGGTTTCACATAGTGGAAGACGCCAGGGCAAGCGAGGGGAGCATGGCAGGACTCCTCTTTTCATAAGGGCTTAGTCCCATGTTGAGGGAGGCACGTCATGGCCTCCTCTCCTCTTACAGGTTCTGCCTTGCAATGTATTACAAAGTTCTAATGCCTGAGTTGCCAAGGGTAAAGTTGAACTATAGCAACATTGTATACTCCGTGTATAGTCCGAGATAGTCTCATGGTCTAGACTGGCCTCCAAATCTTCATCTTCCTGCATAAGCTTTCTGAATGCTGCTGGGGCTACAGGTATACATACTACTGTGCCTGGCTTGTTCCCTATTTATGCCACATACACCCACTGTAACAGCACCAGACCTGAGTTCATTCACCTGCATCCCCAAGCCAAACATCCCTTTCCAAACATCATGTTATGGCAGTGCACTGTGGCCTATTTAAAGGAACTTCTTTCAGTAATGACAAGTTTCCCCGTGTCTTTTTTTTTCTGGAAACACTCCTCCCCCCGTCCCCCCCCGAAAGACAAAGGTTTCTCTGTGTAGCCTTGGCTGTCCTGAAACTCACTCAGTGTGTACACCAGGCTGGCCTTGAAACTCAGAGATCCACCGGCCTCTGCCTCCCGAGTGCTGGGATTAAAGACATGGACCATCACTGCCCAGCCTTTTCTTACTTTAAAAATAAAAAATTTGTTTAAAATGTATGGAGTTGTGCCTGCATGTATGCAGTTGCACCATGTGCGCGTCTGGTGCCTGCAGTGGACAGAAGAGGGTGTCAAATCCCCTGGAACCAGAGTTATATATGTTCTTGTGAGACGCCACGAAGGTGCTGGGAACCAATTCTTGTCTTCTGAGCCAGAGCCACGTCTCCCATCCCGTTAATGGTTTGATTGTACCAAAGCCTATGTGTGCACGTTGGAGAACAACTTTGAAAAGTTCAGGAGTTGGTCTCTTCTTCCACCATGAGAATCCTGGGTATAGAACCGAGGTAATAGGGGGTAGGGGACAAGTGCCTTTACCCACTGAGCCATCTCACTGATGGCTGGAAGTCTCCTAACACTAATGTTCCATGGTCTGGAAATACCTCTGCTCATTCACTTGCTGTATTTGTCATCATGATTCCAGCTACTGTAAATATCTGTGCAGGCTTGTATGGACACAAATGCTCTCTGCTCTAAGTAAATATGAAAGCCTGGTTGTCAGGTTGTATTTAGTTGAGTTTTTTTTTTTTTTTTTTTTTATTTTGGTTTTTCAAGACAGGGTTTCACTGTTGTAACTCTGGCTGTCCTGGAACTCACTCTGTAGACCAGGCTGGCCTCAAACTCACAGAGATCTGCCTCCCTCTGCCTCTGCCTCCCAGTGCTGGGATTAAAGGTTTGCGCCACCGCCCAGCTTTATTTTTATTTTTTAAGACAAGGTCTAGGCCTCCCTGTATAATTAAGCTGGCCTTGAACCCAGGACCTTCCTGCCTTTCCCTCCAAGCTGGGACAACAGGTGTGCAGCACCACTGCACAGGGTCCATGTAGCCCTGGCTGTCCTGGAACTGAGATCCACCTGCCTCCACCTCCGAAGTGCTAGGATAAAGGCTGTGCTGTCTTCTCAGTCCCTCGTCCAGTCTGAGGCTCCCTAGGGCTTGGCGACTACACCCAGCCCTTCCTAGTCCATCTGTGTCATCTGTGATTCCTTTCTGATGAGGCGGCAACTTCTGTTTAGTACTAAGACCATGTGACCCAGCTAGTATTTCTGCGGCATTTATCCAAGAGAAATACAAGCTGATGGTGTACAGGCTGGGTGTAGAAGTGACTCACACCTGTAACCCCAGCTCTGAAGAAGCTGAGGGTAGTGCTTTCAATCAACATAATGAAGACTTGACCTCAAAAAAAAGAGGGTCTGGGGAGATAGCTCAGTTGTTCAAGTGCTTGCTACAGGGACCTGAGTTTGAGCTCCAATACCTGTATAACAAAGCCAGGCATAGCATGACCATGCAGTCCTAGTGCTGGGGAGGTGGAGCCAGGGGGTTCCTATAGCTCACTAATCAGCCAGTCAAGCTTAATCATGAACTTCAGGTCCCAGAGAGAGACACTGTCTCAAAAGACAAGATAAATGGCACCTGAGAATATCATCCAGGGTTGAACTCTGGTCTCTGCACACAAACAATAAAGTAGAGAGAAAGATGTCCACAGAAAAACCTGTGTATAAATACTAGTGATTTTCTCCACAATCACCCCAAATTTAAGTCAGCCTAAGTATCAGCTGGTAAATGGACAAAAGGTGACACTTCAGTGCTTAGTAACGGAAACAAACTGGCTCATATACGCCCACAGTGACTTTCAAATGCACTGTTCAGAATGAAAACATCCAGATTGAAAGGGCGGAATCTTGGGGACAAAGCCAGGTGGGGTGGTCAGGCCGGGGAAGCCTGATAATGGGGTACCTACATGGTTCTTGTGTGGGCTTTGGCAAGGTGTGGCCATGTGACTATGAATTTGTTGGAACTCAAGATGTTACACCTCTCGAGAAGAGGCCCCACTATAGTGAAGTCTAGGCACCACTTCCCCCTAAACAGCTGTGGGCCCTGGGCAGCTTCACCTTCTGGTGCTCGCTCCCTGGTGTCAGACTGGAGGTAACAGTCGGGCACTGTGGCTGAATACCTATGGCAATGGGTCTGCCACCTGCTCTACACAGCTGGAGCATTCCAAGCACATACATTCTGAAGTACCATCTGTCCCTCCATCCGCAGAGCCATGACACTGGTCTCCCTCCCAACAGCCAGGCTGACTCCCAACCCAGCTGTTTATGGCTTTGAGCAGCAATTTCTAGTCCCCAAGAGAAAGAACAACTAAGCAGAGGTGCTGCAGCTCAAAGCTTGAACCCTCTCCTGGTATGCCACCTCTTAGTCCTGTCTCCATTAGAACAAGCCATCTCCACAGAACACTCAGTCCAAACACCCACTCTAGTTGGGTACGGGGACTTATCTGTAGCTCTTTCCAGAAAGTGAGAAATTGTCCAGTGTAATATAAATGTCAACCACAAGCCATTTCAAAAAATCTACACAGGACTGAAAATTAGCATTTATATACTCACAAATCCATGCACAATCCTAAAAGAAAAGCGATTGATTCTGCTAATATAAATGGCATTGACAGTCATGAAAAGAAACACTTCACCAGCGCATTTTCTTATCTCCATGCATGGGTGTGTGTTGGTAAGGGGCCAGCCATGCATGCAGACACAAGACAGCCTGAGGTCAGAGGCCAGAGGCCAGGCCAGACTGTGGCCTTTTGAACATCCTGCTGAATGCAGTTGGCTCTGAGAGCAACCTAGAAAAGGATGACTTCCACACCAAGAGCTGAAATGCAGTTCTCACTGAAAAAAATCTCACACCAAGCACATAGTGTGACACCAGTTTTTGTGAGGTCAGCTGTTTTAACAGGCTGCAGGCACCCATGTTTGGTACTCACATAAGACACAGGAAAGTCTCCAGTCTGAGATAGGACTTCTGTGCAACTCCTTCAGGCCCAGGAACTTGAAGCGCAGTCCTCCTTGTTGTGAGCCTAGTGCCAATCAGGACATGCCCTTTGGTGCATCTGACATTTTGGGTTATATAGGAAGCCCCCCCAGTAGTGGGGAATGAGCCTAGGGCCTTACTTGCCCTAGACAAGCACTCTGTTATTACTCCTTTACAAAGAATCCAGCTAAGTTGGCCAGCTCAGGCATGCCTTGAACTTGCAACCCTGCCTTCACTCCAAGGACCTGGGATTCCAGGTGTGCCCGCTAGCACAGCTAGTTCATGTTAGAACTTTTAGAGATGTCTCTATCCTTTAGTGTGTGGAGATGGTAAAGATGGCGTAAAACTTGCAACTCCCTTTCTGGAGGGACAACTTTCCACAGGAACAGAGCCTGGCAGAAGCTTCCTTCAAGGGACAACCTGCAGGGCTGGTTCACTAATAGGGAGAGATGGGGAGCCCCAAACTTCTGATTTTCTAGGTTTGAACTGTGAGGACCTAGGAATTAGAGGACATATCTTCTGTGCTTGAGTATGTCACCGCCCCAGGTGGCTAGTTCAACCACAACTAAGATTCCAGGGCCACTGAAGCTATGACATCTTCCCATACATGCAGGCTCCTACTAGGCCTACTCTGTGACGCTGACCTTTTGACAGACATGGGCAGTCACGTTAGCTTTGGGAAGCTGCAAGGCTGGCGCTAACTGGTTCCCTGCTTCCCAATGCAGGGATGTAAAAGCACACTCACACGTACATGCACATACATGTGCAGTCCTTCCTCCTTCGGGCACTGTGCTACCAGAGCACTGCAGGTCCTCAGCCAAAGGACTTCCTCACGTTCACTCTCCATCAGGGACCGACGAGCTGGATTTTGGAGAGGCAGGCTCAAAATACTTATGTACATCAGGGCCAGGCCTCCTCCTTCCAGCCAAGCAGGTGCTGGCAAGTGACCCCCCCAGAGGCACACAGCAGCCACTTCACAATCTTCTCTTGAAACAATGACAAAGCCATAGCCTTCAGATGCAAGCAGTCATCAGAGGCTGTGTTAAAGGGTCTCGGTAGATAGGGGAGAGAAGCTGGCCCTGGGAGGTCCCTTCAGTT
This sequence comes from Cricetomys ansorgei, assembly GCA_026225945.1. NCBI lineage: Eukaryota > Metazoa > Chordata > Mammalia > Rodentia > Nesomyidae > Cricetomys > Cricetomys ansorgei. Next base: position 10,584,690 of record JAMJFZ010001249.1, on the reverse strand, counting down.
CCAAAGCTATAAAATCAAGCTTTCAACCCATGTTCGCTTTTCAAAGTGTTTTAATGACAGGTGGTTTGGAAGCCTGGACATAAGAATACCTTCTTATTTATTCAGAAGTGCCTGATATAGTGACTCACACTCTATATGAATGCAGTGTGCATGTGTGCCAAGCACAGGGATGTGCACACAGTAGGTTGTCTTTGATGCAAAGAGCTCCACTGTGATCCTTGGTGTCACCATTTCTACATAAAGTCCATCACTTGACAGGAATGCAGAGATGGACACACCTACTTGTGTTTAAACGATTTTAATGACACCGGTAAGTAGATCCTGCTTCTGACCTCCCACTGCACACGACTTGCTAGGACTGGAACATGCATGCTGGGGAAACCAAACACAAGACTTTAGAGGGGAGGGGAAGACACAGGCGAGGCGTGTGGAGAAGACAGGCGTGGCTGGTCCACAGGATGGTGAAGCTGTGGGGTGCTGAGGCCAGAGGCAGGCCTCTGGTATGCTGGAGCAGCCCTGGGGATTCTCATCCAAGTCACAGTGTTCCCGCCACTCTGGCTTGTCACAGGGACACTTTGGACAGTACACAGTGGTGATTAACGTGTTTGCTGCTCTTGAGCAGAACATTCAAGTAGTTTCAATTAAATGTTTTCTAAAGTAATCTTTACCTTATTCAAGATTGGTAGAAAATACAGAATCTGGCAACTTGTCACTTCATTCCCTAGGTGCCCTCCACAGTGAAGTGGACCCTGGCCTACAGGTTACTTTCAAGATCCATGGTCCCTCCTTCTTGGGTCTGGGTTTGAAACTCTTCCAGAAGCCCACATCACAGCCTTGAGAGGAGCACACAGGCCCTGCTGGTTCCTCCTTAGTTATACATTTTATAACAGAGTGCTGCCAGCTCAACTGGCCTTGTGCACCTCTGTCATATGTGAAAAGGACTGTGGAGTTCTTCGGAGGCCTCAGTAAATTGAGGACCCAAATGGAGCTTCATCGGGGGGCTGCAACATAGTGAAGTGCTGGGCAATCAGAGGCTGACTGAAGTCCTCCATCAGGTCCGAGGCCATCTCTATGATCGTGGCTGCAGAAGCTGATGTCGGCCACTGTGAAGCTCAGAGTGCCAAGGAGTCCCACCTCACAGGCCTCCTCCTGGGCTCCCAGGCCTTAGTAGATGTCTGGGCAGTCTGAGAAATTACGTTCGAAGTAATCCCCTGCATACAACCAGTCAGGAGTTCCTGTGTAGGGGTTATCACCTGGATAGAACCACCTGCAGAACACAAGGGAGGTGGTCAGCCTTCTCCCAGCAGGGTGTGTCCTGAGGCAACACTGTCACTGACAGGAACTGATCAACTTTCACAAGGCTGTGCTCACCCATACATCTACCACATGGCTGTCTACTTACCAACAAACCTTAAGGCTTTAGCCCAACACCCATTCTCCACAGGGGGTGTTTCAGAGGCTGGTCTCTTATGTACATGGAGAGTGCGCACATGCAGCTGAACCTCACCAGGTTCAGTTTGCACCCCTGAGCTTCACTCCACAAACAGAAGCAACTAAGGTCATCAGGAGTACAGAAAGAAGCACATTCTGTAGGCACTCACAAAGAAATGATGGGTCAAGCAGTTTGCCTGGCATGTGCAAAGCCCTGAGTTTCATCCCCAGTACTACAAAGAAAACAAAGTATAGGTAATTACCTTCTATGGAAAAATGTCGTTTTCACAATGGATATTTTTAATTACTTATTTCTTGAGATAGTGTCTCATTATGTTGTTCAGGCTTGCCTGGAACTCAGGCTGACCTCAAACTCAAGATGCTCCTGTCTCAGCTTCCAGAATGCTGGAATTAGAGATGCAAGCCACTACACTTAGCTTATGTGTTTTTTGTTTTTCAAGACAGGGTTTCTCTGTTGTAACTCTGGCTGTCCTGGAACTCACTCTGTAGACCAAGCTGGTCTCAAACTCACAGAGATCCACCTGCCTCTGCCTCCCGAGTGCTGAAGGTATGTACCACCACCGATCACCAATGTTTTTTAGTACTTTAAAAGATCAACGAAGGAAGACTATTTTCAACAGTTTTTCTCTAGAACAAAGACAAAATTCCAAAACCCTGGATATTAAAGGCACAGTCTTAAAATCAGAAGCCCATGCATCAATAATTGGCTCCCAGAGGCTGGCAGCAGGACTTAGGCTTCCGTCTGGCACCACACTACATGGGGAAAGGGTAGCCAACCTGTGTGTTTGTGTGCATCACCTTACCACAAGGTATAAATGTGGGGACATCAAAACTCTCACCAACTGTTTAATTGAACAGCTGGGTTCAGGCTATATTTTGTCTTTAAACTGGCCACATTTGAAAAAAACATTTTGGGTCAAATAATACTGTGAAGCAGAACAGCAAAGGCCTAGAAGTGAGATGACCTGTCTTCTGTGACAGCCAATTTCGAGCAAATGGTTTTCAGCAAGGTAGGTGCTAACCAGGGACTCCTGCCTTTGATGCATGGTGGAGTCACAAATACCCTGGGAGCAGTGGTGGGATAACTATCCTATGGACCCACAGACTGCTGCTATAGCCACAGGAGCTTGGCAGGAAGGAGAGGTAAGATGGTACTGCCTGTGATGTGTGTGGGCTCCTTACTGCCCAATATGTGTGGTCTTCTCACTGCTCAGGTGTGTAAGTTCCCACCATTCCAACTCACCTGGTCCGCCACTCTGTTTCCTCTTTGGCACGTTCTTTTCGGGCCTCTCTTTGTTTTTCCTCTAGTCGTTCCTTCTCCTGGCTGGCCAGATCTAAGTCCAAGCAAGTAAGCATGCCCTTGAAGCTCCCAGTTATGTCGGAGTTGCCAGCCCCTGTCCCACTCTGACTAGAAAGTGTGGGGAGTATACTCTGGCTCGAGTCAACCAAGAAGTCAGGGTGCTCAGGCTGAGCATGGCTGGATGTGAGTGGCACTCCCAGCACAAACAGAGTGGGAGCACCACACTGGCCATGGCATTGCTCCACGTTGCTCTGTGATGTGCTGGGCAGTGGGAAACAACTAATTGGAATAGTAGCTCACAGAACCCCAGAGTGTAAGAACCCCAAATGCAGAATAAACCGTGGCTTCTGATAAAGGCAGAGGGTGAATTCTGAGGGAGAAGCCCCAACTGTCCAGCATGGATGAGGATGGAGAGAGAGTAGCAGAAAAGAATTTGGGTTTCCTCCCCACTCCCAGGCAAGCCTTTCCTTCCACAAAGTGGGTTTCTTCTGCACTCATTTTTATTGTGAAGTAGCCTCAGGTCATAAATGAGAGGCATCCCTATCGAAGGGCTTGCTGGGATTCAACATGGCCTCGTGGCAGGAAGCCAGCCATCACACTCAGCGCTGTGCGCAGTGCTCATGTGGAGTGCGACTGCCGAGTTCTGAGTCAGAAGATGCACCATGGCAGGGACTGCTCAAATGAACCTTGCATGAAGTCAGAATGAAATGTAACTTTAACTGAATTAAATAATAAAGTTTGGGGACTTTTACTTTGCTCACTTTTTTCACTCATTTCTCTTTCTTTGCTGCTGTTTAGAGACAGGTTTTCATAGGTAGCTCAGCCTGGCCTGGAACTCACTATGCAGCTCAGACTGGTCTGGAGCTTAGTATCAACCCTCTTTCCTCAGCCTCCCAGGATAACAGGGTCACTAGACCTGGCTCACTCATTTTCAATGGGATTTTAACATTTCACAAGGGCTTGGTCTGTGGCAAGGTAGAAGTTAAGTTGTTCACCACCTTTAATTGTTCTGTAAAGCACAGTGCTTGGAGGGCAAGACCCTATTTGTGAGTCTGCATGAAGGGTCTTCTCAAAGAGAAAGCCTAAGCTCACCCCACGAGCCCCCTGGGGAAGGCCCAGCAGTTACCCATGTTGCCATTCTCCATGCCTCGGATGTCAGGGCGGAGGCGGCAGTCTGTGGGTGGCAGGGTCTTCTCCATGCCTGACTCCAACTCATTAAGACTCACAGTGAAGCTGGTGAAGTTGTACATCTGCAGGAAAAGCCCGGAAGCACTGTTACAGACGGCTGCATGAGAATGAGGCACCTGTCCTGGTCTGAGCCGTGACCAGCAGTCATGAGTAACCTGCTCAGCACAAGTACAACTGTGCTGTCCACATGGGACCCTCAGCTTGCCTTAAGCTTTCCTGGGCCTTGACTCCTCTGCTCTTATTAGCCGCTCTTGTCTTTCTTGCCATTATCTATGAGCATGTGGCTCAAGAGCCACAGGTAATGTAAATTTTCTCGTCACCCCTGCTTAAATGGCTTCCAGGATACTTATGCCACTTAAAACAACATCAGCTATTGCCAGGATCCCTGAAGCTTGACTTCCATAGCATCTGGGGTCTATGGAGGAAAGTGTTAAGGGAATCTGTCCAGCTCACCAACATGGTCCCAGGTGGCCTGAACCCTGCTCCCTTACCACAGCCTCCCTGCCATGGAACCAGCTTGCCCAGCCATGAGTGTGCACTCTGCCTCTCCAGGGCCCTGTTTACACTACCCTAGGTCCAAACTCCTGGTAGGCATGAGGAACTAGACCAGCACACTGAACCAAAAAGGAGCAAGAGTTCATCTTAAAAGAATTTCCCTGAACAACACACAGGCTTTATTTATTCTTCTAAAAATAATCTAGAGAATACTGTTCCTCTAGTTCACACTCTCCTGTAATGGTAACAGTGGCACAGTGAGTATGCTGGGTAGCAGGTTTTTTTGTTTTTTTGGGGGAGGGCAACTTTGATACAAGCTACAGCCATCTGAGAAAAGGGAACCTCAGTTGAGACAATGCCTCCTTTGGACGGCCTGCAGGCAAGTCTGAGGGGCGTTCTCTTGATTAATGATTGATTGAGACGGCCCAGCCGCAGTGGGCAGTGCAGCCCACATGGTCCTGGAAGGTGTAAGAAAATTAGCTGAATATTAAGTTGAGCATTGTTGCCCAGGGAACAAGCCAGTTAGTGAACAGCGCTCTTCCATGACCTCTGCCTCAGCAATGGACTTACCTGGATGTGTAAGCCGAATAAACCCTTCTTCCCCAATCAGTTCTGGTCAGTGTTTCATTACAGCGATAAGCAACTAATAGAGGAAGGCACCAGACCCGCAGTCAACGGGCACTTGTTCTCCTACGTGCTGTGCGTGTGCCTTTACGCGTGTGGGCACGCGTGCAGATGTGAGGACAGCCTCTAAGAGTCGGTTCCTTCTCTCCGCTATATGCGCTCCAAGGATCAAACTCAAGTTGTCCGTTGGGTAGCGAGCGCTTTTACCCACCGAGCCACGTCACTGCCCCCCACCCCCAAGTTTTTGGTGCAGTTAGAGACGGAATGAGGACCGTGTCTGTGCATGAGAGGTTCTCTAGCACTAAGCTACATCACAAGCCCTGGAGCCCTCTTTTAAAATTTTTTATTTATATTATTTATTGTCATTTCATTTTTGAGACAGGATCTCACTATGTAGCTCTGGTTGTCCTAGAATTAACTGTGCAGACCAGGCTGGCCTCAAACTACCAGAGGATCCACCTGCCTCTGCCTCTCCAGCACTGGGATTAAGGCATGTATTGCCACACCTATTTTTTATTTTTTCACTACATGAATGTATGTATATCTATGTATGGATGTGTGCAAGTGAGTGCAGCTGCACTCTGAGACCAGAGTTCTTAGATCCCCTGAAGCTGGAGTTACAGGCAATTGTGAACTGCTTGACATGGGTGCTGGAAACTGAACTCAGATCCCTTAGAAGAGCGATAATCACGCTTAATGGCTAAGCCATCTCTCCAGGAGCTCTCTTTTTAATGAGATGTGGTCAGGCCAGAGCTCTGAGGTATGCTTGGTAGAGGGACAGGCATTGAGAATGGAGAGCACCAATGCTGCAGGTACACACACCCAGCCATGAGTTCTGCATCAAGGTATCGATGCTAGATGGACCACCATACATACACTATTCCCGGGTCCCACATGGATGCTGGGTGGACCGCCATACACACACTATTCCCGGGTCCCACATGGATGCTGGGTGGACTGCCATACGCACACTATTCCCGGGTCCCACACGGGCACCACAGCAGGCAGAAGTCACTCTCAGACTGGACCATGGCTTAAGGCTCATTGGTACCTCTAGGGAGTAAGGGCCCTCAGGCTTGTGGGAATGTGATGGAGCCTTGCGGGACTCATGGCTGGAGATTTGCAGAAGTGAGGCCAGAAAAGTGCCCCCACTTCCTGGGGAAGTGGGCCGAGTTGCTCTGAGGTATCCTTCTTTCTAGCCCACCGAGGTCCGTAGCCAAAAATATTAGTTATAACTTGCTTGCTTCACAGAAGACACGTTTATCTGCATTAGGGCGGGTCCCTTGCTTAGGAGCGCACGCCCTGCCATGCTGATTAAGGCTTCCCCTTCCCGGGGAAGTTATTTATTGGGGAGAGCGCTTGGAATAAACGAGTTTTCGTGTCCACCAGACGGTCTCCCGGGCCTTCTTCGCGGCTCATCACATTTCTCAGGTCCGCGGGTGGACAGCTCCGCGAAAGATCCCTGAACCGCGGATTCCGGGGCCCGTGCCTTTCTGCCGCTTGGGTCTAGGTTCATTCACCCGGTCAGCGAACGGTCCTAGTCCTCGGGACCCCGGAACACCAGGAACACACACAGGGAAACCGACAGAGCCTCCCTGTCTGCTTGGGGACACTAGTTGGCTACATGTAAGAATACGGTAGAAGAGTTGTGGGCCTTACCGGGAAGGCACAGACAGGACTAATCTACAGCAGAAAAGCCTGGCAGTACAGAGGGGTGCTAAGGTGTAGGACACAGACCTGAGCTGAGTTGGGAGGTCGGCTGTTGATCCTCCACAGTAGCTTACTGCCGGGGATGACTTGCACAGTCTCCTGCGCCACAGGAACATTGTCAGCCATATCGCCAGGCATATCACTGTTAGCTTTCTCAGGGCTGTCATCCTGAAACACAGGACACCTCAGTTCAGCCATTGGCCAGGAGACCTGTCCTCAGAGCACTTTGAAGACTTGCTCCCAAGACCTTTGCAGAGCCAAAGCCTTTTCTAACTGAAGAGAAAAATTAAACTCCCTCCTGTTGGTAAGGCCATTGGGCCTCATGCTCCTGCCTCCACACAGATCTGCAGAGCTGTGCCAGGTGGGGCTTCTTGTGTGCCAAGAAGGGAAGCACAGGTTGAGAGAGCAGCAGGTACACACACCGTCCTCCCAGAGCTCTGCTTGCCCCTGTGCCTGCCCTCCTTCCCGACAGCGTCTGAGATGGAGGTCTCCTGATGCCAGCTGCTCTCCTGGGCAAGCTCATGAGCCCACCCCGTTCTAACAGTTACAGCTATGGCCGAAGAGCACCAGGGACATTGCCAGCAGCAAGCTGCCTGGACCCCACTCAGCAGATTCAATACTCTAAATGTTATTTCCTTTTTTCTTTTTGAGAAGGGTCTCACCGTGTAGTCCCTAGATAGCCTGGAATCTATCAGAGACCCTCCTGTATTTGCCTCCTAGGTGAACTGCCACACCTGGTGAAATTTCCATTAAAAATTATCATAAAAGATGACTAATAGCACATATACAACATAACAAAAACAGACACTTGCATGAGATTGAACATTTTTGCTAAATAAATACTGAATATTTCCAGTTTAGAACATCCTGGTTTTTTTAAATCTAGAAAGCATGACACCTCTTCTGAACTATCGCTTTTAATTTTAAGGTTGCTTAAGAATAGCTCTTCTTATAGTCATCGGTATTCCAAAATTTTAGAGGAAAGTCTTTGTCAGTACTTCTGACTGTTGAATGTATTACTGAGAACTCAGAGCAGGAGAAACAGAAATGAAATGCACTTGACTTCCTAAATAGGTCTCAGCTAAATCAGACAAAACAAAGATTTATTACAAAGGACTATGTGAAGGGCTTGCACTCCCTGGAAGCTTCCAGCTTATAAACACAGCTACAACATAATCGAAATAAAGTTAAACCCACCTCTGCTCCCGTACCAGAACCGACTGAAGGCAGTTTCACCTAGACAGACATAGGTGTCCCCCCCCCCCCCACACACACCCCTCCTGGCTGAGGCCACAAAAGCACACTGCTTCTGGAGTGCTTATCCACCTCAGGCTCCACACTGACCAGGGTCAGCTGGAGCAGGCACTCACCATCTTGGCCTTCCTGTGGTGGTCACCTCTCCTCTCGTGCTTCTTAAAGGACTCGTATGACACAGGATCTATGCCCCACAAGCATTCTGTCCACTTGCCATAGATTATAAAGAGCTTCTTCCTGCTGCAGTAAAGGAGTTTAAAACATAATTAAGAACGACACCGACACTGCAGCATCTTAGTGCTGACCTGGCTATGTTCCCTTTCTGCCAAGTCTTCTACATACTGGGACATCTGCAGATGGTACAAAAAAGAAACTTTGTGTTTCAGAACTTCATTCACACTGTTGGAGACAGAAGCATTCCTATCCCTGATGCTAAACAGAAAAGGAAGGCACGGAAGCCTAAACAGTCCTCAGGGAGGGGGAGCACAAACATATTTTGTAAATGTGGAGCTGTATGTGTGCGGACCCTATGCTAGAGTAGGTGCTCTACCGCTGAGCCACACCACAGAACCTGTTGCTGTGTTTTGAATACACTGGGTTTTCAGGCACTGTGAGTCCTTGAGACATTTTATTATCAAATCTAACTGCAACCCTTCCCACGGTCACATGATGGCATCTGCTTTCTTTGGTCATCACCTGCTCTCTTCATCCCATCACAGCCCTGGACAGCTCCGCAGCAGTCACAGATCTGCCTCACACTAATGGAACAGAGCCCATGAGGGAATAGGACTTCTTCCTTTTGCCTCTGTCTGGGAAGAGCACATGGTGGCCACGTGCTCCCGGAAGTGCTGCCCTGACAGGACAGTGCTACTAGGACAAGTGTATCTAGACCGGGTCAGTGTAGGCAACTCATGTACATAACACACATTCACAAACATGTACACACGCATACACCACACACACACACATACACACACACACAAAGCCTGCTTGGATCCAGGATGCAAAACCAACATCAGCCTGTTTCAGACCATGGGCAAGTCAGTCTCGAAAGACGTCTTGATACCCTTGGTCACTACTAGGGCCCTTGTTCTTTACAGCACACATGTAAGGTCCTGACATGTCTCATCAATCTAAAGTCTGACATTAATATACAGGTTGTTTGAAAAGATGAGTTTCTGGTGCCCTGGAGATAGGCAGAGAGAACAAAAGACTTAGAAAGACTCTCTTGGCAGTGTATTACTGAAGTGGGGTTGGTGATAAATAAAATTTTGAGACCCAGAACATAACTTTACCTAAGGAACAAAAATCTGGAGAATGTGTCAAACCCCTACTGGTCATTTTCTACACAGAAACCTCCATGAGACCCTGGCTGACAGAGTGGACTAATGCAGGCAGACACCTGAACAGTGGGTACCCATAAGGAGGAGACCAAGAGGCCAAGGGTTGGACTCTCAGTAGCACTGGAGCCACACAGGGCAATGCAGGCTGCGATCCAGCATTTGGAGTGGGTGCAGAATCATCAAACTGATGTGCTTGCTGCACTGTACAGCAAGGCCATCTCAAAAACAAACAAACAAAGTACATTACCCTGAGTAAAAATGTCGTGTCTCTTAGGCTGACTTACTGTCTGCTCCACTCTCCTGTCACCAGAGGCTACACTCAAACTAACCCTTAAAAAAATGAGGAAGAAGAAGGAACTGGCATTGCTTCTGCCATGAACAGACATTGTATAACCACATCAGGTGCAGCACCGGCCACTGTAGGCCCACACCCACTGGGCTCCAATGGGCAGACCTACTTTTTGTCTTGAATGTACCCTTCTATTCTGTGCAGTTCCTTCCCAAACAGTCCACATGGCTTGAAGTGCAGTATACACTTATCTCCAGTTCTATGGGAACAAACAGAGGCGTTAGTTTATGATGCGACATGTCTACAGAACCAACCAAGCAGCAGGGAAAGAGGAAAGGAGCCATGAATGAAGGCTGACATCTCAAGGGGCTTTTGCTCAGTGACAAAAAGGCTCTAATACTCACTTGGGGTGACTGTTTGCACAATTAGGGTAATTCATCAAAATATCACTTCAGTACCCATTTAGAAAATGGGTGAACTTTATGATTTATAAATTATATCTCACTAAGGTGCTAACAAACAAAGCCAATGAGTCACAGGCTTCCAGCTGGAAGCCTAGGCCCTTGGATAATGTCTGAGCATAGTTACTGTATTTTTGCCAGCACTGACACTACATTGGTGCACTTTATATTTTCAAAACAACGGTAACAAAAAACAATCAATGAACATGGGATATTCCTGATTATCTCTACATTGGACAGAACTAAACCTAGCCAGACACCATGCCTAGGGGCCGCACTCCAGGAAAGACTCAAAGTCCAGAGAGAGGAAGTGCAGACAGTCAGCCTGGCCTGTCACCACAGCTCAGCATCCCCACCCACACACACAGGCGGGCCAGTCACCTGTGATTTAGGATCTCCACCATCCCGTACTGCTCGATCCACAGCTGTCCAAGGATGACGTTGTGCACACAGCAGGTAGGGTTGGTCCAAGTGTAGGCTTCATTATGTCTGTGACAACACCAAAAGCCAGTCAGGGCAACGAACCCCCGAAGAATGACATGACCAGGCAAAACCAGACCACAACTGCCTGGAAGCAAAACAGGGCTTTGAAGTCTCTCTAGTGCAGGCTATTTAGTTAGCATGCATCTGAAATTTATTTCTCCTTCCCTTTGTAGCATCAACAAAGCTTTCTTCTACTTAAATGTCAAGTTAATAAGCAATAAAGGAAGACTAAAACAAAAGAGAGACAGCTCTCCTGTGAAGTTGCCAAGAGGAAAAGCACTTGAGAGACTCACAGTCCTGAGCCCCAGCCTGGCTGTGGGGAGTGCAGAAGAGGGCTTCTGCTGTCAACAACACCCAGCACTCCTTATCTTTTGAAATGACCCTGCCCCAGGAAAACCCTCACAGGGTAAAACGCAGTGGACTCTACATCTGTGCCTACAGGACCATGCGGCAGAGTCGTGAGTAGGAACACAAGCATCTTGACACAGGATGGCTGAGGACACATATCTGGAATCTTCTGAATGGTCCAGACAGAACTCAAACATGTTTCTCAAAAACAGTTGCAGCTTTCCAATTCTGCCTACCTCAACTCCCCAGGCAAAGACTACCATGACACAGGCCCAGCAGCTGGGTGTTCACCACAGAGGCTGACTTCATGAGCTGCCTCTGTGCTCCTGGGGAGACGTGTAGAGCAGCCCTTAGGTTCCTGTTTGCTGGATTTTTGAGACAGGGTCTACTATGTTGCCTGGATTGTCTTAGAGCTCACTATGTAGATCCACCTGAGTTCTGGGATTGAGGATGCACACAATTACATCCAGTCTGCTCCTAGGTTCTTAAAACTGTCTGGTAAATGGCAATGCAGAGAAAAGTACTACACAGACGCTCCTTCACAGCAGGCTCGTATTAGAGGGCTGCTGCAGCAACTGAACCCCTTGAGCTGTGGGGGCTGCTGCAGGTTTCAAGCGCTAGTGCATGCTGCACCCTTGCTACTGGCTGCGTATCCACAGGAGCTGGGCTGGGTGGCCTCTAAGAGGGCCCTCCAGGCACCCAACCTCATACGTACAAAGACAAGTGCCTATGTGGCCATCAGCAAGCAGAGATGTGTGTGGCCATGGGATAACTTTTGTTAGCTGCTCTCTCTACAGGGTTCCTCTGCCTGAGGAAGGGGAGTACCCCACTCTGAACAGCTCTGGAGAGGGAGTCTATGGCCGAGAATGAAGTTCTTGCTGACCCAGGGCCAGTCTATCTTAAGTGCAACCTGGAGGTAAGGAGCTAAGCTAAGCAGTAATAGGCTGTTGGGCTGGGTGTTGTCATACAGCTCCAGTTGATGGCTAGAATGGCTCCAATCAGTGTGTGGGAGGGATGTGGGTCTTTTCCAACCCTGGTGGGCTGAGGAACTCTTCTCACCAGGAAGCCGAGCAGAAGAAATGCTGCTGGCAGGTGGGCTGACAGCCACAGAAGGTCCAGACTTCCCGAGAAAGAAGCTCACTGGCCATGGAGGCAATAACTTCTTTTCAGTCAGAGCAAGTGCTCTGGCCCTGGCTTACTCTTGTCACTCACTTGAGAAGCTCCAGTGTGATGGTCCCCCGGGGCTCTGCCTCGACGCTCTTGCCCCAGAACTTCAGCTTTGGGTAGATGGAACCATGGAACATGAAGTCTTGGTTGAGTCCTTCCGAATAGAAGGCACTGATAGGAGGGTGGTGACTGACCTGTTCAGATATAAATCTGAACCCTAAGTCTTCCCTAGGTGCAAAAGTGAGAAAGGAAGGGAAAGAGAAAAAGCCACATTTATGACATCAGAAACAAAGGGCCACCAGCTCACCCACCAGCTCCATCAGTCAGTTGGCGTGCGTGCTCTGCTCTCCCCCAGCAGCTGATTCAGGCTCTGGGCCCAGAAGCCTCCAGCTGTGATAGGCAGCAGAAACACCCAACAGAAACCTCTCAGATGACACATCTGGCCACACACCATTACTCTAGAGCACATTTGCCCACCGCTACACAAGCTCTCCTGGGAGGGAGCCTCCATCTGCCTTGCTGCTTTTCCCACTGATACCTGAGCACTACAACCATCAGCCAGGTAGGCCTCAGATGCAGGCCAACTCCAATCCCAAAGCTCACTTCAATCTCTCAGGGACTCCTAAAGCCTATAGACCCAAATGACTCAAAAGCCTAGGGAGGGGGTTCCTGTCCAACCTTTGCACAGGCTCCCAAAACTTCTATGACTCCCTTATTCAATAAGGATGTCGGGTTTTTAATTATTCCGGAACTATGAATACACCTACAGTTGTAGTCATTAAGAATTATAAAAGCTAAACCACATAATTACTAACTTAGCTGGAATCAGAATTCCCAATCATTACAGAGGAAGGAAAGTTGAAAAATTAGATTTTAAAGGTTGCCTGCCAAGGTATGTAATCTACAAAATGAATACTTGTCTAAGAAAAGCAAGTGTATTTTTAGCTGTTCAAGAGGAATCTGAAGGGATGAAAGACGCTGTACACAGCCTGGTCTGCGCAGTACTGTGGAGCAGGGCCACTTAGTGTCAGGGAAGCTCAGTGTGGAGACACCAACAAGCAGGCCTGGAGAGGAACACACGCCAAGCTGAGTGTGAGGGTGTTTTCCTGGCAGCTTGTGAAACTTCAGCTCAGCCTCTGAATTAAATCCCAAGTCAGGCTAAGCTTCCTGCCCTACATGCCATTCAGCAGCTCAGGCCATTCCTACTCTCCCACCCATACAGCTGCTGCTGCTGCTGCTGCTTTTCTTCTTTCTTACTTGCTTCTTTTTTTTTTTTTTTTCGGGTGGGGTTGACGGGGTAGAGGTTCACACTGTGAAGCCCAAGCTGGCCCAGAACTTGTCTTCTTCCTGCCTAAGCCTCTTCAGTGCTAGAATTTAAGGTATGAGCCATCATGCCTAGCTCATGTTCCCCTTCTAACCCCCTCTCCCCGTAAACCTCTCTTGGTTTTCAAGACAGTTTCTCTGTGTAGCCCTGGCTGTCCTGTAACTCATTCTGTAGAAGAGGATGGCCTCAAACTCAGATAACTGCCTGTCTCTGCTTTCTGAGTGCTGGATTGAAGGAAAGTGCTACCACTGCCTGGCTCCTATCTTACCTTTTAAAGACATTTTAATAATTTTCTGACAGCTAGACAAGGTTTGAACCTCAAATCCTGGTATATGATGGGCTCACCAGTGGCCAGCAATGGCAACACCTGTTCAGAGTGTCCAGAAAAAGGAAGGAACCACTTCACCAATTCAGACAAAGCCATATCCTTAAGAGTGACCCTTGGGGAACTGGAAAGATAGGCTCAGTATCTGGCTATTTTTCCAGAAGATCCAGGTTCAATTCCTAGCACCCACATGGCAGAGCACAAACATCCCTAACTCCAGTTTCAGGAAATCTGGTGTCATCTTTTGGTATCTGTGCATACGAGGACACATACAGTGCACAGACATACGGGCGGCCCAAACCCCATAGACATAAGATAATAATTTTCAAAAATGCTTTAAATGCTTATGGCCTATTCCCCTCATTTGGGCTTCAGTTTTCTGTTCCTCTCACATCAAACTCTCTTCTGACTAGTCCAGCTTTTCAGAAACAATGGAAGTTGGAGAGCAGGTGCTTGCAAGCCAGCTCCATGTCATGGTACTGTTCTAGACAGCTCCTCACCAGCACACCATGAGGAAGACAAGTGGCTGGAGCTAGCGAGTTTCTTACTTTCCCAAACTGCAGTGCAATATCTTAGCAAGTCCCCAGAGAGTCTATTTGAACAATAATGAACAATTACTCCCCAGATGGACATATTCCAGAACTGATGAAAAGACCACAGGGTAACAGGACCAGGTACAGACAGCTAAACCATTCACACACTAAAGACAGGCTCACTCAAGACAGGACAGTATCAGGATCCCACAACCACCCACCACAGAAAAGACGTATCACACCACGCACAAACAGAAAGCCCAAGAACCACCAAAACTTTCAGAGAAACTGTCCTCTGGATTCATTGAGTGCTCAACATAACATTACTTTTATGACAGAAAAAAAAAAAGGTACAAATTAAACCATGACATAGAAACACGGCAACAGGGAAAATAGGTCTCAGAATCAATAAGAAACTACCACTAGAAAAACTGTAACATCAAGGAAAATGATTATGACACAATGCAAACATCATTAATTAATGCCTCACACACAGGGAAATCTACTATTGACGGTGTCAACTGTCTTCAGCAGGCTGCATCTGGCTTTTATACTTCCAGCACTGCCTCGCTCTACATGGAACATGACCATGGCTAAAATGCCAACACTCTCTGTTTAGTGACTCCCCAGATTACCAGCTGATCCTGATCCCAGGGCATAGCTCGCTGTCAGGGCAGGACTCCTCTCTAAGAAAGGTATCAGAGCAGGGAGGCAGTGCTGGCCCTCCTGCCTGTGGCCCTATGGCCTGTGGCAAATAACCATGATGCCAACCAATGAGATTACCTCATCTAAATCCTTCCAGTAACTTCCTTCTCTCATCGGAGATCTACCTACTGAAGAAAACTATTGTTCTCTGCATTCGTGAGGCATAAGCACACATATGTATACCAGCTACACGTGCAGCACAGAGCGATAGGTCCCGGAGAGGCAGACTAAGGGTGATCCTGAAGAGCACAAACGAGCTCACTAAGAACTCTATACACATTCAGTGACTAATCCCTGGAGGCTTAGACGAAGCTAACGCAAAATGCACCAGGCGTGTGTGACAAGAGGCTGGGAGTGTTTACCACGGCAGCATCTCAAGACAGTTTTCTGCATAATTGCAGGAGACCCAGAGTTGACAAAGTAGGTAGCACCAATCTCCCAATCCAGCCCTCTAGAGGCTCACCAACATCCACAGGAACTAGAATTCTGGATCCAGGCTCTAAGGTCTGCTAGGGCCATTCTGGATTCAGGCTCTGAGGTCTGCTAGGGCCATTCTGGATCCAGGCTCTGAGGTCTGCTAGGGCCATTCTGGATCCAGGCCCTGAGGTCTGCTAGGGCCATTCTGGATCCAGGCTCTGAGGTCTGCTAGGGCCATTCTGGATCCAGGCTCTAAGGTCTGCTAGGGCCATTCTGGATCCAGGCTCTGAGGTCTGCTAGGGCCATTCTGGATCCAGGCTCTAAGGTCTGCTAGGGCCATTCTGGATCCAGGCTCTGAGGTCTGCTAGGGCCATTCTGGATCCAGGCCCTGAGGTCTGCTAGGGCCATTCTGGATCCAGGCCCTGAGGTCTGCTAGGGCCATTCTGGATCCAGGCCCTGAGGTCCGCTAGGGCCATTCTGGATTCAGGCTCTGAGGTCTGCTAGGGCCAAGGATGAGGATGGAGGGGGTATGCACTGCTCACGCGCATGGAGCGTTTGCTACTGTCTACAGCCTCATATTCTACAGGGCTCCAAGAGGCAGGATACTACCCAGAAGTAAGGATATCTGCCCAAGGAATTTTCAGCAATGTTCACAGACGAGGCATGATGAGACTAAGTCTTTGGGCCTGCCTAACCATTCCTGAGTCCTGCAACAAAGGCATGGAATAAGCGACTTTACAAGGTTTTCCTCTTTTTGGGTTATTTCTCTCATCAAAGTGGTGAACAATTGGCGTAGTCCTACTTATTAGATCTGGTTCTACTTTCTTGTTGAAAACTAGTGACTCCCCATGTCTCTGCCATGTAGTACACAAACATCACTAGTGGTCTTCACAGCATGGCCTCCATTCTTGAGCCCACTGCACTAAGAATCTACGCCAGCGCTTCTTATGGTACCAGGGTTCTATTCCATCAGTAACACCACATTCCATACGGGGGCACCTTACAACATTCCAAATACTTCAGTAGCTCCCAATTCCAAGCATCTGTTCTGATCTGAGGAACCAATACTGAGAAGAGAATGGAGTTCCTTTGTCTTCTAAGGGCCCTTCTGCTAGACATTCATGACAGACTTGCTTACCTGATCAACTCATATGTCTCCCCTAAGAGTGGGTTGAAGGGTTTGCCAGTTCTCTCCCACTGGGAAGCCACAGCAGAGACTGCAAAGGCAGCTACAGACTGCAAACAAAGGTGGATCAGAACAGCTTTAGCCAGACAGCAAGCGATAAGCTCCCCACAGGGTACCCTAGGCCCGCAGTCAGCGCCACTGCCCACTCTGCTGACTGCTCAGTTTTCCATGCACAGTCTTTTTCTAAGATTATAGAACTTCTAGGGAAACACCATTATTACCCACTACTTCCTCCAAGTCACAAAAAGAGGGAAGAACATGTTTTATCCACCCCAGGCTGCACACCCTGCAGATAATACTAAAGCAATGTCCATGTGTCTGTCTCATATACAATGTACATATACTGGTATTTCTGTCCATATACTCCCACATGCCCTCCACACACACACACACACACACACACACACACACACACACACACACACAAGGCAGTGGCATTGAGATCCTGGAAGAAGCCAACTCTGTGAGGCTGAGAGCTGGGAGTTCCTTGACTGGCCAGATATCTAGAGAGAATACAATTCTCCCAGATGGCCCACCAGCAGGAGACCTGGGTCCCTACAACTACGGGGTCAGTCAGTCAATCAGTTAGGATATTGGGATTGTCCTCACAGTTCCATGCGGTGCCCACCTGCATCCTCTCCAGTGGCTGGGGCTGATTCGAGGCTTTGTGAATGAGGTACACATGCTCCATGTACTCTGTGATCCGCTGCAGGAAGCTCAGTGGCTCATTGAAGGCAATTGGCATGGTGATCTTGGACAGCTCCTAGAAGGAGCCAGAGAGACATCTGGTTAGGTTTCTGAGGCTTCGCAGTATGCCTCAGATGTAAGTATACCACTCTACTTTGAGTGTTCTGAGGATAACTTCCCGGAGTCTCAGACTCCATATAGACAAGGTCTTAGACTCCCTCTGTGGGCAAACTATCTGTTATGAGTCCTGGCTTCCACCTTACCCAACACGAAATGTTTTCCTGAGTAGCGGCTACGGCAGCTCTCCATCTCCTAAGCCTGGGAGCCACTCCTAACCTGCATCACATGCAGTGATCATGAGTTGAGAGAGCCACGTCATCTCCTTGACTACTCCAGATTAGGGGTACCAGCCCCAAGCTTCCCATTGTTAAAATCCGCCCTACTGTCCATGGCCTTCCACAGAAGCACCTTATCAGAGTTTGCAAAGGTGACTCAGGAATCTTTTCCCAAGCACTATGGGGCAGAAGTGAGGCTGCAGCTCCTGCCTCCAGAGTTCATACACAGAGGACAAAGGTTTGCAGGAGCTATTCCTGAGCTGGGCTTCTAGAAAGGCACCAATAGAGAAGATAGAAGGGCTGCCAGGAGGAAGTAGAGCTGTTCTAACAGGGTAGGCTCAGGTGGTCCAAGAGCAAGAACAAGCTTTGAATTTTAGGCTGATTTACAGGCCTTCTGTACTGGAGGCCAGAATGACCCTCTGCTCTCACAAGCCCCAAATATCACTAGTGCCAAAGCAGAGAAATCGAGAGTGCCCTTCGGGACACAGGATGTTTATCACATTACCAGCAAGACAGCCCTCCTAGCCAGGTCCTGGGAGAGGGTAGGGCCTTGCTTACAATGCTGATCTAGGGAGGCCTCATCGACAGTCTTAACTCACAGACCCCGAGCCAGAGTCAGTCAGGCTCCTCACATGACAAACTGAGAGACATTTGGACATCTGGGAATATGTGAATGCTGAGATAAGAGCTACAAGTCAGGTGCCTGCTGACATTACAGAGGTGACCAAGACCACATAAGGAAGTTGCCTAAGAACAGCAAGAACAAGAAGGTTGTAACTACATCCATCCACCTATCAAGAACAAGAGGAAGGAAACTCTGAGACAACAGCCAGAAAATTACAAAGTTAAGAAAGATAAGGCTTTGTGTATCTTCTATGCATCACATACTTGTAAAGCAAGGGAAATTGAAGCCCACAGCCCAGAGTGCAAGAAGCCAAAGCATTGGGCAGGAAAAAACACAGAAGGCTCCCGGCAGCAGAGAGGCTAGCTGGGCTCACAAGTACTTGCATGCACACTGCTCTAAACTCTCAGCCTTGGGTTCCACAGGCCAGGCTCCACCCCTGCTGCTGGGCACAGGAACAACCTAGAGTGGACTTAGCTAGCAAAATGCCAACACATTTCTACTTTGATCCAGCAATCCCATGTCTGGGCACCCAACCCTAAGCCTCAGCAAACAGGCATGCAGGACAAGCCACTGTAACCTGCTTTGGTCAGCCAAAAGCCAGAAATGGTATAATGTCCAAAACAGAACGCCATCCCACTAAACTGAAAGACAACCTAGAAAGGGGCATGAAGTAGTTACAAGATCACTTAGAGCCTATCGCCCTCTGAAAGCATGGGAGGGTGAGATGCCACGAGGATGGGTGACAGCTACCTGCTGGGAGGAGCGAGGACAGGAAGCTGAGCCTCTCAAAACACACTACCATGTTCTAGATGTGGTCTGAGTATCCCAAGGCTTCAGCAATTAACCCATCTACGGTGCTGAATGCCAGTTTTCAGGGAAGCCATTAGGATTAGATAGTCATTGGGGGACAGGGCCATGGTTGGCTATGGTAGTAGCTAAGTGAGATGCCTCGGCAGGTACACTGTCAAAGAGAAGTGGGTCCTGTGAGCTGTTCTCTGACCGCCACATATACAAGTGTGCACATACATAGATGCAGATGATGATGGTGAAGATGACGGATGACTGGGGCGAGGGCTGGGGAGACAGCTCAGTGTAGAATGCTTCTGAGCTCAGGACTCAATCCCTAGTACTGCAAACAAACAAATGGAAGCGAGACCAACAGACACACACCACTGTACATCGCTTCTCCTGCCTCTCCCCACGTGAAGTCCTGTGCAGCCTCAGGACTCTGCGAGCACTGAAGTCATCACCAGATGCACGCCCTGTTGGCCCTGTACTTCCAGACACACGAGTTAAAATAAGCCTCGTTCCTTTACAGCTCGCCCAGCCGATGGCACTGTGGTACAGGCAACAGAAAACAGACTAACACATATTTGATAAATTGTGTTGGGACCCAACACAGTTATTGACAAAAAGTTGACTTGGGACCCATATTATTATGAAGGGAACTGTAAACATCAAAATGAAACTGATAAACCTACATGATTCTCCCAGACCCACGTACGACCACTCAAGGCAGACATGAAAGTTTGCAATAGGGATACACGATTAGTTAAGGTGAGGCCAACACCAACAACATAAGATGTATGGACACTATGCAGTTCTCAGTAAGTAGACACAAGGGCTCCTGGCTTCCGTGTGCTGCCCAAAAGAGAACGTCCAGTTATGCCTTCCCCATGCCAACCCCATACCAATTTATCTGCCTTCATTCAGTCTAAAGTTACTTAAAGTAAATGGTTAGAAGAAAGTGAAGCTTTCTCTACGAAGAAAGTATAGAAATAGTCATGAACAACAAAAAAATGGTATTAAAAGAATGAAGGTAGACACACCTGAAACTTGGCAATGAGTACTTCTACGGTTTATGCATGAAATGTGCCAGAGACCATAAAGGCACACTAGCTTCCAATAGTCAAAGAAGACCATACAAAGATTTTATGGCTACTAGAACTCCATTTTCCTGACACAAAGCCTCAGCACTCGACAAAAGCTATCTACAGCCTAGTGTCTGGCTAGGGCCCCATCCGACCATGCATAAGGTGTTCAGGCCATATGCAAGGAGCACATCTCAGAGTACCGGGGGAAAAGCCTTGTGAGATGTCTCTTGACACCTGCTTAACTGTAAAATTGCTGTTCTGCTGTTCCTAAGCAATGTGATTCCCTTCTCCCTATGCATTTGTTCCTTCCCTGTCTTGTTATCTTAATGTCATGATGATTATAAATACACAGCATACATTTTCACAACAGTGCAAAACTCATGGGAATGAATATCTAAGCTCCATGCTTCAAATGAGTTATCTACACTCACCAAACCAATGCACTTTTTCAGGATGCTCCACACGCTGAAATCACTTCTGGTGAACATGGGGGCAGGAAGGGCTGTCCTGTGAGGAATGCGAGAGCAATAGGCATTTATTATCCAATGGAGTATGTATGGGGCGGGGTATGTTTCTCACAGAAACTGCTCAAGGCCGTCATCTTAGCGTGAGACCTAAACGTCAGCATCTCTGAACAATGGCATGCCTAGGAGAGTAGCCAGGTCTCACACAGCTGAACCGCACAGTTCCCACACCGCTGTTTTGAAGTCCTCCTGGTAAGAGTTACTGGTTATGGCACCTTGAGTCCAGACCCAACCTTGTGGCCACCGTTTTCCTCCTGTGAGCTGAGGGCAAGGCTGACAGTGAGAAGGAGTTCCTCTGCATCCCTACTGGCTATTTTAGGGTCTTCTGCCCAACCCTAGGACGGTGGACAGAGCTGAGACTAAGAGTGAAATGAGTCAAGAAAACATTCAAAACCAGGCATCTACCCCTCTGACACAGACCATCTTCCCAAATGCATTCCTTCTCCAGCCATTCTCCCTCAACAAGGGCCCAGCAGCCCATCTCGGCCTCAACTCCTGCTCTGCTCCTTGAGAGACTGCAGTTCCTCCGGGACTGTGGGCTACATTCACGAGCACTGTCTCCACAGGTAGGAGGAGGCCACAGTAGAAATCTGACTGGCTTCTGGAAGGGGACGTGGCCCATCATAGTGGGGTGCAGAAAAGGCATCGCAGAGCAAGCCCTCAGACACACACAACTGCTCTCCGAGCTCTTAGAGGCCATCCTAGTTTTTCTTGTGGGATTCCCAGTCACACTTCTCTGAAGTGGAGCAGGAGAACTCTGACCAGGCATTTTGATCCTGGGATGGTGGTAGCTGGGATCTTGCTTGTAAGACCTCAGAAAGGACCCATGTGGGTTTCTGAGTCAAGACAAAAGGGGAAAGGAAAGAAATCCAATGTTTACTGACCACTGTGCACCAGGCTGCCAAATATAGCTGGAATGCTATACACATGGCAAACTGAGGGCCACAAGACACGAGAGGGGATATAGTTCTGTAGAGGGTCAGGGCTCAGCCCCAAGGATACGTCAATGTTGGCTAGTTTTGTCAACTTGACACAAGCTAGGATTATCTGGAAAGAGGAACCTCCAATGAGAAAACACCTCTATCAGATTGCCTATAGGGCATTTTTTTGATTAATATTGATGTGGAGGGAGCAAGCCCATTGAGGGCAGTGCCACTCCTCAGCAGGTGGTCCTGGGTTGCATAAAAAAGCAAACTGAGCAAGCCAAGGGAGCAAAACAGTAAGCATTCCTCCATGGTCTCTGCTTCAGTTCTTGCCTTGGCTTTCCTGATGATGGAC
The DNA here is from genome assembly GCA_026225945.1 of Cricetomys ansorgei. Classification (NCBI taxonomy): domain Eukaryota; kingdom Metazoa; phylum Chordata; class Mammalia; order Rodentia; family Nesomyidae; genus Cricetomys; species Cricetomys ansorgei. Next base: position 10,562,763 of record JAMJFZ010001249.1, on the reverse strand, counting down.
TGGAACCCGTCAGCCAAACAAACCCTTTTATTCCCAATTTGGTTTTGGTTGGGGTGTTTATCATGGCAATAGGAAAGTAACTAATACATAACCTCGCATGAAGAAGGAGGGCAAGGCTCCAAGCTGAGACAGCAGTGTGGGGGAGGGATTTGGGTATGTATGCTCAGGACGAGAGGTAGAACTCAAGGCAACAGGCCCCAGAGGAGGCAGAACCATTAGAGTGAATAAGGCAGGTCTGAATACAAGAGACAAGGGGATGTTTTCCTCATTTCAAGAATACAGTGACACACAGATCAACACCCACGATGGAGCATTTCTGTGAGCAAGTGGGGTGCTATTCAGAGCTGCTTGGGACTGGGGTGTGAGGCCCGAAATGAACGTCTGCTACATTAGCTTTAGGCAGAGAGCAGACATGGCACAAGAGCTGACGGAATGCCACTGCTGAGCAGTGCTCAGCAGGAGAACGAAGGGACGGTAGCACACTTGATGCGCAGTGGACATGAGAGAACAGAAGACCAGGCGACGGGGAAGGAAGCGGTGGTCCGAGGCTCACTGCTCATGTTTCGTCACAAGGTAATGTACATTTGGAGGAGATAGTGAGGTACAGAGTGGACACAGCTGCCTTGGACAGGCACCCAAAACCCATGTGAGGCACGCCTGCACCCGCTGAGCACAGGAACATAGGACAGGAGAAGGCTGAGCATCCTGGGCATCAAGGGAACCTGCCTGAAGGCAAGTGGGCCCATGTGTGAGGTCAGCAGTGAGGCTGGAGAGCCCACCGAGGCCAGAAACACTTCTTAGTGTACATGCAAGGAAGCCTAAGTCCCATGGACTATCCCATGTGCTCCTGCTTTTCCTAACAGAGACTGAGAACTTTCCATGATTACCACTGTCACTCAAGTCTAGGTACACAAATAAACATGGTGGCAAGAAAAGGAAATGTGGTTTTGCTGCAGTAACTAATCAAATCCTTTCCGTCCCCACTTGGCCAGTTGCCAACATTTCTCAGTGAGATGCAGAAGGGACAGGAGAACCTTCACTATTCCCACTAGCCCAACAGCCAAGCAAATCAGTAAAACACAGAAGGGACAGCAGGATTACTCTGAGATCTGTGGGTCAGTCGGTGAGGTGTGTGGATCATGTGTACAGTCCCTGACTCATCCTGGGACAGCACCATCACTTCATGGAAGGGAATTTGTGGATCAAACCCTGCCCTCCACTAGTCTCAATGCCCCAGTGGACAGACATCAAGTCTCATAGAATGTTTCATGGTCAGACCGCCTGCTGAGAGTAACCTTGGAACTGGGGGTGCTTCAGCTCAATTCATGAGACCTAAGGGGATACCCTAGAGCACATATGGGGGTGATCAAAGATATACTTTGGAAAATTCTGAAACAATGTAATGACAACATACCTGTGCTTTTGAATTCCATTCTCTTGTGGTCTTTCTGCACTTTTTCCACTCCTAGTACTTTTGCTGGTATCCAAATCAATCATCCCACTAATTTTATTTGCCTCTGAAAATTCTCCTGTAGAGTTATCAGAATCAAAGCCTGTAAGAAATAAGCAAAATGGTTATCTTCGCTAGACTTGGGAGATATAGACGCCTACTTCAAGACCCTGACTAAGCAAAGAGAAGCCTAAAGATCTGAAAACCCTTTGTTTGTTTTTTGTTTGTTTTTTGAGACAGGGCCTTATTATATATCCCTGTCTGGCTCCAAACTCACAGTGATCTCCCAGTCTCTGCCTCCTGAGTGCTGGAATCATGTGCCATCATCTCCATCTGATTATTTTCAAGTGGTAGAATTATTATCTCCACTCAGTAAACGGGATGGTCCGCCTCAGTATCAGGACACACAGAGAACTGCTGTGTGGGAGCAGCACCTCTGTAGCTCATTGTGATCCGCTGGGATGGTGGAGATCATGTGAACATCAATAAGGCTGAAACCATCTTTGGGAACTTTCTAGACAAACTTATTTAAAATCTCAGGTGTGTTTGGAGTAGTATCTGCTACACTGAGTCCCTGGGTGAAAGGGAATTCTAGGGGACTTGTGGGTGAATAGGCATTTGAGGTTGCCTCTCCACGGCAGGCACAGCCTCCCAAGTATAGCAGGATGCCTGCCTGGGGACTACTGATACTGTTCCACAGCAAGTTCCACTAGCAGGCACATACCAATGGGGAACAGAATCAGTGAGCTTCAGGCATGAAATAATGACAGTTATTTTACTGAGCCATGGCAAGGAGCTCAGTGTCTGGGGGATTTCAGTAAAGTAACCCACAAGCGTTATCAGCCAGCAATGGGGACTAAGCAGTGAATGACTGACAAGAAGAATGGAGGTTCCAGCAGGGAGATAGGAAGGGAGAACTCGCTGAGGCTGTCACCGGGGAGCCGCTGCAATATTTCAGAGCTGCTATGTTTATGGTCCTAAAGCCAAGAACAGGAAATGAACAGATAAGCCTAGAAGCCCCTTTCCATAGTCAGTGAGTAGTCCTTCGCAGAAAACGAAATGGCATTAAAGGACAGCACAGTGGCTGACTGAAATGTTAAGGACAGACAGCCTCCATTGGAAGAGTCCATTGATCCCTAGGCAGACACAGCTTTGCTAACACCAAGAGGAAGGGGCAGTTCTCTCCCCTGCTCACTGATGTCCTCTGCCCCTCCACTGCACCCCACCCTATCTGCAACACTCTTCACCAGGACACTGCACCCTACCCTATCTGCAACACTCTTCACCAGGCAGGACACTGCACCCCACCCTATCTGCAACACTCTTCACCAGGCACCCTGCACCCCACCCTATCTGCAACACTCTTCACCAGGCACACTGCACCCCACCCTATCTGCAACACTCTTCACCAGGCAGGACACTGCACCCCACCCTATCTGCAACACTCTTCACCAGGCAGGACACTGCACCCCACCCTATCTGCAACACTCTTCACCAGGCACCCTGCACCCCACCCTATCTGCAACACTCTTCACCAGGCACACTGCACCCCACCCTATCTGCAACACTCTTCACCAGGCAGGACACTGCACCCCACCCTATCTGCAACACTCTTCACCAGGCAGGACACTGCACCCCACCCTATCTGCAACACTCTTCACCAGGCAGGACACTGCACCCCACCCTATCTGCAACACTCTTCACCAGGCAGGACACTGCACCCCACCCTATCTGCAACACTCTTCACCAGGCACCCTGCACCCCACCCTATCTGCAACACTCTTCACCAGGCAGGACACTGCACCCCACCCTATCTGCAACACTCTTCACCAGGCACACTGCACCCCACCCTATCTGCAACACTCTTCACCAGGCAGGACACTGCACCCCACCCTATCTGCAACACTCTTCACCAGGCAGGACACTGCACCCCACCCTATCTGCAACACTCTTCACCAGGCACCCTGCACCCCACCCTATCTGCAACACTCTTCACCAGGCAGGACACTGCACCCCACCCTATCTGCAACACTCTTCACCAGGCACACTGCACCCCACCCTATCTGCAACACTCTTCACCAGGCACCCTGCACACCACCACTTACAATGGTCACTTCAAACACAAGGACTGAGCTTTGAGCTTGCTACTTGGAGGACAAACAAGCTATTTGTGTCAGAGATATGTGTGTTATGTATACATGTGTTCACATGTATGGATGCATAGAGGACAGAGGAGGGTTTCCTCTAATACTCTCCATCTTGTTCTCTTGGGACAGGGTCTCTCACTGGGCATGAAACTCATTTTTCAGGTAGATTGGCTGATTAGCAAGCTTCAGAAATCCTCCTGTCTCTGTGTGTTGGGGTTACAGGCACATGGCACGCCTGGTTGTATGTATGTATGTATGTATCTATCTATCTATCTATCGAGACAGATTCTCACCATATAACTCTACTGGGATTAGAACTTGCTATGAGGACCAGACTGGCCTCGAACTCAGAGATCTGCTTGCTTCTGTGTGCTGAGATGAAAGGGATGTCACACCATACCAGGGTTGTTCACATCCAGCTTTTTATGTGAGAACTGGGGACTAGAACTCAGGTCCTCATGCTAGAGCAGCAAGCACTCTTACCCACAAACCATCTTCTCAGCCCAGACAAGCTATTTTATAATGTACTATGAACAATGAAAACTAGTTATAAGACTATATATATATATATATATATATATATATATATATATATATAAATCAAGAATGAAGCTAGAGGCTCAGTGTTAAGAGCACCTGCTGTTCCTGTTGAGGACTCACACTTGGTTCCTAGCACCAACATGGTGGCTCACAACCACCCGTAACTAAAGTTCCAGAGGATGTGATGCTCTCTTCTGACCTCCATGGGCACCAGGCACACCTTAGCTTAGTATATGTTCATGGGAAGTCTATGTCCCATGGACTACCCTACAGTTATTTTATTTCACTGGCCTGCAGCTCCCATGCATACCTACAGGCAAATCAGACACAAGTGAAATAAGATGACTACATTTGGGGAAGCTCTTCCAAAGAGGCTAGCTAGCCCCTAGAGCCCTTCATGCTGTCTCTAAAGCTCCAGCCACAGTTCTCCTCCTAAGAGAAGACACCACTGGCCTTGCTGTACTGAGCCACACCAAGTCTCACACTCCAGATCCCACACACTCCCATGCAGGACGCAGACTCTGGACCATGTCTCTTGTAGCTGCTCACCTGTGACGGCATCAAAGAATTCTTCCTCCCCGTTCATCCTTCAGTGACCAGGCTGTCACTGTTCTGGGGTTTGGTCCTCCTACTGGATCATATCTGATCTTATTTATGTAGAAGTTGTGTGAATACTGGAGATCTGAGGGGAGAAATATTTTGGAATTAACTCAGCCTCTACAAAGCCTATGGCCTGGAAACAGCTTTTAAATATTCATTTTTTATCTTTACTTTTTGGGTTTTGTTTGAGACAGGGTTTCACTATATAGCCTTCTGGCTGGCCTGGAACTAGCTATGTAGACCAAACTGACCTAGAATTCAAAGATCCTCCTGTCTCTCTCTTGTCTGTCGGGCTGGAATTAAAGGTCTTGCTACCATGCCCAGATAAATACCCATTCTTAAAATTGATTTAATTGATCTCCATAAGGGATGGGTATATTGGCATGTGCCTTTAATCCTAGCATCTCCCCAGGCAAAGGCTGCAGATTTCTGTGAGTTTGAGGACCACTTGGTCTACAAAGAGAGTTCTAGATCAGCCAAGGTTACATCATGAGTGAGACCCTGCCTTAAAAAAAAAAAAAAAAAAAAAAGGGAAAGAAAAAAGAAAAAGAATTTGATCTCATGTCTAAGTAAAGAAAAAATGAATTATAATACATTCGTCAAGCAGTAGGAATGAAAGGATGAAAGGATGCATACCTAATGTAAAGATGAAAAAGAAAGCTAGGCCTTTGTGACACACATCTGTAATTCTAGAGAAAAGTGAGCAGGAGGATTAAAAGCTCAAGACCCACACCCAATTAGATGGCTTAGTAGGTGTATTTACTTGTCACCAAGCCTGAAGACCTGAGTTCAATCCTTAGAACTGGTATGGTGGGAAACCTGACTCCTATAGGCCGTGCTGTACCTTGTACACCCCTAGGAGATTGTTCAGTAGCTATCACACAAGCAACCCGGCTCTAGTTCGGATGCCCAGAACCCACATATGTAAATGTGGCAAGGCCATCTGCCTGTAGTTGAAGCAAGCTGACTAGCAAGTTCTGACTTTGATTGAGAGAACCAGTCCCAAAGAATAAGGTGTAGCCAGGCAGTGGTGGAGCACGCCTTTAATCCCAGCACTCAGGGTTAGGGGGCAGAGGCAGGTGGCTCTCTGAGTCCCAGCCCAGCTGGTCTACAGAGTGAGCTCCAGGACAGCCAGGGCTGCACAGAGAAACCCTTTTGAAAACAGACAGACAAACGAAAGGTGGAAGAGCAAGTGAGGAAGATCCAACATCGATCTCTAGACGCCACGTTGATATGTAACACACACATGAACGCGTGTACCCACACATGAAAACATGCATACATGCACGCTATACACACACACTGAAAAACAGAAAAAGAAATGAGATCCAGTCCCCTCAAAATAAAGGTAAAGTTCAAGGCCAGCCTGCACAATTCAGTGAGACCGTCGTCTCACAGTAAGAAGTGAAGAGAAGGCCTCTGAGGTAGCTCAGCAAGAGCGCTTGCTGCCAGGCCTAACCTAAACTTCATCTCTGGAACCCACACGGTAGGAGAGAAGCAACTCCCACAGTTATCCTCTGAGACCTCCACACCCATGCCATAGCACTCACCCACACGCAAAATGTAGAAAAAAGAGAAAAGAAGAGGGCTGGAGAACGCAGCTCAGCAGAGCACTTCCTAGCATGTGCGAAGCCTAAGTTCCATCTTCAGTAGCGTAAAAAAGTAACTTTTAATAACAATCAATGACTAACACATCAATAAGTGATCGTTATTTTAAGAGTTGTATTTTACAGTTCAGGAAAATGAAGACATGTGGGCAGTTAGTGTCTCTTCAACAAGCATCACATGGAGGTGGGGCTCTGCACACCTCAGGAGGCTCTGCTCTGAGTCATGAGGAGCTGGTAACAAGTAAGTGGAGACTGTCAAAATATTTACCCTCGTCTGCTCTCGCCAACTGTTCCTTCCCTCTGTGGTGCTGGGGATGGCACCCAGAGCCTCTCACACACTTAGGTGAACACTCCACTCTGAGTTACTTCCCCAGCCTGGATGCGAATTTTCCAGGCCAGAGAATTAAGACTACTATATAACTTAGTTCCATCGCATAACCAAAAGCAGCTTTAATTTTCTCAAAATGTCTTTAGCTTAGCATTTTAGAACCTCTGTACAATAATTTCTCCTTTTGGGAAGAACAGTTTTGTTTGTTGAGGCAGGATCTCTCTATGTGTCCCTGGCTGGCCTCAAACTCACTGAGATCTACCAACCTCTGCCTCTAAATGCTGGGATTAAGTGCATCGCCATGACCAGCCCAAGAACAGTATCTGAAACACTGAAGCAAAGATTCAATCTGTAGCCGGGCATGCACGCCCTTAATACCAGCACTTTTTTTGAGGCAGAAGCAAGAGCTCTGTGAATTTGAAGGCAGCCAGGGATATATGGTGAACTCCTGTATAAAAGAAAAATAAAACAAAAACTTTCAAACTGTTTCAAGAGGTTTAATTTTATCTGAAAACAAGCAGAACACCACATGTAACTTACCAAGTCTGAGCATTGCCTATAAAACCTCAAGGACAAGGAAGCCCCAAATGAGAAGCAAGCCCTCTGCCCTTGGAGTGGCCCACACAGGACTAAAGACAACACCCACCCAATTTCTGAAGCTCTGCATAAATTATAGCATCTGAGCTTCTAATCACCAACAGGCAGGTATTCAGCACTAGCCCCACCCTCCATGCCTTGGGAACGTCCCTTTTCTTTGTTCCCTTCTCAATGAGCTGTGTAACTCAGTTAGGAGCCAGACACCTGTGAAGCAACACAGGAGCAGCCATAGCTCACTGCATGCTCTGCTGTCCCTTGCAAAGCAGGGATGTGCTGCTTACTTCTAATGCCGAACAGTACAGAGCCCACCTCAACCACCTGCAGCTGCAGGAGGAAGGTAAGTTCTCCGGAGGAGAAACAGCTAAAGCAGGCTGGGCACCACCCTGTCCTGCAGGTGGTAGGATAGCTAAATGGCCACCAACGTGCTATGTCTGGCCCTCCAAGATGGATCTCTACAAGGTGACTGGCCAAGAGCCTGCCCTCATAAACAAATAATCAATGCCACTCTGGAGGGCATGGGTTCCCAGTGACAGCTAGGTCAGCTCCAACCTGTGCAGGCACACTTGCCCTTCAGAGCTCCTCCTTTGCCCTTACACAGCCTGCCTTCTACAGTGGTGATGCAGCAGGATGACCTCACCAGACACTGGTGCCATTTATTGCATTTTCCAGCATCCAAAATTGAGAGCCAGTGTGTTTCTGTTCACTATAAGCTTTCTACTTTGCAGTATTGCTACAATAGCACAAAATGAACAAAGTCAAGAGACCAAATCAAAAACTCCCACAGCAAAGATGAGACAACCTGGATATTGATGAAATGCAAATAACAGACCTACCAAACACACTGATGGCCAGGTTCCTAAAGACACTAACAAAGAGGTGATGGTCACCAATAGCCAATGAATTATTTTGAAAACAAAGAAAGAAGGGCTGAGGATGTGGCTCAGCTGATAAAGTGCTTATCTAGCATTCAGGAAGCCCTGGGCTTGATCCCCAGTACTATGTAAACCCTAACCCTGACCCTGTAATCTCAGCACTCCAGAGACGAGAATCAAGAATTCAAAGTTGCCAGGCAATGGTGCCACACACCTTTAATCCCAGCACTTGGAAGGCAGAGGCAGATGGCTCTCGGAGACCAGCCTTGTGTACAGAGTGAGCTCCAGGACAGCCAGGACTACACAGAGAAACCCTGTCTCAAAAAACAAAACCAAACAAATAACAACAACAAAAGGAGTTCAAAGTTATCTTCAGCTACATGGTGAAGCCAGTCCAGGATACATGAGACTGTCTCAAGACAAACAAATAAAGAGTAAAACAGCTTCTTAGCTCTTGGCCACCATCAAATGTGACCAAAGCAGTAACACAGTGCCTGTGCATTCTGGGGGAAAACACATGGTCAACTAAAGACACCTGCTGAGAAAATCATGCCAAAATGCAGCCCAGCATCTGGCTTGATCTACCAATATAAGGGAGTGCCCAGAAAAGGATTGTGCTAGACACTGTGGGAGCCCAAACAGCAATACCCAGACTCTGAAACCTTCCAGACCAGTAAACAAGTCACAAAGGAAGGAAAGTGACAGAGTGTTAGAGAACAGGCATTATCCCGACTGAGCAGGAATTCTGTGGTGGTACGTCATGCACACAGGATGGCACAAGTTAACACACATGATGAACATAAAGCCATATTCTCATCTGAACCTTATACCTCAAATGCATGCATTTTATTATGTATACATCATCCCTTCAAAAGCCCCTTGAAGCCGCTAGAAGCCAGGTGTGGTGGCATACACCCTTAATCCCAGCACTCAGGAGGTGGAAGCGGGAGGAACAGGAAGAAAAATCAAGGCTATCCTAACTGTAAAACAAGTCAGAGGCCAGTCTGGGCTACATGAGATCTGTCTTAAAATAAAACCAGACAAGTAAGTAAAAAGCTATCTTGAGGGACGAAGGGTGTGGCTCGGCTGATAGAATAACTGACCAGACCAAAACCCTAGTACCTGGGGGAAGCAACCTTTAAGAGACATGAATGGAGGCCAGATGTGGTTCATGCCTTTTCAAGGGGCTTCATCTTCTAGAGCTGTGCACAGACATGTGTGTGAATCAGACAGCAGCCTGCCGAGCATCTCTTCAAACAAAAGACCTGGATGACGGTGTTGGGGCTAGATACAGGTACATGGGGGACCCTTGTACTTTCCTGCTGTGTTTGTAAAAGTTCCATGATGAAAGTATGCTACAAGCTGGTCCTCTTTTTACATGTTTTCTCATCTAAAGCAAAACTCCTAATGTTAAAAGTAAATTACAGAAAATCATTGTAATGAGGGCCTAAAATGTAAGGTCAGACATAAGCTTGCTGGCTACTGGGACACTATGATCACCTTGGCCTGTGTCCCCGCCACATGTACCCTGTAATCAAGAACACACGTTGGGAGACCTTTCCCACAAGACTCCACAAGGTCAAGGGCCCAATCTTCCCATGCATTCTAAAGATGTCTCACAATAGTAAGTGAAACCATTAACCTCTAACTTCTGGAGTGGCTGCAGGTTTCCCTGGAGGAGACAGAAGGTGCTCAAGGGCCTGAGAAGATTGCTGTATTTTGTCAGGTGCCATTTCAGAAGCTGGGCTTAGATAGATGGGCAAGTCCTCTGGCAAGGCTGGCCCCAACAGTGTTCCCAGGGAGCTCTCCTCGAGAACTAACGCGGAATCCACAGGAAAAAGGTCGTGTGCTACTAAGGCACCTAGATGTCCAGCACTCACAGATGGCCCAAAGGGTGAGGAGCACCTACCCTGGTCAGGCCCATGTCTAGGCCTGGTCAAGAACATAGGTCTCCACTTCCCTGCGACCTACAGGGTTTGTGCTTTTTCTCGGTTTAGAGAACACCCTGAGAATGCAAGGCTGTGTCTGGGAACTGAGTCTCTTCTGCAGGAAACTGAGTCCAGCTTTCTGAACAGAACACCCCATGTGGAGAGTTGGAGTGTTGCAGATCCAGAACAAACTATCTTGGGTTATTGTTCTTCCCCTTAGTATCTACTCATTGCCCACCTGACTGTTTGACCTAACATCCCTTTAGCCCTCAGGTAAAACCCCTGGAATGCATTCTTAGCAGACTGCTGGCTTCCTCCAACCAAAGCTAAGAGCAGACAGCTTCAGACAGCAGCACACTATCTACAACCACAGAAAATCCCGGGCCCTGCTGTGCTGTCTACCTCAGGTTCCCACCAGTGCATCTGGTCTTCTGTTCTGCAACCACACAGAGTTCACAACACCGCTTCCACATCGGGACATTTTAGTTGGGACGACCAGAATCCTTATTCTTGGGCCAGAGTGACTCACGCTCTTAGAGTAATATATAAGAATAGACATAAGCTTAGAACACTCACTCTTCTTCCCTCTGAGGTGAGGGCTATGGGCTGTTTTGTTTTCCATTTATCCCTGTGTGTATAGGGGTTAGGGGTATGGGTACACAGGCACAAGCGGAGGTCAGAGGACAACTTGTGGAGCTGATTCTTGCTTCTGGCATGTGGGACAGAGCTCAGTCAACAGTCTTGGTAATGCGTGCTCTCACCCACTGAGCACTCACTGGCCCAAGAGCTGCGTTTAGTGTGTTGACACAGCACTATGCCAAAGCTGAGACAACAAAGTAGACGGAAGGCAGACCTTATTCTCAGGACCAGACCTGCAGGCTTTCATGCTCTCAGAACCCACCCACAAGCCCTGTACTTCAGGAAGGGCTTGTTTCTCTAACCAGTGTCGTCTGGTCAGATAGTCCCCTTTCTGAAGTCTAGAGAAAACCCAGGAAATTAGCTCTGGCTGGACATCATTTTGGCCTTCAGCCTTCTCTACAAATAACTCTAGCTGGGGGCAGGGCTCCCTGGTTCCATCTGGTCCCCAAGCATGCCATCACTGTTGCCCCTCCCTCCTCAACCTGGGACAGTCAACAACTGCTACCATTAAATGCCCACCTGCTTCAAAGAGCTCCCCCCCCCAGGCTCTCCTGAAGCTATCCTCCCTGTGCTGTCTTCCATCTTATGAGGACCTGACCCAACCAGGCCCAAAATGTCTCACTACATCCATGAATTCTCGTACTTTACTCTTACAAATGTATCTTTAGAGCCAGGCGATGGTGGTGCACCCCTTTAATCCCAGCACTCAGGAGGCAGAGGCAGGCGGATCTCTGTGAGTTTGAGGCCAGCCTGGTCTACAGAGTGAGTTCCAGGACAGCCAGAATTACAACAGAGAAACCCTGCCTCAAAACAAAACAAAGCAAAACACCCAAACAACAACAACACAAATTTATCTTTCGGTTCTTTATAAAAGTAGACCTAGAGCCAGATGCGCTGGTACATGCCTGTGACCCCAGAACACTGGAGGCTGAGGACGGCCTGGTCTACAGCGAGATCTTGTCTCCAACCAACAGGAAAGACGGGGAGGGAGGGAAGAAGGGAAGAAGGGAAAAGGGAAGGGAGAACAGACATCTAGAAGTTTGGGCAGTGAGGCATTAGAACAATCGGGGTGCCACTGTCAGCTTACTGAAAATCCCAGTCATGGAAACCTCTGCTGTTAAACCAGTTGAGGCAAAGCTAGACAGGATCTCTACAAAGCACATCATGAGTAATACAAACATTCTAAACCACTTTTTCTCACATACCTGTAATCTCAGCATATGGGAGGTAGAGGCAGGAGGATCAGGAGTTCAAGGCCAGCCCGGGTACATAAGACCCTATCTGGGGGAGAAAAAAAAATGTGTAACAAACAAAAAAAGTAATGAGGCAGGAACTCTCCAGTTAGTGTATGCAGGAAAATGTTAGCCTCTATCCCCCAAACCCGTCTACTGAAGGCCTGCCCTACCCCAAGGGATCACTCAGCAGGATCACAGAGCAGGAGTCCTCAAACAGTGACAGTCTCACAAATGCCTAAGCTAAGGCCAAATGTACCATTCCACCCTCACTCTAGGGTAGACAGGGACACAGGACTCTAGAGCACAGCAGCCGTGGGCACCATGCTCCTGACATCACCTTTCATCCCAAGGCCCATAGTTACAGCACTTAACTGTCAAAGCTGACAGATAAACTCATACAAAGGGCAGACTTAACAGAACTGATTAGGCCCAGCCAAGGGTACCACCATATCCTCACAGAGCAATCCTTCCTCAACATGCAGTCAGTGACCTGGCAGGAACTATCTGTGTCCCCCAGATGGGTCTGTCAGACCCCAGACACATGCCAAAGCATGACATGAAAGAATCACTCAGGAATGCTGGCAAGAGAGCATATCCAGCAACGGTCAGGATAGCTCTGTAGGAATTAAAGACAACTCTCCTAGACTGAGGTTGGGGATGGGAAAGCTAAGTCACAAAATCATATGGCTACACCAGCAGTCTGAACAGCCTAGAAGCAGCTAGAGCCACGTTCCCATTCCTCCCCCACCCCAACATCTCCTGGAGCCACCAGTCCTGGTGTCAGAATGGTCAGGCCTAGTGTGGGACCTCATTCCTCTCCCCTGTAGCAAGGCTACCTTGGGTAGACAAAGCTTCTTTGCTGTGTTGCCTTCTTGGTTCTTTAGAACCTCTCTGTCTTCAATCCGTCACCGGGGTGTCATCTGGCAACAGCCAGCAAGCCATAATGCCACAGAAAATGTAGAGGTTCAACATGATTCCATGTGCCAAGTACTCTAAAAAGCCTGGTGAGGCAGTGTGGTCCAAGGGCCTCACAGGCTAAACCATCACCCATTGACCCTAGAATGCTTCTTAGCTAGCTCCCCAAAGGGTAGGAGGAAATGAAGCAAGAGACTAGCCTCATAAAGCCAGGCCTATCCTAGGCAGCAGCAGCCTAGCTCAGCTCAACATACTACAGCCAATTCCCAGAGATCAAGCCATGGGCAGGAGACAGAGAATGAGACCGACCATGTCCATCTCTCCATTCTCATCCAAACGACCTTCTGGTTCTCGGTTCACATAGTCACAGGATGAAAGATCAGGTCTGAAGAGCCCTGTCATGGTTGAAGTATAGTGATCATTCTACAAACTTTGTATACATTTAGAATCACAAAACAATCCCCATTCTTTCACAACAAAAGTTTTTTTAGGAAAGAAGCAAGAGTGGCTGGCTGGCTTTGCCTTGCCTGGCAGTCATCATGATGAGCACGCATGGGTCACCCACATTTGCTTTAAGCACAGGCAGTCTTGGAGAAGGAACTAGGAGTGACCTTTACTGAGCACTGGCCCCTTATCCTTCAGCCTAACATGGTTAACTCCAGCTGTATGAGAAATGTCATTACAGGTAAGACAAACGGGCTTTTCTGTCCTTAGCTGTCACGAATCCTCAGCTTTCTTTGGGTCTTGAGGATTTGTGGATTTCTGCCAGGATCTACACCATCCAAAGTAAAACCTAACCATCCTTAGAGCTGTTTAAGTGAACAACCAACTTCAGTCTCCAGTCTCCACTGAGCAAGCAGTAAGAACAACTCGTTAGTGTATACCTGCTAAGCAAATTTGCAGCCACAGAGGACTTTGAATTTATTAGGAATTCGTGCAGGAAAAAGGAAGTGTCTAGGCCCCAAGAAAGCAAGGAAAGCAACAGATTAATCACATGCTGTCTCCATTCTTCACACCAGCAGGGTGGCCTTCAACTGCAGTCCAAGAGGGTACTCAGCAGGTTCCCTTAGCAGCAGCCACCTGGGGGAAAGGGGCCGTGTCACCTCTCAGGGGAGCCTGGAGCCCATTATTCAAGACAGATTTTTTTCCTTCCCTAGATCATGCTGCTTAGAATCAAAGCAAGCTCCAAAAACATACCACACACTTCAAGAACATTATCTTATAATCCACCACAATATATCTCAAGCACACACAAGATGAGCCCAGTGCTTTTGTACAAAAATGTTTGTTTTAGTCATCATAATCCTGCAACAGAAAAGAACTGTTCAAAAACTGCTCAGAAGAGTGGGTGGAAAAGTTGTAGATGGGTCTCCCCATAGCTTATGTCTGCCACTGAGACAAAGCAAAATCAGACAAGTGGCCAACACTCTGCCCCTCCCCCAACACCTAACACCACTACCACCTTGCTGATCACCTGCTGATCAAAACCACAGCTTTGGCAAGAGCCAAGAAAAGGGGAGCTGCTGCAGAACCAGACAGATGACCCTTGGTCACCCATGAGTGAGAGCTCCTCAGGGCACTCAGCCTGCTCCCAGATGATTCTGACATCCTCTTTGGCCAGCTTCCTCTCCCACTCCAGGCCCTTCCTCATCATCTTCATCAACATCACTCTGCGGTCCCGATCTGAACTGGTTTCACTGTGCTGAGAAACTTGTCACATAAAACCGGACCTGCCCAGGTCACTCCCAAGATCCTTCCTGGGCACTGGGGGAAGGGTGAACAGCTGTTAAGACCAAGTTCAGAGACTCCACAAACCCTGACCCCTCTTGCCAAAAGACAAAAGAGGAATAAAAAGAGAAAAGCTGCTAAATTCAGCCAGGGTCCATTTTGTCTACAGAAAGGTGATTCAGCTACTGATTAAGAGATCAAAGGTCCTTGATCCAAAGAGGGGCTCTGACCAACAGAGGTCCCAGCTCTGGGACCAGGGAATCCAGAGCTCACAGTCTGAGACTGGACCAGAGCCTGTGCTTGCACAAGTGCTCCCCTTTGCTGACGATGAACCAAACCACTTCCCTCTGCCCTTACAGCCCCACCTGCCCACCTACCTAACACCTCCTGCTGTTATGTCAGTATTAAATCTAGAGTGCTGGCTTTGCTCCACATCACTGGGAGAGGCCAGCATGAGGACTGAGCATGCTTCGAGTGAGGTACACCCCAGATCTGCTCCAAGTTCTAGCAGTTTCTGGGGTGGCTTCTCTTATGATACCTACTTTCATCACTAATGGTGCTCTTTTTCTCTCTCCAGGTTGTCGTTTAGAGCATTGCCACTTCCTGTCAAGAGCAAGTAGCACAAGGTGCCAGGTTGCAGCTGTCCCTTTCTACAGCTAGTCTTAAACCAGCCTGTATCCAGACAGCCGTGCCACTGTGGCCTCCCTCCGTACGTTCCAGAGCAGACTCAGCACAGCCTCCCAGCAGACTCCTTATTCGCCACACATCTGCGCCCATCCCAAGAACTCCAGCATTCACCAGTGCAGCACCAGGCATCTTTCCAGGCCAGCAGTCCAGCCCTTCTGGGAAACTTTTGGACAGATACCAACTAAAAGCCCTTGGACCCTACCTACCTGATACACCTTAGCATAAATAGGCCCAGAAACTCCAGTACCAGGCCAGGGTCAGGCACTGTCAGCCCTAACAGGTAACACCCCACTCTCACCCAGCCTTCCTCAGCACTGACCAAGAGCTCAGAGTATGTTTCTCAAAATTAACCGGGTATTCTAAAAGTGGGGGTGGGAGGGAGAGACCACACATAAGAAAGCAAGCAAGAAAGAGACCTACACAAACAGCAGCAGTCCATACAGCCGCCTCTTGGAATCTCGCCCTTCCTCCAGGCTCACTTCCACCGACGCACCGAGACTGTGGAACTCTTCTCACCCAAAGCACCAACTGAAAGACATGGTGTTTGGAGGTTCTGCTAAAGACCCTCACTTTCTTTTCTGAATTTAGACATAATGGGAAGCCTCAACAAAGTTCAGTGAGCCGATGATCACAAGGGCCGCAGGTTCATATTGAACCAGCGGTCTTGAGTCCTGCGTGGCGTCACTCCTAGTGTCTGTCTCGCCCAGCAGGTGAAGAGCCAAGGGTGCCTACAGCATTCCACATGCACATGGCTATATTTTATCTACATTCGTCTCAGTAACTCATCTTCCAGGCAAAGGCACAGGAACCCACCACCAGCCTCCCTACCACCCCCCAGACCACGTCAACCACCATGAGAGCTGTCACACAACTTCCACCCAAAAGCATCTGCCCTCACGCCTTGTACCTGCCCTACAACAGAATAACAAAGATGAAGACAAGGCAAAGGGACATCAGAGAAATAATTTCTAAGATTAGAGTAAACTCCATTTTAGACAGCGTAGGAGAATAAAATCCACCAAAAATATTCTAATAAAAAGAAGAAATGACAGAGCCTGGAAAGACAGTGGATAAGGGAGTTGTTTCCAGCAACCACTGGTAGCTCCAAGGGATCCAGCACCTTCTTCTGTCCCCCACTGGTACCAAAATGTGCCCACACTGACAGACAGACAAACACACACACACACACACCCCAATCCTTTAAAGAAAAAAGAAAAAGAAATGTTACATTTTGAATTACCTCTGTGATCAAGGAGAACTCATACAATCTCCATAGGTGTTGGGGCAGGAGGATCAAAATTCAAGGCACCTCTTAAATATTAAGAAAACAGGGAGTCAGGCACGATGGCACAAGCCTACAATCCCAGCACTGAGGAGGTTGAGGCAGAAGGATGCAAGTTTGTGGCCAGCCTACAACACACAGAGAGACCCTAAGAAAGAATCTAAGCTGGACAGGTGGCCTGTGCCTTTGACCCTAGCATTTGGGAGGCAAAGGCAGGCAGATCTCTAAGTTCAAGGCCAGCCTGGTCTATACTGATGAGTTCCAGGACAGCCTGGGCTACAAAGAGAGACCCTGTCTCAAAAGATTAAGAGTGTATACAAGGCAGGGTGGTGGTGGTACACGTCTTTAATCTCACACTCGGGAAGCAGAGGCAGGCAGATCTCTGTAGTTTGAGGCCAGCCTGGTCTACAGAGTGAGTTCCATGACCAGTAGCATTACAACAGAGAAACCCTGTCTTGAAAACAAAAAAAAAAAAGAAGACGTGTGTGTGAGGAGAGAAGACTCAGACATAATTTAGAAGAGGACAGAAAGGCGGACGCTTGTGCTGTGCACCTGGCAGGACACGTGCCCAGCCCTTTCCCCAGTGAACCCTTTTCGCGAGCAGTGCCACAGCATGCCATTACATGGCAGGTAGAGAATCTCAGCAATGTCCAATAGCCAGATGGAGAATGACTTTAATTTACAAGAAAAAAATTGTTTCATAAACACTTGGCCTCATGGAGAAATGAAAATCTGTCACATGCTACAAGAAACAAAGTTCTGACTCAGCCATACAGCCAATTACCATGTTTTCACCAAAATCCTAAGTGAAAGTTCCATGAGGTTTTTGTTGTTTGGTTTTTCGAGACAGGGCTTCTCTGTTAACCTTAGCTATCTTAGAACTCCCTCTGTAGACCAGGCTGGCCTCAAACTCAGAGATCTACCTACCTGCTTCTGCCTCCCAAGTGTCAGAACTAAAGTTCCATGTGCCACCCCCAGCTTCCATGAAGGTTTTTTTGATATTTGTTTGTTTTTGTTTTTTGCTTTTTTCTATTTTGACACAAGGCCTTACGCTGTAGCCCAGACTGCCTAGACCCTCAGTTCTCCTACTTTAGCCTTCCATGTGCTGGGATTATAAAAACCTTAATATTGAAAGTTAGGCCCGGCGTGTAGGTGCACACCTTTAATCCTAGCACTCCAGAGGCAGAGCTAGGCGTATCTCTGTGAGTTTGAGGCCTGTCTGGTCTACAGAGTGAATTCCAGAATAGTCACAGCTATGTAAAGAGGCCCTGTCTCAAAAATACCCTCCCCCTAAAATGTGTGTGTGTTGAAAATCAGTATAAAGTTATGTTTAAGAATGTGAATTCAGGGCTGGGTAGTGGCGGCACACACCTTTAATCCCAGACCTCAAACAACAACAAATCACACACACACACAACCAAAAGAATGTGAACTCACGGCAAGATGCTTAACTCCCTGAGTAGTCGTTAGTGTCAAGCCTGATGGCTTGAGATGGATCCTTGGCACCCACAAGGTGTCTGCTGACCTCAGCAGGTACACTATGGCGCACTCACATACACATATAAAACATATATAGATACAGGTTTTTCGAGACAGTATTTCAAAACAACCACTGGCTGTCCTGGAACTCGCTCTGTAGACCAGGCTGGTCTTGAATTCACTGAGATCTGGCTGTCTCTGCATCCCAGGTGCTGGGATTAAAGGCTTGCATCATCACTGCCCAGCTATATATAAAATATTTTAAATATAATTTTAAAAAAGAACCTATAACAAAAAAGAATGACAAAATTGAGGAGATAGTCAAGAGAGGGGATGAATAACAAAGGGATGGATCTGATCAAAATACATTATGTAGCATGTATGAAAATGTCATAATGAATCCCATTATGTATAGTTACTATATGCTAATAAGAACTTTTTGTTGTTTCTGAGACAGGGTCTTAATATGTAGCTCTGGCTGGCCTAGAACTCGCTACGTAGATCAGGCTAGCTCTGAATTCAGGTATTTGCCTGCTTCTCAGAGTGTGACTAACAGTGCAGACCACCACACCCAGCTTCACATCCTTGTTTACACATGTTTATATTGCCAGGCATGGTGGCACACCTTTAATCCCAGCACTTGGGAGGCAGAGGAAGGCATATCTCAGAGATGGAATCCAGCCTGGTCTACAAATCAAGTTTCAGGCCAGCCACGTCTCAAAAATAAAACAACAAAAAGAATATGAACTTGCCAGGGGCTTGATGTGTGCCTATAATCCCAGAACATGCAGAGTGGGAGTAAGAAGATCAAAAGTTCAAGGTCATTCTCAGCTAGTTTGAGCCCACCATGCATTACATAAGATTCTGCCTCAAAAGTAACAAGACGGCTCCCCAGTTAAGGGTACTGGCTACTCTTCAGAGGTCCTGAGCTCATTCCCAGCAGCCACATGATGGCTCACAACCATCTACAATGGGGTCTGATGCCCTCTTCTGGCATACACGTGTACATGCAGATAGAGCACTCATAAATAAATGTTGTTTTAAAGTAACAAGAAAAAGAATGTGAAGAACATCAGTATCCAACACCAAATGATCTGCCCTGAAAGCATATACATACAAGTAACATTATACAGACTGAGCAGGTTGTATTTATTTTAAGGATACACACACACACACAATTAAAGAAATAGAGACCATGAACTTGAAATAGCGCAAAGGGGTACAAGAGGATTTTGAGGGAGGAAAGGAAAGGAAAGGAGGAAATAATGTAATTATATTATAATATCAAAAAATAAAGCTTTTTTTAAAAATGTGAAATTGGGGCTGGGGAAATAGTACAGAGGTTGATCACTTGTCTGCCGGGCATAAAGGCGAGAGGGGTGAAGGAACTCCAGTTATAGTGCCTTTGATACATAAATTTACTGCTCTGTAAAGTGACTGGACCTCTCTATTCGTCAGGGACAAGGAGGATGTTGGTGACTGCTAAGACTCATGCTTCTAATGATCTAGAACAAATAATTGTTCAATATTATCATCCACTGAGATAAGAGCTGTTATTAACAGACTCTACCTGGGCAAACAGGAAGGTAGAGTCTGCGGAAGGCAGGCAGCCACCCATTTCCTCATCGTCACCCTTGCCATGGCACCATCGGGGGCACTGGAGAACGTCCCCCTGACTCACAACAGCGAGGCACCTGTTGCCTGTCAGAGCCCACCGCACACAACGGATCCATACGTATCTCTCACCGGTGGTGGAGCAGCTGTCACGCGCCACGAACCAGAGAAACGGAGGCGGGAGAGGGGACCGGTGGCAGTTAGGAAGGAGCCGCACTCTCTGCGGGGCACAAGAGCTCCCCAGCCCTGAGCAGCCCACTCGGGAGCTGTTCCCCTCAACATCTCTGACGACACGGAGGCGAGCCCGCCTGCAGGCCTCCGCCAAGTGTGTGCTGACCCCAGGAACCCGCCCGCGGATCCAGATGTGCGAAGGCCGACCTTAGGGCATCATCCCAAAGCCTCCCCAGACCGTCACCTCCGGAGACCGAGCCGCCCCAAACCGAGGGCGCGGCGTCTCGGGGAGCCCGGACCCCTCCGCCCACCTGCGGGGCCACGGCCCGGGAGGGCCGTCCTGCGCGGAGCACTCGGCCCCGCTGCCTCTCGGCACCAGCACCTGAAGGCGCGCTCCTACTCCGCCCGGAAAGGCCCTGGGCCGTGCGGCCCCCGGCGCCGACCGAAGCGAGGGCAGGACGCGCCGAGGCCGCCGGAGTCCCTCGCGCGACCGCCGACCTCGCGCCGGCCCCACGGGGCCTCGTCCCGCCCGCGGCCGGCGACACTCCCGGCGGCGGCCTAGCGCCCCGACTCTCCACCCCGGGCCCAGTCGAGGCCTAGGAGGCGCCCGGGCCTCCGGGACACCGGCGCCCGCCCGCCCGCCCCGCCGCGGCCCACTCACCTGAACGCGGCCCCGCAGCGCCGCCGACCCCGCAGCCGCCCGCCCCGGCCCGCGGCTGGCGACCCACTGACACCCAGGCGGAAGTGCGCCCCGCGCCTCCGCGACCGACAGCCCGCCGCGCCGCTCGCAGCGCCCCGCGCCGTTCTCGTCAGCCTCCGCCCGCCCAATCAGCGCCCGGCCCGCAGACGGCGCCGGGGGCGGGGCTATGCTGATCACGCTCTCTGGACGCTCCGCCCCCTCAGGAGTGCGGCTCACACGGGGGAGTGGCGGCGCGCTCAGCCAATCGTCGCTTGGGAAAGGTGGGCTTAGGCAGATCCTGAGGCCAGAGGAAGGGGAGGGAGGAGGAAGGGCGTGGCCTTGGGAGAGGCTAGTTTACAAACAGTGAGTCAGGTGGCTGGGCGTGGACCGCGCGGGGCTGACACCGGGCTGGATGCCCTTCGGCTAAGGACCCCGCGAATGTGATTCTCGTGGTTACTGAGGACCAGACAAATAGCAAAGGTCGCCTCCGGCCTTTGCGCGCCAATCGTGGCTCAACGTGGCCTTGGGCCAGTTCACCCCTCCAGCTGCCTCCCTGGCCGGTTCATCCTGTTTAACACCTTTAGGCGCCCTGTGATCTGCGGTGGCTCCTGGGTAGGCCCAGAGTCTTTGGAGACATGCCTGCTGCTCGGATCCTTGCCAGATCTCAGGCAGCAGGAAAGCTAATTGACCTCTCCGAGCACTCGGTTTCCTCTGCAGCCGGGACTCCCCAGCCTCCTTATCACATTTGAATGGTGGTCTCGTTTAAGATGTGCGAAGTGACATGAACCAAGGTGGCACCTGGCTTACATAGGACCTTCCAAGGCACGTGAATTGCAAAGGGTCGGACTGTGGCCCTGTCCTAGCAAGGAGGTTCAGCTCAATGTCATACCGGAGGGAACTAAGTCAGACGCCTCTTGTCTTCTACAAACCTCCCCAGAAGCAAATGAGGTGAGAGAAGGATTGGAGTCTCGGCTGTTGTAGGTGTCTGGTGGCTCTAGAGCACAAAGCCAAGGAGGAAGCAAGATCCCTAGGTCACCCAGAACCAGCTGCACCTGACGTCTGTCTCAGTCCTTCCAGTTACTTGAGTAACCACTTGGGTATTGCTGGTATAGTCTGAGGTTTTGCAAAAGGGTTCTGAATCCCCTGAACCACAAGATCAGTGATGTGTGACCCATGGCCCCTCAGCACAGGCTGAAGGATCCGCCCCAGGCCATACTTCTTCCTCCAGTAAGGTGGTGCTCACACCCAGGCCCCCAGCTGCCCCACTCTGCAGACACCCATGTCCTCTACAAACATGGAGCCAGCACATGGGCCTCTGTGGCAGGGCAGACCTTGTCTGCCTCTCCGGCTCCCATCCAGGGACAGCCTGGCTTTCTGGTGGCCCCTTGTCATTGGCGCCAGGAAGACGTGCTGGGACTGGAAAAGAGCCCCCTGCTCTCTCTGCTCCTAAAGAGAGAGACAGAGGGAGGCGGGCCATGCCTCGGAAACAAAGGCGTTGCCATGGTTACCTCTGAAGAAAGCAACTCCAGCCTGCTGAGGGCTGATGGAAGGGTGCGGCAGCTGGCCCCCCATCCAGGACAAGGACGGCTAGCTGGTTGCCACGGAGATGGTCAGGCTGGCCAGGTTCTGCAGTTTTCTGGGGGCCTGGCCAAGGCCAGGTCACAGTCCCTCAAACCCACCACCAGCCACACCTCCCTAAACCTCCAAAGCTGGTCCCCGTGCACATGACAGGCCTGGGAAGTGCACAGCTTACCACCTGCTTTTAGACTCTGAGCTTCAGGGCCCTGCAATCTGGGCAGAATATCCACCCAGGCTGGGCTTGGCTGTCTCTACTCAAGCCACAGAGTAGATAGACTGACCCCAGGTGGTCCCTGGGGCTTGGGGGACATTCTCACCATCTATCTTCAAGCTCATTGGCTTCAAGCTCAACCTTCAAGCTCCTCGCCTCTTGCTCTTACCTCTCAAGTGCACCCCGTCTCTGGGCTCTCTACCCCTTCTAACAGATGTGCGCTCGCTGCCGCCGGCCGTTCAGCTGTCTCAGGTGCAGGGCTGGGGGTCAGCATTCCTCAGTCAGTGAGAGGGCTGTCAGGGACAAGCTTGGAGGTGCCCTCACCATCTTTACTAGGTAAAGTGGCCAAGTCCTCAGACAGTGTTCTGAGAACACTGGGAATGGACTAGTAGGGTGCGGAGAGGGGCGGAGTTGGCCCTGGGTCCTACCATGACAGCGAGGAGATAGTGACGGTTGAAATGACCCCCAGTTGTCCCATTTCTCCCGTGATGTGTACGTCCCATCTGGTTCTCCCATTTCAGCCAACCGAGGAGACGTGTCAAGGCTCCCACTTTACCAAGGTCAGACTGTCTCAACCCAGATACATGTCTCCTGGTGCCGAGGCCCAGAGAGGCTTTATGGGTCCAGTAGTCTGGCCAGGCCCAGACCCCAGACCAGGAGTTGCCCTGGACACAATACCCAGAGTTTCCTGAGGGTGCTGTGTCTATGGGCGAAAGATCAGGTTCCACGTCACAAGGCCACTGAATAGCTGCAGCTTTGAGTGCTCTTGGCATCTGAAAAGTGCTGGTCCAAGCTGAGGAGTGTCCTGAACTGCTCCTGGGGCCTCCGTGAGAGCACACCACACACTGGGGTGCCGTGAGGGGTGCTGCCTCAACCCCACATGGTGTGAATAAAGGGTACCTTCCCATCTCAAGTGCTGAATAGAGCCAGGGTATGACAGGACAGATCCTGGAAGCCAAGCCAGCTCTGAGCACTTAGAATGAAGGGCAGGGGCTCCCCAGACCATCCTCTGTTCTCTTGACCTTCCCCGTGGGTAGGCCATCTGTCTGTGGCTCTCATGACCCATGCACAGGCCTCCCTTGACCACAGCTGGTTCTGTGGGTGGTCATACCCAGATAGGAACATCCGTTCCATAATCCTGCTTCCCATCTTCATCCCTGAATGAGGCAGAACAGAGATTCCTGTTCCCGTTCTAGAAAGGAAACTGAGGCTGAAGAGCAGCAGCTCATACAGAGCCACGCTGCCCGCCGCCCTCTGCCCTTCGCCCACTTCACTCCTACCTCCTTGCCAGAGTACTATCTCTTGATCTCGGCCTGTTTGTAGGCCAGCTGGGCCAGGCATGGCATCCGGGAACTGGGGTACCTCGGTACTGAGGCCCCACCTGGCCCCTGCTGCTGACGCCAACCCGAGGCCGTCCCCACCCCACATTCCCAGCCCTCTCCTCAGGCATGCCATGGAATCTCCGCGGGACAGGAAGCAGGCTGCCAGTGGGCAGCCTGGCCACAGCGGCCCGGCCCGGCTCACGTGGCTTGGCTGATTCTTCCCAGGCAACTTTCAAGTCTCCTCTGCAACGTGAGGATGCTGGCGTCCCTGTCGGGGAGGGAGGGTATTTTTAGGTTGATCCCGCCTCGTGAAGAGACACGTTATCAATAGCAGCAGCAAAGGGCTTTTTCTTATTCTTCTTTTCCCCTGTGGCTTTGGGACATGAACAAGCTGCACCCATTAAACTCTGCCAAAAGAAAGCAGGAAAAGTGGCGTTCCCCTGATAAACTTTTCACCTTACAGTTTCCTCCATGCTGCAGGAAGTCCAAGCTGTCCCAGGCTGACCCCATGGTTCCTGCCTCTTATGATAAGCTACCCTAATCAACCTGCCCAGTGACAGGTGACAGGCCCTGCAGAGGTCAAGAGGGAGGAGGCCCCACAGACCCCCTTCCAAGCTCCGCACAGCGACTTGGCCATTTCTGAGCGCTGTGTCCCCAGCCAGGCTGAGTGCCCCAGAGTGTACTGTGTCAGATAAAAACACCTGACAAGCGATGGAGACCCCAGGAGTCTGCCTGCCTGAGTCCCGGGGCCTCACTTGTCAGTATCAGTGACAAGTTCTTGAGGTCACGAGGGTGTGTAAAAAATGTTCAAAGCCAACGTGCTTCTTCCCCCTCCGCAGGCTGACCAGAGACGGGCCCGCACGCAAAGAGCCCAGTGCACACCCAGCATTCATACAGACTAGATTTTCTTGCAGGACACTGGAATGGCACCCTGCCTTGTTGAAGGAAGCATTTGAGCCAACTTGGCTGCCTGCCCTTCAAGATTGGTTTAGTAAGCACTCCATTTATGAGGAAGCCCAGAATAACAAAGGCTTCAACAAAATAGAAGTGTGCTTGTCTCCCATGTGACGGGAGCTCAAGCTGCCCTGTCTGGCTCCTGCCTTTATCACTCAACTAAGGCTGGCTTCTGTCTTAGGTCTCTCCGTGGCCCAAAACTGTGGCTGGTACTCTAGCCATCACATACATCTCTAACGCGAAGGGGAGGATGAAAAGAGGAAGGATAGCAAGGCTGCCCCACCAGATGAATCAGGTCACCTGAAGATCTGCCCCTGGAGATGAAGAATGCTGGGCCAGTGAACGGGGTGGGGTTGGGGGAGGGGGCGGGGGGGTATCTCTCTTCCCAACAATACCTTGGCTGGTAGAAAGTGGGTTCCTTTCTCTCTTCCCAGCATCTGCTTTTCTGCTCACAGCTCTGGCCAGAACACTATCCCACGCTACCTTTACAGGGCTGCAACATTTTAGCTGAGAGTGTCGCCAGCCTATACAAAACCAGGCTCAGAAGAGGAGGGTACAGGGGTCACTTGTCAGATAGGCCTACCTGCTGTCCTCAGCCGGACGAGGTTCTGAGGCTGCCCCACTAGGGGCCAGTAGCTGAGACTTCACACATGCGCGTGTGCATGTGTGCACACACACACACACACACACACACAACACACTCCAGCTCATAACCATGGAACTCTCTGGAAGCAACCATGAGTGTCCTGCACGAGTCAGACATGGGCTCATGATGCTGCCATGGGGGCAAAGGCAGTGTGGGCCGGATACCGACTGGGTTCGTGCTCATAGTTTTTAGTGCCACTCTGTGCCCAGCATCAGGCTGGCCCAGGGAACTGTGGTTCCTTCTTCCTGGCTGTACACATGCTGGTGGAAGGCGAGTCCCTGTCTCTCTCCAGTACCTTCTGAGCACCTGCTGTGCACTGACCCTGCCCTGGACCTTGGGGACCAGTATGAATGGAGCCCAGACGCAGAGAACAGCTGAGCAAAGAGATGTCCTAGATCCTGGCCCCTTCCCGCTAGTCGCGGGGGCCCGTGTTGGGTGGGAAGAAATGTACGCACATCCTCGTGCAGGGGACTGGTGGGGCAGGAGGGAGCTGGAGGAGCGACAGCTGGGCTGGGTTAGATTTAGCTTGCGGAGAGCCAAATGCGTTGGCCGGAGTGCTGGCTGGGCTTCAGTGCCAAGGAGGCTGCACGCAGTTGGGAGGGGCAGGTTAAACATGCCTGGGGAGCCTAGATGAGCAGCAGAGATGGGGTTCAGGACGAAGAACAGAGGTCTCTTCCTCTTTCTGGTCGTAGCACAGGCCAGTGAGACCGGCTAGCCGAAACCACTCAACTTCCCTTCCTGATACCAGCATGCTTGCTCTATAAGGTGGAGCTAGGACCTTGGCAAGAGGCAGCCAGGTTACTGGGTTCTTTTGCGGGGGAGTTTGCAGCTAAGACCCCAGTGCTCAATGCCCGTGTGCCAGCTGGGTTACCACAGAGAGCAGGTGTCCTGCCCTGGACCATGACTTGTGAGCGTGAGGTCCCTCACAGTGTTGTGTTCTAGCCGGGAGTCTCCCTGGGCACGAGCCCGCGCTGGTACGCAGGACCCAAGCTGGATTTGCTGCACTGATGTTGCTGTCTTGAAATTCTTAGGCCACATTTTCATTTCATGGCAGGTCTAGCCAAATCCACAGCCACCCTACAGAAGAAGTGGGCTGGTGGCTAAGGCCTCAACCAGCTCAGTGACTTCTCCCCTCCGGGTATGAGGATAGGCCAGGCTATCAGGTCGGGGTTGTTCGTGGAGGAGATGGAGGCGCTGATAAAGGGCCTCATGCTGGGCACTTTGCCAGGGCTGGGAGAAGTCAGAAAACCCAAGATGCCCTTAGCCATGGCTCCAAAGGGCTTCAGGCTAGACCTCCCCAAGGATACCTCTGGGAGATAGAGCTAACCCAGGGCTTTCCCAGCACCCTGGCCTCAAGAGCAGCTGGCCTTCTGAGCTGTTGGCCCAGCTGCCCATAGTAAGTGCTCAAGAAATAGTCCCACTGACAGCAGGAGATGATGCAAGTAGAGCTTTACAGACAACCCAGGTAGGACAGAGCCCAGAGTCCACATGAGTCTTTCCTCTGCCATTTTCTCTATGGGCTTCCAGTTTTCTGGAGCTTGGGAAGATGTGTGGAACCCTTCAGAAGGCACCTGGTCGTCCGCACAGGATCCCTTCAGGAATGACACTGAGTCCTCTCCACCGGCAGGCTGACCTCCGAGGCGTATGACAGCCACGTGCAGGGCTGGAGCACAGCCCTCCGTCTACCCATGGACTCTGAGTTGGGATACGAGCCTGAAGGTGCCACACTGGGGGGAGACGCTTGCCAGGCCAGTAGGACCAAGGGGACACAGGTAGCACAGGCTACGGCAGTGAGCTGGAGTCAGCCGTGGCTAAAGGCGCTCCTACTGTTGGTGCACCCGCAGGTGGACGAAATAACCAACCGGCCCCATCGGGCACCCTCGGCTGGGATCAACCTTAAATGCCACACAGATCAGCAGTGCCGATGTATACCTTAATCCCAGCACCCAGGAAGCATAGGCAGGCGGATCTCTGCGAGTTCAAGGTTGGCCTGGTCTACACAGAGAGATCATGTCTCCAAACAAAGCAAACACAAAAACAAACAAACAAAAGCCAGAGTTCCACACAGGTGATCGACTCAAGCTGGGTATGAGTGAGTGTATGTGGGGGTGTTAACGCATGAATCAGGGGCAATGAAGCCAAGGATGTGTACCCAGGCCAAGATCTGGAGGGAGGAGAATTCAGGGACCACAGGGAATGGCAGTCTGGGAGCTCTGTGGGAACAATACTAGGACACTGATGCCATCTCTCAGGGACTCGGGGACCTAGGCAGTCTGTACTGGGCGGGCTTTGGTCTGAGCCTAGAGCTGAGGCTAGCCTGGTTCTCAATTCTCAGTCCCAACAATGTCACTTCCACACAAGACCACTGTTGTCCCAGCGGGAACAGGTAAGCACCAGCGCCACCCAGCTGAGCTCTGTAGAACTACAGCCTCATCAGTTAGGGCGGGGTACAAACCCTCAGAGGTGTCAGTCCCCAGTCCAAAGCCCAGCCTGCGGCCGGGACCTCAGCCCTGCTGTCCTAGAGGACAGCCTGTTCACTGCTTTCCTGCTCTGTGTTCTGACTGTGTGTATGAGCATGGCCGGTCGGGGTCACCACAACGTGAGGAACTGTATTAAAGGGTCACAGCATTAGGAAGGTTGAGAACCTCTGCTCTGCTCTGTAGAGGGCATCGGTTTCTTCTTGGTACCCCCAGTCTCATCCTGTTGTCACCACACACACACACACACACACACACACACCCCTTACTTTACTGCTTGGGAGCCTTGGGAGCCTCTGCAGGCCTAATCCTTCCTCAAGGATCCAGGGACTTGCCTTCATTAATTGCATCCACAGCCCTCCCCTGAGCATTTCGACTCATCCTTATTTTCCTGGCTGGTGCCTGTTCCCTAAAGAGCTGCCTGGACTCCCAGGGGACGTCAGGAGTAAGCAGAGCCATCTCACAGAGGGCAGGGTCTTCCAAGCAGCTGGAGCCAGCACACATTCACGCTCCCTTTTCTGTGCTGCAGGGGCCACTCAGAACTCTAGGCGGAGTCAAGAAGTCCACGTAATTCTGCGGGGACTGGGCACGTTCACAGAAGTGTAGGCACCACCCTGCTCACAGGGCTGGAGTCTGGAGGACAGCATGGTACAATGGGGAGCTCTAGAGAAACTCTGGGAGCACCCTATGAGGTTCTGGTGGGTTGAGCCCAAAGGTATACGACGGGGAAGGAGAAGGCACCTGCCCCCATTAGGATTCATGCTTCAGTTGGCTGGAGTGCCTTTCTGCCGAGCATTTAGACCCCAGGACAACCCTAGTGATCAAGTTCTGCAGACTAGCCCCACCCAGGACAGGAACAGAATGACCCCATGACCTCAGGTGCTGAGCAGAGGGCACTGCTCAGAGGTTGGTCCCATGGAGAAGCCTGGTATGCTTGGCCATCTAGCCTCGCACCACCGGACTGGTGTCGACATGAGAGGCAAGAGCCACCAGGCCTGGTCATGGTCTGTCACGCGTGCAGTCACTGCAGTGAGGCCCAGCAGGCAGTAGAGCAGAGGGCAAGAACCCAGAGATGCCAGGTCATGGTCGGACCGAAGCATTCAGGCTGAACAAAGCCATGGTGGCAGTCAAATGTACAGAAAATGGAGCCAGGACCTTTACAGGAAAGGTGGGATTTTCCAGGGCAGACAGCAGGTGGACACATCCCCACATCCCCACCTCACCCCATCCTCCATACACCCTCCCCCCACCTTACCCCCCCTTCATGCACCCTTACCCATGCATCCCTACCACGGCCAGCCACAAGTCAAAGTCCAGACAGAGGCTGGGCATGGTGATGCATACCTTTAATCCTAATACTGGGGAGGCAGAGCAGTTGGTCCCTGAGTTTGAGGCCAGCCTGGTCTACAGAGTGAGTTCCGGGTAGCTATGGTTACAGAGAAACTCTGTCTCAGATGCCCCTCCCCACAAGAGTCCAGATAGAGGAATGACCTGGAACTACCTAGCAGGGACCAGGCACTGAGGGGCTCAGCGTGGGTGCCAGCCAGGCTTCGGGAGCGGACCCTGTGAGGACAGAGTTGAACAGGGCGCAGGGGCTGTGTCTCCTCCCACTCCAGAGCAAGGCCCTCCTCCATCGAAGCACCTGTCCACATCTCTGGAGACAAGGGAATCAGAGAGTTGGCCCAGCGATGCTCCCTTGTGCGACATCCTCAGCTGCTTGGAACGGGATCCAGTCCAACGGCCCCAGAAGAGCGCCGGTGTAGGGAGGGCGGGAGCTTGTCTGAGTGGGTAGGCCGGCCTGCTGTGCCATGTCACAGCCATGGGAGGCTCATCCAGACACTCCAGGGAACGAGGTCCCACGCCAACCCACACCCCGCCTAGGGGCCTTGGAGGGACTCCGCAGAGTGCTGCTTCCTCTCTTCTCTCTGGCATTCCTGTTTTGGTTGTCTTGGACTTACCAGAAGACAAGACTCTTGAAGGGTTAGGGCAGAGTTTAACCAGCTGCAGGTGCTCATCAGCCACCCAGATTCCACGACGGTCTGTGGCACCTCAGGGAGCAAGTGGCCCTCCCGAGACACCGTCCTCTGGTACACTACAGCAGCCTCTCCAGCAGCCTCCCTGGCAGATGGGACATCAGCACACTGATGTCCCGCTCTGTCTCATCCCATTGCCTACTGCGTCCATAGCACGGTAGGCAAGGTTCTCAGGTGGCCCAGCCGGCTCCGCGGACCCCGCTCCAGCTCCAGTCCTGGCTAGGTCACATCTCCGCAGGACAGTGTGTGGGCTCCCTGACACCACCAGCACAGGCTACTTGGTTGAATAGGGACCCCAGGGCAGCTGTAGGAATGGTTGCAGCTGTTCCCGCCAGCCCTCCCCTCCTCTGCTCTCCATGATCCTTGTGGAGTTCTGTGGACCCGCACCATCGCCAAGGCGGCGTCCACGGTTGTCAGAGACAGACTAATGTGGCAGACTCTAAGGTGGGGGGAAGGGAACAGTAGGAGCCTGGAGCTGCAGGGAGAGATCTCAGGGACGAACTGGGACGCGAACACAGACAAAGGCAAGCTGGAAAGAGAAAGTCATTCTTTGAGCACCCTGATGCTACCGTTCCTGAATCTCATCTTCCCTGGACTTTTGAGCCCGAAGGAACAACAACCATGTCTTTAGGGATTTAAGTTGGTTTTTGTCACATTCAGATAGATAACAACTCTATGTCCTTTCTCCTTCCTGACATCTGGTCCCTGACAGGAGAAGTCAGATCCCGCTTTGTTCTCAATCATGGCCGCAGACACCATTTTTATCACGCTTGGGTCCTGAGCTCATCAGGATGTACCCAGAGCTGGCTCAGAATGTCACGGGATTGGGGGTGGGGGGACAATGAACAAAAAAAGAAAAATCTGCATCCCATATGCAAATGAGCTCCTGCAGGAGAGAGCAGACAGCATCTCCACTGGAGAAGCAACTCCGTGAGGGGCCAGACCCTGACAAGCCCCTTGGCCACTACAAGCTGGACAGCTGTCCCGCAGCTAGCCCTCGGTGGCCCCTGTTCCCCCGCTGTTTCTCATTAGTGAGCCATGTCCACACGCAGCAGGGACCGTGCTCCGCAGGCAGTGGCACCTGGCTCGCCCTCAGTTCAAGGGAGAAAGGTCTTGTCTGGCAGTGAGAAAAAAGCTGGAGGCAGAAGGCCGCCTGGGACACCCAGCTCCAGCTAAGCAGAGGCTGGGACCTGCTCTGGCCTCTTCAGCCCAGAGCCACTCTTGCCCCAGGCCCACCAGACATTGTATCTGTCATCTTGACCCTGACTGCAGTTCAGTCTTGGAACACTCAAAACCCAACACCCAGCATCCCCACCCTGCTCCACGTCATGGCTGCAGACAATGCCCTATGCAGTACTTGAGCCGTAAACTCTGGAGGTCGAGGTCGGCTGGACCAATACCCCCCCCCCAACACACACACACACACACACACACACA
This sequence comes from Cricetomys ansorgei, assembly GCA_026225945.1. Taxonomy (NCBI): domain Eukaryota; kingdom Metazoa; phylum Chordata; class Mammalia; order Rodentia; family Nesomyidae; genus Cricetomys; species Cricetomys ansorgei. The sequence continues at coordinate 10,531,607 of JAMJFZ010001249.1, read as the reverse complement.
CACACACACACACATATACGCACAGCGGATGGCAGTCTTGAAAGACATCCAAAGTCTTCAGGTCCACCACTTGACTTCATTACACAACTGCCTCCAGCAGGCTCTGGGCTTCCACCCTCATCCTGCCCAGTTAACCCCACAGTGGCCAGGAACCCTCTAAGATGCCCCACCCCAAGGAAACAGCAACATCCTGCCCACAGCGGGAGAAGCCTCTCCACTTTCCTTGCAAAGCCCTCCAGCCTCACTGTGCTCCAGCCTCACTGGCTTCCTGTGTTAGCCTGGGCCACCCTTTTCACCCACTATCCCTTTCCCAAACCTCTGCTTCCTCCCTCTCCCCTCTATGTCTGCGACCTAGTGAACCCTTGCCTGCGGGAAATCCTTTTAAAAATCAGAATCTGACCCTATTGGATGTGGGGATCACCAGCTAAGGTAGGGCTGGAAGTAAAGAGAGGGGCCTAGGAAAGAGACCTGGGCAGAGGTGAGAGCTTGTCCCTGACCCCGCTGGGTCACCCGCGCCCCATATCGAGGCTCCAGGTCCCACAGCAGCTATCACCCGTGTAGGTCTTGGGAGTTTCCCTTCACGTCGGAGGGGTCTGAATCCTGGCTATGACACATTTCTCTGCTGACCAGAGCCCCCCAGTGATGTCCTCAGCTGCTGGTCCCTAGGCCCGAGGAGCTTCAGAGATGAGGACTCCTATCTCAGAAGATCCCCGAACTACATACTTCCTGGCGGGGGGGGTCGTTGAAAGGGCTATTAGGGATGGCTTTTCTTTTCGGCCACCAGCCCCAGCTCCTGGACACTGTGCCTGTCCTTTGCAGACGCAGTACTGTAGAGAGGCCTCTGATCCATAGTATACACCCCGCAGGAGAGCAGCAACCCTCACAGCCGCTGTCCCCAGCCTGTCTCCAGGAGGCTGCCCTTGCGGGACAGGATTCAGCTGCTCCTCCAGGGTGTGGGTCTGGAATCACCCCTGCCCTCTTTTGCTGAGAACTAGTCTCCCAACCAGATGCTGCATATGTGGGTACATGTGTCCACGGACGGGGCCTCTGCACGCTCTTGCATGATGGTACAGGCTGAGTGAGGAAGCAAGGGGCCCCTGAACCAGGAAGGCCACGAGGTTAGCTTATTACTAGGTATGCTTCTCAAGAGCTGTTTCTTTGCAGTTTGCTTCTGGGTTGGGTCCATGGCCTGGCATTCAGAAGTCGTAGGAGCAAGGTTTCAGCATACGAGGATTAGCGTTTTTGGGCCCCACGAGCCTCCAGTGTGGCCACTGAGTTGTGTTATAATGCCTGTCTGTAGGGCACACTCTAGTGGGTGTCTGCACGTGACAAGCTGTCACATTCGTATCACTGGTACCCACGTGGTCCTGGGCCAGGGCTCCCTGTCTCCATCAACAGGCCTTTTCTTCCGAGGCTCCTGCCTCACCAGGACACTGGTTACTGCCTCTGGGCTTGTGTTCCTTTATCTACACAAAGCTCTTTGGGAGAATCCTCCAGGGTAGGGGGTCACATACTGACCTTCCTACTTACGCATTGCCTTGGCCTGATCAGGGCCAGCCACGTCCCTGTGCCTACATGCTTCCGACACTGATATCTCTGCTGGCCTCAGGAGCCTCTACCTCAGTGTGAACCAGGACTATGGCCCTTGAGAGGGTGTACTCTAGGTCTGAGGTGTACCCTGTGGCCCTAGGCAGGCGACTCTCTATATAGGGTGTCTGGGGGCTACTGAGGTCATGCGTGCAAGCAGGGAGTCTGGCCTGTAGGGGGCGCTCATCACCACCAGCCACTGTCCTTATCAAACCCCGGGCTAACTCAACCTCCCTTCTTCTTAAGGTCTCTGTTTGTGGAGGAAGACTTCCAGGCTTCAAGAGGCTGGGTAGCTTCCCCCAAGATCACACCTTCAATGCTAGGGTCTGAAGTGACCCTAGATGGGTGTCTTTATGATGGTATGGGGCGCTGACCTGTAGGACATGGGTATACTGCCTGCCCTCCACATGTGTTGACCGTCCTGTAACACCAGCGCACCAGCATCATAGATGGCTGTGGGGCTATGGGGTTGAACTGTGTCCACACCACTGCTGGGATGGGGAGAGACCACCAGGGAAGTGCCCTTTGTTCCAGGTGGTCTCCAGGTGGTTCTCTGGGATGGGCAACAAGTAGCAACATGTGCGGAGGTCTGGACAGGCGCATGTGAAGGGAGGGAGACACAGCAGGTGGGCCGCCATGATACCCAGTCCTGAGTTCTTCATGGGTCCCAACCTATACTTGTCACGCTGGTCCGGTCAGAGTAATGACCAGTACCAGGGCAGATCAGACTGGAACTGGGACTGGCTAAGGCTTTACAAGGACTTTGCAAACTTTTCTTGATTCTCTCCCTCAATCCTGTGTCAAGATGGGGACACTGAGGCTCCAGCCAGCGAGTGAGATCTAGGGATTCCTCTAAACTCCCTCCAACTTTATCACCTGGGGACTCTGAGACAGTGAGCCCCGCTCAGCACTTCAGGTCTCAGGAAGGCTTAAAGGACAGGCTTGGCGGGACATGGGGTCAGGTGGATCTGGCTGCCCATCTCCAGGTCACTTTCTGCTTTGACCACTAGGTGCCCGAGGCCAGCACCGCTCCTGGACAACTCTGAGTGATGTGGAGGAGCGCCTAGGGGCTTGTAAGAGCAGACCAGAGAGGGCTTTCCTGGAGAGGCCATGTTGGAGCCCACCCCTCCCCCATAGAAGCTTCCTGGGAGTCCTTGAGGGGCTGGAACTGTGGAGTTGAGGTCGGGGCTCCTCTTTGCCGGCAGCCCTGAGGCTGAAACAGAGGAATGCCTGCCTGCCCCCACTACCCTAAGTTTTCAGAGGACCACTTGGGTTGGAGGGAGGGACAGGTCCTCACATGATCGGCAGCTGGCCGTCAGTGTGGGGTTCTTGGAGCAGTGCCTGGGGTCCCCCTCCCCCACACTGACACAGGCTGCGCTTCTGTCCGCTTTGAGGCATCCACTGATGTGTGCCGCTGGTGACAGAGGACAGTGACTGCTTCGCTCTCCCTCGGGCACTGTTCCCTGTCTGCTGTCTGATGTCTGACTATTCGTGGGTCCCAGCCTGACGCTGGGTAGCTGTTTCCCTGACTATGGATGTCGGTGTGTCAGAGCGTGGGTGTGTCTGTCTGTCTGTCTGTCTGCAAGAAGCCTCTCCTGCTGACTCTGTCCTTGACCTCCAGTATCTGTGTCAGAGGAGGGGGGCTGAATCTCCTTCTCCCCCTCCCATGGGCACTAACACAGCTGCACCACCCCCTGGCTGCACCCAGAATTCAGTGACCTCGCCTGTCCACTGCAGCAGTGACCACCCCACAGAGCTATCTCGGGACATTGGTGGCCCAATCCAAGCTGCTTTGTGGGTCGCCCCTCCACCCAGGGCTGCTGAGTCCTGGTGAGCGAGCGTGCTCAGCTCTGGGCTGGGTCCGCTCAGGCTCGTTTTTTTTTTCCCCTTATGTAACTCCACATCTGTGTGAGCCTTGCAGGTCACCCTGGACCCTGTTCTGAGCTTTGTCTAACCACGTGGAGTCTGAGACCCATAACTCTGTGCATATGAGGGTGGAGAGAACCCCTGTCCGCGGCATCACTTTCAGGGACCCCTCCCCAATCCTTCTTTGGCCATGTCTCACCCCAGAAACCTACTTGCCCAAAGCAAGATGCGGGAGGGAGTCGTGCGGCGCAAGTTCTCTAGAGCTGGGGTGCAGCCATTCCCCTCCCCACCCCGGCCCTGTCCCAGGTTCTCACAAGCTCAGGGGCTACGGACAAGGGTCAGGCAGGGGTTACCAGGGCCGAGGGCACGAGGACCGATGGGTAGCCAAGGCACCAGCTTCTAGGTGCGACCTCAGACATGCCCCCAACCCTGGGGCTGGTTAGTGCCGGGCCGGGCTCTCCGCCAGCCGCCGTGCGCACCCAGGTTGGGGTTTTAGGCGGCCGGCGGGCACGCGGCGCTGTCCGTGGTGCTGCCCGCGCCGGGCGGGGCGGAGGCGGGGCGGAGGCGGGGCGAGGGCGCCAGCCAATGGCGGGGGCTCTGCGCGGGGCGCGGGGGGCGGCGGGCCGGGCGCGGGGCGCACTCGGCTGCGCGCTGAGCTCGGGGTGCACCGACGCGCCGCGGGCGGCTGGAGCTCGGCTTCGCTCTCGCTGCAGCAGCCGCGCCGCCCGCCCCTCTCCGCTCGGATTTCGATCCCAGCCCCCTCTGCACCGCCCTCCCGGGCTCCAGCCCCGGCTCTCGCCCCGGCCCGCGGACCATGCGCCGGGCGCCCCCCGGAAAACCGGGCTGGGTGAAAAGCCGGCAAGGACTGAGCTCCCAAGCAGGGGCCCCACCTGGCCTCCCAGCTCTCGCCCCGCGCCCCGCCGGGTGTCCCCGAGCCGTGTGAGCCAGCGGGGCCATGGAGCGCGCGCCGCCCGACGGACTGCTGAACGCGTCGGGCGCTCTGGCTGGCGAGGCGGCGGCCGCAGGCGGGGCGCGCGGCTTCTCGGCTGCTTGGACCGCTGTCCTGGCTGCGCTCATGGCGCTGCTCATCGTGGCCACGGTGCTGGGCAACGCGCTGGTCATGCTCGCCTTCGTGGCGGATTCGAGCCTCCGCACGCAGAACAACTTCTTTCTGCTCAACCTCGCCATCTCCGACTTCCTCGTGGGTAAAGCCCCCAGACCCCGTCCGCTGCTAGAGTCCAGGGACGCGGAGCCCGGGCTGGGCAATGGGGCTCGGCGCTCCGACCTGGGGTTGCTTCTCAGGGGCCCAGCCTGGGTTGGGGACCTCTGGAGACCTTAGGATGGTGGGCGCGGGCGAAGTTCCTCGCCTCCCGGGCCGCGGGACGGGGGCTGGGTAGGGATGTCCCCGGGGAGGCTGCCCCAGCCGGCGGGCGCTCAGCAAGGCGCAAGGCGCAGCGACCGCGGGTGCAGCGCTGGCTCCTGCGCGGAACCAAACAAAGGCAGCGGCGCCGGACTCAGGATGCTGGGAGGACGCTGGGGGAGGGGACATGGAAGGGGGATTTGGGGAGCTGTGCTGGGGAAGGGGACCGTGGGGAAGGCGGGGGGGGGGGGTTGAGACGAGGGAAGTGCTCCGAGGAGCTCGTTCTCACGTGTCCAAGCTCTGCTCCCGACGTAGGGGGGGTGGGGGGCGGGGCACGCGGTGGGGGCCGGAGCGCCAGACACCTGTTGGGGCTGCGAGCTGCTGCGTCTCCCAGACGCTGGAAGCCGGTTTGGGCGGTGAGAGCGGCTGGCGCGGCTGCATCCAAGAACCCTTTAAGCCAAGAGAAAAAGCTTTCTCGGTTTTTAAGCTGAGAAGGGAGGCTGTCCAACAGCCAGTGTAGGGGATGATCGGCTCCAGGGCCAGACAAGCCAGGGAGGACATAAACCCCTTTTTCCTCCTTTGGCGGTTGGTAGGGTTGGCAGAAGCCCAGGCTCTGGGTCTAGAGGTCCTTATGTGGAGGTCCTTCCTGCTGCCTTCAGGTCCAAAAGACATCGGTGGGCTGGAGGTTTGGAGTTGGCAGCTGCTCAGTTGTGTGTGCGGAGGGACAGGGTAAACAGGGTAAATAGGAGGGTAAATAGGATTGCTGGTCCCAGAAAGGTGCCTCCCCTATGAGGGCCAGGCTCTGCTCCCTCTCCACGTGGTCGTTCTGACCCCAAATCCTGAGCCAGGGTCCCACCACAGCTGCTCTCCCCTAGGTGCCTTCTGCATCCCACTGTATGTACCCTACGTGCTGACCGGCCGCTGGACCTTTGGCCGGGGCCTCTGCAAGCTGTGGCTGGTGGTGGATTACCTGCTCTGTGCCTCCTCCGTCTTCAACATCGTGCTGATCAGCTATGACCGATTCCTGTCAGTCACGAGAGCTGTGAGTTCTGGGATGTGGGCATTAGAGTTTACTCTGTGTGTTGGGGGACACTGGACAGGGGATGGCTGCTTCTGAGTTGTAGGCAGATGCCCGGTAGGCTTGCTGCCTTTTGACATGTGTGTGGGCCATTTTTCAGTGAACATTGGCTGCCAGTAGGACTAAATGAGACAGGAAGGGTTAGTTTGGAATTCCACACTCTCACAGGGAGGGTGCCAGTGTCCAGCCTCGGACCTGGGCGGGCCCAGAATCCTTGGAACTGAGGGAGGGTCTTCACCCTCCCACTTTTGCACACATGAAGGTGTACACACAGCTCCAGGAAGGCAGGCCATGGCTCCTAGCCACACAAGTTCCCCTAAATGACTGTTGTAAGATAGCCCTAGACCCACACAGACAGTGGTGTGGCGTGGGGCTGCAGCTCTCACCTCAGCTTTTATCAGGGGGCACCCTGAGGATCAGCTTGCAAAGAGCTCCAGGGTGAGCCCTCTCGAGCGCCCTAAGTCCCTTCTACCAACCCTTGAACCACCACGAGAGTGGTGCAGTCACATGGGCTATTGTGACTGTGGTACCCAGTGTAGAGCTGGTATGTGGCAGGTGTGCCCTAGACCTGGATTAACACAAGCTCTGACTGTTGGCCATGTGGTTCCCAAGGCTATCAAGGATGCTTCTTTCAGCTGTCCCACTGAGACCCCTCAGCAGGGTTCTTGTTCCCTCCTGCCACCCTGCCCCTTGCCGACTGGTTTCCCTTGGAGATTAGACATGCTGTTTCTTGGAAAAGACTGGATGACCCCCACTTCCCTTCCTTTTCTACACATGCTCCTTCTAGAAAAGGAGAAGGGGTGCTTAATTCTTTTGTTGGGGGGGTCTCCAGCAGTGGGCCAGTTTCCCTTCTGTATTCCCAGCTCCAGCAGTGGGGGGGGGGCGGGTGGTACTAGAGCAGAGTTAGGGCGGAGTCCTTCCCCTTCTGCAGGGCAAGCCGCTGAAGATGAGAAACAGTGTGGCCCCTGGGTGTGGCCAATGCTAATCCAGTGCTAGTGATGCCTTAAGTAACCAGAACCCCACTGAGCTTGTAGCTGCTGCGGGGTGGTAAAGAGAGGATTCTGGTTGGTTGTGGAGGGCTCTGAGGGCATCAGCCAAGCAGGGAACACAGCAGGGGAGAGTTTGTGGGGAGAAGGAACATAGCACCTTGCCCAGTGCAGACATGGAGGCCCAGAGGCTGCTCTGGGCTTACAGCCCAATGTTCCTGACCTCTTGATCTGTACGACCTCCTGCAGGTCTCCTACCGGGCCCAGCAGGGAGACACGCGGCGGGCCGTGCGGAAGATGGCACTGGTGTGGGTCCTGGCCTTCCTGTTGTATGGGCCCGCCATCCTAAGTTGGGAGTACCTGTCTGGAGGCAGCTCTATCCCGGAGGGCCACTGCTACGCCGAGTTCTTCTACAACTGGTACTTTCTCATCACGGCCTCCACGCTCGAGTTCTTCACGCCCTTCCTCAGCGTCACATTCTTCAACCTCAGCATCTACCTGAACATCCAGAGGCGCACCCGCCTCCGGCTCGATGGGGCCCGTGAGGCTGGTCCAGAACCCCCACCCGAGGCCCAGCCCTCCCCACCTCCAGGTCCCCCCAGCTGCTGGGGCTGCTGGCCAAAAGGGCACGGGGAGGCCATGCCACTGCACAAGTACGGGGTGGGTGAAGCGGGCCCTGGTGTCGAGGCCGGGGAGGCTGCCCTCGGGGCTGGCAGTGGTGGGGGTGCTGCTGCCTCGCCCACCTCCAGCTCTGGCAGCTCCTCAAGGGGCACCGAGAGGCCTCGCTCACTCAAAAGGGGCTCCAAGCCATCAGCCTCCTCAGCCTCCCTGGAGAAGCGCATGAAGATGGTATCCCAGAGCATCACCCAGCGCTTCCGGCTGTCACGGGACAAGAAGGTGGCCAAGTCGCTGGCCATCATCGTGAGCATCTTTGGGCTCTGCTGGGCCCCATACACACTCCTAATGATCATCCGAGCTGCTTGCCATGGCCACTGCATCCCCGACTACTGGTATGAGACGTCCTTCTGGCTTCTGTGGGCCAACTCAGCCGTCAACCCTGTTCTCTACCCGCTGTGCCACTACAGCTTCCGCAGAGCCTTCACCAAGCTCCTCTGCCCCCAGAAGCTCAAGGTCCAGCCCCACGGCTCCCTGGAGCAGTGCTGGAAGTGAGCAGCCACACCACCCTGTCCGGCCATACCCCTGTATCTGTCTCTCGGGCAGCCCCAGGAGTGGGCCTTGCCTTGTCCCGGCCCACTCTCATGCCTCGGCAGCCTCTTAGATCATCTGCCCTGCAGTGGGGTAGCCTGGTAGGCTGGCCAGGGGCCCCCACTGGTGGGACTGGAGTGTGTTGGCTGGCTCTGCCATCACATTCTCCTTCGCCCCACAAGAGACAGCCCAGGAGTCCCAGGCATGCATCCCGCCTCCACAGACAGTGCAGTGTCAGTGATGTCCCCTTTGCACACTTAGTGGTTGGTGTTCTCCCCAATGCAAACCTTTGGTGTGTGCCCCAGGCTCCTGCCCCAGCAGTGTGCCCTGCATGTGCACACACCTGCCACACACCGCAACACCTTCGCTCTCCCAGACGACTGGGTATGCTGCCCTTCGCTGCCTTTGTCTCTCGCTGAAGCCCAGAGCCTGGCTCCTTTATGCCTCTCCCTTCAACTCTTTGCCCCACAAAGTGTCAAGTGCCCCAGGATCCTTGAAGCCGTTCTCTGCTTTTCCATTCTGGATGTTTTCAGAAAGATGGAGGAGAAGAAAACACGTCTGTGAACTTGATGTTCCTTGGATGTTTAATCAAGAGAGACAAAATTGCCGAGGAGCTCGGGGCTGGATTGGCAGGTGTGGGCTCCCACGCCCTCCTCCCTCCGTGCTGCAGCTTCCGGCTGAGCCCCAGCTGCTTCTGCCTGCCCCGCCCCCAGGCTCGGGACGCTGGCCCTAGCTGTCAGTGACGCCTGCTCAGCTGGCCAAACTGTGCCCCGCCTGCCCCATCTGTGCAGGCAGGCGGGACTTGGAAGTGAGTGGGCTGTTGGGTAGAAGGGCTCTTGACTGTGCCCTGGGGGTCCTGAGGCTTACAGGGGAGTCACAGGAGAGCAGGCTGGGGACACCTGGGAGGACCGCCTTGTCCTGTGTACCCACCTCAGGCCCCTGCATGCTCAGCTGTCTTTGTGCCTTGGTGTGCTGCCTCCGCTAATGTGAAGATACAATAAAGTGTATTTTTTTATGGGTGCTGACTTTTGAGGACTTTGTGGGAGTAGCTATTATTCAGGGGCTCCTATTGGAGGCCCCATGGAGACAAGAACGTGACCTTGGTATTCTGACTGGGGCACTGGGTGGGAGAAAAGCCAGTCTGTCATCCCAGGCTTTAGTTCCTACAAGGGACTGTTCCCAGTGGACTCCTCAAGACCTGTAGAGGCAGAGCCCCAACTGCTGTCTCTTTTCAGGAGCATGACATGGTACTGGAATGGCTCCCATCTGCCTTCAGAATCCAGATCTTTAGCACCAATATAGACAGCCTGTTCCAAGAAACCATTCTTGACCTTACACATGGGTAGCTAGCGAGACCCAGGCCCCAGGAAGGGCCTTGGCCATGCCCCCCCCATGCACTGAGAGAAGCTCAGGAAAGTGGTAGCGAAGAGCCTGCTGGGACCAGGGAGGGTCTCTGGGCCGTGAGAACTGCAGCTGGACTTGTGGGAACTGAGATCTGGCGGAGGGCTCTCACGGGGTGAAGGCTGGGGACAGGAAGAAGCTAGGGAGGAAGGCGAGTGAGACTGACCTCAGTGGACAGCCTCATAGCTGGCCTCACCAGAGCAGGGCAGCCTGGGCCTGGCTGTCACCTCACAGCCAGGTGTGGGGTCATCACCACATCGAGGGACGACGCCCAGCACGAGCAAAGCTCCACGGTATCTCAGTGCTGCCAGGAGGAGCAGCCCACAGAGCCTCCCCCTCTGGCTCTTTCTCTGGACTTGAGTCCTGCTTCCTCTGGGGCCAAGCAGGTCCTTTTTCCTCCCTCAAATCATCAGACTCCTGCCTGGTCCCCAGAGTGTGGAGAGAGCCTGGGGATTCTGGGCCTTCCTGCATTCATCCCCTGTGCCTCTCTGTCCCAGGCTGGGCCCTATCCTGAGCAGTTGGGAGAGGTGAACTGGGTGCCACCCTCTTTTTTCAGCACCCCCCCCCGCCATCTTGTCCCTGAGAGCTGAGGGGTTTTGTGGCTCCCCTAGCAGGGGTTTTATGCCCCCCTACCCCCGCCCAGCGGGCTGGTAGTGGCTCCCTCACCCTGCACCAGGCCTGGCCTCCCCAGCAGGTGCCTGTCCCTGAAGCTCAGGGTGATCTGGGAAAGGACAAAGGACTGCTCTCCCCAGTGACGGGCACTTCCAGCAGAGCCAGCGCCCAGGCTGCCCCTCCGCCCGGCCCTGCTAAATGGCTACAAATTGGGGGATAAAAGCATAGGCTTTCAAGCAATTTTGCCTTCAATCTCTGGAAACCGCCGCTCCCAGAGTCGCTGTGTGGGGACGGAGGAGGAGAGAAGACAGACACGGAGTCTATTGGGCCTGAGTCTGCAGCAAACAAACAGGCGGAGGGGGCCTTCTGCAGTCCCAGCCTGGAGGAGGCAGAGCTGCGCTGGGGCCCAGCAGCACAGCTGTTGTTTACTGAGCACCTACTGTGCACTGGTGCCGGGGAGGGAGGTTGCCAGCAGAGCAGCACAGATGTGGGTCCTGAGCCAGAAGGGATGATGGAGGACCCCTGGGATAAGCAGTGCGAGCTCATAGTTGCCCCAGAACTGGGAGGGGGACCAGCTGCCCATCAGGGGTCACTGACAGGGTTAGACATCTCCTTGGATCAGAAGTCAGGGCCTTGGTCAGGCTGAGGGGAGCCACCTGGAGGACTGGGGCTCAGAGCCCAGGTCCCTCTGGGTTGCTGATACTGGCTGCGTGTGTCAGTCATCTCTTACCCCTGACACTGACTCTAAAGATATCCCATGGGGAAAGGTACACGCTGACATATTCTAGTGGGGGACCTTCCCAGCCTGAATGACGAGCCTAAGCTACTAGGGGGCCCCATCAGGTAAACCCATTCTCCCCTCCACAAAAGCCAGGGCTGGGAGGGGGATGGCTGGGGTCTCTCCTGCAAGGCTCCCAGAGCCCTGCTGTCATATGGCTGCCTGCCGGCCGGCCACCTGTCTGTTCTCCGCCCTACCCCAGCGCTCCCGGATAGGCGGCAGGATGTGTGGAACCTTTCACCAACAGTTAATGATGCTCCTGCTGGGTGCTGGCCAAGGTCATCACCTCATGTCCTCACAGCAATCCCCAGCACTGTGCGCATTCTCCATTCCGCAGACGCGACCCGACCCACGTCACACATCGGGAGTCGGCCGGGAGCCAGCGTGCGAAGCCAAGCCTGATGTGGAGCCCACGCTCCTTCCGCTCCGTCGCTTCCTCCCCGAGCGTGCTGTGCTCTGGCTGCTGTGGGATGGCAGTGTCTGAGCCGGTTCCCTTCTTGAGGACAGCGTCCAGGCGCCGGTCACCCGAGTGCGTGGTGGCAGGCAGGGGTCACCCCAGGATGGGAAGGAATGGCTCTGTTGACCTTAAAGCATTTGCTGAGATTTTGAGATGGGGTTTTATGTAGCTCAGGCTGGCTTCCAACTCATTATGTAGCCGAGGATGACCTTGAACTTTTGATCCTCCTGCCTCCACCTTCTAGTGCCTGGTTTTATGTAGCAAGAGGAAGAGGAAAGGAGCTCAGGGCACTAAGCAAGCACTCGCCAACTGAATTACCCTTCCAGTGCTCAGAACACTAGCTAGGCACTTGCTGTGGGCCCTCCACTGTGCTGAGGCCTTGCCTTCCCTAAACTGCTGCGGAGTCAGTGCTGTGAACTGGGGGGCAAACCTCAGCTACCCAGGTGGCAGGAGTGTGCTTCAAAGGGAGACTGAGACTTGGAGACCGAGAGTTGCCCCAGCCTCTCCAATGGTCTGCATTGAGGTTAAGAGCAAAACCCAGGGATCTTAAGGGAACACCCTGTCTTCTGTCTGCCCTGTGCCAGCATGTATGAACAGCCAGGTGGGGGTGGGGTGTTGGGGTCCTAGGCTCTCTGCCCCTCTGCAACTTGGGCTCAGCAGCTGGGCCCGAGACAGCCAGGCACCAGCATCACTCAAATGCAGCCTGGCAGGGCTCCCGCATTCTGCCTCCCTCCAGCAAGAAGTGGCTCTTGGGCCTCCTGTCATTACCAGGATTGCTCCACTGTTGGCAGTGGCCGCACCTGTTGCCAGCTGGTTGTGCTTCACTAACCTGTCATTAACGCCTGGGTCCCACATCCCTGCAGGAAGACAGACTTGGGGGGGTGTCCATTGTCTGTGTCTGTACCTGGAGAGGCCACCTTCCCACTGTTTCTCTCTGCCCCCACCCCACAGTGGGGCAACTGCAAGATCAGGAGTGGCAGGATGGGGAGTCCAGTCTGGACTGGTTGCTTCCAAGCTCTATGGCTCCAGCAGGTCCCTCAGCCCTCAGAACCAAAGAACTCTTCCTTCCTTGGGGTCCAATGAGGACAAAGGAACACCTCAGTTCTGAAATCCAGGCCTTACGCCACATGGATGGCCACAACTGGGATGGGGAGAACAGGCACCTTAGAGAAGCTTTGGCTGTAGAGAGGCCAGGGAAGAGACTGAGGATTGGGCAGAACACCCCTGTACCTCTCTGGGAAGAGTCACCATGGTATCAGCCCAAGGACTTTGCTCAGACCATGATGATGCCAAGGGCAGCTTTGGGCAGTTATGCCTTGCTCTGAGCTCTCTTCTTAAACTCTAGCCCTCAAATACAGTGGCTTCTATTAGTCCCACCTTACAGATGAGGAAACGGAGGCACAGAGGGGTTACGTGGCTTGCTTAACATTCCACAGCTGGTAAAAGGCTGAGCTGCAATGGGCTCCTTCTGTGATCACTTCTCAATTTTTCAGCATCTAGGGCCACCTTCTCGTACCTCTCTTGAGCCCAACCTGGTAGGCCCTCCTCGGGGGCTGCTTTCCTCCCCAGAGAACCAGTCCTTCCTCACATTTAGCTCTACGGGCCACAGCACTCTGCTTTAGGGTGGCCACTGAGTCACCACTTGGGAGGTAGAGGCAAGAGGCACAGAACTTCAGGGCTATCTTTCACTATATAGGATGTTGAAGCCAGCCTTGGACACTCGAGACTCTGTCACAGAGCAAAACAAACTGAAGAGTGAGAGACAGGTGTGGCTTATACCTGCAACCCTAACATGTGGAGGTCTAAGGCAGAGAGAGGGTCAACTTCAGATTTGAGGCTAGCCTGGACTATAGAGTTTCAGGACAGCCTGAGCTACTTGTCTAAAAAAAACTAAATAAATAAACCCTAACATGTGGAGGTCTAAGGCAGAGAGAGGGTCAACTTCAGATTTGAGGCTAGCCTGGACTATAGAGTTTCAGGACAGCCTGAGCTACTTGTCTAAAAAAAACTAAATAAATAAATAAACAAACAAACAAATAAATAAGAAAAGAAAGAGAGCAAAGAGAGAATAAAACAAGACCTACACCCAGAAGTTCAAACATGAAACCCCACAGTTCCACTGGCATCTGGGGCTTGTGATGCCTTGACATGAGCTACAGTGGGCTTGGGAAGCTCTGCCCCCCGGGCCCTTGCCCTTTGCAGATCACACGGTCTCTCTCTTTGGGCTAGTCCAACTTGTTGCCAGTGGCTTCCCTCAGCAGACAGTCTGTATTTCTGGCATCTCCAAAATCCTGGGTCTCTGCTGGAGTTTAGGGGTCTCTGCTGGAGTTTAGGGGTCTCTGCTGCAGTTTAGGGGTCTCTGCTGTAGTTTAGGGGTCTCTGCTGCGGTTTAGGGGTCTCTGCTGCAGTTTAGGGGTCTTTGCTGTAGTTTAGGGGTCTCTGCTGCAGTTTAGGGGTCTCTGCTGCAGTTTAGGGGTCTCTGCTGCAGTTTAGGGGTCTCTGCTGTAGTTTAGGGGTCTCTGCTGCAGTTTAGGGGTCTCTGCTGCAGTTTAGGGGTCTCTGCTGTAGTTTAGGGGTCTCTGCTGTAGTTTAGGGGTCTCTGCTGCAGTTTAGGGGTCTCTGCTGTAGTTTAGGGGTCTCTGCTGTAGTTTAGGGGTCTCTGCTGTAGTTTAGGGGTCTCTGCTGCAATTTAGGCTCCAGCTATTGCCTTCTTGCAGGACATGTGTTTGTCTTAGGCTTCTTTCTTCTTTAGACAAGGGCCTCCCTCTTAGTCCAAGTTTATCTCAAATTCATGACAACCCTTCTGCCTCAGCCTCCAAAAGGCTGAGGTCACCAAGATCAGCCCTAAATTCTTGCTGTAAACATGGCTAAAAGCAGCCAGCAATATCCATGCCGCTAACCCGAAGGCTGAGCCGCCGACAGACTTGATTATCTAATCCTTTATTTTTAAATTCACCCTCACATTAGGTTTCAGGGCACAGCAAAATGTAGACAAATTCCCGGCCAGAACATATGTGAACGCTGTCCTCATCTCTCCCCCAAACATCGTCAGTACAGTCCTTTCTGCCGACTTCCTACCATCGCTCTGCCCCTGTGAGCTCCCAGAATGGCCTAGTAGAACCTGAACTCACAGAGCCTGGTCTACGTGCCGGGCCATCTAGGGCTATGTGGCGAGACTCTGCCTCAGGCAAATAACAACAAAAACAAAATCAAACAGAAAAACTGAGATTACTGAGGCAGCGGTTCACTCTTTAATTCCGGCACGTAGGAAAAGAAGCGCAAAGCCAGCCGGGCCACAGAGACCCGGCTCAACAAAATGAAACAGGACAAGCCTATCTTACAGCATGCTGAGGCTTCTCTAACCCACATCTCTCCACTTCCAAATTCTTCCTACAAACAGTTGCTCCAAAGGCTTAAGAACCAGGGGGCTGGGTGCGGTCACAGTGAAGACCCCGCTTCTCTGGAGCCAGTTCTTCTGTACTAGTTACATTGGCGCCACTATGAGGAAAGATCTGACGAGAGCAGCCGAAGGGAAGAACTGAGTTGTTTCCATCTCGAGGAGCACCTGCAGACGTCACCAAGGAGCATCATGGGAAGCAGATGTGAAGGAAGACTGGGGTGCGGGGGAGCATAACTTTGAATGTCCCCCTCCCCCAGTGCTTGTGGGAGACATTTCACATTCAGATCATAGGAGAAAGGGGATCCCAGACCTTCTCCAGTTCTGTAACCTAGGCTCGAGACACCCCTTTCATCCACTGTGGGCTCCACCCTCTCCTCTGTGGCTGCGGTGGCTTGCACAAATGAGGATCCTCGCTCAGGAGCGCCAACAAGAGGGCGGGTGACCTAGCAGGAGACAGCAGCTGCTTGGCCATCCCATCAGACACCAGGCAAGGCAGTTGGTGGCAAGCAGCTTTCTTCCCGGGCTCCCTCCCAAGTGCATCCTCTCAGCCAGCCGCACTGAGCAGAGCGAGGCCAGGTGACCGCTGCGGCTGGGCCCTCTCCCGGAGCTGCCCGTGGACTCTCTTTCGTTTGACGGTTTTACAGCTCCACGTGCTGAGATATGTATAGGGCTCCGTGTGCCCTTGACCTGGTTCCCAGCACAGCCTCAGCCAGGATGGTCAGCAGCTGCTGGGCCAAGCTAGGAGACTGACATCAATCTGCCTCAGCACTTAACACCCATCCGGTTCCGTGCGGTCAGTCCTGCTTGGCTAACTTTGTACTGTGGTCCGGCATCAACACGAAAGTCTCCGTTGGCTCATCCTCAGGTACCCGTTCAGTGGAGTCAAGGGCACTCGGGCTGTGAGGCCGTCACTGTCCACCACAGAGATGTGTTCTGTTTCCAGAAGTGTTGACATGTAGTCTAGGGTTAACCTTCTTGCCTCGACCTTCTGATCGCTCCAACTAAAGTGTGTTTCACTATATCTAGTTCTCCACAGTGCTTTCATCTTCTCTCTGGTGCCTGATGCTGGTTAGTCATGAAGGTCTAAGCTGCCCTTTACACATGTGAACTCTCAGGACCTTGCCTGCTGCCTGCCCCTGACCACCTGGGCTGCTCCATTAGTTCCAGAGGTCAGTTAGGATTTTGAGGACACCTGGTTTTAGAGTGGTTCTTAAGTCTGAGTGGCATCCTTAAAAAGAGAGTAAGTCTGGTGTGGTCCCCTATACCTGGAAAACAGTATTTGGGCAGCTGAGACAGAGGATTGTGTGTTTGAGGCTAGCCTGAGCTACATAGTAAGATCCTGTCCAAAACAGAGAGGGGGGAGCAGGATAGAGAGGCATGGAGGTAGACGCCCATCAAGAGGAAGCAAAGGTTAGAGAAACGCAGGTACAAGCTGATGTCACCGGGGGTCAACTCTGGGAAGGCTCTCCTGAGTCTTCAGAGGGAGCAAGGCCCAGTGCCACCCGGACCCCAGATTTCTGGCCTCATTTTATGTGTAGACAGCTCACCTCTGCCCAATAGCACTTCTTGGGTCTTTATGTGCTGGACACTGTGGCGCCCAGATAGCAGAGTGGAGCTAAAGGCCCTTGAAGGCTCAGTCAGTGTCTCCTTGTTGGTCATGGCAGATACAGGGCACCGAGACAGGGTAAGAACCAAGCTGTATTTACCAGCAGCAGCCAAGGTCTCATGCCATCTGCCATCACGATGGCTGCCCATGGCTCGCATCACCATGGAGGGAAACCTTGTGAGGTTCTAATTGGCTGGGAAGCCTACAGCACCCCTTAGTTTGCCTAGGTGTTTTCTGTTCCTGGGCACAGGGCAAGTGTCTTCTTGCTTCTGTTTCAACAAAAACAGGAAAGAAATGGGGCAAGGGAGTCTAAGCATGGAGAAGGGGGAGTGGAAGAGGGGCCTCTACAACACTTTGACAGACCTGGTAGTGGTGAGGATGAGCTGAGAGCAGGGGCCCCTCCTTGTGTGTTCTTGAGGCAATGCAAGAGCTGCAGGCTAGGCTCCGGAGTGGATGGGAGCTCTGGAGCAAGAACGCTAGGCTTGAGTGGGGAGCAGAGCCGAGGCTGGGAAACTTAGGGGAACTCTACACCCCAGTCTTGGGCTCCAACCTCAGACCTTCCAGAAAGGCCTGGGAAGTCTGGCTGCAGCAGATACCCACAGGCAATACAGGAGACAGATTGTGGAGTCCCAGCAAGGGCTGGCCAGACCTCATAGGCAAGTGTACCAGGAGAGAGCACCCAGGAACAGAGGGAGGCTGGCTTGCTGTGCTATCTAGGAAATGTCACCAGTCGGTGGGGACAGATGTTGGAAGACTGGAAGAATCCAGAACATAGAAGAGATTGGGAAACAACACAGGGAAGATGTGTGCGGCAGACAGGGTGCCAGGGCACGGCAGCCCCCCTGCCCCCCATGTCCCCTATGTCCAGACTCTGGGCTACTGTGGGGAAGAGGCCAGCAATATCCCAAAGGGTCATCATAAGCCCAAACCACTCTCTGGAAATGGCCAGGAGAGAAGCATGTCATTCAGCTCGAGGCAGGGAAGGGCTGCTACTGTCTTTCAAGTGAAGAGGAACCATTAAAAACCTGGGACCTGTCACCCCTTGTTCATCCCACACCCACAAGCATTCATTAGGAGCCTCGTTGGGGTCAGACCCACTGATGTTGGTGGGGGACAGCCTGTAGCCACAGGCCCTGTATTGAAAGCAATCTGAGCCCCATGCTCCCATGGCCCTTCTGTGACTCAAAGCGGTGGTAGCTACCTCAAAAGTGACACGGTAGGCACCTGTCAACCCCTGGCTCCTACTTGTGGGGAGTCCAGAGGCGGTAAGTCTGTAGGAACAGAGGGGCATGTGAGTAGCCAAGGAAGGGGACACTGAAGGCAGGGCTTCTTCTGGGAGTAGAACGTGATAAAAACAGGTAGTGGTGGCAGTGGCGCACCCTGGAGGCCGCACATAGCGTGGTGGCGCACCCTGGAGGCTGCACATAGCGTGGTGGCGCACCCTGGAGGCCGTACATAGCGTGGTGGCGCACTACTGTTATTACTTAGAACACGGTCTCATGTAGCCTAGGCTGGCTTCAAACTGATGCCCTTGAACTTCTGATCCTCCTGCCTCCACCTTCCAAATGCTAGCTTAGAGGTGAGCACCACCCCTCATTACCACACGTGTTTTGCAGTGCTGGGGATGGAACTAGAGTCTTGCACATGACAAGTGAATACTTCGCCACCACGCCACACCCCGCCTGTACTTTTTTCATTTTGTGTGTATGGGCGTTTTGCCTGCGCGTGTATCTGTGTGCCATATGCATGCAGTGTTCTCAGAGGCCAGAAGAGGGCACTGGATTTCCTGAAATAGGAATTACAGACTGACTGCTGTCAGTTGCCATGTGCCTGCTGGGATCTAAACTCAGGTCCTCTAGCAGGGCAGCCAGCGCTCCAGCACTTTCATTTTTAAAAACTTACTTGTTTACAGGTGTTTCCCTGCCTGTCATGTGTGCACATGCATGTGCCAATAGCATGACTTTAAATGACCTTTATGCCAGCAAACACTCACCCCTGAACAGGACCAGGTGCCTTCGTGGAGAGGCCAAGTCAAGTTTCCTTCTCTCCAAGCAAACCAGCTGGAGAGGGAACCAGCTTAAGAAATGCAACCCTCCTGGCGTGGTCCCAGGATGACCAGACATGCTCTGTGGCGTGGTCCTGGGGCTGGCTTTCTGGTGTCAGCAGAACTAGACCTCAGTAGCCTGTGTGACTGAGTCCTGGCCAAGGGCCGCTGGTGGTTCCCAGGACACATGGCAGCTCTGAGAAGCCAGCCCACCCCCAGGTTTCCAGAGCACAGCGGCCACAAAGATGAAAGCCTGTGGTAGATAATTAATGCTCTCAGGCCTGGCCTGACTACAAAACCCTCGGCGGTGGCCTGAGACCCGCCCTGGCCTCCAGAACACCAGGACCTTTGAAATTATAAGACATTAGAATAAAGCTTCATGGAAAGGACCCCATGTTCCAGCTGCAGATCAAAACGGAATTGCTCCTGAAAGCTGAGGCGGGTTCGCTGTTCCAGAAGCCTCACCCCAACACAGAGGACACCTGCCGTGTGCCAGAGGCATGGCTAGCCTCACTCTAGGGTAGGGGTTTCCCCAAAAGATGAGGCCTCCTGTTCCCATCTGTTTTCTCACTGGACTTCTAAGGGCCCTCAGGGCCATACTAAGTTGCCAGCTTCCCTGGGAGAGCATTCTGGGACACTTGGTCCCCAGCCCGTACCACCTGGTCACTCTCCAAAGTGCTGTGCCTGCAGGAGCAAAGTGGTCCCCTGGGGAGGAAGGCCGGTGTTGACTCACAGATTCAGGTAAGTCTTGCTGAGCTGAGCCTTTGGCCAGGGCAAGGCAGGGTGGGGGCAGACCCTGTTGCCCTGTCCTCTGCCATTCTTCTGCATACCCTGCGGAGCCGAGCCCACCTATCGGGAACAACGCCAGCAACTCAAGGCTCATGTCTCCTTTGGTTGGCAACTTGCTGGCGCATCCCTGATGCACAGCCAGAGGCTGCGTGCCTGGGTCGGATATTGGGTGCATTCAGTCGTGAAGCTCAAGGCTGCCTTGGTGTTCGGCCCCCCACAGAGCTCAGCACAGTGTTCTGGGAACAACAGGGAAGGAGCTGGCCCTCGCTGTTCTCCTCAGTCAGCTGGCACTGGGGAACAAAGTATGGTGACTGCACCCTGCGTCTGATGTGCGGGCACAACAGCCAGCACCACTGAGGCTCCTGGGGGGCCCTGCTGCTCTGTAGGACTGTGGGCCAGCCCAACCCCACAAGGAAACCAAGGGCTGCTTTGCCACAAAGGCTGCCATGCACGAGAAGCCCGGCCATGGCTCTGCTGCTCTGCGTTTGCCCAGGCTGCCTGGCAGCGTCTGCTACCTTCAGCCAGCGTTGTCCTCCTACTAATGAGGTGTTAATTAGCACAAATGAGTCAACCCCAGCAAACCAGTCAGCAAGGATGACAGGCACGCAAGCACCTGGGAGCAATTCAGGTACCAGGTGGCACAGAATTTCCATCGCCCTGGGCCAGAGGGTAGGGGGCACTTTAGGAGAGTGCCCCAAACTGGTGGGAAAACAAAGACATCGACAGTCTCAAATATTAATATTTGCAAAGACCTCCTCTTCGGCGTTCAGAGCTGCCGGCATTCTATAACAGGTTTGTTTTTGCTTCCTGTGACTGCCGGCCCACCCCTGTCCCACACTGGCCCTGGGGCATGCAGCTCTGTGCCCACTACCACCTGAGAGGCTGGCGGCCTTGCTCCAGCTCGGCCTCTATGTGGGCATCATGCAGCGCCTTCAGGTGTAGAAGCAGCTGTTCCAGGTTCTCTCCAGTCAGCGCTGACAGGGCAATGACCTCCTGTCCGAGGCAGGCCTGGAGCTGCAGCAGGCGGGCTCTGGCCTGGGGGAGATCGATCTTATTTGCAATGATCACATGGGACCTCTCGGACAGGCCTTCTTCATACTTCTCTAGTTCATATTTTAAGTCGTCCACCTGAGTCCACGGCTCAGGCAAAGAGAGATCGACCACAAACAGGAAGAAGCGGCAGCGCTCGATATGCCTGAGGAAGCTGAGCCCCAGGCCCTTGTTCCGGTGTGCGCCTCGGATGATGCCCGGGATGTCTGCCACTGCAAGAGGTGAGAGCTTACAGTCATGTCAGGGTCCCGCTCTCAGCTTCCTACTCTTGGCCTCGGGCCACAAGGCTCCCCTTGGGGAGACCTTTTTGGCCCAGACTCATGTCCTACAACTTTCCTTTCAAAGAACACTTGAGACCAAAGCCATTCATCCGCCCCAGGTGACTCAGCAGGGGAGCGACACCAAGTCACCTCAGTCCGCAGGTCTGTAACATGCTCTGAGGTATCTGGGTGACAGGCACAGCGATCAATCTAACGAGGAAGATTTAACACACTCCTGTCTCCCAGGCTTCAAACAAGGCCCAGAAAAGGGAGATGGCGCCCTGCATTCTATGGATAATTTGATTATGGATACAAATCACTATCGTGCACTTTGCAGATATAAAGTGCTGTACAAATAACCTTACCAGCAGGCTTGCTATTTTTAATGGGTACATTATCTTCTGGAAAAAAGTTTTCCTCTTAAAATGGTACAGGAAAGGCTTTTTAAACCACATGCTGTCTGCATGACTGGTGCCGCCCAGTTCCACAGGAGAGAGCGAGGAAGCAAGAGGCAGCCCTCTCCTCAGGCTCCAGACTCAAGATTACAATTCCTAGCAGAAGAGATCAGATTTCTTGCCTGAAGGGGAGGGGCTGATTTTGACAGCGAACAGACTCATTAAAATTGTTTCAATCAGGGAAAACAATGTCTCATTTTAAGTGGGAAGCTAAACTCAGGGGTTATATAATTGCTCCCTGAATCACTGGGCCATTTAAACCCATCCACCGGCAGGGTTTTGGAGGCTCTACCTGCTACCTGTTGGTGGCCTTCGTAGTGAATGATCCCCACATGAGGGTTCAAGGTGGTGAACGGGTAGGAAGCTACGGCGGGCTTTGCGTTTGAAATGGCTCGAAGGAGAGAGGATTTCCCGGCATTGGGGAAGCCAACCTAGAAAAAAAGTAAAAGTGGTAAAGTGCCCTGTGACCTCCTGACACTGTCAGTGCCTCCAGCAGCCAGCAAGAGAGCACTGGGCTGTGGTAGGTGGGTATGCAGGGGGATGGGGAGTGCTGCACTGGGTTGGGGTAGGTGGGTATGCAGGCCCCTGCTGGCCAGCAGCATACACAGGGAGATGGTGAGTGCTGCCATTCTCTCCTGGGCAGCAGCAGGGACCCTCCATCCCAGCACACCCACCAGCAGGGACCCTCCCTCCCAGCACACCCACCAGCAGGGACCCTCCCTCCCAGCACACCCACCAGCAGGGACCCTCCCTCCCAGCACTCCCACCAGCAGGGACCCCCCCTCCCAGCACTCCCACCAGCAGGGACCCTCCCTCCCAGCACTCCCACCAGCAGGGAACCCCCCTCCCAGCACTCCCACTAGCAGGGACCCTCCCTCCCAGCACTCCCCACCAGGAGGAACCCACCATCCCAGCACTCCCACCAGCAGGGACCCTCCCTCCCAGCACTCCCCACCAGGAGGAACCCACCATCCCAGCATGGGCCACTGTCTTGAGCTCCAGGTAGAGGACCCGCTCCTGACCGGGTTGTCCAGGGGTACAAGTTACAGGGGCACGGTTGTCATTGGCCAAGAAAAAGCGATTGCCTTTTCCTCCTGCACCCCCCAGTGCCGCGATGTACTCCTCTCCTGGATGAGATAGGTCAGCCATGATCTCACCTCCCTCTTTCACCAAGGTGCCCACAGGGACCTGAAAAAAAGCATCACCACCACCATCACCACCATCACCACCATCATCATCATCATCACCATCACCACCATCACCACCACCATCATCATCATCACCATCATCATCATCACCATCACCACCATCATCACCACCATCACCACCATCATCATCACCATCACCACCATCACCATCACCACCATCACCATCATCATCATCACCATCACCACCATCACCATCACCACCACCACCATCATCACCATCATCATCATCACCACCATCACCACCATCACCATCACCACCACCATCACCATCATCACCACCATCATCACCATCACCACCATCATCACCACCATCACCACCATCACCATCACCACCATCATCACCATCATCATCATCACCACCATCATCACCACCATCACCATCACCATCACCATCCATCACCACCATCATCACCACCATCATCACCACCATCATCACCATCATCACCATCATCACCACCATCATCACCATCATCACCATCACCATATCACCACATCACCACCATCATCAAGTTCTGTTCTGTAACCCTCCAGGAAGAGGAGGGGCGGGCACTGCTAACCACTCTCCTCAGTCACCAGCACAAGGAAAATATCCCAGCCCTAATGGGATTCGATGGGGCTAGTCATAAGCCCTTCATACTCTATGAATAAGCTATCACGGTAATGGTGACACGTGGCTCCCAGCACTCAGGAGGCCGAGGCAGGAGGATGACAAGTTCAAGGACAGCCTGGGTCGCACAGTGACCCATCTGTACAGGGGCTGAGGTGTTCCTCCAATATCAGAATCACCCGGGCACCAGGACACAGCATGGGAGAGTGCAGTCCCCCACAGTGCTTTGGGGTCATTCCTCTAGACTCTCCGGGGTCAGAAGGAACAGAGCACATCTGTGAGAAGGCACTTGCGTGGGGCATGACTCCTACTTCCAGATGCCTTCTGTTCCTAGTCAAGTGCCTTTAGTCACCCATGGACCCTCGGGAACAGTGCCCACCCCAGTTCCTCAGCTTACCTGGATGTAGAGGGTTTTACCACCTCGTCCAGAGCAGTTTTTACTGCCACCATCTTCTCCACTGAAACCGTGATACTGGGACAAGACTGAGGACAGGGACTTGACTTGCTGGTCAACTAGAGTGAGAACAAAATCTCATGCTTCTTTTTGTGAAGACACAGCCAACACAGCTCCTGAGCAGAGGACAGCGGCCTAACACTCGCCCCCCTCGCCCTCCCCCGGCCTGGCTGTATGGCCGGCCACCTGCACTCTCTGCTATCCTGGAATAGAACAGAACATGACCTTTTCTTTTTTTTTGGGGGGACAGGATTTCACTATGTAGCCCTAGCTGTAGCCCTAGCTGGCCTGAAACTTGCTCAAACTTGCAACAGGAATGCATCACTGTTCAAAACGAGTATGAATATCAATTAAAAAAAAAAAAACCACACTAAGGGGCTAAAGAGATGAGCCAGTGGTTAGGATCGCTGGCTGCTCTCCCAGAGGACTCAGGTTTGATTCTCAGCATCTAATGGCAGCTCACCACTGTCGGTAAGTCCAGCTCCAGGAGATCTGATGGCCTCTGCAGGGTACACACGTGGTACACACAGGCATACACTCAGGCATGGCACCCCCACACATAAAGAAACCAGCCAACTGTATTATGCTGTGGAGCTGCTCGCACCCAGCTCTGGAGTGCTCGTGTCGAGCTGGGGCCCTGCGCTGCACTTTCTGACCCTGTGACATGTGCTGTCACCAGGTTACTGATGGGAAACACGTCTTCCTATACTGGTGATGGGCGGCCACACGATTAATAAAGACGCTGTCTACACGGCTCGTTTGTAATACAAAAGCCAGGAGAGATGGTGGAACCTCACTGCTGCGACAGGCTGTCTCCTCCCCAGCTGCTCCCGGGGCACATGCCTCTCAGGATGATGTGTCCACCGCTTCCTCCATCGCCGCCGTCAGGGCCTCCGAACTCCTTGAGGGGCTCACTGTGGAAGCAGCTCATGCCGGAGCCTCCATTTCCTCCACGGACTACCACTCGCCGGTGATCCACGAAATGCCTTTTCTACAGAAAGTAGAGTACAGTAAGGCACCCGAGGATGTCAGCAATGCACGCAGGCGAAGCACTCACACGCAGCACCCGCTTGATACACGCCTCTCTACCAGCAGCAGAGGTTAGCCGTGCTAACATGATCAGAGCTCTCCAAAAGCCACAGGTAAGACCCAGCTCCCACAGGCCACCAGCACCCGAGAGCTCAAGTAAATCACTGCAGACACAACGGGTGGCTGGTATGGCATGCACACTTCAAAAGGGAATTCGGCAATTCTAACCTAGAGAGCACAGCTTGTTTAGGAAATGTTCCCTGAACAAAGTGTCCTTCCAGCTTATTTCAAACAGAATTGCATTGCTAAAACGCCAGGTCTGTCTTCACATTGGGAAGCTGCGGACGGAACGAGGTGGAGTCCCTGGACAACGAGAGCCCAGGCTTTAGTTATGGGGAAGGGCTACTTTCCATGTAGCTCCTGAAGGCTTATGTGTGACATGCAGAGGCAGGCAGGCCCCTTCTCAGGAGGGCCCTGTTGTGCCGAGTGCAGAACACAGGGAAAGAGTGGTTCAGCGGGTTAGAGCACTGCTGCTGCTGCTGCAGACCTGGGTTCGATTCCCAGCACCCACATGGCTACAAACTCCTGTAACTCTAATCTCAGGGGTCCTCTTCTGACCTTTGTGGGCACAAGGCACGCATGTGGTACACATACATGTGTGCTGGCAAAACACGGCAAACCACTCACGCGCACTGGTACACATCAGCTCATTCTTCAGCCGCAACCTCCTTCTCCACTGGATTGTAAAAATACGTATTTCCTTTGTGTGTGCGCGTGCCTGAGCAGATGTGTATGTACTGTGTGTGTGCAATGCCTGTGTCAGACCGCCTGGAACAGGAATTACAGGCAGCTGTGAGCTTCTCTGCGGGTGCTGGGAACTGAACCCAGGTCCTCTGCAAGAACACTACGTGCTCTTAACTACTGAGCCATCGCTGCAGTCCCCAGGACTGGATCATTTTTGAGGAAAAAAGGCAGCTTTTTTAGCCGAGTGCAGAGCTCAGCAGCGCAGCACATACTCATCGTGGAAAAGTTCCTGTATCTGACGACTCGGATCACAAAAACAAAGGTCCCCCAAACATCCTGCGACTCCTTGGCAGCACCACATGGAAAATCATGAGCTGCTACTTCAAAAACAGTGCACATTTGCATTGTGACAGCACAGACAGAATCTACCTCACCGGGAAAAGCACAGGGTAGACACCATCAGGAAGGACCCAGCACAAGCGTGAGCTGCCAGAAGGCAGAAGCCCCGAGGAAGCCTTGGTGCTGTGTCCTTCAGCCTGGAGCCCCTCCACCGAGGAAGAAGTGAGGTGACTTCCTTTAAAGGCTGGGGATAGACAGTAAAGAACCTGCCTGCAGGCCCAACAGCCTGGGTTGATCCCTAGAACCCACATGAAAGTGGTGGCGCGGTGGTGTGCACTGCGATCCCAAGGCCGCGCAGCAGACGGAGGGTCTCTGCAGCTCACTGGCTGCTAGTCTAGCGCAGTTGGTGAGTGTCACAAATGAGACACTGTCTTAATCCTGTAAGACAGTGTTGACAGTGTTCTTGAGGATGATACAGAGGTCACCCTTTGGCCTTCATATACACAGGCACCTGCAGAAACACTTGCGGCTCATGCATCAAACAAACAACATCCTGTTCGTTATAAGCCTTAAAGAACTTAAAACTAAAGACATACCCAGTCCCCAGGTTCAAAGCAGACCATGAATATTCAAAAACACCTAACTGCAAATAAGTAAGTAAACCTGTGTACAAATACTTTTAGGAGAGCTAGGCATGGTGGCACATGCCTTTCACTAGGGCGGTGGAGACAGGAGGATCAGGAGTTCAAGGTCATCCTCAGCTCCAAAGGGAGTTAAAGGGCACCTGGATGACATGAATCCGTCTCGAAAAAGTAAAATAAGGTTTTAAGACTGGGATTTAGCTCAGTGGTAGAGTACTTGTCTAGCATGCAAATGGTATCTCCCAAACCCCAAATCAATAAATCAAGCCAGGCCATAACACCTGGCCTTAACCCTGCCCCCTGCCCCGCAGCGCTGCTGTTTTGCTAGCAAGCCTTTGGCACACAGGCCCTCTTCTAGAGTTCCATGCAGCCCTCAGCAGCACAATCAGGGCAAGCCACAGTGGGATAAAGAATGCAAAGCCTAGTGCTGGAGAGGTGGCTCAGCAGTTAAGAGTACTTGCTGCTCTTCCAGAGGACCCAAGTTTTGACCCCAGAACCTACATTAGGCAGGGCACAACTGCCTGTAACTCCAAGGGATCCTACCCTTTACTCTGACCTCTATGGGTATCTGTACACATGTAGTGAGAGCATGCACGCACACGCACACACACACACACACACTCTCAGAGGTGTCCTCCCTAGGCTGAGACTCACCAATTTTTTCTCTGACAGCAGCTTCTTTCCAGAGGGCTCCCGGTGCTTGGTGTGGTCTGCAGTGCCCACAGAGAACAATCTAGATGGTGCCTGCAGTGAGAGGAGCTGGCTGGGCTTGAGGCCAGCCCACGTGGACGGAGCCCACTTCGAAACACCCTCCAACACAGTGGAAGACTTGGCCACGAGAAGTCTGGTAGGTATCATGGCCCTAAGAAAAAAGTTAGAAGGATGGGGTTAAACACGAACTTCGGACTAGAGCTAGAGCAGAGCCTGGCACATGGCAGAATCCAGGATGCTGTCAGAGAGTACACATGAACCGATGAACTCATCTGTTGGGCCCCAAAGTGAATAGGAGCTCCTGACGTCCATCAGCCTATCTGTGCTCAGGCCAGGGTCTGTGTGCACAGGATTTAGATAATTAAATCTCTTGTAGCGGTGAGTGACTCTCCGTGGAGAATATAAGGCGCCCACTTGGTAAGATTATTAAAAGGAAATCTCAACCTCAAGTAAAATCATCTATTTGCTAAACTGTTATTGAGGAGTGTGCTCTTGGGTACTTAAAACCGTCAAACCGGAACACTCAACGATGGCACCCACACACCCAGACAGATGTCACCACTGCCAGTTTCCCGGCGTGACCCAGGGAAGGTCACACAACTGCGGCCCCATTCTCTCATCCGGAAGCGGAAAGGCTGCCAAGGACAGGCCAACCCACACGGGTGCGCCGAAGGTCGCCTACGTGCACACAGTGAACATATCTGTGAGGTGTCTGTGCCTGCTCCTGGAGCAGCTCCCATCCTTCTCATTTCCTGAGAGATGAGAGCGATGGGAGCATCTGACCCAGAGCCTGAGTGACTTCTGCTCTAATGAGGCGATGCGGGCTCCTGCGCAGCTTTGGGGGTGGGGTGTGGACTGGTCTCCGCAAAGACCAGTGAGCAATGAAGCTTGAACTTCCACACGCTCTGCAGCAGGAAAAGCAGCTAGTAACGCCAAGTTATGCTTCCATGATGATACACCCACAAACCCTTAGGCCACAGGAAAGCTGGGCTGCTGAGCACACAGCACGCTGGGCAGTGCTCTGGCTCCACAGGGAGGAATGCTCCTGTGTTAGGGCCTCTCTGCCTGGCTACTTCACAGGGACCTAGGGAGGAACCCTAAACCCTGCTCCTCTATAAACCATCGGTTTTTGATTTTATTATATATATATACTTTTCAAGACAGCGTTTCTCTATATAATAGCCCTGGCTGTCCTAAAACTTACCTCAAACTCACAAAGATCCGCTCGCCTCTGACTCCTGAGTGCTGGCATTTGCTCAGTTTATTCATTTTAAGCATAAACGTCTTCCTAGGTCAGTCCATGATATTGGCAGTGCTAGTCTGAGGCTCCAGCTGCTCCTAGTGTGGCCAGCAGGAGTCTTTCCTGGAGTTTCAGGTCCTCCTGGCTTGTGCTGTGGGTCTCAGCGCCCTTCTGTATCCACAGTGCCCCAGCCATGTCTTCCTCCAGCACAGCCTTGCAGACAGTCTAACCTCCAGGAACCCCGGCCCCACCTCTAGACTAGCTGTGTGACACTGCTGTCCCTACACCTCTGGATAAAGCTGGGGGTATGCAGGCCCCCTTGGCCCTCCTACACTTCACACCTACACCTTTGGTCAGGTCTGTGCCTGTCTGCCTATATCCACACGCATCTGCTGGGAACTGCAAGTTCACACTGGCGTGTCCAGTCTGCAGTATAGCATCATTCAAACGCTTCACTTTGTGGTTTCCTTTCTCCTCAGTTTTTCTTCGTGCATCTAGTAGTCAGCCATTCCCTCCTCTGCCCACGCTGGGTCCCCCACGCCATGGGAACACCTTCCTCCTGCTTCTGCTATTCTATCCCTTTTATTAAAGTTTTAATTTTTAAGAATTTATTACAAGTACGGATGTTTTCCCTGCACACGTGTACTTACACTTGTGGATGCAAAAGTGGATATCAGATTGCTTGCGACTGGAGTTACAGACAGTTGTGAGCTGCCAGGTAGGGCTCGGGAACGGAACCCTAGTCTTCTGGAAGAGCACCATGCTCTTAACCACTGAGCCCCCAAGGAAAACACTCTACCACTGAGCTACAACCCTAGCCCTGTCTATGAAAGTTCTCTTTCTTTCTTTCTTTCTTTCTTTCTTTCTTTCTTTCTTTCTTTCTTTCTTCCTTTCTTTCTTTCTTCCTTTCTTTTTCTTTCTTTCTTTCTTTCTTTCTTTCTTTCTTTCTTTCTTTCTTTCTTTCTTTCTTTCTTTCTTTCCTTCCTTTCTTTCTTTAAGTAAACTACTCTGGAATAGCTAGGTTTACAGAGAGCTGACAAAGGAGCTCCTATATACTTCCCTGTAGTACTCTGAAACTCACTCAACAGCTGTCAAGTGGACACATCACTCTGTAGACCAGAGATCCGTGTCTCTGCCTCTGGAGTGCTGGGACGAAGGTGAGACTGCCGCCACCAAACAGACACGGCTTTAAAGATCCAAGTAAACGCAAGAACAGTCAGCTCTATGTCTCCTTAAGAAGTTCCATCTTCTGGGAAACAATATTCCCAAACTTGAGACTCTGTGCTAAATTCCTGGTAAATGGTACCAAGAAATAACCCCACAATTATACAGACTACATCACTACCTAATCCAAGAAATAACCCCACAATTACACAGACTACATCACTACCTAATCCAAGAAATAACCCCACAAGTACACACTACCTCATTGTCTAATCCATTGGAGAAGTCAGTGTAGCCCAGAACCAGAACCTAGTCTTCACAGAAAGCAACATTAGAGGCCAGTACCCCTCAGAACCCCAGACAGCACGCTGCCCCAAGCACTCCACGCTAGTACCCAGCCGGCGCTGGTGCGTGAGCACAAGGCCAACAGCTGTTGTGGGTCCCGGCTGGCGACATCTAGTAGGGAAACCAATGCCTCAGCAAACAGGCAGAGAGAGGAATGTCACTTGGCAGGCAGTGGCCAGGCCTAAGCTAATGCCACACTTTATACAGGGAGCATGAATGGCCGCCTGAGACCCGGGGAGGCTGGGGCGCCCATGAGCACTCCTGTAAACCTCGGTCCTTCCAGATGCTACAATGGTCAAAAAAAGATGCTGTGGGGCCTCAGAACCGGGGACCTGCTCTTGTAGAGGATCCAGTTCAGTTCCCAGGATCCGTACCAGGCAGCCTAGCCTGTAGCTCCGAGTCTAGGAGCTCCAACACCTTGTACTGGGCTCCACAGAAATCTGCTCTTGGTGTACACACCCACATGTAATTTAAAAAAAAATCTTAAAAAAAGAGGAAGAGGCCAGGCAGATTAAAGGCACACGCCTTTAATCCCGGCACTTGGGAGGCCAGCCTGGTCTACAGAGCGAGTTCTAGGACAGCCAGAGATACAACAGAGAAACCCTGTCTCAAAAAATCAAAAAAAAAAAAAAAAAAAAGAAAAGAAAAGAAAAAGAAGTGGAAGCAGTTCAAGGTCTTCAGGAGTTCAAGACCAGCCTCAGCTACATAAGTGTGAGGCCAGCTTCAAAAACCAAGCAAAACCAGCAAGACCCCTAGTGCACGACTTTCAGAATTCTGTTCTGTTGAAAGTGGTTTCCAGGGATTAACTCATTCTATCTACATAAAAATCCTTTGAAGCAAATTCTTTATCATCCCCATTTTATACAGTGGAAGACACTGAAGCAAAGGGCGGGGAAGTAACTCACCAAGGCCCTGCGCTACTGGACGAGAGGGGTAGGAGCACAGTGGGCGAGGGACAAAGCACACAAGCCCTGTGTGGCACCCAGCAGCCAGGCCTGCAGGGCACAGGCTGTCCACTGCCCCAGCACTGGTGGAACCTAACAGAAAGGTCAGGAGCATCAGAGCCACCCAGAGTCCTGACTCGGAATCTGGCCTGCTTTGGCATTTCCTTCTGTCTTTTTTGTTGTTATTGTTAGGTTCTGGGACACCGTGTCACTATATAGCCTTTGCTGGCCTGGAACTCACAGAGAAATCTCTGCCTTTGTCTCCAAAAGCCGAGATCAAAAGTGAGTGCCCCACAGCCCGCTCTTTTCCACTTTCAGACTCTGAGCGATGCGGCTCCCTGCCAGGGAATAAATTAAATCTTTTTCCCATTGCTGTTCTGTCTCCAATTGTCTTCCCACCACTATTTCTGCACTGTCTTATTGGGGAAGTTTATTTTTAGTTATGTTTGAAAATGTTTTTAAGCACTGTTGGGTGAGGGTCTGCCTAGGGCGTTTTGTATTGTCTGCAGGTGTTGGATTTCTGGAGGACGTTTGATTGCTTATGATCTGCACCCGAGGAGTTCTGAGTCAATAAAAACATCTGAGCTCAGATGCTCGGTGTTCCACTGCCAGGGCGGCTATTGCTGTGATGGTGTTCCCTCTGCTGAGGTCTGGCAGGGTTTGCACCTACGAGAATGCTTCCTTGTCTTCTTTGGTGAGCCGCCACAGCATCGTACGGCTACGGTCTCACCCAGTGTCAGCTAGCCACCTGGGACTGGCAGAGTTAAAATTAAATGAAATGGGGAGATGACTCAGTGGGAGAATCCCTGCTATGTAAGCATACGGATGTGAGCTGGGACTGCAGCCGGGGTGGCCGTGTGCCTACAATCCACCCGCTGTAGGGAGACTGAGACTGGAAGATCCGTGGGCCCTGGTGGCTACCTGGCTAGCTCCACAACCAGCGAGACATCAGCCTCGAGGGACTAAGGCCCCGAATGACAGAGCAGGACATCCCACGTTCTCTTACCACACACATGCACATGTGTGTGCATCTGAACACTTACATGCATGAGCATGCGCTCACAAACAGTAACTAAAATGTAAGCACCTAGTTCTTCAGCACCACAGACCACAGAGAGCTATTCCGGGCAATACATCAGGACACTGCCATCGCAGGCATTCTAGTGGGCAGGGTCTGCCTGCAGCACAATGCAGAGGAAGTCTGGACGAGAGTGCTCGGTTCCCTCCTAACACTGCCGGGCCCAATGAGGAAAGTTGGGGCCTAGAGCCCGACAGCCGGATGCTCTGAGGGTATCCAACAGGGCTTTCGCAAACGTGGGTAACGGTGCCTCACACTACACATGGGGCAGGCAACTGTACAGGACAGAGCTCCCAGCTCCTGGTCCAGAGCTGCGGGCAGGAGTCTCTTGTGCTGACTTTACAGTGTGCTGGCTGCAGGACTGTGCAGTGGGGATTAGGACAGATGTCTCTATTAAGGAAGAAAACAAATATCCTGGTCGAGGGGCTACAGCTCAGTCTGTAGGACACTTGCTCACCAGGCAGAGCCCTGGGCCTGACCCCAGAACCACATCACCCAGGCATGCGACACTTACCCGGACTCTCGGCACCCAGGGGGTGGAGGCAGGAAGATCAGAAGTTCAAGGTCATCTTCTATCACACAGCAAGCTCAAGGTCAGCCAGGCATACCTGAAAACCTGTCTTAAAAGAAAAAAAAAAAGTATTCTTGACCAAGGTTCCATCCCTTCATTTTATAGGACAGCAGGGGCATGCTGAACGCTTTCCCAGCACTGGCCCCTCAACTGGTTCAGTCTTCACAGTTAACGAACTTAATGCTCAACATTTTGCTTCCACGCTGTTCCAGGATATTAAACCCCACAGGGAGACTGCTGTTTCTGCTACACTTCATTACATACATGTGTTAGACCTTGTTTTCCACGTGGAAAACACTCAGACACTGGAGGGTCATTTTGTCACTTACTGACAATTCCCGTTACATGTTCTTTTGTTTTTTTTTTTTTAACTTAATTACATTTCATTCATAGAAAAAGAAGTGTCCCTGCTGTGTGTGAGGGCATATGCCTTTAATCCCAGCACTCGGTAGCCTGACAGGCATCTCTGTGGCTCCAGGCCAGCCAGGGTTCCACAGGAAAAGCTTGTCTCAAAAACAAAACGGAGCACGTGTTCCTTTGCACAGCTCGCTGTCTGGTGCCTGCGCTGTGGCCCTCGGAGCCCTCGGAGCCCTTGACCCGGCAGGTTGAGGGCAGGACCCGGCCTGCTCCGGGTCCAGGCAGGGCGCCTCTTGACAGCCCTGAACTCTGGCTGTGCGACTCCTTTAGGCGCCTGCGCAGGAACAACGCCAGCGCTCCAGCCAGAGCAGCCCAGCCGCACCGCACCGCCCGCAGTGCCGGACGCTGCTACATCTGACCTTTAACACCGCCTCTACAGCCCGGAGCCGGCGCACGCCTTTGATCCGGCACTATGGAGGCGGAGGCAGGCGCATCTCCGAGTTCAAGGCCAGCCTGGTCTACGGAGCCATTTCAGGATGGCCAGGGCTACACAGACCCAGCTTCGAAAAACAAAACACAAGAGTGCCTCTACAGAGCAGGGAAGGCTGGGACTCAGGACAAGTCAACTGCGGCGCCTGCATCGTACAAGCGCGTCCCCACCCGAGGACTGCGCCCACACGGGGAATTTCTGCCGCTCCGCTAGGGAGTCCAGGCTGGCCGCGAACTCCTGGAGTCCTCCTGCCTCAGCCCCCGCGAGCTGAGGTCACAGGCGTGCGCCACCGCGCTCCGGCCGAGAACAAGGCTCGGAGACCAGCGCTCTCGCCCGGTCTGCGTGCCCACTCGCGAGCGCGGACCAGGGCGCGCCGCCCGCCGCCCCGGAAACCCGGCGCCCGCACCCACCGGCTCCCGGCAGACACCACGTCCGCTCGCTCGATTGCTTCCGGGGCGGGCTGTGGCGGCGCCTGCGCAATGCACCCGTGCGCGAACCCGGAAGTCACGCCCCCCCCCCAGCCCTCCCCACCGCGGGCTCCGCGGCATGCCCACGATCCCGGCGCTCCTGTTGCTGAGGCAGAGGGATCACCGTGAACTCCAGCCCGGCCAGGTCTCACCGAACCAGGAAAAGAAGCCAGGCGTGTTAATTCAGCCTCGGAGGCAGAGGCGGGGGGTCTTCGTGAGTTCGAGACCCGACTGGGGTACACAGCGAGTCTCTGGTCCAAAACCAGAAACTAACCAACCAAACAAAGGGTGGAAACGAGAAAGGGTGTTTTAATGTTTTAAAATTTACCGTATTCACAGATAACAAGACGGATTTAACCTGTTCAGTAAGCAGAAATGAAGTAATGGCTAAAAAAAGTGTTTAATGGAAATGGGAAAGTCTTGTTTACAAGTTCGAATGGACGCTTACTGAAGCCCGCGCCTGGCGACTGGCGCCACAGGACAGGAAGACACCTCCCTCATCCAGGCCCTCGTCCCCGCGCCCTGCAGACGCCCCTCGGTGCCATGCTGTCTGGAGAGGTGTCCATCCGACCGCAGCCCTGACCCTCTGGAGCTTCGGCCAAGCAACAGGTGTCCTCAGCACATCTGGTCAAGTCACCAAGGGTTGGGCGGATCTTGGTAAACAGGAGGAAGAATGAGCAGCGATCTCCAAATCTCCCTTTGCATCTTTTCTGGTCTTCAGTAGAAGGAGTCAGAAACAGGGCAGGCAACCACACCTGCACCAAAGGCTTATTTCAGCCTGGGACTTTCCAAACAGTCATGTTACAGAAGAAAAGCTGTAATACAGTCAATGAAAAAGAACTGCTGGCATCACTTTTCCCTACAAAAATTACATAAAAATGAACCAAACATTAAATAAACATTATTAATCATTAAATATATTAACACCAAAATCATGTATAAATTAGGAAATAAATGTACAAACTATTTCACAAAGTGCTTTTAAAAATATATACACAACATTCAAGAAATTCTTAATGTAAGACATTTCAGATTGAAGTTTTGGGGTGATACATTTTTTAAGTGTCCTTTTCTTTCAAAAAGTATTATTAGTACAGCACTTACACACATTTAACACACACATTAATACACTTCACACACACGCGCACGCAATCATTAACACAGCATTTCACACACACACACACACACACACACACACACACACACACACACACAAGGCATATTCCCAGATTGGCAAGGAATAAAAACCATTTTCACAGTTACTTAAAATGTTTTGACATTTTCAATGGGAAATTTTAGCCCCCAATCCAGTTTTATAAAAATTGCTAGAAAAGAAAAGAGCAAAAGAGATGACTCCCTAAAATGAAGTAGCTAATGCTTCTGTCACTTAGCGATCAGAAACTCATTCTGTAAGTTAATACCATCATGTAGTCAGCCCTAGCCAGGGTTAAGGGTTTCCTAAACCCGATGCCTACAAGACATATATGCTGTGTTTGTTGGTATCAGTCCTATGGGAGAGCGGAGGTTGTTCTGGAATAGGACTGTAGCCAACACAGACAAGTAAGATAGTCTGGCCCTTGGATTCTTCATCTGTAAGTGAAATGGTCCTTGCTCTGTATTTCCCATCAAGGCTGTCAAGATTAGTTCAAGCAAAACCCACAAAAGTGCCTTATAAATCCTTATCCACTGAGCTACAGGTAAGTTTTAAAAACTATGAGCTGAAAACACCAGAACCAGGTATGACGGTGCATGCCCAAAGTCTCAGGGTCTGCGAAGCGGACAGAGGATCATAAACTTAAGGTCAGCCTCGGCCATGTAGTGAGTTTGAGGCCAGTCTGAGCTACAAAAGACCTTGTCTAAAAATACAAACAGAAGCATCATGGTGGATAGGCCTGATGCACTGAGCCCTGGATCAATGTGTGTGTGTGTATATGTATATATAATTTGTATTTTCTTGGTTGTTCTTAGAAATACACCAGGACTTATCTTGAAGGTTTTTTCTTTTCATAGTAATGATTATTATTATCCAAATAAAGGCTGAGAAATGTCCACGCTACATTTTATGTGGTATTTTCCTTTGATTGTACCTTTCCGAAAAGGCCGTCTCTCATGTTCACACAGAATTAAAATGAGGCCGTATAGCCGAGGGATGTTAAAAAACATTCAAATTTTACTACATAAAACTCATATTTTTTCATTTAAAAGAACGTAATAAAGTTACTTGGATTTGTTAAAATTATGGTGTGGGTTTCAGATTTCCCTAAAAGCAAAGGAACACGTGGTTGGCAATCTGAACTCGGAGATCCTGAAGAAGTAATATAAACACTTGCCAACTGCTTGTGAAACTTAGCGACAGTACTTTTAAATTTCCTTTAGGTTTGGGATCGGGTATACTCAAATCCTAGAAATGACTCAAATAAACAAAGGCCAAAGCAACACTATACACAACGTAGCCGGTGGAGCGAGCCTGGCTCTTCAGCACACCGCCCTCCCTGGTGTGGGCTACCCTCACGCTGACCTCAGGACACAGTTACTGATCCCTCTTCACTTTCTAATGCAAAGACACATACTTTGGGGGATCACAGGGACTGGAGAGACACAGGCAAAGGGTAAGTTCTGAAAAGGACAGCTCATGGTCTCTCCACACGAAGCACGATACTCTTGTGACAGTGACACAGACACAGGTGTCCCTCAGCCCTTTCTAGGCACAGGAAGAGACGGCCACCCGGGGCTGTACACGTGTCAAGCTAAGGGCAACCAGTTAAACATTTACAAACAGCAGCATGAGACAGGGAGCAGACCTCTTGTTCACGGTAATAAGGACCACAGTGTCTTTCAGATACTGTCTCATCACTGGGCACGGAACATGTGACGACAGTGTGACCCCCAAAGCTAGCTAACAACATCGAGGAGGGGGTGAGGGACAACAACGGGAAACCTCTCCATTGTATCGACATACAATACTTTACACAGCACCAGATACGTCACACCCTCGCAGCCAGTGGCGCACGCTTGTCATCATACCCAACATGAAATGAGCCTGCTTCACATGCAGACATGACCTTGGGTGGAGGGTAACCAACACGCCATGACTCATCAGAACTGCCACCGGCTGTCCAAAACCTACTACCACGAAGGGTCCCAAGACAACACTTGTCCCTTATTGCTGGTAATTTCCATACTGGCCCTGAAAGAGAACAAGACACAGATTACACTTCTACAGTTCTCAGTGGTAGGGTCTACACCAAACGACAAGAAGCTTCTTCTCACAGCCAGAACCCTGGATCACAGGTGGAAAGTAACCTCAAAAGCACATAGACTAATAGTCTGCCAAAATCCATGGGGTGAGAGGCAGTACTTCACCAGTCCAGAAGCAGCCTCCCTCAGCCTGGGCTACGCCCCTTCTTCCCCAGTTCTGACAATCGTTGATTTGGCCGGACTTATTATCAGCTTAACTCAGAGCCTGCAAAGACAGCAATGTGCCCTCAAGGATGCCTTGGGCTCTTCGGAGGTGTAGGGCCTTGCCCTCCCTGAAGGGAGTCCCCTGTGCCCCGAGTGCCTTCAGGTGACCGACTGGGCAGCAGGGCTGATGCCAACACCAGGAGTATGCTCCTTTAGGAAATGGGTTAGAGCGACCTGGTTAACAGGATCAGGTAATACAAAAGCTGAAGAAGAGAGAACTGGAGCTTGAATCCAACATGACTTCAGGGTAGGAAGCTAACAGAAGCCTGCACCCAGAGGGAGAATCTCCCAGATGATTGTCCGGACGCAGGAACTCAACCCCATCCCAGCTTCCTTCCTCCCACGGCTGACTAAGAAGGAGCCCACAGTGAAGAGTCCCCACAGAGCCAATCTGACAGGTCTCTGATACCTGTGCCCTCGTGGGTGAACCAGAGAGCACGACAGACCCGGACTACAACCCTTGGGGCAGGCAGCACCTCGGCACTGAGTAAGTCTAACCCAGTGCCTCTCAGGCCAGCTAGGTCTTGCAGGGGATACTGGAGCTAATCCTCGGAACTGGGGAACAAAGTTGAGGAGTGACCGGGCACCTCTGGGTGGAGGCCAGGGACACTAGGAAACATATACAACACACACAACAGCTTGCCAGAACTTGCCTAAGCTCACGGCCAACTGACTTGGTTGGGACCTTGAGGCCCAAAGTTAAAACTCTACCTTCTACAGGCTGCATTAAAGGTCAGGAGGGAGGACCCCTTCCCTGAGACGTCACAGCTGTGTCTTCTCTAGGTGAGTAGAGTCACGACCTCCAGTTTAGCCTAGAACTAAGTTAGCATGCCATCAGTTGGTCCACAGATTCACAAGATGCCCTTTTCTGGTCTCTGGGAAGAGCTATCCGTGCCATCAAGACCATCCTAGCAACTCTAGCCCGCAGTGGTTACTCACTACTGCTTTCCTGGAAGCCAGCCAGATCCACCTATCGTTCCCTGGGACCTCCAGAGAAAACCTCAGGCAGACAACACTTCCAGAAACATCCAGAAAGCTTGCCTGCTCATAGCCGTAAGGCCGCTGCTGCTGGGCAGAAGGTCCTGTCTGCGATGCTCTGTAGCTTCCATACTGTTGGCCCTGTCCTTGCTGGTAGCTCGAGTACTGAGACGGGGCTCCTTGGGCAGGGCCTGTGACGACAGCAGAGGATAGAGATCAAGCAGGACCTGCTGTCCCAAGAAAGCCACAACCCAGCTTTCCGGCCCTGATGTCCCGTGAGGACTCGGGACTGCGCCCACCCAGACAAGGGGCACTAAGGGCCTAGCCCAGCACATTCTGCCACTTTGCAGAAATGGGTGAAGGGCTGCTCTAGAACCAGCTGGGGTCGGCTATGGTGGACACTGTAAAGAAGAACCTTAAATGCCAACAGGAACAGGGGAAACTCACAGGCAGAAATGTCAGGCTTCCTGTGAAACTAAGAAGGCTCAGCAAAGGATTGATAAAGTGCAACGTCTGCTTAATTATTCTTATCTTTTGTGTGTGTGGTGCTGAAGACAGAACACAGATCATCACAGATAGCAGAACTCTACCCTGGAGCCATGGTCCAGCCCCCTGGCGAAAACCAGGCAGGCTGTCAATGCTGTTTCTCTTTCCTCCTGCATGCATGTCTCTGCACGCATCATCAAGCAGTGGCCAGAAGAGGGAGTCGGATCTCCCCAGGAACTAGAGTTACAGTCAGTCAGGAGCTACCTTGTGGGTGCTGAGAACAAAACCCGGGTCCTCCGCAAGAGCATTAAGTGCTCCTAACAGCTGAGCCATCTCTCCAATGTGAAGCACAGTACCCACTGTACCGGGGTAACTGATGGTCCTAGATATAGGGAGGCAGGGTACTGGGCACATGGGAACCCTCTGCAGAATGCCCTCACCTCTCCAGAAATCAACATCTGCGCCAAAATAAACACACTGAACACCTGCCTGAACAATGGCATTACAATGCATGCAGCCCAGGGCAGGCACCGAGGACCCCTCTTACCATAGCCTTGCTGCTGTCCTGGGTAGCTCTGCTGGTTGGGGTACTGCTGCTGGGAGTATGTCTGTTGCTGTGCTGTCCCCTGCTGGTACCCAGCCTGCTGCTGACTGTACTGAGAGTTCCCTGCAGAAAGAAGGGAGCACAGGCTCATTTCTGGGAGGTGCAGAAGGCTTCCTGTCACCCACAGGACATGTGAGTAGCCACAGAATCCTTACATTATGTCTCCAGATGGAGTACGTTTCCACGACAGCTAAAATATCGTATGACATTTTCCCTTATTATTCTATAAAATACAGATGAAACGCCAGATACTATTAACTGGGTGATTTACCTGCTAAGACAAAGGCTGACAACAGTTCCCTGGACTGTTCAGTTTCACCCCATATGGCTGACCTGAATTGTCAATGTAACTGGATTCGGAGTCACCTAGGAGACACACCTGAGGCATTTCTTGAAAAGTTTGACTGTGGGAGGTACCATGTCTTGTACTGGGGTCCCAGACGAATAAAGAGAAAGAGGGCTGAGCACCAGCATTCACCGCTTCCTGCCTTCAGATGCAGTGTGGCCAGCCGCCTCAGGCCCCAGCTGCCTCAGGCCCCTGCTGCTCAGGCCCCTGCCGCCACAGCAAGTACTTCAACCCCATGAGCCAAAATAAACCCTGCCTTAAGTTGCTTCTGTCAAGTGTTTTATCCCAGCAACAAGAAAAGTAAAATACGGCCCCAAAGGTCATCTTCAGTTCCTAAGATGTGGCTGTGACCTTAGTCAGAAACTAGATCTTCATTCAGTGGGTGCCAAGGATGGGGGACTGTGTGAAGCAAGAGAAATTCTAGCAGATACACAGAGGCCACGTGACAGCACATGTGGAGTCAGGATGGGGCACATTTCTCCAAAATGTTTCTCCAAGCTAGACTGACGGCAGCCAGCAATTGCTAGAGGCCTGGATCAGACTTGCCCTGAGCTCACAGGAAGTAGTTCTGCAAACACCTTGACCTCAGATCTCAGGTCTCCAGAGCCAGGAGGGGGTGAAGGGTGAAGCTGCCCTGCTGAGATCCACCACCGTAGCCCTGGGAGGCTGGACATCAAAAGAGCGGGCATAGGGAGGCTCCAGGGGAGTCCTGCCTACTGTGTGTTTGGTTTTGAAGGAATTAATTTTAATTTGGACAGTGAGAATCAAGTCTGAAGAGCAGTGTGACCAGGCAGGCAAAAGTATAAAAACTGTGGGCTGAGTCAGTAGACTGCATGTCAGTGTGTGTGCAACACATCTCCCTGCGCTTACTTCTCTACAAAGTTATTCCAAGACAGTATAGGTTGATTATTAAGAAATACTTCAGAGCCAGAGAGTGGTAGCTCAGGCCTTTAATCCCAGCACTTGGGTGGCAGAGGCAGGCAGATCTCTGTGAGTTCAAGGCCAGCCTGGTTTACAGAGTGAGTTCCAGGACAGCCAGAGTTACAACAGAGAAACCCTGCCTCAAAAAACAAAAACAAACAACTCAGGAGACATGGCTCAGAGGTTTAAGAGTGTTTGGTTATTCTTCCAGAAGAATCAAGTTTGGTTCCCAGAACCCAAAATAGATGGTTCACAACCACCTATAACTCCAACTCCAGGGAATCCAACACCTTCTTCTGTTCTCTGAGGATACTTCCTGTGAGGGTACCTGTGCCTGTGTGCCCACGAGAGACATCTGTGCACACGCACATGCATGCACACGCGCGCACACGCCCAAATAAAGGACAGAAATAAATCTCTTTTTAACTACTGTGTATGGATGTCTGCTAAGTCCCATGAGCCCTCGACTCGCAATCTGCTCAGGACCTGTGTATCTTCTCTAGTTTCGACATTCTGTGGCATCCCACTGGTGATGCCTGTCAGCCAGGATGGGCACATTTACACCAGAGAGATGGGCAAATGTGGCAAAGCAAGGCTTTCTGCTCAGAGCCACGCAGTGGCACACAGCTGTCCCTCACCCCCGTTTCCTCAGCCCACTGCGAGTCTCCATGCTGGGCCCACATGCCCTCAGGAAGGATGCAATCCCACTGGCTCAGGGGCTGCTCGGCGGGAAGGATGGCAGTGTCTGTCTCCCACCAACACCCCCACACGGTCAGACAAACCCTGTCCTGTTTCCCAAACATACAAAGCAAATGAATCTCAACGCACAGCCTGCAAATCCAACCTCACAAGCCCATGTGGGCTGTCTATTACCCACCTACGGACGCCTACCTATATCACCCATTACCATCGGTGACCTGGAGACTCGCTGGAGGCTGGCTCTGCCAGCTCCGGGAGTGTGGTGTCTGAACCGCCAGCCTGTGCCGGGTGCGCCTGGGCGCGGCTTGTCCCTACCATGCTTCTTACCCCCCTCATAGTAGTGCTGTGTAGAATCCTCGAACGAGCGGTCGTAGCTCTGCTCCGTGTAGGACGACTGCTGATAGGCGTAGTCTCCGTGGCCTGCAAGAAACAGGTGACCCGCCATCATTGGAGGGGTCCCCTACCTGTCCTGGGGGACAACCGGGCTTTGGCGTCAGTGAGCTCAGGCCAGGGGATGAGGCAAAGCTGGCTGAGCCTACCTCTCTAAGCCTCTCTCTAAATGCAGTCATCACCACTGTGAGGCTGCTGCAGGTTGCTGACAGTCAGGCCTGCTCAAAGCCGGGTTCTAGATGGCACCAGCTGCTCTCTGCTGCTCCTGTCCAGCTCCTGGGGGATCCTGGGTAGTGGTGCTGTGGCCGTAAAATGCCTTTGACACACGGTACCATCTTGTACCAGGCACCACAGCTGGAAGACCTCTCAGCTCAACCTTGCTCTTTCCCCAATCCCAGACATGCACCCTGACTCACGCTATGGCAGACACCAGGCCCTGGCCAGGAGTCTCCCAGAGACCTCCAGCTTTCAGATGGATATTTATTGAGACGTGGTCTCCTGATGTAGCCCAGGCTGGCTTCAAATTCTTAATCCTCCTGCTTCAGGCACCGAAGGCCGAGATTATAGACTACCATAGCCAGTAGCTAAGGTCGCTTTAAGTGCCACTTCCACAAATCCACTGACAGATGACGATCCGCAGAGGTGAGGCAGGAGGCCGAGAGCTGGGACCTGCCACGTTACCCTCACCTGTCACCTGGCCCTACCCAGGTCAGACTCCTTCTGGGAAAGGGAGGCAGAAAAAACCCAAAGAAGTAGGTGGTGCAGAGCCCAGCCTCAGCCACGGCCTGGCGCTCGAGCAGGGTGGACCTGGGGTGCTCTGCTGGAGGATACAGGGCTTTGGGTCCGAAGAGCGGATCAACGAGGAGCCGCCAGCAGCGTGTCTTACCATCTGGGTAGTACTGTTGACTCATGGGCTCTGCAGCCCCCTGGCTGTGGCTGTATTGTTCGCTGTAGTACTCCTCCTGGCCCAGGTACTGCTGGGAAGAGCCTGCGGGAATATGAACAGACGCTCAGGACCAGCTGGCAGTGGGTGAGACAGCAGCAAAGCCGTGCCAAGCAGCCTTGCCCATGGGAGGAACATACCAGGACCGTTCAGCCCAATAGTCCTCTCTCCTCTCAGCTTACCCCAGGCGCCCAAATGGAATTAGAACACCAAGCACCTGTCTCCCCAGCCGCAAGCACCTGCTCCCTCGGTCCCCATCACACCTGTAGGCCCAGCATCCCTGCTCATGCCATGGAGCAAACCTTACGACCCACGTGGGGAGGCAGGGCACTGGCCCTTCAGCATGGGCTGAAGTAGGCCTCAGCCTTACCTTGCTGGGAGGGTCGGTAGGGCGCCATGGGCCGCTGTCCCATCATGCTGCTCCCTTGGCCACCCTGGCCCATCATGGCAATGGGCGCCTGGCCCTGGTAATGCTGACTCCCGCCCTGTGCTGAGTTGTAGTGGGACGTGGCTGCCTGCTGGTGCATCATGGAGACTGTGATGGGACAGAGACCCCAGAGTAAACCTGAGAAAGCTCCAGGGCGGGGCTCC
Source organism: Cricetomys ansorgei (assembly GCA_026225945.1). Taxonomy (NCBI): domain Eukaryota; kingdom Metazoa; phylum Chordata; class Mammalia; order Rodentia; family Nesomyidae; genus Cricetomys; species Cricetomys ansorgei. Next base: position 10,488,863 of record JAMJFZ010001249.1, on the reverse strand, counting down.
TTCCCCTGCACACCTGAACCCTCTAAAGGTGCTCCGTTGCCATTTCTGTTTCAGATAAGATGGTATCTGTGATTCCAAGTCACACCTCTAACACTGTGAACTGCATCCACGCCCTGCCACAAGGCCAGACGTCAGCTAACATCTGGCTAACACAGGAAAGAGCCACTGGGCAAGATGAAGCGGATCCCAGGGCAAATAGAAAGAAGCCCAGGGCTCCTGGCCACAGAAACTGGAACCCTGTCCTCCCTTGTCCCTAGTGCTTGTCCTGAAGGAGTCACGAGTCCTTTCCCCACTTCCTGAGCAGCAGCCCTGCAGCTAGGGTGGATGGCTGCGGCCCGCCTGGTAACCTGTCTGCGCAGGAACAGCACCACCTGATGACACCAGGCAGGACCCGGGCCTGGTGCAGCGTGTCTGTCACCTAGCCACTCGGGAGACCGAGGAAAGAAGATTGTAAGTTCAAAGTTATCTCGGGCTACAGAGTGAGTTCAAGGACAGCCATGGCAATTTAGTGAGGGGTACAGCTCACAAGGAGAGCCGGTGCCTTGCCTGCACGAGGCCCTGTGCTCAGCGCTGGGGGCTGAAAACAGAAAGGAAAGGAAAAGAAAAAGCTGCTGGTATCTGTGTTGAGGAAAATAAAGCAGGCGAAACAATATTCAATCTAACACTGCAACAGCGCGTTTGCAAAGTGAATCTCCAGCTTATGATTACAGAACGCATCGGAGACGCGCCATCTTGCTTTGTAACATTTCTCTGAAACCTGTGTCTCAGATGCTCAGGAAACATCTAGATCAGGACCTACCACGTCCTAGGCCCTCACAGTCAGCATCAGTGTCATGACAGCCCAGATCTGGACCCTGTGCCAGGCCCTTCATGACTTCCAGCCATGGAAGTATCTGTGACCCTTCATCTTTCCTACTTCTGGTCTCCACGCAAGGGTCTCCTGCATGGAGAAGTGCTTTACCTCACCTGAGACCAGTGTTCTTCCCAAGTCAAGGGAAGTCCTTTCCTTGGAATTCCTGAGGCCTCTGAGAAACCACTCAAGGCTGTATATTGACCAACCCGGCCCTGCAGACGTACCCAGGGAAGAGCCACAGCACCCACCAGGAAGACTGCCCCTTTGGGGCCACACAGACAAAGCCGCATGTGTTTACTGCGGTTTGGGAGCTGGCCGGGACGTGGGGTAGGTGGAGGGGCAGTTACCTGGATTGGACTGCATGTTGATGTTGGTCCGAGACACATAATTGCTGATGGCACCTTGGCCTTGCATGGGGACACTCTGCGAGGTGGGTCCCGAGTGGCTGTAGCCAGGTCCGGTACCGTGACTACTGCCTGACATGCTCATGGAGGTCGTGGGCAGCGTGCTCTGAGCCGTCTGCTGCATGGACACATGGTTTGGACCTGCCAGGAAGGGTAGGAGAGGGAGTGTCAGGTGCCGGGGACCAGGTATCCACCTCAAGTTCCCTTCAGATGATTTTGGGGAGGAAGGTTCATCCCAGGTCAATAACACTTACAAATTAAGACAGTGATTAACGAACAGACACAGCATGAGCCACAGCTCCCGAGAGCCCGGCTGTTATGAGGGGTTCTTAAGCTGCAGCAGCAGCACCAAACCTTCGTGCTTAGGGAGCCCACGCAGACGCACGTGTCTGTACGTTAAGGGCCACTGGACAGAATCAAGCGGCCCCGGGCACTGAGTCAGTGTTGTGCCCTCTGCATATTATTCAGCCCTCACACACACGTAGGCTTAGGAGAGCCTGCGGCCAGGACAGCGGGGGAGAGGGGCACGGGACGGGACGGCACCGTGCCCAGCCCCGCCGGGGGCAGGCTGTCACTGCAGCCGGACGACAGCTAATTCGGTGGCATCACTGTGGCAAACCTGCTCACCGTTGCCGATCTGCCCCTGCATGAGCGAGGCAGGCGGCAGGCCCGTGCTGATGGCGTCACTGAGGCTCCCCTGGGGATGCAGGCCCTGGCTGGAACCGCTCTGGCTCAGTGCTCCGGGGCCCAGGCTCATGTTCTGTGTTGGCGGCTGCAGATGACAGGAAGGTTAGGAGAAGACTGACAGCTCAGAGAATAGCACCGATAGCCACCCCAGGGGCACAGCCACCTGCCGGCAGGGGCACTGGGCTGATAGAGACCAGACATGTCATTCAGAACATACACCAGGTGGTCAAGCATCTCAGTGCCCACAACTTGTCCACACCCGGGCACAAGCTGGCAGTCCTGCACTTTTACTTCCTGTGTCCTCTTCCCTCCCATCCTCCGTCCCCTCAGCCAAACACAGGGTGAAGAAGGGAGCTGGCTCCCTCCCCTAGATCTAACAGTGGCATCAAAGGTTTGCACACACACTGTGTCTATACCTGGCCAAGAAAGGGAGCCTTGGTGGCACAGGGCTATAATCTCAGACGAGAGGTGGAGGCAGGAGGATGGCAAGTTCAAGGCCTGCCTGGGCTCCAGAGTGAGTTCAAGCTCAGTCTAGGCAAAATAATAACCCTGAGACTTAAAGCTTATTTTTAAGAGGTAAACAATGGACTAAGGACATAGCTTCACACACATGAAGCTCCAAGTTAAACCCCAGTACTGAAAATAAAACGAGAAGGGGTCCCAGCGCCTGCCGGTATCTGCAGAGGCACCTGACACCACATCCGACTGAGGCGTAACGCCACCTTCCAAGAGAGCCAGGGTTCCAGGGCCTGAGACCATTCCTGGGAACACATCTGCCCAGGCAGCTGGTAGCTGGCCTTGGTCACTCTGGGTGGCTCTTTCACTTGGCCATGCTACCCACTTGGCCACAGGCACACGATCCAACTTCAAAGGGGAAATTTAATTTGAGGAAAATGCACTTACAGAAAATCAAACACACAATAAAATATTTATGCTAGCATCTGGAACATGACCGCACTGGAGAGCTTCCCTTTTAACTGTCTTCTTTTATTTTTTTAGACAGGGCTCATGCTAGCTTGGTAGTCTATATACAGCACAGTTTGGCTTCAAACTGACAGCAATCCCCCTGCCTCAGCCTTCCAAGTACTAGGATGAAAGGTATGCACCAATTTCGCCTAGAAGGATTTTTTTTTTTAAAACATACATTGGAAACTGCTCACACCATGCAGAGGGGCTTACATCAAGAGGTCCCACATCCAAGCCTCAGCACCCCCCCCCACACACATACACATGCATACATACACATATACATACACGTGCATACACACACACACACGCATACGTACATACACACATATATACACACACGCATACGTACACACACACATACACACACTCATACACACACACACATACACACACACTCATACACACACATATACACACACACACACACATACACACAGATACATACACACACATATACACACACACACACACACACAAAACACGGAAAGGAAAAAGAATTTACAACAAAGGCAAGAAGCCCCCCTCCCCCACCCCCAGCCCCACCCCGCCCCACAATGGTCCTGACATTTACTGCTAACAGTCCTAGGGTTGGTCCTGGGGTCACTTCCCAATTCTGCCTGTCTACCTCAGCCCCTCACCCCATATGATGGGGTTTTCCTAGAACCCCTAATTTCTGATGCCTTGTGGTGCTGGGTTAGGGTTGGTCACCTGCTTCCCAGAGGTGACACACTCGGAAACTGCTCGCAGTACCTACCGCAGGAAGCAGCGACTGCATATTCTGGTTGGAGTCTGCTATCGTGGCCAGGTAGACCAGGTTACGGTGCAGGATCTGCTGGTACCTGAGGGAGAAGCACATGGGTTCAAGTCAGCCTCGACCTCCAGCTAACCGTCAGGGCACCGCCCCAGTGACACTCAGGTGGGAACAGGCAGCTGGCAGCTCTCGCAGTCCCGGAAGGGGTAGGCAGGGAGCAGGTCAGCCAGGTCTCCGGCAGGCTCCTGCCCAGGAGTGAACCCAGGGAAGGCCCCAAGATTCCCTGAGATCTTGAGTCAAGAGGAAGGCGGCACTGGGTCACAGAAAAGGCAGAGTGGCCTGATGGTGGCAGAGGAAGAACTGGGAAGAGCCCTGCTCCACGGGGTCAGACCTAGCTAACTCCATAGCAGCAGACATCCTGAAGAGCCCCATAAGGAAACAGGAAGGGCCCAGAGCACTGAGGACCTCACCCGCACCTCACACCAGGTGAGCTCTCAGACAGGTGGGGGACCTGGGAGACCCAAGGCCCCTCGTGAAGGGGAGAGAGTCTGAGGCACTCTGCCCATCCAGAGGCACAGGTTGTCTCCTGGTTGGTCTATTACTAGCCCCATGGATGGAGGATTCTCCTTCCTTCTGCTGTCCCAAGCCCTGATGCCAAGGCATCCCACCTCACTTGTATTCTTGGGGCTGCATCTGACCCCACTCTGCTCTGTACCCCAAGAAGCTTTCCCAGAACACGGAGAAGCAGCGTCAGAGACCAGGGCGGGGGCTGGGTCCTGGGCCAGGGTGGGGGCTGGCCCTGGGCCAGCGCGGCTACTCACTGGGCACACTCGGCTGTCTTGCCCTTGTTCTGGTAGTCCAAGATGCACTGGATCAGGTGGTGGTTCTCATCCAGCATCTGGAAGGGAGGTAAGCGGGGCACACGCATGGTCAGCAGCTAGCTCATACCTAGGATGCCAGGGCCCTCGGGGACTGTGCCGGGGGCACCCACGCCAGGTCCCAGGTCCCTACCTAGAGAGTGCCTCAGGCCCTTGAATCAAGAGAAAGAGGATGCTTATGTCCCCGCAGGCTATATCAGCCTGGGTCAGCGAGGGAAGCCAAAGGGGGTGTCACAGCTAGTAGGAGGCGCCGCAGACACACAAGACCTAGGCAAACATGGACTACCAACCTACAACCTCATCCCTTTGCATCTCCCCCAGCCCTCAGCACAACAGGAAAAGAAGGTTGTAGGCTCTGGGCTAAAGAGTTAAGTTGAAGCACGAGTTCCTCGCCCCCCCCCCCCAGGGGCTGGCAGGATGCTCTGCAGACTCCTTTTCTTGAAGCCCTGGAAGCTGCTACTCAGTAAACAGAATGGCAAACTTTCTGCCTGACTGTGGCGAATTATACACCCTTGTCTCTGCAAAGGCCATGAGGCCAGGTGTGCCCCTCCCCTGCCATGCTAATTAAGGCCTCCTCGCCCGAGGGATAAGCCAACGCCCTTTTCCCCCCGGGGAAAGATGTTAAAAGGGGAGGGCGCGTGGAATAAACGAGTCTCGTCTCGTGTCCATCAGATTCCTGACTCCCGGACCTTCTTCTCAGCTCGTCACAAGGCTCGTCACACATTTCTCAGGCCCGAGGGTGGACAGCTCCGCAAAAGGTCACTGAACCACAGATCCCGGGGCCCCACGGGGGCATCCTGCCACTTGGGTCCAGGTCCGTTTGCCCGGCCAGCTAATGATCCTAGCCCGTGGGACCATCAGCCACCGACCTGTGGGACCCCGGGACCCCGGGAACGAACACACAACGCACCGGAAAACGACAAGGTGACACCGAAAGCCCAGGCTGCACTCTGCGGAAGTCCGCACCATCCGTGACTGTCTTACGCGTGACATAGGTGTGTGTATACATCCTGGGTCCAGAGTTTAAAACCATCTCATTGAGTGCCGTGTGAATGGTAAGACATGCCATGCCAGAGACAGACCATGGGCTCCCTGTGCTGTGGCACAGGCCAGAGGCTCTGTTCCAAGAGCAGGAAGCTGGTCCTCATCCAGCAGGCACAGCCCACACTCAGCAGCCTCGGACTGTAGGGAACTGGTCAGAAATCAGACCCCAAGCCTGCACCTGCCAAGGTGGCTGGTATGCTTGGTCACGCTGGAAGGCATTGGGCTGGGCTCCCAAGGTGTCCTGGATGTGCTGCGATGTCTGTAGGAGATTCTACACTCCCAAAACCTGCGATGTGATGGTCTGACCTCCACAGACCCCAGGGCTGGTGTGTATGTTCTGGCATGTGCTGGCTCCAGTGATTGGTGCTGCTGAGTGTGGCCAGCAGGCACGAAGATGTCCGTGGGTGAAGGAGGCATGCCAAGCTTACGGGCAGGTATGGCATTACAAGGGCCTTCTGCCACCTGACAGTCCCCTGGGGTACTAAAACTGTTGGGGAAAGGCAGAGGGTAAGGCGGGAGGGGACACCAGCAGGCACAGTGTTGAGCCGCTTCCTACCAGGAGTGACCAGTCTCCCTGGAGGAGGAAGCCAGGCATACCTGCTACTCCCCTCTAGTGCTCACCGCAGGGAGACCATCCTTCACTGTCACAGCCTGCTGCCCTTCCCTCTGGGTCCCCGGAACTGCCTAAGTCCAGCTCCCAGCTCCACCCCTCAGACTGTACAACCTCAGGGGTGGTCTCTCCTGCCCTCCTCCTCCCTAGACTGAAATACCTCCCCTCTACTGTTTCCCTCCTCACAGTGAGGCGGAAACATAGCCTGGACTCGGTGGCCACCAGGGGGCACTGCCACACAGAATCTGCTTGTGAGCAGTTCTGACACCTCTTCCCCCAAGGCTCCCTGCATGCTCTTCCTGAACGCTTCTCTCTCAAGCAGGAGTTCTCTCCAAGAACACAAAGTAAACCCCACACAGCATGCCCAGGATGTCACATCAGCAACAGCCTTAAGAGAGGGAAGATACGGAGAGGTCCGTGACAGCACATCACCTAGTGGCCACAGGCGGGGCAGTGCCGTGGTACCTGGTACTTATAGCAAAAGGAAATACTGAACTGTTACCATGTTTAATTATGTGCATATGTGTTTGCTTGTGTGCCAGTATGTGCATGTGTGTGCAGGTATCCACAGAGGCCAGATGAGGAGAGTTGGATCCCCTAGAGCTGGAGTTACAGGCGGTTATGAGCTACCCAAGGAGGGTGCTGGGAACTGAATCTGGAGCCCCCACAAGAGCAGTCCATGCTCTGAACTGCTGAGCTGGATCACCAGCCCATGCTTCCTTAAAACAGCAAATGGGGTGCTGGTGGCTTAGTTTACAAACATTCACAAGAAAGACAGGATACATGCCGAGAGCTCCAGACCCTCACAGATCTGTCTGCAGGGGACAAGCAAGGTATAAAACTCGAAGGACAGAGAGCACAGGATATATGCTAGCAGCTGTGGATCGTAGGGAGAAAAGCAAACGGACAGATAAGAACTGGACAGTGGCTGCAAAGCCACTGGATCTCAGCCAGCTGTATGTAGAGGCAGAACACCCTGGGGAGTCCCAAGAGGCTCAAGAAGGGACTGCCCTGCTGCACCCCGCTAGCAGGGATGGGGAAGCGAGGCTCTGGAGTGTCTACAGAAAGTGACCAGCCTGCAAGAAAACACCATGGGGCCAGGGAGGCAGAGAGCATTGCAGAGACGACGGCACATCTGGCTGGACACTGGGACCCCGACCCTGTCCGCAGTCTCAACCTCTAGCCTATGATGGCCAGCATCAGCCTGAGGGGGAAGCCTGTCCTCTGAGGGTCAAACACTAGTATCAAAAGCTAGGGGAGAAGACCACAGGCAGAGAGAGAAGCTGCCTAACGTGTAGAACTCAGCTCCCTCACTGCCTCTCAAAGGCTGCTTGGCGCAACCAAGATTACGAAGGAAAAGAAACTATATTCAAAACACAATAATAAAAACAAGTTGCTACATAAACTAAAGACAAAAGGACTATTTAAAATTGACACAGGGACCAAGGCATAGTTGTGCATGCCCAGCACTGAGGGGGACGGGGGGGGGGGGGGGGGGGGGGGGGGGGGGGGGGGGGGGCGAGGCAGGCGGATCTCTGTGAGTTCAAGGTCAGCCTGGTCTACAGAGTGAGTTCCAGGACAGCCAGAGCTACACAGAGAAACCCGTTACCAAAACAACAACAAACAAACAAATACAAATCAAATGAACACAGGCGCTGTGGGCTCAGAGCGTATCTGCCGCCACACTCACAACCTGAGTTCAAGCCCTGGGACCCACGCAGTGCAAGGAGAGAACCGACTCCCACAAGTTGTTCTCAGATCTCCACGCCTCTGCGGTGGCACCCACGCACAGCATACTAAATAATAGTAAAAACCACAGGGAGAAAAAAAGCTCTCAGAAGTTAAAAATGTCGGAGAAAACAAAACAAAAACTGGGCGTGGCAGTTGCCTGTGGTACCAACACGCAGGAGGCAGGAAGACCGCCGAAGGCTGGGAGCCCACCTGGTCTGCACGGTGGGCTCTAGGCTGGTCAGGACTGTACATGGTGAGATCTTGTCAAAAATCAGAGCAAAACAACAGGGCTGGAGAGATGGCTCAGAGGCTAAGACTGGTGTACCGATCTTGCAGAGGACCGGAGTTCAATTCCTAGCACCCACTCAGGAAGCTCACAACCACCCAGAACTCCAGTTCCAGGAGATCTGGTGCCTCTGGCCTCCTGGGTCACTTGCACTCATGTGCACACCCTCAACACACACCACACACACACACACACACAGGAAGGGAGGTGGGGATTAGAAATAAATCTTAAAGACCAAACAAAACTACCCTCACCCAAGTGTTAGCATAAAATGTTGAGTACAAGTCCTAGGACAGGACAGGAAGTCAAGCATTTCATGCTGTCTGCTGTCCCAGCACTTGGGGATGGGGCCAGAACACCACACTAGCCTCTGAGGACCCAGTCCAGGGCCTCACGTATGCTAGACAAACCCTCTACCGCTGAGCGACAGCTTCAGTCCCACAACCAAACAAAAGACCAGGAAACAGAAAGGGATTGTTGAGACTGGGGCACAGTCCAAGTTGGGCAATAGGTAATCTCCCCCAGATAGAAAAAAATGGAGGGTGTGGCAGAGGTGGGTGACCCGAAAAGGTCGTCACCTTGGTGGGTGATGACCTAATCCTGAGGAGACATTTGCTTCCTGGGAGCCATGACCTTGACGAGATTTTTGAGGAGTGCTGATCCTAACTGACTACGCCCATGGAGGTGCAATGACCTCTCCCTGAGCGATGACTTAATTAGGAGACTTCCAGAGAATCCAAGGCATAACCCTGAGCCTTTCAGAGAATGAACAGGGTGTGAAGACTTCCTGAGGAATGAGGACCTCATGGAAGTGGCGACCTTAGGTCGGTGAGAAGACCCGCCCACTGTGAGCAGCACCATTCCCTGGGAAGAGGCCCTGAATAAAAAGGAGAAGGCAGGCTGAACACAAATGCTCTCATCTGCTTCCTCTAAAGTCCACACCTTCCATCCTGGAGAAAATCTCAAGTCTTAAGACACAGGGTGTCAAAGAGTGTGTGTGTAAAACAACAGGGTATTTTAGGGAAGGATGTTCTAAGCGGCTCTCAACCTTCCTAGCACTGCGACCCTTTAACACAGTTCCTCATGTCGTGGTGGTCCCCAACCATAAAGTGATTTTTGTTGCTGCTTCATAACTGTAATTTTGCTACTGTCATGAATCGTAATATAAACATGATATGCAAATGGTCTTAAGCAACCCCTGTAAAAGGACTACTCAACCCCCAAAGGGGTTGCAACCCACAGGTTGAGAGCCACTCTTCTAAGGGGCAGTGAAACACTCCATTCTGTATGGAAGCTCCTAAAGATAGGAAATAACTCAAAATAGCTTCAGGAAGTCCCTGAAACTGACCAGAATCACTAGGCTCCTTCCTCCCCCAAAGCACTAGGCAGACAGACAAGCCCAGCCCCCTGGAAGAGACTCCGAACAGCTGGGTGATCTGGGAAGGTGCGCCCCAACCTGCTCAGCTGCCAGTTGGGTGAGCTGCCTGCAGGCTGAGCAGAGAGCTCCAGGTTTCCAGTTTTCATGAGCTGTCACCCATGCTGGGGAGGCCTTTGTTGACACAGCTGTCTTTGAGTATTTCTACTTCTGTGAGTAACCCCAATAAAACTCCATTGAACATCAATACAAGGGCTGTTGTGAGCTCCTGTAGTTGTTAATTACAACCTTTTACCCTCAATTTAGGGAAAGAGAAAGAAGGATAGAAAGAAATTTTCACCACTTTTGTTGGCAGTCTCGATATAGAAAGAGAGAAAGGTAGAATATTCACAGCCTCTCTTAGGCTGTCCTAAGCTTGGAGAGGACTCGCTGACAGTGAGTCAGACTAGCGTCTCTGCTCACTATCTGCCAACTCCATCTCTCCAACCTTTGTTCTTTTGAGTAAGAATTAACACACTAATGATGGAAAAACCAACCAATGAACCACCAACCAACAACACCCACCCTGGCTCTCAGGGCTTCAGACCTTTTATACTCTAAGCAAAAGTTCCCATAAACCCAAGCAGCACACAATCCCAAGAACAAGCTACACATGCCAGAATGACTGCACCAAAGATTCCAAACCCAACTCATAAACGTCTACCACACTGGGGTGGGAACACAAACCTAATCCAAACGCCATTTTGCGTTTTTAAAGAAATCAAAATAACAAGAACGTCTTCCCAGTGTTCCGCTACAGGCTCCCTGTCTGGGGTGAGTAGAAACAAGTGTGTCGCGCCTTCCTGGGAAGAATTCGCCACACAACACCCTCTGCTTCCTGGCTCTGCAAGCGATACAACCTCAAACTCCTGCACTGAGACCTGGCTGCCATGACAGCTGAATCCTCAAACTGTGAGCACAAATAACCTCTTTAATCTCCTCTAAGTTGCCTCCTATCAGGCAAGGAGAAAAACAACTAAGACACTACCCGTTATAGAGTTGCGTGATCTGAGGGTATTCTGGAAGGCCCATGACTGAGGACACTTCCTATCCAGTTTTCAAAGACTACGCACACAGTATAACATGACCACAGATACAAAATGTATTTCCACCTTTCTGAGACAACACGCGTGTCATTTCTGGTCCTGTGCATCTCTGGAGAACTGAGTTAGCATGGCTCAGCACAGCTGATTATCTTGCCTCCAGGAGACTCTCCATGCTGAAGAAAAGCACACACATGAACTAGAATTGATGGGAGAGAATTTGAGCCCACGAAGCCCAAGTAGCCCTGCTTTGCTCCCCTGCAGCCTGGGACCCTATATGCACATGCTCAAAATGAGGCGCAATCTGAAAAGCAGCACAGATGGGTCCTGTTCACAGCCTGCTCTTTGTAGCATCCCATAATCCCTCTCCCTCATTGCCCACACCTTTAGGCCTTTGATTCTTCCCTTTCGCATGTCACGCACTAGGCTCTGAAGCCTCCTGGAGACAGCAGTCCATGCCCTATCTGTTGGTGGTTATAGCTAACCCTTACACACTAGCGGGACACAGTGTGCTCATAGACAGGCGCCAGGCAAACCCGCTGGCCCAGAAATCTAGAACTAGCCTAAGGCAGAGTACCATGTACCGAACAGCACAGGTGTTCTTCCAGAGCCCACAAGGGTGATGAGGGAAAGGATGCTGGACTTGTTCCAAGTGCCTCTCCCCTTTAGCCCGGGGAACAGATGTAAATGCAGCAGCCTCTGGCCAGAGATGCCTTCTCTGGAATGTCCAGCAGCAGTGTTCCCAGCCAGGCCTCACTGAGCAGAGGGCACAGGCCTGTCTGTCTCTTCCCAGAGAACACCTATCTGTCCCTGCCCTCCCTGTGCCAGGAACGCTGGGGGCTACGGGTGAGAACCATGCAGGGTGGTGCCGTGCCTGGCAGAAGGCAAAAAAGCCCAAGGTCTGCTCCTCCCCAGGTGGATTCCAGACAGAAATGAAGGGGTATCATTCCCTCGCCGTTCCAGGGACGGGAAGAGCAGCCTGTGCTCCCCCAGGGAGGGCTACTACCCAAGAGGACAGCTACCCAAGAGCCACGACTCTGCCACTCTCATAGTGGACTCCCTCACAAGCCAATCACCATAGTGGGACGTCTCTAACTTTCCAAGTGGGCAAGTTACCTTCCTAACCGGCCTGCCCACCAACCCTGGAGACGTGGGTTCAAGCCCTGGAGCCCACATACAGGGAGAAGGAAGAACCGACTCCACAAAGCTGTCCTCCGTGGCACACATACACTGCATGTAAACAATGACAACAATAGTAATAATAATAATACCATACAAACCAACAACGCAGATACGGAACTTTTATTGTGTAGTTGTTGTGTGAAACAGCAGGGGGCGTCTGGCGGTCCCTCTAAGACACTGCAGCGTACCCTGGCTGGCTGCATGAGGAGCACAGTGCTGGACGCGTACGCACGGGTTTAGCTAGTGGAGAGGAAGGCAGGCTGGTCCCGGGTCACTGGGGTCTGTGAGGACACTCGTGAGCTGCAGCTCCATCTCAGGACCCAGGCACTCCTGTCCACACCGTCCTCTCCAAAGCATCTCTCAGGTGCCAGTGCTGTCACCATGAGGTCAGGCCAGCTCTCCGGACTTCCGCTCCGGGTCCCCACTCCCTGTTGGCCACAGCTAGGACGACTCATGCTGGTTCAGACCCCTGACCCTGCTTCTGTGGAAAGACCCTAAACTTGGAAAGTGGGTCACCTGCAAATTAGTAAGGTACCCGTATCCTCAGAAGACAAGGAAAACAGACAAGGAGACCCCAGGAAGCGGATGCAGATGAAAGGGCACCAGAGGCTGTGGCAGCCTCCCTCAGGACCGGAGGAAGGAAGGCAGCCACTCCTTCACACCTCCACAAGGCGAGAGTGAAGACTGCTGTCTGACACCACTCCAGCCCAGCCAGTTAGGGAAATCACCAGACATCAGCACATCTGCTTAGGCAGAACTTACGCCATCCCTTCTACAGTACGTCCAAGTCCGCGTCTGACACAAGCCTAGGGCCCAGCAATGACTCCCTCAGCCACATGCTAACTCGCATGCCACAAACAATACCTCAAAGTCTCACACTGGCCTTGTGACCGTCAAGAGAAGATTAGGGAGGGGACATTTGTGTGGGATTCTGAAGGTTGAGCAGGATCTGTCCAGGCCAATGCTACAGAGTTACTCCAAGAACAAGCTGTTACTTCCTGTGCCTTCAGTACTCACCAGCCCTTTCAGAATGAATCCCTGGCTTTCCCAGTGATGCTGGCTGGCATGGGCTGGTTAGCACACACTGTGTGTGTGTGTGTGTGTGTGTGTGTGTGTGTTTTAGTTTAGGGCTTTGCCTAGGCTAGACAAGAGTCTCACCACTAAGCCACATCCCCAGCCCTTGGCTTTGATGCAGGGTCTTGCTATATAGCTTGGGCTGTCCTTGAACCTCCATCCTCTGGCCTTTGCTTCAGAATGTGATTAGTGGTACATCAGCCGGGTCAAAGCACACATTTTAAGTGTGTGACACACGTTCCTCGAGCCTTCTTAGACTCCTCAGTAGAGGGTCCACTGAGGCAGTAAGTGCCTTGACAGCTAAATAGAAGAGCTGCTTCCAAAGACGCACAGGCTGAGTGTCTGCCCTGGACTGAGGTCAGCCAACTGCTCCTTTCTCCTTTGATGTCCGGGGTAGTCCTCCAACACACTTCTCCCTGGAGAAGCTGAGGCGTTTTGATGAGCACATGTGACAAAATTCTGAATAAACGTTGACACCGAAGGTGCTTTGGGAACCGTGATCGTCAAGCTCGGGAGGATCGGGGTACTGTGGAGACTGCCGACGTGTGTAGTGCTCCCAACACCTGGCCACTGCGACAGCAGCCCCCGGAGCCATCCCGGGAGGGCTACTGCTAGCTACTCAGCCTTCGCAGCCTCAGTTTCTCCACTAAGTCACTTGTGCAAAAGATTAAAGGCTTTGAACAGTGCCTGAAACCACCGAATCCCACAGCTTTCACGAAGCCATGCTCGAAAACCTGTATTTCTGCTCTGCTCCAAAAATCTCCGCTGCTCAAAGCTGGCTAGGACTCGCCAATTTCGACAACCATTATATTCCTAAGGAGCAGGACGGCAAGGGTGATCTGGGAGACAGGTGACAAGCTGAGGAAATTCCCACAAGCCCCTCCGGTCATGAGGCAGTAGAGAGGGCAATGCCCTCGAGGATCTGACCGGTTCAAGGGAATTTGGGAATTCTCCTGTAGGAGGAACCCATGCACAGAAAGACGTCCAGACCCGAGAGAGAAGCCGCGAAAAGCCGAAGTGTGCACGTCAAAACTTACAGCTTTTGTTAAAGACGTCCCCAAACCCATGCAAACGCCAACTCCAGAGAAGAGGCTGCAGGACGAACCCGCAGGACGGTACCCTGAGGCCAGGGTACCGGCCGAGGGCTCGCCGATGCCCGGTGACCCACGCGGGGGCGGGGCTGAGCTAGCCCGGGGTCCAGTGCGAGCCGCGAGCTCCGGACGCCGCCGCGGGCCGCGAGCACCGCACGCACACTCGGATGCGTCCCTTTGTGCCGGGCACCGCGGAAGCCCACGGCGGCGGCCGGCTCGCCCGAGCGGCGCCCCGCCAGGCCGCCCGCGCGCCCCGCTCCACTCGCCAGGCTGCGCGCGGACGCGCGCGACCGCAGCCGCCGAGGCTGTCAGCCGAGCGCGACGAGCCCCCGCCCCGGCTGCAGGGGCCGCGGGCCCGGCGTCCCGCACCGCCGCGGCCGCCGCAGGGGCGCGCTCCGAGCTCGCGGGGCGGCGCGCTCCGGGGTCGCCACCGCCGCGGCCGCCGGGACCCTGGGCCAGCGCCGCCCGCAAAGTTGACGCAGGCTCTCCCGGGGGCGCGCGGGGCCGGCAGCGCTCCGGCCGCCCGACCGAGCCCCGGCTTTGTTCGCGCCCGCGCCCACCCGCACCCCGCACCCCCGCGGCCCTGCCCACCTTCTGGATGGTCTGCTGCGTGACCTCCCCTTTGCCTCTCGGCCGCGCCGACGCGAAGGCCACGGACATGGTGGCGGCGCGGACTCAGCCGGCGATCATCGGGGTTTATTCTCCGGCTGCGCCCCGCGGCCCGAGGTGCCCATTCTCCGCAACGCGGGGGCGGGGGCGCGGGGGCCGCCGTGCCGTGGGCTCGCCCGCCCGCCCGCCGCCAGCGCGCGCCTGAGCCCCCCGCGCCCCCGCGCCGCGCCGCACCGCCTCCCGGGGCCGCTCCCCGCGCGGAGCCGCCCTGCGCCCGGCCCGCGCTCCGCGTCCGGCCCGCCGCCGCCGCGCCGCCCCCTGCGCCGGGCCTCGGTGGTTGCGCCCGCCCCGCCCCGCCCCGCCCCGCCGCGCCGCGCCGCACGTCCCCCTGACGCCGACGCGGCGGACGCAGCGGCGTGGCCCGGGCGGGAGGGCGGGGCGGGCGGTGAGTGTGCGCTTTTGAGCGGCGGCAGCCCGAGACCGCGCGTCCGCAGGGATGAGCTACGACCGCGCCATCACCGTCTTCTCGCCCGACGGCCACCTCTTCCAAGTGGAGTACGCGCAGGAGGCGGTCAAGAAGGGCTCCACCGCGGTGAGCCGGCCCGGGCCTGCGCGCGGCGGGGCGCACGGGGAAGCGGGGCGCGCAGACCGCGGCGCGGGGCTCGGGCGTTCCGCTAAGGCGGGGGGCCCGGGAGGCGACGGCAGCTGGACGCTGGCGACGCAGGGAGGGAGCCGGGCCACGGGGTCCGCCGCGCTCCCCGGAGAGCCGGGCGGCCGTGGAGGGCCTGCGCATCCCCGAGGCGGGGCCGAGGCCATCTTGGAGCCGTGCGCGCGGCGCGGCGCGGACGACGGGGGCCGCAGGTGCGCGCGGGCGGCGGGCCGCGGGTTGCGCCCGCCAGGACTTGGGGATCCCAGCTAGGCCCCGGTGAGCGCAGTGGACAAAGGGCGCTTCGTGACAGGCTGCTTCCGGGTCCGCCTGCGCCACCGACGCTGCGTGCTGGTTCCGGTGGCCCCCTCTCGCCGCAACCCAGTTTTTGATCGGGGACCTTAGCACCTTTTGGAAAGGGGACCCCGTGACACCAGCAAGCGTCAACGGACAGCTTTAGTTTTGGTTTTGGTTTTTCCCGAGTCACCGGATCTACCATAACACACGTGGTTTTGAGTCTTGAAGCGGTTGCATTTCCCAAATGTTTAACCACTTTGAAACTAAAGCTCCAAATCCTTTGGTGACCTAACCCGCCCAAAGAACTCTAGAATGTCCAGGCTTGGAAGTGAAGGTCCATGGCATTTAGAAGGCCCGAAATCTCCAAAGTTCAAACCCAGTCTAGGCTTCTAAAGTGAGAGATCTGCTTTCTTTTCTTTCTTTGTGTAGGCATGCATGCATTTATTCTTTTAAAAAATTTTTATTTTATGCGCATTGGTGTTTTGCCCGCATGTATGTTTGTGTGAGGGTATCGGAACCCCTGGAACTGGAGCTGCTTTGTGGGTGCTGTGATTGAACCCTGGTCCTTTGGAAGACCAGCCAGTGCTCTCAACCACTGAGCTATCTCTCCAGCTCCAAGAGATATGGCTGGCAAGAGAGCCTCTTTGAAAAAAAGAAACAAAACCCACGTTTAAAAATATGGTAGCTGCACACGGTGACATACCTGGAATTCCAGGAGGCAGAGATAAGAGGAGGATACTCGGGACTTGTTGGTCAGCAAGTGTAGCAGAATCCGGGAGCTCCAGGTTCAGTGAGAGGAGGGGCTGGAGAGACGGTGCACACCCGCTCTCTCTGGCAGACCTTTCTCTTCAGCTCTAGGGGATCCGTGCCTGTCCTCTGTGGGCAGTCACACTCAGGTGCACAGACACACACAACATACTTCAACCTTCTGGGTTGCATTTGTTTCTGTTCCTCTGACTGAAAGGTTAAATGTCAGTGAGGTTCTCTGGGTTTATTGTGGGGTTCTGTTTGGTTTGTTTTGGGTGGTGCTGGGCATGCATGTAGGCACGCACCATTCCACATCCCCAGCCCATTTTTACTTGTTTGAACTGTGGTGGCCACTTCCTTCCTTCTGCAGTGCCAGCCATAACCAGGGAAAGCGTCTGACACTAACATTGGGTCTCACAGCACTCTGCAGCGTGAGCAGGCAGGAGTGTGTGTGGCTTGGTGCTTAGTGCAGCTCAGACTCCCAGCATTGGGTGCAGGGGATCACTCAGGCCTCGGGGTCTTGTGTGTAACTGCCTTAGTGCTTTAAAGGCATGAGATTGGACACTCGGGTCTTGACAACTTGCCCTAGTCCACAGGAGTGGATCTGGGTCCTTGGTGTGCAGTATGGCCAGATATGGTGGCCATACCTTCCTGTGGGGCTACTGCCCCATGCCTTGTGTTAGGTGCTTGGCTAACCCCACCCCATTCTGCTGTGTTGGAGAGAACAGCTGTCCTACTCATGGAGCTCTTAAAAGTGACTTGTGCATTCTCACTTAAGGTTGGAGTTCGAGGAAGAGACATTGTTGTTCTTGGTGTGGAAAAAAAATCAGTGGCCAAGCTACAAGATGAAAGAACAGTGCGGAAGATCTGTGCTTTGGATGATAATGTCTGCATGGCCTTTGCAGGTACAACTTGGACCAGGGTGGTGAGCAGAGCTTTGGTGACCATTTGGTGGGGATGCGCGATTGTGACACATGTAAACTGGGTAAATGGAGGTCCTGTAAAAGAAATGGATTAAGAGAACAGCAGCTGTAGCTTGTGGGGTCTCTGCTGGGGTGGGCAGAACCCAGGTTTCTGGATTCCTGGACCTGGCTGCTGTGCCAGCAACCATCATCAACACTCTTCCAGTCCAGGAGTACCTATGGCTGAAGGGATAAGAGGACCCTCCTTGCCCTCACCAGCACCACAGAGATGACAGTTATTACCTTCAGCAGATATAACCTAGGAAGATTCAGTTCACCTAAACAAAACTAGATGCCAGCATATCCTGATTCCCAGTTGTTCATAAACAAATGTGCTTAAATTCGGTGTGGCTGTGTCATTCTTACCTTTGGCTGTAGTGATGAGTTGCCCTGGCAGAAGCCTCTGCTCTTGTTTCAGGTCTCACCGCTGACGCAAGAATAGTCATCAACAGAGCCCGGGTAGAGTGCCAGAGCCACCGGCTCACGGTGGAGGACCCAGTCACTGTGGAGTATATCACCCGCTACATTGCCAGTCTGAAGCAGGTAGGTGCTTACGGATAGCAGTGCCATGTGACTTCATCTTGCGCCTTCTGGCTTAGAGCCATACTGACTCAGGTCTCTGGAGGGGAGTATAAGCATTTGTCTTGCTACTACCATTTGCCGAGCTGTTGAGAGAGGGCTGACAGGCACTCGCACTCTGTGGTAAAATGCTAGTAATCTTTAGAGCCAGCTTGTAGCTGGAACATGTCTACCTTTGTTGAGGTGACTTACAGTAGTCTTGGTTAAGATATGTAATGTAAGGGCTAGAGAGATGCCTCAGAGGTTAAGGGCATTGGCTGTTCTTTCTGAAGACTCAGGTTCAATTCTCAGCACCCACAGAGTAGCTTACAAATTGTAACTCTTATTTGCAAGTGATCCAACTCCTCCTTCTGATACCAGGTATGCATGTGGTGTACATACATGTAGGCAAATACACATAAACAAATCTACAAAGTGTATACGTTTCCAGACCTGGGTGTCTGTTCTGAGTCTCACTCACCATCCCAATGGCAGATTGCTTAGGGTAGACTCAGTTCTCATCACTAAGCTGGTGTGTGAGTGTGGCATGAACTCTGTGGCTGATGTGTTCACTTTCCCTTTTAGCGCTACACACAGAGCAACGGGCGCAGGCCGTTTGGCATCTCTGCCCTCATTGTGGGTTTTGACTTTGACGGCACCCCTAGACTCTATCAGACTGACCCCTCAGGCACGTATCATGCCTGGAAGGTAAGTTTATGTCAAAACAGTGGGACTTTGGGCTATCTGGAGGTGCTGAGCTGGCATCAGAAGATGGCAGCATCTTAGTTCTACATGCACTGTCTTTTTGTTCGATGATGCTTATATGAAAGCAAAACGTTCTACGTTACTGGTTGGCGTTATATCAAAGGACAATGGGATTATAAATTGAGGCCCAAATTGAATCGCTTGATAATAAAAGAACTTTTAGTACCAGTGCTAACAGGAGTAAGACCTGGGTGTGTGCCATCACCCCCCACCTCCGAAGAGTCAACTGCAGGCCACAGAAGACTGGGTCTACCATGACACATGTGTTTTAGGCCAATGCCATAGGCCGGGGTGCCAAGTCAGTGCGTGAATTCCTGGAGAAGAACTACACTGATGACGCCATCGAGACAGATGATCTGACCATCAAATTAGTGATCAAGGCACTCCTAGAAGTGAGTGCACGTGGGAAACCTGGGCAGGGTGGCAGTGGTGTGAATGGGAGTTTATACAGCTGGCACAGGGAAGCTATGGAGCCCCCTGCTCCGGTGACTGGGCCTTCCAGGCTTCCTAACTCCCTGTTGCTAAGCCAGGGAATTAGGATGCAAGTAAGTGAAGCCAGAGTGAGTAGCTAGAAATACAGGCATTGGGTCCCAGTGGCCATTGCTGCCTATTGAAGAGCTGCTGTACAGCCTAGAGGTTACACAGGTTACACGCAGGCAAAGCCATGGATGTCTGCCCTCCCATCTGGTAGGCTTGGCCATGGACCATAACTTAGGTTCCTGTGAGGGCAGACACACCTAATGCTTTGCCTTCTTCAAGGTGGTCCAGTCAGGTGGCAAAAACATTGAACTTGCTGTCATGAGGCGGGATCAGCCCCTCAAGGTAAGTCTATTTTTGGGTGGAAGGTTCAGATAGGGCCTCCCCATACTATCCTACTTCACACACCCAACACCAGGGTCTGACTGTGCTCTATTTTTGCTTCACTGGTGGCATTTTCTTAGCCTGCGGGGCTGAGCCCTGGCCCTCTGATGTTTACTTCTGAAGAGGTTTCTTTCCCATAAGGCCATTTGTTATACTGTGGCATTAGCTCTCTGCCCCTGTGATCTGGCACAGGGCTGTAGAAGAGGTTGCCCTGCCCACTGGTGCTTTTATACCTAGAGGTTAACTGTCAGTGTGCTTCTTGTGGGGTAGATCTTAAATCCGGAAGAAATTGAGAAGTATGTTGCTGAAATCGAAAAAGAAAAAGAAGAAAATGAAAAGAAGAAACAAAAGAAAGCATCCTGATGAAATGAGCGTTGCTTGGAGTAGCTTTTAGCCTCGATCATGAGCAGTTCTCGGTGTTGAGCCTTCTGTCTACTTGTCCAAGAGCCCAATAAACTTCTACATTTTTTAACTCTTCCTTGTGACGAGAACATGTCGTTTGGGTGCAGTTGTACAGTCCAGATGGAACTCGTACCTTACGAGTGCTCGCTTCACTTTACTCTCGTGTCTGCAGAAGGGTGTGGCCAAGATACTCAATACCTTTCCTTTCAGACTTTTCTGTCAGGTCTCAAGTACAAATAAATAGAACTCAAGTCTGCAGAGTCATGGAATTGTTCAGTGGTACAACTCCTCTCACGTAGTATGTGAGGGCCCTGGGTTCCTTAAGTATTGAAAAGGTTTGGTGCCAATTTCTTTAAGCAGTGACTTGGTTAAGAATAGTTCCCTTCAAAGAACCTGGGTTTGGTTCTGAGCACTCACAACAGATGACTCAAGTTCACAAATACGGTATACATAGATTCAGTCATGCACAGAAAATAAACCTTTAAAACCTCTTATCTCCCATGCTGTCCCCCCCAAAATTCAGTACTTGTTACATTTTTAGTTTTCTATGTTAAAAACAAGGTTTTTTTTTTGGGGGGGGGGTGAGTGGGTAGGCAGAAATATCACTGCTCTTGGCTTCTAGACCTGACCTGCCTCCGCTTAGTTTCCCTTGCCCTGCCCCTTGTTTTAAACCAGTTTTGTAAAGTCTACTGGGTCAAACTTATGCCTAGCAGAACATCTATAAGCTGTGACTCGATGTGTTTTCGCAAGGAAAAACCTGTTCAGTTTAACTGGCTTAGAACACACAACTGCTTATGAAGTATGTCATCAATGGTCCCAAGGCTGCCGGCTCCTGCAGGCTCCTCCAACCCGATAAACACAAGGGCAAGCCAATCCATTGACCATGCATCGGTTCCTGAGGACTGCCTTCAAACCTGGGGCAGTTATAGCAAAGCAGGGTGCTTTGAGCCTATAGTAGTTGCACCCCATGCTAGAGTGGCGCTCTTCCCAGCAAGACGGCCCAGTGAGAACCAGCACGTCTAACTTCGTCTGTGGTCACCAGGTCACCTGCTACATTATATGGTGCCCTACAACTACCTCCAAACCCTAACAGGCCTAGGCCTGATTAGTACTTGCTTCTGGGCAGGCCCTGGACACGACACGGATGATGGAGGCAGCATCTGCAGCTTCAAATGTTTATTTAGAGTTTGCATTACCCCAACAGTAGCCCCAATGCTGTTCTAGTCTCAGCTATGAAGTCCTACAAAAATAAACCCAAGCTTTTACAGTGTGACTTCATCAATACAGAACTAAAGCTTTGTAGCTATTTGAAGGGGTTTTGGTTATCAAGGTGCTTATTTTCAACAAAATGCCCTGTCAGTCAAAGGACGCATGCTTATACAGAAAATCTGACCCATTTACTCATGCAACAAGTTTATGTTCCCACCCTCCCTCCACCTTTAAAATAAACACACAAGAACTATTTACAATCAAGGAAATAAGGCCAATGACCTTTAAAAAAAAAAAAAGACTGGCTCATTTCAAAGTGGATGAGAACACTTAAGTACAGCCAGAGGCCGACAGGGACAGGAAGGCAGGGCAGAAGGGCTGGCACATCCCGAGGCTTGTCTAAGCCTCGGAACTGTGGAAGCCAGGCTCTACATGACACTCGAGGCCCTTCCCACTTCTCTCGTCCTGCCAGCCCCAACACTGAACATCACTGCTTCATTACACAACATGATCCATGGACACCCCCCTCCCTGCCCTTGGCCCTCCCACCTCATATGACTGGTTCACCCTGTGCTGGCCCTGCCTGGCTCCTGAGACTTCCCACTTTTAGCAGTTGGGATACCAGGCCAGCAGCACCAGGGGCCAGATGGGTTGCAGAGACACATTTGGACACCACATGTGCCAAATAAAATTTGGTTCTGTTTTAAGAGTCAAAGCTGTCATTTAAAAAAAAAAAAAAAAAAAGTTACAAAGTGAGGGTTGAGCCTTTCCCTATAGAAACCTTTTTGCAAAATACCAAAACTTACAATTAGGCTGTGTGCAACCAAGAAGGAAATGTAAGTCAAGACACCTTCAAGAGGTCACCTACAAATACTTCCCAAAAAACAAGTGGTTCTAACTCAGACCACGTCCAAGTTCAGGTTAAGTCCAAAACTAAGTAGCAGTATGAGGATTTGCAGACTGGGTAACAAGATCCACTTCTCCCGATGAGCTCAGCGCTTCCTTCCTATCTTCAGAGCGGCA
Source organism: Cricetomys ansorgei (assembly GCA_026225945.1). Classification (NCBI taxonomy): domain Eukaryota; kingdom Metazoa; phylum Chordata; class Mammalia; order Rodentia; family Nesomyidae; genus Cricetomys; species Cricetomys ansorgei. The sequence goes on along the minus strand of JAMJFZ010001249.1, from coordinate 10,466,767 downwards.
CCTCTGTGGAAGGACAGGGAGTGAGTACGTTCAACAAGTGCGCAGCTGTGTTTCCTCCACCCTGGGGATCAGAAGGCAGGAGAGGCAGGCAGCACTCGCCCTCCACATCCCACAGCGTGCACAGGAATACTCCAGACAGACTTGCTCCACAATGAGCTACCAAGATGTGACTGAGTGGCCACTGGGCCGACACTCCTACTTACACACCACACTCCACAAGCCCTCAGCTCACAGTGGCCCTGACTCTCCCATTCAGATGAAGCAAGGGCCTGCTTACGTCCCATACTGCTCAATTGCCTGGGTCAATTCTGAGGGTCAAGATCCGTGCTGCGGTGCAGTTTCTGTGAGCAATGGCTTGCTCCCTAGCTCCTAAGCACTGTCTAGGGACGCTCAGCCCACCACCTCCTACCCAAGGACCCAGAAGACTCCCACTCACTTGTACTGCACCCTTATACTCGGCCAGTCCCAGCTCGGTGGGAAGTGGGGTTGCGCCGTGTTGTCCCGTTGCCTCTGCCTCCTCGGAATCCACCCCGTGAACTGCGGCCACGAAGGAACCTCCCAGACACCCCAAAGGTCTCAGTGTTCAGCTTCCTCTCTTCAGCCCATGTTGTCCGCCTAGAACTAAATGAGAAGTGTGTTAAGATCTGACTGAAGTGGTTTCTGAAATAGGCTGTCCTTAGAATAGCACGAGAAGGGAGCGTGGGGAGAGTGAGCTACTACCGCAGTTGAAGAGGCGGGGGCACTACCCTGGAGCTCGGACCCTAATACTGCAGAGATCAGGCCTGTTTTGGCGGGAGACACACCTCTGTCACTAAGCACCGACAAGCGATACAGTGGGTGACTAGAGAAGCTGGTAAGAGACCACGCAGAAGCATTTAGAGCCCAGCCCTTCCTGCCGCCACATGGTCCCCAGCCCCAGACAAGCTTCCGGCCGAGCCATCTAGCTCCCATACCAACTCAACTCCAGCCACAGGCACCAAGAGGCTGTGCGTGTCAGCAAGTTCTCCTGATTGGCTGCGCCTTGCTTAGAGCAGCGGTTTTCAACCTTCCTAATGCTGCAACCCTTCCATATAGTTCTCCATGCTGTGATGACCCCCAACCATAAAATTATCTTTGCTGTAATTTTGTTACTGCTATGAGTCATAACATAAAATATCTGACATGCAGATGGTCTTGGGCCAAAGGGGTCATGACCCACAGGTTGCTTAGAGTATAGCCAACACCATCACCCTGCCCATTCTGACATACAGCCACTTGCAAATTTTGGCTTCTCCTGTAAGTCTGTTTCCCTGCTCCCACAGCTGCTGAGACCTGGCCACACCTCTCCTACATGATAGAGCAGAGCCTAAGTCCTTCCCTTAGCTTCTATCTTTTTTGCTTTGACTGCTCCCCTGATGGAGTGTGTGCATGGCTAAAGCTATCCAGCTCATTTCCTGCTCTTCACTGGCTGGCAGTGTGGCTCAACCAACAGGACTCCTGGGTCTGGGTTTGTACACCATGCCTGTTCTGAAGAATGTCATACAGTCTGGGGGTGCTCAACCAAGTCCTTAAGGGCTACCCAGGCCAGTAGGCAGATCGGGCAAGAAAAACATAAATGGGATACTTGGATGCAAGCAAGGAATGCAAAGACTTGATCTCAGCAAGTCCTATCAGTACTAGAAGCCAGAGGTTTCTGGTACATCTGAGCTGGTACAGGCAGACCCAACTGGGGCTCTCACAGTTGTCACATAGAAACATAAGATCCCAGAACACCCACCCAGAATATAAGCTCCAAGCTTGGACTTAATGTTGTACATTTTAGTCATGTGCTTCCAGAACTTTCGAAACAGCCATCTTCCACAGTGTACTTACTTAGACCCTTACCTTGTTTTGAGTTCAGAAGAGATGTTGTCAAAGAAGGACTTGGATTTGTCATAGTAACAGTTGGGCCCCAGAAGATCTTCCTCAGCAGGAGTCTCTTCACTTTGGGTCATCACAGCTGTGTCCTTCTCTTCCCCCTTTTCAGCTTTGTCATCTACAGAGAGAAGCAGAGCATGGAAGTCCAGAAGCAAATACTACCCAAGGGGTCTCCCGCAGGAGGTCCACTTTGCAGCTGTCCTCAGGCCCAGAGGACAGCTAAACATCTCATGCTAGAGAGCCTTTCTACTTACTGCTGGTCACAAGTTTCACAAACCCATCCCAATACCTCATCTCATTTATTCCTCAGAGCTTATTCCAATTTCCACATTGGTCAGGACCCCAGCTTGCTCCAGGATGACCCCAGCCATCCTGTCTTAACATGCTCTAGGAATTCTGTTGGGGGATAACTTTCAAATGAATCAGACCTTTAAAATTCAGTTTCTTCTTAAATTCTTTATCAAGCTCTTCTCTGTTGAACTGGGCATTTGCACTCTCAAAATCAAAGTCACCTTCAAACTTGATTGTGTTTTCCTTAACATTAGCTGGACGGTTTTGCCCTCTAGAACGATTTCGTGTTCGCCGATTGCCTGTGGAGACATAACAGCATGGCTGAAGTCACCAACTTATTTCCAGCTGAATTCAAAAGCAGCTCACAAACACACAGAAGAGGTGGAGGGCGCAGCTCACTGTAGCACCACCTCAGCCCTGAGTCCCCAGCACAGGCAAGCAAAGCACAGACTGCTGCTCATGGCTATAGAACTTGAGTGGCCATGGGTGTTACCTGACCGCCTCCGTGGAGGTCTTCTGTTCTCATCATTCACCTGCCCTTGAGTGTGCACAGGTGCCGGCTGGACTACATCTAAGGTGCAAAGGGAAAAGTGAGGCGAAGCTCCCGCAGAAGCCAAAAACCCAGCCACCAAAGCAGGATACCACCAACACATGCAGCCCTATGGGACTGAGGCTGCCCCATTGGGCCTCTTTGTAAAAGCATGTGGTTTGGGGTAGGGCAGAGCTTTAAAACACAGCCCAGTAAGTACTACATTGGGAACACAGAGCAAATTGCAAGGGGAAATCAGTGTTCAAGTACCGCTGGCAGTCTTGCTGCTTGGCTGAGCCTGGCGACCATTGAGCTGTGTCCCCGAGCTGACCTTGCCAGGTAACGGTTTCTTAGCATTCAAGTTATCAACAGAACTAGTCTGGACAGCCTGCTCCACCATGGGGCTCTTGCCGACTGGGTTGGATGGAAAACCAGCTCCTGAGTTGAAGAGGGAAGGCAGGTTTAGAAACAGCTAAAAGGAGAAAGCTTTCTATCTCCAGCCATTTCTCCTTCTGGCTGGCACCTCCGGGGGTAGGGTAGGGGTGAGGCAGTCTAGAAGTCTGAACCCAGGAACTGCTGCTAGACTGGCCCATTCCCTTTGAGGCTGGTCCCGGTGACAAAAGAAACAAAGACACAGGGTGGCACCAAAGCCAGTTCTCTAGAAGCACCAATCCTGAGTCCCAAGTTAAGGAATTGCAATGAGGAATGTCACTGTGCTACCAATGGGTACTTTCCCAAGTTGACCAACAGGTTTTCCAGACAAGCTCTGACCGACCCTGAAGGTTATCAACAGGTATCATTCTGAAATGAATTCAGAATTCAATAAATGTTACTCTGGTTTATGCTGAGAACCACCACCCCAACCTGGGATCTTCTAAAAATACAATAATCAGACTCTTGAAAGTAAATTCTAGAACAGCTTCATGACAAACAGGATGATGTGACCAGGACGGACTGTAATGAAGGTAACGATCCACAGCTTCTGAAAGAGTAAAGCTCTCCATAAGCAAGGATGGGCTACCAGGTGCCCACTGTGAGGGACTACCTACAGTACCACACGAACACCACCCCCCATCCCAAAACAAGAGCATCAGTGGTGGTCCCAATATGAATTCTCTGAAACAGGCAAAACCCCAAAGGCCACCAGTACTGTCTGCTGTCCCCTTGACCTGTCCAGGTCTGCAACCCATAGGCAACATAAAGCCATCTGGGGCTGCGTGGACCCAGACTGAGATGTGAGACAGAACAATGAGTCCTGATCATGGCGAAACAAGTAACAACACTACTGTGGAGAAACTCCTGTGAGTCAGACACATTTCCAGGGCAGGTATCCGTAAGGTCCTCTCTGACAGAAACTAAGCTGGACCACTTTCTCAGATCTATGATCTCACTCAGCAAGAATGACCTCAAGAGACAAACAAGAAACAGTCATACAGAAGTAGCATGTATGTGTGTGTAGTTTTTAAAAATATTTATTTATATGGGCATGGGTGCTTTTTCTGCATGTATGTTTGTGCACCACAAGTGTGCCTAGGATCCTCCAAGGGCAGAAAGGGGGGGGTCAGATCCCCTAGGGCTGGAGTTATAGATGGTTGTGAACTACCACATGAGTGCTGGGAATCAAACCCAGGTTATCTGGAAGAGCAGCCAGTGTTCTTAACCACTGAGTCATCTCTCCACCCCATTGTGTGCTTTTTAAAAAGCAGTTTTACCCTATGAGTAGATTTATGTGATGAGACCTAAGGACAATGAAATTATCTTCAGTCATAGCTCTTAACTAGAAAGGGTAATGTATGCCCTAATTCAGATACAAAGAGGCCCTGTAGGACTTAACAACTCACACAAATAGACTGATAGTACTCCATGCCCTGACCCTTGGAGGCCTCCTGGACTGAGGTGGGTAATGAAGGCATGAGCTGTGGCTACATACATGACACCACGTGTAAAACAGACATGCAGAAACATCAGCACAGAACATCAGGAAGTCAAGAAACCCTGTAAGTGCTGCTGTCTCAGCAGAGACAGGTGGAAGGATAGCAACACTAACGAGCTGGCTCTCAAGAGGACATTGTTCATGCAGCCAAACAGCTGGGGCTGCCATGCAAGCTCCCCACTTCAAATGCCCTGCAGAGGGAACACGTCTCATCTGAGTTGTTTGGGAAAAGTTCCACGGCAGCAATCCAGAACATGTTTAGGACCCAGAAAATCCCAGGAACAGTTTATGTCTTCCCATGTAATGGCCATGGACAGACAGGGTTTAGAGTTTAGGGTTTAGGTCAAACTCTAAACCCAGACAGAGTGAAGTAAGTGTTCAACTGACTCTTTCTAACCCTATAAAACTATGTCGTTAATAAATCAGACCACATGCTGAACGGAACAGAAGCAGTGTCCTGATTCCCTGGGCCTAGCAGACGACCTGTTCCAGCTCTTGCCATCCTGGCTCTGTTTACCCCTGGCTCTCATAGTCTACAAGACAGCATGCAGTTAGTTCTCCAAACTGCTGTTACCCTTGGAAGTGAGCTGAGGTGGCTCTGAGGACATGTCAAGCTCTGAAACAGGCTGTGGAGATGGAGAGGAACTAGGGCTGGAAGCAGCGGCTGAGGCTGGAGGGCTTACCAACTTCTCTAAAGAAGAGAAAGAGAGAAGAGCAAAGAGAAAGCACACAAATAAGTCAGGACATACTTGTCTTATGCCTAGCAAGCTTGGAAAGAGCCAAGCAACCTCTCAAATGACGTATTTTAGAGTCAGGCTGAGAAGTTACTGCCACATCAGAACAGCAATCACAAGTGGCCCATAGCATTGGTCTGGAGCTTAATTAAAACTATCATTCCCGGCCTCAGCTGCTCAGCTCAGAGTCTGAGCAAGAGTGGATGGACAAGATGCAAATTCTATGTTCTCAAGGGTGGGGAAACACTATGTGTATATGCGCATACTCATGCACATTCACATAGAGGCCATAGGTCAACTTGGGTGTTGCTTCTTTGGGTGCCATCCACCTTGTTTTTTAAGACAGGGTCTCTCAGTTGGCTTAGAACTCACTGATTAGGCTTAACTTGCAGGCTAGCCAGCCTCAGGGGTCTGCCTGCCTCTGCCTCCTCAACACTGAGGTAAGTACTCAACTCTTATGTTCTGAACACAGTTTCAAGGTTTAGGTCAAAAGGTTCAGGTCAAAGATAGGGCTGATCTCACTGCCGATAGAGAGATTCTTATTCTAGGACTAGTAAACCTCACAGAAACCATGTCTGAGCTGGGCTCTGGCAGTAAATTAATACAGGCTGTAATAGAACACAGGGTATTAATGGGCTCAAAGATCTCATCTGTAAGAAACTACAGCTGTATCAGAACTTCTGCATCTCAGGTGCAATTGATTTATGTCATCTGGTGCAAAACTCAATACTGCTGCTGTCTCTTAGTCTCAGAAAACAGTTACTAACACTAATGAGCTGAAGCTACACTGGGTAATTTATCAGGAGTGGTAAGATACAACAGTCCAGAAGCTCTATGACATGAAGAATTGTCCCACTCACAGGGTGTATGGCTCCACTATGTGGGGATCACAGGTAAGGGTAGTTGAGCACACAGAATGGTCACTCACCTAGACCTAAGGAAGCGGCATACTGCTGGCTGAGCAGGGAGCTGGCTGCCAGCTGGCCATACGGTGGCATCCCTCTGAAGGGGCTGTAAGGCACATGCGGCTGGAAGGGCGAGGCGGAGGCAGAGCCCAGGGAGGACTGAACAACGAGACACACAGGTAAGAGCACTGCAACATCCCGTTACCCTTCAAGTCTCCACATACAGCGTATAGCGCTTTCTCAGATGGGAAGAGGCTGCCAGGTCTGTCAGCCTGCACTCCTGATATGGTAGGTAGCTCTGGGCAGTTTCCAGAGTTGCCAAAGCTGCCTTTTCCCAAACATCTCACTACAGCTGCAAGAACTTCACGAAATTAAAACCCTCTCACAGCTCCCCTCTGCCAACAGCAGCCTGACCTTTTTACATGAAGAAATGCCACCTTTAGTTGGGGAAAGGCTCCCTTGAAAAAGCACAGCTGTGAGGCTAGGAACTATCTGCACATCTCCAAATGTGTCCCTCTCCCCACCAAGTCTCCAGGGATCACAGCTGCTCACTGAGGACTGGCCTATTCCAACACCCTCTAGTGTGGCTGTTACTTCCTCTTTCTAGGAGCCCAAATATCCATCCACTGAGCTGTCAGAATCTGACTTGGGTTCTTCCAAGTGCCACAGAAGCCAACCTGCCTGCTCCTACCTTTCTCAGAAATGTGAAGCAGTCTAAACTGGAGACACCAACTAAGGTCTAAATTTACAAAAGATAATAACCTAGACGGCCCTTCCCCTAGTAATCCTGAGATATAACCTACTAGGAAATCAGGCTTAATGTTCTACAACAATGAAATGTAACAGCAGAAGACCATTAAGACAGTGAACCAACCCTGTCATCCCTGGAAGCATCGGATGCCACTCACGGCTTGACTGCCATGCTCCAGGCACCCAGGACCAGTCAAGACCAGCAGCAGCACCAGCATCTGCACATCATACACACCAAGCTACAGGTCTCTCCCTAGTGTACCCAATACAGTACATGCTGCAAGCGTTAACACCTTCTCAGGAACAGAAACTGTCTAGGCGAAAACCGGGCCAGTACTCAGTAGAGGGCAATTCCTCAAGTTGAACGTTCTGGACAATTAGATGACACCCAATTCCATGCGGAAGCCAGCTTCTCTTACAAGCCACACCCACACCAAAGCACGACACACTTACCTGAACAATAGCAGGATCCTGAGGGAGTGTGTGCTGAGCTTTTGGAGGTTCACACACAGTAATATCTTTAATATCACTTCCCCGGAAAATGATGTACTCATAAATTTCCTCTCTTGGGGGAGCAGGCCTATCTGTGGGACGGTCTTCAGTACCAAAGGACCTCACTTAGGGGTTGAGAAAAAGAAGGGTTAAGTTGTTGTCTTGTGCCAGTCCATTTGATCAAGCTTCTGACACTACAGCACCCTCTCTGACACAGCATTCTCTTTACAATTAACAGCTACTCGATCTCCCAATTTTCAGCTAGCAACACACCTATAAGGCCCATGTGGTAAGAACTGCTAGCTCAGGAAGATAACATAAAAAACTTCAGAGAATCCCAAGCCTCACAAAGCTCCCTGCACATCTGCACAACCCACCGACGTGGACAGCCCTCTGCAGACAAGCCTGGCTCTGCAGAGCCTCCCTCCTCACATCTGACTTTGCAGATGGAACCACCGACAATTTCGTGCCTGAACCCTCATCACAGGCTGCAGCTGAGGCGGCTTTCTTAGGCAAGCACGAAATGTCTCCTTAGCCCTTGTTCAAACAGGCCTTGGCCGATGCAGAAACAAAGGGAAGGAGTCCCCAAACTCAGGCCCCCAACACCAGCTTCTGTATCCGTAAGGAAATCCTGGACCCAACGGCCCCTCCACAGGATCCGGGAAGGCTAGCACACCTCTCTTTGACAGGGCTCCGAGGCTCTGAGTCTGGTGGCAGGATTTAACCGGCAAACTCCTATCGTGAAAGGGGGCCTACTCTGGGCCTGTTTCTCCAACTGGGGACCTCACGGACAAAGCAGAGCAGCACGGAGAGTTCAAGTGAATAAAAAGCCTCCATCCACACTGAGCTCTTCCCTGCAGCGCAGAGTTCTGGGTCCCGGCGCCAGGCTTCAAACAGAAGGTGCTGCTAGGGCTTGGGACAATGGCCCAGGGCTGCAGCACGCTGGCTTCGGGCTGGCCTCGACCCTTCCATCTGCACCCTCGAGGGTCTACGCTCGCGCTTCTGGAGAGCGGCAAGTACAACGAGCGCCCCATTTTACGCAGAGGCTGAGACAAAGAAGCCGTGGGGCCCCGCGCTAGACACTGGACTTTTCTCCTCACACACCAACCCCTCGGGTCGACAGGACGGCGAGTTCGGAGCCGGGCAGGCGCAGCTCAACCGACACTAGCTCGGCGGGAGGCTGCACCAGGACGCGGTGGGCCGTGGCCGCCCAGGGTTCCAGGAGAGCGAGCGGGGCCCGCGCCCCGGCCCCGGCCCCGGCGCGCGCCTCGCCCCGCAGCGCCGTCCCGCAGGCGGGGAGGGAGGTTCGCGGCTTCGAAGCCGCCCCGCCCCCCGGCACCTGCAGGACCCCGGCCCGCCCCTCCCCGAGCCCCCGCCAGGGCCGGGAACACCATTGTGCGGGCCGGCGCGGGCCGGCGGGGCTGTTAGGGCGGCGGTTGGGCGCGCGGCGGCGGCGGCCCGCTACCTTTGGCGAGCGCCACGGTGGAGTTGTCGGTGTCGATGGTGTAGAGGATGCCCTCGTAGCGGATCTGCGCCTTGGAGATGAGGCTGATCTTGCTGCCCAGATACGGGGTGCCGGACGAGCCGCTCATGGCGGCGGCCGGGGCGCGCCGGGCGCGGGGGACCAGCGCCGGGCCCCGCCCGCTCCGCCGCCGCGCGGTCGCCTGGCCGCCCACTCCTGCGCAGCTCTGCGCCGCCGCCGCGGAGGCGCCTCCTGCCGCGCCTAGGGGCCTACGGGCCGCGAGCGAGCCGGCGAGGGAGCGGAGCGAGGCGCCTAGCCTGAGTCTGAGGGGAGCGGGGGAGGAGCGTCGCCGCAGCCACATCCGGGGCCTCCCGCCAGCACGCGCCGCCCCCGCACGCTCGCAGCCCATTGGCTCGTCGCTCGCGGCTCCCTTTAAATATGGCCGCGCCGCCGGCGGTGGGCGGGGCTGCGCCTGCGCGGCTGGGAGCTGCCGGCTGCGGACCAGCCTCTCGGCTTCTCCACAGCCGGTTCCCAGCGGGCCCCGCGCGCGGTTTTTTCAGGGGCGTGAGACTGAGCGGGCGGGGCGGAGCGCGCGTGCGCGGGGCGGGCGGACAGCCGCTGTTTGCAAACTCGGGGGCGGGCCCTGGAGGGGCGCCAGGCTCCGCCCGCCGCGCGTGCCGGCGTCGCCCTCGGGTCGCGGGTGCTAAGAGGCTGAAGGTTGCTGTTCGCGCGAGCCGGGCCCGACAGCCGGCGCTGGGCAGGTGCGTGCGGAGTCCCGCTCGGGCTCCGGGGCCACGGAACCCGCAGGCGGGCGCGGCTCCGTACCGCAGCGCTTCCGGCGAAGCCGCCCCTAAATAGACCGTGCCGGGGAGCCCGGGAGCCCGGGAGCCGGGGAGCCCGGGAGCCCTGCCCCTCCTCCCCAGCCTGCGGCGCCACGTCCTTAAAATAAGCCCTGCTTGCCTCGGGCGGCCAGCCGGCCCTGGCCTCCTGCCCGCCCCCGCGGGTGCTCAGACTGCAGCCCCGGCCCTGCGCCCCGCTGCGAAGCCTTGCCGGCTCCGCGCCGTGCACGATTGGCAGTTTTATACGCGTGCACGCGTGTTTGTCTACTGTGGGTCTCTGCCACCAGATTAGGGTCCACTACTGGGTAGTATGAAAAATTTGGAAGGTGGTGATCAGCATTTTACGAAAGTGAAGCAGAATGAAAGAGGAGATAGCAGAACATCCCACATAGTGAAAATAAGGACTGTTTTGTGAAGCAATGTCTCCTAAATGCGGGACATAAAACGACCCCCTTACTGTGCTTACGGTGTCAACCTGCCACCAGGTCAGGTGGATGCCAGGAATACAGTTCTGAACATGTTTAGGTTTTAATGTCTTCTTTTTCCTTGGTGTTGTGTGTGTGTCATATGTCACATGTGTGGAGGTCAGAGGGCAACTTGGAGTTCGTTCTCTGCTCCAGTCCTGGAAATGGAACTCAGGAGGTCACACTTACCAGCAAGTGCCTGACCCTATTTTATTCTAGTTTCAGTTTCAGTTGTGACAGGGGTCTTACTCTTAACTCACTGTGCAGCGCAGGCTGGCCCCTAACCTTTGGCGGTTCTGCCTCACCCCTCCACCCCCCCACCCCCCCCCACCCCCCCCACCCCCGCCAAGTGCCAAAATTTTGAGCATGAGCTGCTACACAAGACACCACGGTGGGCTGACTTCCCCCAGCTGACAGAGGCAGAAACAAGGGTAATATGCGGATGAATTGCTGGTGAGCCTGCAGTCCTTTGGAATGTTAGGGCCTCAAATCCCATCCATCCTACATACATGCATCACCTTTGTGAGGCCCGCCGAGTAACACCATCACCAAGTAGCTCAGACAGCAGAACAGAAGGCAGAAAAGTCTGATTAGCCATAATTGAGCTACTTTTTCCACAGCTGCTTCTTGACTCCTGGAAATTTGTGCTCAGGAAAACTGAGCCCTGCTGTGGAAAGAGGGGTCTCCTGGCCTGGGGCATCCATGCTCTCAACACAGAATGGCCTTGCTCGTTCAGACATCTGGGTTGTACATGATAGGGTCGGTGGGTGGACCCCTGACACGGCAGTGACCCGGCTGGTGATTCCTCTGTGTGGCTGAGGCTCTCCTTCCCCCTATTTTCCAGCCAAGTAATCCAAGGTCACAGAGTCACAAGCCTCTGTGTGTTGGAGGTGTGCGCACGCATTCCTCACTTAACAGGGGCCGACTCTGTCTTCCAGAAGGGAGTTGGATCCTGAGCCCTAGAATCTGAGGTGTGGGAGGTGTGGCTCCCAGTGGTCTCAAGTGCCTGCCAGACCTCTATATTTGCAACTGGGTGGTTCCCTGAGGACACTAGACACAGTGTAGCTGTCCACACAAGGTAGAAGCTAAAAATACACAGTGCCCGGGTCCAGGAATACAGGCTCTGCAATTCATTCCTGTTGTCCTGCCCAGTACCAGGAATGGAGGGTACCTGGACAGGCCCAAGAAGGGGAACAGCTGTGCTAGACTGATATTTGACCCAGGTATCCACTGGCAAAGTGTTTGTTTTCTGGCTGGAGCATCTGCCCAGTACTAATGCTAGCTCTTTACAACTGTGCAGGCCTGGAGAGCCTACCAACTTCACCCACTTGATAATCACCAAACCAGTGAGTAGAGAGATTTGGAGAAAGGAGCCTGGGCTTCTGGGAAACTCTGCCATGTCAGATTCCCTCTCTCAGCTTCTCCTTTTCCCAAATGATGGTTAAGCTACTGTCCATCCTGCTGGTATACTGGAAGTCCTCAGAAGACAGTGCCTGCGTGAGGCTTTGAGAGCGGCTGGGTTGGATGTATGAAGAACCTGAGCGGTAGCTGCAGAAATTTCTGAAGCATGAGCTAGTAGGCAACAGTCCCTCAGAAGGGCAAAGAAGGCAAAAAGGTGAACCCCTATCCCACACTTCCGTGTCAGCCAGCTGGGGTCACACTGGTCAGTATTCCATAGCAGATGAATGCGTGGTGCCACAGAAAACCATTCCATAACTCAGAAGCACATCTGAGACAGAATGGCCAGCACGTGGATTTCACAAGTATTGTTTAGTACAGAGAACACAAAGCAAGAATTAGAGAAAACCATGGTGGGGTGGGTGGTCCCCAGGAAAGTAGGAATCAAGTCAGTGATCTAATGTGTAAGGATAAACCAGGTAAGGAGGCCTGACTGGCCTTTCCCCGCATGCAGGGTCGCATCCCAGCACTGGGAAGAGTCCTCTGATCACAAGTGGCCCAGATGGAACTGTGAAGCAGAGAAAAGGGGGTGGGTATTCCCAGGGTGACTATTCAGGGCACAGTGCTGTGTGTAGGAAGGAGGGATCTGCACAGATAGCAATCCTTATGTCTTACCTGCTGTCTATGGTTCCAGATGAACACCATTTCCCACTGTTCGGTTCCCAACAGACCTGTTGTCCCAGCACGAGCACAGGTGGGTTGAAGTTCATGTGTTCTGATACCTCTCCCCTCCTTTCCTATTTCCCCTTCCTAATCCTCTGCTGTAGTAGTCCGCTGCTGTGCTGCTCAGCACACAGGACAAGGAGACATATTCGTATCTGCAAACCCTGCCAGACCTCAGCAGAGGGAACCACCATCCTGGCCAGTGCCAGACTCACAGTGGATGGAGCCTTGAGTGTCTGCGCTCAGGTGCAGATCATAAGCAATCAAACATTCCCCACAGAAATCCAAAACCTGCAAACAACAAAATGCCAAGGCCTATGCATCTCTTTTCCCAATGGTATACCAAAATAATTATTTTAAACACAACTAAAAATAAATTTCCACAACATTTCTCCTTTTCTGTATAAATGAAATTACCTTTACAACACAATTTAACACTATACCAGCAAAACTATTTACAAGAGGAACAATCACAAGGGTTGCTAATGCACAGGACCAAATGAAACCAAACATCTATCAAGTTTTTCACAATGTCTTTGGACAGCAGAAAAACATTATCAATGTCCCATTATCTGGAATTCACTCACGATCTTCTGGGCTCCTCCAAAGTGCTTGGGTCACTTCTCTGGCTCTGCCCTCTGCAGCACACACAGCTTGTCCTCCAGGTTCTGGCTGGCTCCACACCACTGCTGATGCTGTTCTTGGTGGTCGTACCATGGTACAATCAAACTGCTGCAGTCCCTTGCTGCAACTGGGCTGCACTTTCACCAGTAGCCTCTCCTGGGCTCTCTTCATGGTGCCAAGCCTCAACTTCTCTACATGACCCCTTCAATCTGGGCCTTCAACTACTACTGAGGCTGCACCTTCATCAGTGGCCTCTCCTGACCTCTCTATATGATGCCAAGCCTCAGTTGCTCTCCATGACCCCTTCATGCCTTCAAAACCAGTAACACCTGGGTGACTCTTACAGTACCAAGTTCAGCTGCCAGCACAAGATACAACCTCACCGGTTCTGGAAGACAGCTTGTGTACTGATCCTGAGGAAACACTTTCCAGATTTTATGATAGAGTCTGGTTTGCTGGAAAAACAACTAGTCCTTGTCTGCAGAAAGGGTTCCCTCGTGGCTGGAGTTCTCATCACCATCACCTGTGCTTAGACCACTTGTCTTTCTCTTAGGCTTGCAGAAAAAAAAAAAAAAAGAAAGAAAAACCTAAACTGGTCAGTTTAACGAAGTTGCTTTTTGGCTCTAAGCCAAGCCTTTCACGACAGCAGAGGGTCCTAGGCAGGTAGGAAGAATCTCCAGCTGAAACATTCTGGTGGTTTGGCATTCTTTTTCACCACCACCACTAAGGAGGAACATACAAGATCTCCATAGATCTTCCATAGATCTCAAACACAACATCTTGAGCTTCACACACATACAACACGGCTCTCAGAAAACTCAGTTTGTGGCTACCACCACGGTCAGGAAAAGCCATAAGAACCTTGCTCTTTCTTGCTCCCAGCTGAATTCTTTATCTCTAAGGGCCTCCATTCTGTGGCTCTCGCCTCAGAGCCTTTTCCTCATTTATTTACTAATTTCACAGCCTTTTCTCTTCATAGAGGCTTATTTCCTTTCTCTCCTCTTCCTGCAGGAGCCTTCAATTAATACTTTAATCTCTATCCTCTGGTAGCTTCTCTAAGTGTACTGTACTCCAGACTCTGTGAGGTCTGGAGTTTCTTTCTCTACTTCCTTGTGTCCGAGTTGGATTAGCTCACGTGATCTCCTCCCCCACATTACAGGCACCATTTGTAGTAGTATGTTGCTGTGGAGTTCAGCAAAGAAGACAAGGAGGCATTTTCATATGTGGAAACCCTGCCAGACCTCAGCAGAGGGAACCACCATCCTGGCCAGTGCCAGACTCACAGTGGAACCTCGAACGCCTGAGCTCAGGTGTTTTATTGGTTCAGAACTCTTCAGGTACAGATCATGATCAATCAAACATCTTTCACAGAAATCCAACACCCGCAAACAATACAAAATGCCAAGGCCTATGCATCCCCTTCTCCAACAGTGCACAAAAACTATTATTTTAAACACAGCTAAAAATAAACTTCCACAACACCACGTTGTTTTGTTGTGTGAGACAGGGTCTCTCACGTAGCCAAGGCTGGCTGTAAACTATATAGCTCGGCCACTTTGAACTCCTGATCTAACTGCCTCTGCATCCCGAGTTTGGGGATCACAGGCCTTTGCTACCACATTAAATACGAGGCTTGATGCATACGAGGCAAGCACTCGCCCAGCTAAGACATCCCCAGCCTCCCTGGTCCTCTTTCTGTCCCTACTCTTTTTAAAAATGCCACATATTTATTTATTGTGTGTATGGATGCGTATCTGTGTTGGAGAGGGCAGGGGGAGGGGCACCGCACACGTGGAACAGTCACAGCACAACTTGTGGGCATTGACTTCCTTCCTTCCACCATGTTGGTCTTGAGGATTGAACCAGTTCACCAGGCTTGGTAGCAATCGCCTTTTACCTGCTAAGCCCTCCTCTCTGTCCCCACACCACCCACCGACCACCGACCTACTTTTTGCCTTCCCAGACAGTCTCTTGTCCTTTCCTTGATGTCTCTCTCTCCACCCCCCGTCCCCCGACACCCAAGCCTCCCAGGTACGGAGCAGAGCAGCCATGGAGCTGTGCTAGAGGGAGGCAGAGAGAAGAGTGTGCAACTCTGCACCAGGCCACTACAGCCTGGCCACTCTCACAGGTCAGACCTGCTGGGGTTGAGGCAACCCTAGACATCGGATCCCTAACTGTCAGAGACGCAAAAGCACAGATATAAAATGCTTAGAGAACACTGCAAGGACAGACACGGGCCATTTACTTGCTGTTTGGAGGCCAGCCTCCCTAAGACTTCAGGAACAGCTTTCATGAACAGATCTGGGTGAGGGGCAAATTCCTTGGGCCTCTGCTCCTCTCAGATAGAAATAAACCAAAGCTCATTCGGAGCCAGTCTACCAAGAGCTTACTAAGTGCCCACCACCACACAACAGCTTTACCCCTGCCACCCAAGCGCACCTGGAGACACAGTCTCCTCGCCAGCCCTCTGGGGTGTGAGACACGGTTTCATCCTAATCTGGGCGACTTTGCCAGGATCAAACAGCCAGAGAATGGCAAGGCAGGATTCTGATCCAAGTCTTCTGACTTCTGACCCTTGGTTCTCAGCCTCAGGGCATCCTGCCTTGTGGAGCTCTGCAGTCAGCTGAGGGCCAGAGCCCAGATGTGGTTTTGCCCTTGAACACAGGCTCCCCAAGTGTTTTCTCTGGCGTTTCATCCTAGCTTGGCTCCACTGGAGATGCATGGTGCCACCTAGGGAGTTGCCATGACAACCCAGAAGCCTACCTGGGAGCATTCCAGCCAGCCTGGGCACTTTTAGCACCTGCTGGATGGTGGTGAACAGCACCTGCTGGGCAAAGCTACTACACAAAGAACAAGGTCATGCGAACGGAAGTCCAGGTTCCCCCAAGCTGGTCCGTGACCGACAGTAGCACTTACCAGCTGACCCAGGACACTTGTCCCCATTGTGAAGCTTTCGTCACTCAGCCCAAGGCAGGCATGCTGGGGAGCAGAAGCTTCTATTTTTACTCATGAGCAGGTCTGAGTTAATAACCATAGTCCTTTCCTTCTGTCCCCACCCTAACTACCCCAAGAGCAAAGGGCGAATTAGGGCTCCAGGTGACAGAACTATCATGCACCAGCAACTGAGGCCTACAGAGTCAGGCACTGTCTGTAAGGCGCGATCAGGAGCAGGCAGAACACTGCAGTAGGAGGGCAGAGTTGGAGAGGACTGTCCCTAGAGCAGTGGCTCCCAACCTCCCTAATGCTATGACCCTTTAACACAGTTCCTCATGTTGTGGTGACCACAACCATAAAATTATTTTAGTTGCTATTTCATAGCTGTAATTTGTTACTGTTTTGAGTTGTAAATATCTGATATGCAGATGGTCTTAGGTGACCCCTGTGAAAGGGTTGTTTGACCTCCCCAGGGAACTGTGACTCACTGCCCTAGAGGAAGCTGGTTTCCCAACCCAGGGCTTCTAAATGCTGTTCCATCAGGTACAGGCACTGTGGGTTTTTCACAGGTGCAGAGTTCCTGAGAGAGTGAGCAGCACAGAGCCACTAACCCAAGAAACAGACTCTGGGGAAAGCCTCCATGGTGCAAATCTGTTTGTTGCTGAGGGAAATGGGTTTTTATGGAAAGAGGGTGGTGCACAAGGGAGAAGTCCAAAAGCATTGGTCTGTGCTCACTAGACACTTCAATCAGTCTCTCTAAAGCTTGCCAATCAGAGAGGGACGGGTAAAGTCAGTAAAGGCCCAATAGCCAATATTGGTTAACAATGTTTCCGTGAAGACAGAGGAAGTGATACTGTTCTGGCGGGCTTTTCAACTAGTGTCCCAAGGACCTACCATTTAAAGGGCCACGCACACATGCGCTACAGGCTGAGGTCCTGGCCTAGCGCAGGTGCTGAAGCCCGCATCTCTCTCCTGCCGTCGTAACCCAGTAGCTACCAACAAGGCACTGGTTAGGAAACCCATTCCCAGCTGCTGTCTTCCTAAGTACCAAAACTCTTGACTTGGAAGTCCTCTGGGGTCAGAATGCTCCAGTGACAGTCATCAGCAGTGCTAACCTTAGAAAGCATGTAGTCTCTTTCCACACTAGGCTGGGCCCGAGTCATTCCCTATTTACTTAAATGTTTTACTGAGATACTATTCACTATAGCGGTCACTAAGCATACAGTGCACTGATATTTGAACGTGTTCAGAGTTGTGTAACCTCGTCCCACGCAGAAACCCCATGCTCACGAGCAGTTTTTCTCTGTTCTCTCTTCTTGTGCTAAACAACATGCGACTTTTTGTTTCCACAGATTTGCCTCGTCCGGACATCCTGGAGCCATGCGCTGGCTCCCTTCTCTTGGAGTATGCTCACGCGCCTTCAAGGATCATCCGTGTTACAGCGTGGCTCAGTTTCTATTCCTATCGACAGCTGTATGATGTTGTTCTGGGATGCTGTGTAACTCTTCACCAGCTGATAGACATTTCGGTTGTTGCCACGGTGTTACAATACTGCCATGAACGCCTGTGCGAAGATTTTACCCGCTGTTTTAGTTGTTCTCGGGAATATGGTATCTGGGTTACAAGGTCATTCTATACACCACTGTGAGAAACTTCTGGCTGTTTTCCAGAGTGGCTTCACTACCTCACATTCCCACCAGCCGTGTGTCAGATGGATCCTGACTGGCTAAGGACAGGGTGTTGAGCACCAGTGGCGCACTCTTCCATTCAGGCACGGGCTCTCCTGCTCAGGTGAGCATCTCAAAACCAAGTGCCCACTCTTCCTGACCAGAGTTGCCGAGGTCTCTGGAGAGCAATGCAGATGGAGGCTTCTCTCCTGGTGAAGACAGGACTAGAAGCCTCTTTCTGGAAAAGCCACTGGGGTTGCAGCCCAGAGAACTGACCTTCACTCTAGCAAGTCACAACCCTCAGGGTTTTGTGTTTTGTATGTGTTTTTGTGTGTGATGTATGGGAGAGTTGTATGTACATGTCTCTCTGTGTAGGTGCACACTCACATGTGCATACATGTGTGTAGAGGTCCAAAGCTAACATTTGGTGCCTTCCTATGGATCTCTCTACTCTTTTCCTAGAGGCAGGGCTCTCACTGAACTTGCTGAGTACACCAGTTCCTGCTAGTCTAGCCAGCTTACCCCAGGGATCTGGTCTCTGCCTCCGGAATGCTGGGTGGGAAACCAGCCTTCATATGGAATCCGAACCCCAGGCTTCATATGGAATCTGAACCCCAGACTTCATATGGAATCCGAACCCCAGGCTTCATATGGAATCTGAACCCCAGGCTTCATATGGAATCCGAACCCCAGGCTTCATATGGAATCTGAACCCCAGGCTTCATGCTCACACAAGTGCTTTATCCACTGAGCCATCTCCTCAGTCCCACAATCCTCTGTCCTTCCCACTTCCCTTCTTCAGTCCTCTCTTTACCATCTCTACCTGGTATAGCCACACCATGCGTCTGGTGTGTGACAAAACTTTTCCTAGAGAGATGGAACACACTTGTCTACCAACCCCAGACAGGGAACCCACTGCAGATCAAAGTCCAGATACCACTGAAGAAGTCCACTGTGCTGAACCAGTGATTTTATTGAGGTTTCTTACAGGAATGTGGGCGGGGGATTACTTACAGGAGCAGAAGTGACTCAAAGGCATCTGCATCACCAAACCTGCAGCAGCACAGGCGACAGACAGCTCACAAAGCTGGGAACCTGGAGCTCACATCACAGCCTGCGGGCAGCTCAGCAGGTTGGAGAGCGCCCTGTTCAGGTGCCTCTGTGGGTCGAAACCTCTTCTGAGCAGCTGGTCTCCAAAAGTCTTCTTTTGCAACTTGGCTCTGCTCTCCTGAGGACTCTCAGCTTTTCTTGTTCTCTTTGACCAGGAGGGAGGGGCCTCCTGAATCTGATCAGTTTCAGGAACTTCCTGAAGCTATTTTGAGTTGTTTCCCCTTCCTGCTTAAGGAACTTCCTGAAGGAGGGCATATTTTAGTCTCGGAGGAAACTGGCATCCTAATTCTGAATGGAAAAATAAGCTCCTGTAGTGAAAGCCTTGAGACTAGTGCTCAGAGAAGCAGCATCTGAGGCTGCTCATCTGATGACGTGCTGGACATCGTGCTGAGTTAGCCACTGAGCACACACATATGACCCGAGAGAGCAGACTTTGTCTTTGTCCCTGTCTGCAGAGAGGAAGTGAAGAGGCAGGATGGTTGGTTAAGTACCACGCCCTGCAACCCAGCACAGATGGAAGCAGACCCGAACTGGGGAATTTGTGATCTTGAGTGTGAAGTAACACACCCTTCCCACATGTCTGCTGAGTGAATAAATGGACTATCTGGCCCCTCCCACTCACCACGTAAGGCTGTCAGGATGCTGTGGCCCACTGTCCTCAGGCATAACATAGCCATTGCCATCTCAATTAGAGTGAAATTACTGGTGTCATGAGACTGAGAGTGTAGGAGGGTCATTTGGCCCTCACCTGAGACTCTGAGGGAGCTCTAAGAGCTGTCTGTAATTCTATCCCAGATGCACATGGTCTTGGGAGGTGCGAGAATGTACAGGAAAAGGAAGTTATCCTGTGCAGCTTTGAGTGGGGGGAGGGCTTTTCAGTGATGCAGCTGTTTGGGGGTCACCGTGCTCCTGTAAGTAAGCCCAATAAACTAACAAGTGGCTTACAAAGCTAGACTTGATGGACTCATCCTGTCTGTGGTCCGTGCCCCTATCTGGAGTAAACAGACGTCTGTTCCTGCGTCCCCAGGTCAGTCAGCTTCTCTGGGAAGCTGAGCTGGAGTTCCAGGGCCAGTGAGCAATGGGAGGGTAACTCCTGTGAATGGGAAGCAGAGAAAACTGGCTGGGTTGGGACCCATCATTGCCTGGCTGAGCCGATGACTTTGTGAAGTCGGCCAGGCCAGCAGGGAACTCTGAGGCAGTGGACAGCTCAGCACGCCACACCAGGCAGACATGTCTGGGTTCTAGTCAGCAGTGACAGGAGCTACAGCCCAGTGGTTTATCAGAAACCCAAAGAGTTCCCTTCCCCTGCTGGGACTCCCAAGGAAAGCCAGATCCTTGGCTACACCACAGAAAAGAATTTCAGGACAAGTCAGAGTGAAGCCGAGTCTGAGATTTTTAGGTATTTAGGCAGAGTAGACACACAATGACATGGGTGGGCTCCTGGGGAGAGCTGCATATTCGTGTCTTTAGAATGACTGTCACATGACTTGGCGGCTGTTCGGCTTGTATTCCTCAACAGATACAATTTACAAGGTTTAAAGATGAAGCAAAACTTAGAATGTGAATAAGGTTTAAAAATTAAGTGAGAGTCTGTGAGCTGGCTTAATTGTTTTTCTTAGAGGATTATCTTTTGTAAATTGCAGTGTGGTTTTGATAAGTAGCCTTGGTTAGAGTCTGTGCTACTACAATTAAACTCAAGGTCACAGACTCTCTGGCCCTGAGTTAGTATACTTCATTGGTTTTAAACATCTTCTAAAGTATCTTCTGGGAAGCACACATTACTCTGTAGGCAATTGTGGCTGCATCTGTGTGTTGACGTTTCTCCACTCTGAGTCTGTGGGAGAGGCCGATTAGACGCCAGGGTGCAGGGCTTTCCCCTTCCCTTCCTCCGTGACTGTCTCTTTCTGTGCTGCCTTCGTACCCCAGTCCAGTTCAGAAAGCACTGCGGCAGTGATCCGAAGCAAGCGTCAACAGCCGCAGGCAGTTGTGTAGAGAATCTCTTTTGCTGAGGATTCTGCAACCCGAGGTCTCACAGACCCTTACGAGAACACTCTGCCACTAAGCTACCAGCTCGGGCTTACTGGTCCCTTCTCAAAGGGAGATCTGGAGGCTGACCTTTGTGACCCTTGTGACCCTTGTGACCCAGGCTTCTCTCTCGTGTCTGTGGGTGGCTCAGTGTCGGTAGCTACAGCTTAGCTCTCACCTCTGATGGACTTTCCCTCCAAATTCCATCCTCCATGCCCCACTGTATGCCAGCTGTCACCACCGCAGGTCTGGGGGTTGAGCCTTGGCCACTGTACTTCCTTAGGCTAGGGAAGCTAGACCTCTCCACCCACAGAAAACAGGTGAGGGAGACCCACGACACCTGTGGAGACAAGCACTCAGCGTTCAATCCCACAGTCCCCATCATCAGCGCAGCACGTCACCCCCAGCGTCTGGACCGGTCTTGGTACAGGAAGAGGATGTGTAGAGCAGCTGCCACTTAGGGAAAAGGTTGTCCATTTCATCATCCCCACCTGGAGTGGGCTGGATGGGGAGAGGGTCCTGCTTCTGTGGCTCATGTGGTTCAGGAGTCTCTGAGGAGGTCAAACTCTAACCCCCCTGGATGTCTGTCCACCTATTTGGGGCCCATGCTCCTGTAGGGACCCTGACTGTGGCCCAGTGGCTGGGCTGAGTCGAGTGCTCAGACATCTCTGAAGTTCATCACACTGGCCATAAAAATCTGGATTCGAACTTGAACTTTCTCTGTTCTTTCTGAAAAAGGGGCTTTGAAGTTGGCGCGTATAACTGGTGGTCTTGCACTCGGCTTCAGTTGTTAGTCACTGCCCTCAGCTCATCACCGACCATCTGCAACTGAGTTGACAGCCCTCTGACACGCCATCCTCTGCGTGCTTCACGCACCGGAGCTTGTTGACTCTCAGCGCTATGCTCCCCGTGGCTGCAATCACCGCTTGCACCAATCCCTCCCCTGTACTAGCTCATTCTCGGGAGAACTGTCACCGTCAGGCCTTGGCCAGGACGTATGGCCACCACCAGGCACTCACCACCTCACGGGTGCAGTGGTGAGAGATCTGGCGTGCTGCCCATTATACTGTCCCCGATTGGACCACTGCATCCCTGGTTCCCACTGGACTCCAGGCAGCAGATGCTGAAGTGGCCAGAGATTGTTTTTTGGAATCATACCTTTGAAAGGAACAAGGAGAGAGCCGAGGACCGTGATTGGAACCTGGTGGAGTCAGAAATATCTGCCAGTAAGAGAGGCCATGTAGGCAGAAAGGTTGGCCTCTGGAAATTCTTCACAGCTGGGCAAGAGTGTGTCTGCTACTGAGGGGTAATGTGGTTCAGGTAAACCCTCCTGTGAGAAACTCTCTGAGTTACTGTGTGCCGTTTATGGAGAATCCAGCTGAATATGTCTCCCAGTGAGCATCTCCTTGGATTATTCTGGATGGGAAGGGATGATGCAGAAGCTTACTTTTAGTTATGTTTAAAATGGTTGTTTTGTGCACTGTTGGGAAAAGGGCCGCCTAGACCTTGGCATTTGTATTGTCTGTAGGTGTTGGCTTTATGTAAAAAAAATTTGATTCCTAATGATCTGCACAAGGTACCAATAGAACACCTGAGGAGCTCAGATATCAATAAAACCCCCGAGATGAGAGGCTCAAGGTTCTACTGTCCCAGATGGCGCTTGCCGTGACAGCGGTTCCCTCTTCTGAGGTCTGTCAGTTTGCACCTATGAGAATGCCTCCTTGTCATGCATCAGTATAAGTTTGTTACGTATTATTGAATACCTGATTTACTGCAAATTAAATGATCCAAAAGGATATAACTGCCAATACCCAGGTGGTGTTCATACTTTTTTGGTATTTGAAACATGTCAAGGATATATCTTGCATAAATCTCACACTGGGTTTTACTTGGTATTCAAAATGAGTTCAGCATTAAAACACCAATTATGCCCTTTCTTTTCGTCCATTCCTGTGACTATCTGTAGCAGTACACTACCATCTTTCACTCTCAATTTAAGAGACAGGAAGGATAGAAAGAAATCTCCACCGCTTCTGCAGGCAGCCTTGATAGAGAAAGAGAGAAAGGTAGAAATCTTCACAGCTCTTTTAGGCTGTCCTAAGCTTGGAGAGGACCAGCTGACAGCAGGCCAGACTAGCCTCTCAGCTCACTGTCTGCAAACCCAATCACTCCAACCAATGTTCTCCTATGCAATAATCAACAAGTCAATGACAGACAAACTAACCAACAGCCCACCCTGGCTCCTGGGCTTCAACCCTTATTTATATATGCTAAGAAAAAGTTCCCATAAATCCAAGAGGCACACAATCCTAAGAAGAAGCTACACATGACAAAACGGCTGCACCTATCCAAATGTAGCCTCTGGCCTCGAACATTCCAAATCACACTCACAATCATCCGCCACGCCTGGGATGGGAACTGAAACCTAGTTCAAACGCCATTGTGTGCGTGTATGTTTTTTAAAAGAAACCCAAATTAAAACTTCTTCCAAGCGTCCTGCTACAGGGGTAGCAGAGACCTGAAGCCTCCCCCTAGCTCGGACCTGCCAGATCTCCAGCTGGGGCCGGGGTTGGTGGCTGAGGACTCCACACCCAGGATGCCTGGTAGAACTGTGCCAAGGCCGTAGGGGTACACGTGCTGCGGAGCTGCGTAAGAAGCCCTCAATCAGAGGCAGGGGGAAACATTCCGCTGGGTACTGCTCCTCGCTGCTGCGGCTGCACGCTGCCCAGCCAGTGGCAGCTTTCAGCCTGCAGCGGCCCTCAGCAGCACTTCTGAGTTCTCTTGACAAACTCCGGGTCCCCAGGCAGTGTAGAAAGTAAAGTCGGAGTTCCTGGCTTTGCTGCCCTTCAGCATCGCAGCAGCCCCAGCGACTCGCTCTCAGAGCGCTGCTCCTGTAACCTTCAGCATCCGGGAGCCTGGGAAGATGGCGGTGATGGGGGGTGTACCAGGTATATTCTGACGACTCCAGCGTTGGCTAGATCATAGACATAGGCTCAGGTCTATGGACCTGCGGCGGAGAAGGATCTGAGACTTGCCACCCCCACGGGGTACTGCTTTCCTCCCCAACGCCAGGGCCTGCACAGCTGGCAGGTGTGGCTGGAACCGCGCTCTCCCCAACCCCAGGGCCTGCACAGCTGGCAGGTGTGGCTGGAACCGCGCTCTCCCCAACCCCAGGGCCTGCACAGCTGGCAGGTGTGGCTGGAACCGCACCGGGAGGGAGGCCTGCCGAGGATGCAGCCTCCAAGTACACGGCAGACACCCCGACGCCGCGTGGCTGCCCCAGCCCAGGCCCTTGTCACTTGACTGCTTGCTGTGAGAAGACCCATCTTAATCGTGGGCGGGATCATGTCCCGGGGAGGGCTGCTGGCTGTAAGAAGGCGAGCTGATACCTACCCCCGCTAAAAACTGCTGCCATGCCTGTGATCCGTGCTCTTGCTGCGCAGGCTTGATTTAAACTTTTTTTCTCTTTTTTTCTTTTTCTTTTTGAGGGCTTGGAGATGGGAAGGTGGACCTGGGAGGAATGGGAAGAAGGCGTGACCAAGATTCATTGTATGAAACCCGGGTAGTTAATAAAACTATTATGTTGAAACAAACACACTGAGCACAAGCATGCATGCATTCATTGTTCCTGGCTTGTTCAGAGGTCACGTGACCACCTCTTTTACGCGCCTGATGCCTCGACTTCCTGGCCATCTTAGGCAGGACCTTGAACTGTGAGCTAAAATAAACCCTTCCCTTCCTGAAGTTGCTTTTTAAAAAGTTACATTTATTCACTTATTTGTGTGTGGAGGGGTCGGGGTGCATGTGTGCAGGTTAGATGACAACTTGGGGTTACAGTTTCCCTTCCATCACACAGGTCCTATGAGAAACAAGGACCATCATTTCATAATAAGAGCACTGGGGACTCAGGAGTCGCAGTGAAGCGGTGAGCAGGGGCGGTTGAGGACCAAAAGTGGTCTGTAACCTGGAACATACCTCGGGAGGGAACTCTTACATTCACCCAGCTCTAATTTTTCCCTCTGTTGGCTGATTTTGTCTTTTTCTCCACAAAAACTGCAGTGAGTTCATCTCTACATTTTACATCCTGTTTATTTTAAAGCGGATCAGACTCAAGACCTTGCAGGCAAGCATGGCTGTAAGCAATTTTCTACCCCAGGCTTCTAGGGTTTTTTTGAGGGGAGTGGCTAGACTAGCAGGCATTAAGCAAAGGGTCTGATGTTTTCTGCTCATTTGTAGCTGGACCTAAGCTAGCTCAAGGCACATTTGAATGTGAGCCAACAGATTTTGTTTGTTTGTTTGTTTGAGACAGGGTTTCTCTGTGAAACCCTGGCTGTGCTAGAACTCACTCTGTAGACCAGACTGGCCTCAAACTCCCAGAGATCTGCCTGCCTCTGCCTCCCAAATGCTGAGCTCAAAGGCACACACCACCACTGCCTGGCCAGATTTTATTTTTGACAGTCCCAGGGCTCAAATTCAGATTCTGGTCTGGTGACAGTCGCTCTTATCCATGAGCCATCTTACTGACCTCCTTGAATTGCTTTTGTCAGAATATTTTGTCATAATAGCAAGAAAAGAAACTAAGACACCAACCAAAGAGACTCACAGGACAGCCGTCCTGCCGCAGCTATGCCTGAGCTCAGGGTTGCCCCAGGACCCAGCCTAGCCTTCAGGGCTTAAAACAATGACAACTTTAGTGGTGTGTAAATCAAAGACCCAATACCATACCCACTTAAAATATACAACTCAATGGCTTGGGGCATGTTGGCCATCATTGTGGTCTCAGAATGGCTTGCATGCCCAGAAAAGAACCCAGCATCCTCATCTGCTCTCATGACTGTGGGTTTGCCACCTCTGGACAATCTGTGTGAAGGAAACCATATAAGATGCAGGCTTTCCCTCAGGCTTCCTCCCTACAGGATAAAGGTTTCCAGGTGAGTCCATGTTGAGACGTGAGAGCAAGCCATCCCTTGGTGTGGCTGGTCTTTTAGTCTGGGAATGGTGGTACACAACTTTAGTAGCAGCACTTGAGAGGCAGAGGCAGGTAGATCTCTATGAGTTCAAAGCCAGCCTGAGTTACACAGTGAGATCCAGCCTCACAACCCCCTGCAAAAATATGCATTTATTTTTAATTTTTACTTACTTATGTGTACCACATGGATGTGGGTGCCCACCAAGACCAGAAGAGGACATCAGATCCCCTAGAGCTAGTGTTACAGGTGGTTGAGAGCCAACGGAAGTGGGTGCTAGGAACCAAACTTACATCCTAGGGAAGAGCAGAAAGTGCTCTTATGCGCCGGGCCAGCTCCCAAGTGCAGTGACTTTTGTTGCTGTTGACATTGTGTTTACTTGTTTTGTTTTGAGACGGGGTCTTATTATGTAATCCCAGAATGCCCTGGAATTGACTGTGTAGCACAGGGTAGCCTCAAGCTCAGGGCAATCCTCCTGCCTCACTCCTCAGAGCATGACAAGCACTCTTAGCATCCATATTTTGCTTAACCATTCACCAGTTGGTGGCCAGGTGGGTCTTTTTCATATTTAGCTAGGCAGGGCAGTGCTGCTATAAACTTGGTATACAAGCTTCTGTGTGGACAGTTTTCATTTCTCTTGGGGGACATATTGGGTGTGGATTTGCTGGGTCATTTGGGAACTGTTCAACCTTTTGAAGAACGATCAGCCTGTTTCTCGAGTGGCAGTGCCATGCCAGGCTCTCACCAGCAGTGCACATGGGCTTGTTTACCCCACATTCTCACCAGCACTGTGTTACTTTCTTTTTTATAAAGAACTAAAAAAAAAAAAAAAAAAAAAAGTAAAAATCTTGTTTTAGGTTGTGTGCCTGCCTGAGTTTATATACACCACATGCATGTAATGCCCATGGAGCCCAGAAGAGGGTGCCAGATCCCATGAAACTGGATTTACAGATTCACGGTTGTGAGCTGCTGTGTGCCTGCTGGGAACTGAACCCAGGTCCTCTGGAAGAGCGGCCAGTTATTCCTAACTGCTGAGACATCTCTATAGTCTATCACACAACATTATTTTAATTTAATTTAATTTGTTCATCAGGACTATATAGAAGGTTTTTTGCTTTTTTGTAAATTTTTTGGTTTTTTGAGACAGGATTTCCTTGTGTAGCTCTAGATATCCTGGAACTCACTCTGTAGACCAGGCTGGCCTCAAATTCACAGAGATCTGCCTGCCTCTGCCTCCCACGTGCTGGAGTGTGTCATTATACCTGACTTGATAGTTTTTAAAGTTGATTCCTTAGGATTCTCATCTCTTCTCATATTTTCATTCTCTCTCTCTCACTCTCTCTCTCCCTTTCTCCTCCTTCTCTCCCTCCTTCCTTCCTTCCCAGTACTAGCAGAGCCTCATGCATGCTAAGCAAGTATTATATTACTAAGCTACATTCTTGGTTCTTAAAAAATGTTTTTGTTTTGAGTCAAAGTCACATCACTGAGTTGCCTAGGCTGACCTTAAACTTGCAACTCCCTTGTCTTAGTCTCCGGAGTAGCTGTGATTACAGGCCTGCAGCGCCAGGCCAGCTTCAGTGTGCTGTAGTTGTTGCACTGCTGTGAGGCTCAGCAAGGAAGATAAGGAGGCATATTTCATATTTGGAAACCCTGCCAGACCTCAGCAGAGGGAACCACTGTTATGGCAAGTGCCATCCTGGACAGTGGAACCCTGAGCATCTGAGCTCAGGTGTTTTTATTCTTTTAAAACTCCTCAGGTGTTCTACTGATAGCACATGCAGATTATTAGCAATCAAACATCCCCCACATGAATCCAACACCTGCAAACAATACAAAACGCCAAGAACCTAGGCATCCCCATTTCCAACAGTGCACAAAAACAATTATTTTAAACACAACTAAAAATAAACTTCCCCAACAGTGCACTAGATCCTATCATCTGCAGACTGCTTCTTTCTTGTCTCTTGTTTTATCTTCATCTAGTTGTCTCACTCTTTATGCGCTGAGGACTCAGAAGAAGAATGACTCAATGAACTACACAGAACCAACAATTGAGCCTGAAGCCCTAGGGAGTGGCACCAGCTGTGTCCCCCTGGCCAGTTCCCCCAGCCCCATCTGGGATCATCACTTCTCACTCCTAAGCCATTCTCTGGCATCCCAGGACTCATGCCAGCAAGTCCAAGGCCTGGTTTGGCCACAGGACCTAGAATGCTCTGGCATTTTCTGCGAGGATCTCTTCCACACTCACAGGAGGACTCTTTGGCGCGTCCCTGACTTTAATGGTCTGCCCTGAGGGAGCTGGCCTTAACTCGTCTGCTCAGAGCAAACTGGGTCCTCGCAAGGCGACCAATGACACGTTGGATGACCCCAGAGGCTCTCTAACATGGAACTCTACAGCCCTGGTCAGTTCAGTGCTAGAAGTTTTGCTTTGCCTTCTTGGAAGCCAAATTAGGGTCAGAAGCTGACCTGACCCGGACCCTGGGAGGGCAAGACTCAGCAAGTACATAGGGCATCTGCCAAGATCCAGACCCAGCAGAAGTTTAGCAACCCGGGAGAGAGAGGCAGAGTGGATAATATGTATAAAACCATACCTCTTATAGATAGCACCAGACTTCTCTCTTTATTCAGGCTTTTTCTCTTACACCTTTCTTTCTCTTTCTTTCTCCTTCTCTCTTCTTCTCTCCTCTTCTCTACTGTCTGTCTGTTTTTCTATATATCTTAAATAGTTTTTAGATAAAGCCCCTCATGGGGAAAAAAAATCACATTACAATCACATCTTAGTCATAAACTTTAACTTTGCATAACGATTATGGGTTTTACATTTCAGTGATTACAAGTTTCATATTTTTTAAAAACAATTTATCTGAAAACCCAGAATATCTATATTTTCCCTGACAGTACATCTCTATCCTAGAAGCAGTAGTTTTCCTATTATAGAGTAACAGAATCTAGGCAAGCCAAGCATTCTCACAGCCAGCTTTTATTGTAGCTGGCAGGTAGCAGTCTTGCAGTTACTAGGAAACAAGAACACATCGTAGCATCCTAACGTAACACAATTCTTATTTAGTTAACACAGTGAAACAAATTTGTTATAATTAGAAAACTTTAAGTCAAGGGTCTTTTTGCTTTTCTTAGGCAAAAGGAGAATCTGCTGCACAGCTCTATGTCCACAGCATAGCGAACTCATCAGCAAACTTTTAATTGTAGAAACTGGGAAAGAATCAGTTTTATTTGTGGTCAGGGCAGTCCAAGCCTAACTGTGGGCACTAAAACTCATTTGTTATTTCTTGATCAGGGGCCTGCCTGTCTTTTGTAGGCAAAACTCGGGGGCCCTAGCAATTAAGCTTTCTTTGTTCCTGCTTTCTAACACAAGTCCCCAACAGATGTCCTGGTGCCTGCAGGAAGTCCTGGTGCATGTGGGATGTCTGGACTCCTGAGAGATGCCCTGGGT
This sequence comes from Cricetomys ansorgei, assembly GCA_026225945.1. NCBI lineage: Eukaryota > Metazoa > Chordata > Mammalia > Rodentia > Nesomyidae > Cricetomys > Cricetomys ansorgei. The sequence continues at coordinate 10,437,573 of JAMJFZ010001249.1, read as the reverse complement.
CCCATAGGAGGTCACGGTGCCTTCAGGATGTCTGGGTACCTGCAGGATGCCTGGATGCCTGAGGATACCCCAGGTGCCTGTGGGAAGCCCTGGCACCTGGGGGAGGCTCAGGTGCCTGTGGGAGGTCCTGGTGACTGCGGATGGCCTGTTGGCTGTGGCAAGCCCTGGCCCCTGTGGGATGTTGGCTGGGAGGGGAGGGGGTGGGATACTCCAGAGCTTGGAGAATGCCTAGGAGCCCGCTCTGTGCCCAGGTTTGGACGGTGAAACCCAACTTCAGATCCACTCTGCCATGTCTCATCTCGGGCTGGTGTGGGGAAGGGCAAAGCTCACAATCATAGCAGCCTTCTGCCTCCAAGACCATGGTGAAGCCTGCCATCCATGCTCCTGCCACACAAGCCTGACTTAATTTTCTTCTTTTTTTTCTTTTTTCTCTTTCTTTTTTGAGGGCACAGGGGTGGGAGTGTGTGGAACAGGAAGAAATGGCTAGAGGGTGTTATCAAGATACATTGTATGAAACTCAAATTATTAATAAAAAAGTATTATTAAGAAAACAAGTCCCTAACAAAAATGTTTTCTTACTTTTATGTTATTTCTTAGGTTACTAATATTTCCTAGGTTACCGTACTGATTCCAAGGCAGCTGGTGAAACACCCTAGTCTGATCCCGTAACTATATGTGAAAAACACCTAATTTTCCTAACTATACATGTTTTTTGTGATCCTTTCTGGAGTTTCAATTGAATCATTAGTTTAATTGAGTGGTATTGCCCTTTGGAAAATCACCATTGCTGTTATGGATAGAACCACCAGAGAGATAAAATAACTACGTTAGCAATCAACAGGACACAGCCCACTAGCAGCAGAAGCAGAAGGGGCCAATCAGAAGACAATCCGCCCAAGACCGTAAATTGGAGGTGGAATTCATCGCTACTTTGTAGAAAACGGTGAGCTATAACTTCTGAGGTTCCAACGCTGGCTGGCAGTTCCTCTTACAGGGATCCCCTGAAACACCCCTGAGGCCGGTCAGATGGCAACAAAATCTAGTCCACTCTCTCCCTCTTTAGTCCTATGGGGCACAGAGTAGGGGTGGGTAGGCTGGGATTGCTTGTGGGGAGTGTCTGGTTGAGGGGAGGGAAGGAGAAGGAGGCAGCAGACTAGCATAGGGTCTGGATGGAAAAGGGTGGGGAGAATGCCCTGGGGTCTGACCCTGACGGGGTGTGTTGCAGAAGTCTCAGGGTACCAGATTAACCAGATAAAGACGGAACTGCAAGTGTGAAGTCCGAGAGGAAGGAAGCAGTGGGTTTACGGCATCCTGCCTTGTCCTTGGCGGGCCTTAGGTGAGTTGACAGTGGACAGACACTCGGGAACACGCTTCGGGGGCGTCTCCCTTTTAATGTGGGGTGCAGGGTACATACACAGGGCCACAAAGGGGAGGGGCTTTGGCGCCCAGGTAGGGATCCATTGGGGCAGACAAGGATACTGGAGTAGCCTTATTTGCATGCGGGGCTCAAGTCTAAGCGTCAAGGTCCTGCAAGGGCTCCTTCTGCATGAGATGTGGTCCCACAAGGAAAAGAGGAAGGCACCTTATCAGTAAGTGGACCCCTCCCTAGGCTTCCAGCTACAGCGCAGTCAAGCACCAACCAGGCTGCATGCCTTTGCTTCTGTGAAGCAGGCAGTATTTAATGTTTAGCTGGGTTCTGGCCAGGGCCAAAGTGAGGAGCAGCCGAACACCTGCCGTTCTCATCTCCTGGGATGACTCGGAGTTCCAAGCCAGCTTCGACCCACTCTTATCTCTACGACAGTCCCACACCCAACCCAGACTGGCCAGTCCACCCTCAGCCTCTTCACTTTTGTTTAGTTTGTGGTCCTGCCTGGAAAGTCAGGCTCTCTTCCCTTTCCTTCAGAAGCCTTCCCTGACTGCCATGCGCGGTGACCTGTGTTCCTCAGAAGCTGTGAGAGGAGTCAGTGGGTGAAGGAAGCCATATTTGCTCTATCACAGGCTGTGAAGTGACTGCCACGTTCACTGTCTTTGGTTTTGTCCCAAGGCTGCTGTTTGGCTCTGGTGAGCTTGGATAAAGTTTCGCCTAGATATGTGGTGACATCATTTCTTATATTGACTGGCACCTGCCTGAAGCCAAACCCCTTTCCCCTCAGTCTGGGCCTCTTTCCCTGCCATGCATGTGTCCTCTTCCTAGCTCTGCCAGCTCCCCCTCTCCAGAGACGCCCTGCAATTCTGCCTGCTCTAATGTTGCCCCGCAGCTCTGTGGCTAACTTTTCTTGTGCCTCTGGTTCCCTTTACAGCAACACTCCTCCAGAGGCTGCAGCCTCTCCTCCATCTCCGTTCTGCAAAGCGGGCTTCTTCTAAGACAGATATAGCCATCAAGGTTACCAGTGACCTCCAGGACGCTAAGCCCCTTAAGCCCGGATCGGGGAGGGAGTGGGTGCCCAGGCATGCTTCTCCTCTCCCTGCTGGCTGCCCTGTCTTTTCTCCTCCTTGGATTTCCCTGTAACACTTTCTGAGAGATTGCTCCTATGGGCAGCTGTGCCCCATGGCTCCTGGGATACAGACTTCTCATTTACTTATGGCTGGTGCACAGGGAACCACACAAGGACAAGGAGCCTGAACTGTCTCCATTCCCTCCTTTTCTCTCCTACTGCGGTCAGGAAACCCCAATGCCTGACTTCCTACGTGTATCCAGAATCCGAATCTGACCATGTGGACCATCCATAGGCAGGCTCCATCCCCCGTGACCTGGCCTCTGGCCTTACTCTGATCCCAGTGTTTGTGAGGTTGGGAGATTCCTTCAAAACACGAACCCGTGGGCTCTTCTCATTCCCACAGACATGGGGTCCCTGCTGCTACTCCTGCCTCTGTTTCTTCACGTGCCTGCTGTTTCAGGGATAGCCCTCCCTTCGGGGTCCCTGCCTCCTCCTCGCTCTATTCCTAAGTCTCCTCAGGGAGGTTGGCTACCCCGTTCATGGGCAAAGCAGTCCCACCTGCGCAGCCTGGCCCCTCCTACCCACCTGACATCAAGACTCCGGACATTAAGTAGTTCATCAAGAAGATTCTACTTAAGGGCTGAAGAGATGGTTTTGTCAGTAAAGTGCTTGCCTAAATGTTAATGATAACTTTGAACTTCTGCCTCCTAAACTGTGGGACTACATGTGTGTGCAGGGTACTAGGCTGGACTGATGTGGACTAGGGATTGAATTTAGGGCTCTGTGCATGCTAGGCTGTACCCAGTTAGGTACATGCCAGATCCCTCTTGGATTCTACTTATCTTATTATTATGATGATGATGATTAATTATTATTATTATTTTGTGTGTGTGTGTTTTCTTGCCTGAGGGTGTACCCATACCATGGCATCTATAGACGTCAGAGGACAACCTCAGGTGTTGGTGTTTGCTTCTTGCCGCGTTTGAGGCAGGGTCTCTCTTGTTTGCTGCTAAGATTCACGTCTAACTTGCTGGCAAGATTCTAGGGGATTCTTTTGTCTCTGCTTTTCATTTTTCCGCAGGAGTGCCGTGTTGCGTGTAATTAATCCATCAAGGGTTTAATAAAAACAAGGACACATTTTCATAGATATAAGCCTGCCAGACCTCAGCAGAGGGAACGGCACGTCACAGCCAGCACCATCTTTGACCACCAACACCACTGTTTTGTCCTACAGACTTTTATTAATCCAAAGCTCCTCCTTACTGATCCTAAGGTCTATTTGCGTGATGAAAGAAATCTCAAAGCTTGACTCATCCCACAGCCTTCAGCAGCCGAGCTAAGTCACCGTTATGCGGGGAAGCTCAAAGCCCTGGGAGCCATTCATTCCCATTGTTGTCTTAGGATGCAGCCAGGGCCACGAGACTTCCCCTATATAAACTTGCTTTAACATGTCAATCACTCTGTTTGTGACCTTTGGACAGGTACAGGAAGCAGTCCTTTAACAGGAAGCAGCAACCATCTGCATCTATAAAGCAGGCCTTTTCAGCTGTAGAAATCACAAGTCCTGCCAGCATTCCAGGCCTCAATGACTATCTTAAAAAACACAGGGGCGCACACACACAGAAATACAGTATTTGGAGATATTCTCAAATGCTCTCCGGCAGTGCTGCAGTTACTGAGAGCCGCAGAGTCTAACTTACGAAGATCCCCGAAACTGGAACTCGGGTTGCCAGGCTTGAACGGTCAGCACTTTCGCCTGCGGACACTTCTCTCCGCCCTTTGACTTCTTTTTTTATTGAATTTTCAAAAAAGTTATTATTTTATATGTATGGGTATTCCGCCTGCACGTATGTTTGTGCAACATATGTGCCTGGTGCCTAGAGGCTGAGAGAGACACTGGATCTCCTGGAGCTTGTGGGCCGCCATGTGGGTGCTGGGCATCGAACCTAGGATCTCCAGAAAAGCAGCCAACGCTCTTAACCACTGAGCCATCTCTCCGAGTCTCTCTCTTGTGTTTTAGATTCAGCTTTCCTGTCCTCTTCGAACCTGCACTCACCTCAGATGCCCTGAATATTCTGGAAGCCACGGTGGCCAACATTTTTATGCTTTCTGGCTTCGCAGGCTGAGCCCTCTGCGGAGACCCTCGAGACCCTTCCTTGTTTGCACGCGGCCCTTGGGCCCTGTCCAGAGCTGAGCGGTTGAAGATACAAATTTGTCTCTACTTTTTTCTCCTGCCTCGTCTACTCCGGGACCATGATTCTTGGTGTCAGCGCTTCCCGCCCTGCGAGCTCAGGTTTTGGACCTTGACTGGACCAAACTCCCAGCGTGCAGGTGGCAGCTCCTGGGACTCGGCCTCCAGCATCACGCAGGACGATAAACGGATCTACTTGGATGCTGCTCCCTGCAGCCGGCCCAATGACCAGCACCGTGATGAAGGTTCTGCCTTTTTTCCAGGGTGTGGATTCATCTCTGGGTCTTCAGTTTGATTTCATTGACCAACATGTCTGCTTTTGTGCCAAATACCATGTTTTTTATTTCTATAGCTCTGTAGGACAACTCGACACCTGGAATAGTGATACCTCCTGCAGTTTTTTTATTATTCAGGATTGTTTTAGCTTTCCTGGGTTTTTTGTTTCTATATGAAGCTGAAAATTGCCCTTTCAAGGTCTGTGAAGAAGTGTGTTGGAATTTTGATGGGGATTGCATTGAATCTGTAGATTGCTTTTGGTAGGACGTTCATTTTTACTGTATTAATCCCACCAATCCATGCGCATGGGAGACCTTTCCACCTTCTGACATCTTCAATTTATTTCTTAATGTCTTAAAGTTTTTATCATACAAGTTTGTCACTTGCTTGGTGAGAGACACCCTGTAGAGGAGCGCTTGGAAGAAGTTTTTGTGATTTTGGTTTCTTTAAAAATGCAAAATGGCGTTTGGATTAGGTTTGTGATCCTATCCCAGCTGTGGTGGAGTTGTTTACCAGTTGGATTGGGAATGCTTGGTGCAGGTGGCTATGATTTGGTTGGGTGCAGTCGTCCTGGCACCCATAGCTTGTCTTTGGGATTGTGTGCCGCGTGGATTGATGGGAACTTTTGGCTTAGTGTAGAAAAAATCCGAAGCTCGGAGAGTCGGGGCGGGCGTTGGTTGGTGGTTTGTTGGTTGGGTTGCTGTTGTTAGTTGGTGTGATAATTCCTAAGAGAACAAAGGTTGGAGAGATGGAGTTGACAGATCATAAGCTGAGACGCTAGTCTGACTCACTGTCAGCTAGTCCTCTCCATGCTTAGGAAGCCTAAGAGAGGCTGTGAAGGTTCTACCTTTCTCTCTTTCTATATTAAGGCTGCTTGTAAAAGCGGTGAAGATTTCTTTCTGTCTCTCCTTTCTCCTTCCCTAAACAGAGGGTAAAATGTTGTAGGGTGCTGCTACAGTGCCCCAAGATATTTTATATTATTTGAGCCTATTGAAAGATGCTGCTGCTTTACTTTCCCCTCAGTTCTCATGTCATTTGAATGTAGGAAAGCTACTGCTGATTTTTGTGAGTTAATTTTGTGTGAGGCAACTGGGATGAAAGTGCTTCCAGCAGTAGGGGTCTCCAGGTGGCGCTTTCAGGGTCACTTATGTATGCTATCGTATCGTCTGCAAATGAGGACACTTTGACTTCTCCCTCCAGTTTGTATCCCCTTGATCTCCTTTAGTTGTTTTATTGATCTCGCTAAGATTTCTAGTACTATATTCAATAGATATGGAGAGAGTGGATAACCGTGTCTTGTTCCTGCTCTTAGGAGAATTGCATTGAGTTTGTCTCCATTGAAGTTGATGTTGGCTACAGGTTTGCTGAAAACTGCTTTTATTATGCTGAGTTATGCTCTTTGAATCCCAAATCTCTCCAGGGCTTCTATCATGAAAGGGTGTTGACTTTTGTCAAAGGCCTTTTTTGCCTCTAATGAGATGATCATGTGACCTTTGCCTTTCAGTTTGTTTATATGGTGGATTACATTTATTGATATAAGTATGTTGAATCGTTTCTGCACCACTAGGGTAAAGACTACTTGATCATGGTGGATAATCTTTTTGGTGTGTTCTTGGATTCAGTTTGCAAATATTTTATTGAGAATTTTTTGCATCTATATTCATAAGGGAAATTAGTTCAAAATTCTCTTTATTGGTTGGTTTTTTATGTGGGTATTTGGTCTTTATTTGGGTATTGGTAATTGTAGACTCATAAAATGAATTGGGTAATGTTTCCTCTTCTGTTTGCATTTTGTGGAATAACTTTAGGAGTATTGGTATTAACTTGTCTTTGAAAGCCTGCTATAATTCTAAGCTAAACTCATCTGGCCCTGAGCTTTTTTTTGTGTGTGTGTGGGGGGGGGCAGGGGGATAGGGGGTTGGGAGATTTTAGTTACTGCTTCTATGTCATTAGAGGTTATAGGTCTGCTTAAATTGATTATATTGATCTTGATTTAACTTTGAACAGTGGTATGCGTTGAGAAAATTATCCATTTCTTTTGGTGGAATACGGAATTTTTTTTTTCTTTTTGAAACAGGGTTTCTCTGTTGTAAGTCTGGCTAGAACTCACTCTGTAGACCAGGCTGGCCTCAAACTCACAGAGATCCACCTGCCTCTGCCTCCCGAGTGCTGGGATTAAAGGTGTGTGCACCACCGCCCGCTCAGTTGGAGTATGGGTTTTTAAAGTATGTCCTTACGGTTCTCTGGGTTTCCTGGTGTCTGATGCTGTGTCGACCCTCGCTTTCATTTCTAGTTTTGATATTCTGTCTCTGCCTTTTAGTTAATTTTGGTAAGGTTTATCAATCTTATTGATTTTTCTCAAAAAACTAACTCTGCTTCATTGATTCTTTGTATTTTGTTTGTTTGTTTCTATTTTATTGATTTTGGCCCCGTTTGATTATTTCTTGCTACTTCTGGGTGTGATCCCCCCCACCTTTTTGTTCTTAGAATTTTCAGATGCGGTATTAAGTTACTACTATGAGATCTCCCTGGTTTGTGTGTGTGTGTTCCTTTTTGAGACAGTGTCTCACTATGTAGCTGTGGCTGCTCTGTAAACCAGGCTGGGCTCGATCTCACAGAGATCTGCCTGCCTCTGCCTGCGGAGGAAGTGCTAGATTTAAACGCGTGCGCTTGGCTTCCAGTTTTTTTATGTAGGCATTTAGTGCTATGAACTTGCCTCTTAGAACTGCCTTCGTTGTGTCCAAAAAGCTTGGGTATGTTCTGTATTCACTTTCATTTAATTCTAGGGAGTCTTTAATGTCTCATCATTCAGTAACAAGTTCTTTAGTTTCCATGAGTTTCTAAGCTTTCTGTTGTCCCGGTGTTGATGTCCAGCCTTAGTCTGTGGTGCTCAGAGAGGATGCAGGGAATTATTTCAATTTTCTTCTATCTGTTGAGACTTGCTTTGTGTCCAAGTATGTGGTCAGCTTTGGAGAAAGTTCCACAGGGTGCTAAGAAGAAGGTATATACTTTTGTATTTGGGTGAAATATTCTGTAGATGTCTGTTAGGTCCATTGGTTTATAACGTCTGTTAGCTCGTGAGAGTGGGATATTGAAGTCTCCCATTATCCGTAGGAGAGGGTCATTATGTACTTTAACTGTAGGAACGTTTCTTTGATGAACTTGCGTGCCCCTCTGTTTGGTACACAGATGTTCAGAACTGAAATGCTGGGCAGGGGTGGTACACACCTTTAATCCCAGCACTGGGGAGACAGAGGCAGGGAAATCTCCGAGGCTAGCCTGGTCTACAGAGTGAGTTTCAGGATGGCCAGGGCTACACAGAGAAACCCTGTCTTGAAAAACCAAAAGCGAACAAAGAATTGAAATGTTCCTTTGGTGGATTTTTTTCTTTAACGATTATATATATTTCCATATGTCTTCTGATTAGTTTGGATTTAAAGTCTATTTTGTTAGGTTTTAAAATGGCTACAGCAGCTTGCTTCTTGGGTCCATTTGCTTGGAATATCTTTTTCCATCTCTTTACCCTGAAGTGATGTCTAGCCTGAGGTTAGGGTGTGTTTCCTGGATGCAGCAGAAAAATGGCTCCTGCTTTCACATTCATTCTGATAGTCTGTGTGTTTTCCTTTTCTTGTCATTGGGGAACAACAATTGATACTGAGAATCAAGGATGAGTGTTTGTTGATTCCTGCTGTTTGGGTGTGGGTGTGCTTTTCCCCTGTTTTGATTTGCTGGCCTGGGATTAGTTATTCTTTGTGTTTTCTGGGGTGTGGTTGGAGTTTTCCTTCTACCCTTCTATGGGGCTATATTTGTAGCTGGATGCTGCTTAAACTTGGCTTTACCATAGAACGTCTTGCTTTCTCCTTCTGTTGTGATTGGAAGTTTTACTGGGTATAGTGGTCTGTGCTGGCCTCTGTGGTCTTAGAGTCTGTAGAACATCTGTCCAGGCCTATGGACTTTCAGAGTCTCCATTGAGAAGTCAGACTGTTATTCTAATAGTTCTGCCTTTATGCCACTTTGTCTCTTTCCCTCGCAGCTTGTAACTTACTTTCTTTCTTTCTTTCTTTCTTTCTTTCTTTCTTTCTTTCTTTCTTTCTTTCTTTCTTTCTTTCTTTCTTTCTTTCTTTCTTCTACACACTTAGTGTTTTGATTATTATGTGCCAAGGGGACTTTCTTTTCTGGTCCATTCTATTTGGTGTTCTGTATACTTCCTGTGCCTTGATAGGCACCTTCTTTAGGTTGGGGAAATTTCATCTATGATTTTGTTGAGAATATTTTCTCTGCCTTTGACCTGGGTTCTTCTCCATCCTCTTATTTTTAGATTTTGTCTTTTCATGGAAAGACAGCTAGAAATAAGTTCAGTCCCAGCTTCTCACACACAAAGGCTCGTCTCCCAGAAATTCCTCCACAGTTCCCCCACCAAAAAAAGTCCACATCTTCTCTCCTTTGTTCTTCTCTCAGCCAATCAGAAACAGTCTCCCCAACTCTCCTCTGACTGTTCCTCCCCTTCTTCCCTTCCAGCCTAGGGGCCTTTAAAACCTGCCATTTGCCCACGGCCACCTGTTTCTATCCAGAGGCCGTGCTTTGTTCCTGCAGTGCAAATGTCCCTTGTCCCCTCTCCCGGTTCCCTGCGCCTTGCCCCTCTGGGGCAAATACATCTCCTTTGTGCTGAGAATGTGGTGTCTGGGTGTGTTCTGAGCCTTTCGTCCTGAATGTTTTGTACCAAGATTTTTTTAGATTTAACATTTTCTTTGATCAAGGTGTCGATTTCTTCCACCATGTTTTCCATGCCTGTGACTCTCTCTCCCATCTCTTGGTTTCTGCTGGTGAGGCTTCCCTCTGAGGTTCCTGTTTGAGTTCCTAAATGTCTCATTTCCAGATCTCCCTCAGTTTGGGTTTTCTGTGTTGATTCTGTTCCCACTTTTGGGTCTTAAGTTGTTTCATTCATTTCCTTCCACTGTTTGTATTTTCATAGGCTTCTTTAAGGGATTTATTTATTTTCTCTTTAAGAATCTCTATCATGCTGGGCGTTGGTCAGCCTGCAGAGGCAGATGGATGTCTGTGAGTTCTAGGCCAGTCTGTTCTACAGAGTGAGTTTCAGGACAGCCAGAGTTACTGAGAGGACCAGGGTGGCTCTGTTTTGTTTTCTAACTTCATCTTGTCTTCCCTGAGTACTGACCTGTGTCCATCTTTAGTTCTTTAGAGAGTCCCAAAGCCGGCCTGCACCAATTAGAACATCCCTCACTTCCCTGAGAGATTCCCACATGCCCTTAAGATGTGGAGCCAATCCAGTGTTCAGGTCCTGACCAATCAGAGAGGTTCCCTGGCGACTGCCTGTTTTACCTGCCTGTCATAGTCACCATTTTCCTCAAATGGTGGACCCCAGCGTGCTCCAGGGATAAACTGTTTTGTACGGCCGTCCTTCTCTCAGTGTCTACACGAGCTATTTCGGACCTATCATTGCAACAGAGAAACTCTGTCTCGAAAAAACAAAAAAACAACAAACAAACAAAAACCCAGGCTATTTTAAAGTCTCTTTCTTGTGCTTCAGCCGGGTTGCGGCACTTACCCGCTGCTGTGTTGGGTGCTGGGCTCTCGCAGGGACATGTCCTGGTTATTACTGTGTTTTCACTCTGGCATCTAGGCATCTGGGTTTGGAACGAATGTAATTCTAGGTGCTGATACCTGATCTTGTCCTTGTTGGGTAGGTTTTTGTCCTTGGTTTCTGTTGCCATTTCTGGTTCTCAGGATGGTGTGGTCTCTTTGTGTTGCCCGGTGGGAAATTCTGGGATCTTGACAGGTGTGGTCACTGGGGTTCCAGGTAGAACGTGTTTCTAGGTATTGGGAGCTGACACTTAGGAACAGGGATGGGACTAGGGGTGTGCTGAGGGGGTCCACAGGATAGAGGGTAGCAGGGTGGGGTTAGGGGTGTGCTGAGGAGGTCCACGGGATGGAGGGGAGCAGGGTGCGCCACCAGGATCTGCTTAGTCCTCTGGTAATGGGGGCAGAGAGCGTGGAGAGGCTGAAGTAGATGGTCAGTTACTGAGTTAGGGATGAGATGGGATGGGGTGCGGGGTGGGGGGAGTGGGGAGAGTGGGGGGTGGGAAGGGAGTTGAGTTTGGAGGAGAAGGAGGGTAGGTGAAAATCTGCAGTTAGCCTACCTGCTTCCCTGGCTGGAGAGGCCTGTGAGTTCCCAGGGAGTCCTGCTGGAGTTGAAGGCTGAGATAAAGTAACTTTAGGAGGGAAAGACCTGTGTGATCCTCTGCAGAGGGTGGGGGAATGCAGGCTGCAGCAGGTGGTTTGCCACTGAGCTGAGGTAAGATTGGTTTTGGAGGAGCTGAGGGGAGAGGAGAAGATCTGAGTTAGCTTACTGCTTTCCTGGCTGGAGCGCTATTTTCTATATTTGTTGTTTGTTTTGTTTTTTGAGACAGAGTCTCTCTGTGTGACAGCCCTGGCTGTCCTGGAACTTGATTTGTAGATCAGGCTGGCCTTGAACTCACAAAGGCCTACCTGTCTTCCAAGCGCTGAGATTAAAGGTGTGCACCACTATGCCTGGCTGCTGTTTTCTAATTTTTAAAAACTACTAAAATTGGGGCTGGGGCAATGACTCAGCTGGGAAAGTGCCTGCCAAACAAGCATGTGAACCTGAGAACAGATTTCCCAGAAGCCATTAAAAAAGCCTGGCACAGTGGCCAGTGTCTGTAACCCCAGTCTTGGGGTACGGAGAGAAGGTCAGATCACTGAAGCTCACTGGCCATCAGCCACTAACTCACTGAGCTGCGTGAAGGCGAAGGGTCTGGAGAGAGGGTCCAGCGGTCAAGAGCACTCGTTCTGCCGAGGACCGTAGTAGTGAGGCTGCTGTGGCGTCTCAGCAAGGAGGACGAGGAGGCGTATCCATATGTACAAACTCTGCCAGACCTCAGCAGAGGGAACCGCCGTCATGGCAAGCATCATACCGAACAGTGTTTTTATTGATACTGAACCCCTCAGGTGCAGCTCATAAGCAATCAAACGTCCCCCACAGAAACCAACACCTGCAGACAGTACAAAATGCCAAGGCCTAGGCAGCCCTTTTCCCAACAGTGCACAGTTATTTTAAACACAACTAAAAATAAACTTCCACAACATTTCCCCTTTTCTGAATAAAAAAAAAAAATTGCTTTACCTTTACAACACAATTTAACACTGTACCAGCAAAACCATTTACAAGAGGAACAATCATGAGGGTTGCTGATGCACAGGACCAAATGAAACCAAACAGGACAGCAGAAACACATTATCAATGTCCAGTTATCTGGCATTCACTCACGATCTTCCGGGCTCCTCCAAAGGGCTCGAATCACTTCTCTGGCTCTGCCCTCTACAGCACACACAGCTTGTCCTCCAGGCTCTGGCTGGCTCCAGTCCGCTGCTGCTGCTGCTCTTGGTGGTCGTCCCATGGTACTGGCACCTTCAGAACGCTGGGATCTTCTGCTGCAGTCTCCTTGTCTTCCTCGATGAGTCACCCAGTAGCCACCTGCTACTATATACATATTTATGTATAGTTGCATGTGTGTGTGTTTGTGTGTGAAGGGGCACATGTTCACATATGTGTATATACATATGTAGGCCAGAGGACAACTTCAGGAGTTCTTCAGGACAATCTGTTTACTTTTGTGTGCACACATGTGTGTATGTATGTATATGCGCATTGTGTGTTCAGGTGTGCAGCAGCCAGAGGAGGGCTTGTTTGTGTGCACGCATGTGTGTATGTGATATGCACATTTGTATGTTCAGGTGTGCAGCAGCCGGTCTGGCAGGCAGCAGGCTCCAGTTATCTCCTCCTTCATGTCCCTCACCGTTACTGTAGTCATAGGCGTGCACGGGGCCATGACTGGCTTTTTTACATGGGTGCTGGGATCTGAACTCAGACTCTCATGCTTATATGAGAGTGCTCTTGCCCATTGACCTCTTTCAGCCTTTTCCTTTTTCTAAGACAGGGTCTTTTGCTCATCTGGAAAATGTAAGCGGGGCTGACTGGCCTGTGAGCCTGAAGGATCTGCCGGTCTCCATTCCCCAGTACTGTATTACAAGTCATGGGTTGGTGGGATTAACATAGTAAAAATGGCTATCTTAACAAAAACAATCAACAGAGTTAAAACAATCCCCATCAAAATCCCAACACAATACAGACCTTGAAAGGACAATACTCAACATCATATGGGAAAACAAAAACCCAGAGTAGCTGAAACAGTCCTGAACAATAGAAGGATTTCTGGAGGTGTCACAGCCCTGATTTCAAGCTGTACTACTGTGTAGCTATAGTAATAGAAACTGCATGGTATCGGCCCAAAAGGAGGCACATTGATCAATGGAACTGAATCGAAGATCCAGACATAAAGCTAGACACTTATGGACACATGAATTTTTATAAAGAAGCCAGAAATACACACTGGAAAAAAGACAGCATCTTCAACAAATGGTGCTGGAGTAATTGGATGTCCACATGTAGAAGAATGCAAACAGATCCACACCTATCACCCTGCACAAAAATCGAATCCAAATGGATCAAAGACCTCAACATAAAACCAGATACACTGAACCTGAGAGAGGAGAAAGTGGGGAATAGCCTTGAACACATCGGCACAGGAGACAAATTCCTGACCAGAACACCATTAGCTCAGGCAGTAAGAGCGACAGTTAACAAAGGAGACCTCATGAAACTGAAAAGCTTCTGCGAGGCAAAGGACACGTCAGAGGGACAGAACAGCAGCCTACAGAATGGGAAAAGATTTTTACCAACTCCACATCCAATGAAACTAAACATCAACAAACCAAATAACCAATTAAAAAAAGGGGTACAGATCTAAACAGAAAATTCTCAAAAGAGAATATTCAAATGGCTGAGGAATATTTAAAGAAATGTCCAACATCCTTAGCCATCATATAAATGCAATATGCAAATAAATGCAAATCAAAACTTCTTTGATATTCCATCTTACACCTGTCAGAATGGCTAAGATCAATAACACAGTGACAGCTCATGCTGGTGAGGGTGTGGAGCAAGGGGAACGCTCCCCCACTGCTTTGGGAGTGCAAACTTGTACAGCCATTATGGAGTGGCCAACCAATGACTGGTCTGAGACCCATGCCATGAGAAGTACCCAAGCTTGACAAGCCTGGATGGCCAGGAACCGGAGGCTAGCTAGCCTGAGACCTAGGGTAGAACCAAACACAACTGGAGAAAAATACATATCGAAATGATTCCTAATGATATTCTGCTATACTCACAGATCAGTGTCTAGTCCAGTCGTCACCAGAGAGGCTCCTGCCAGCAGCTGATGGGAGCAGATTAGGTGGAGAGTCTAAATTGGAGAGCTCCATTGGATCCCTCCCCGAGGAACACAGAGAACTATATGGATGAGGAGAAAAGATTCTGTGAACTAGAGGGTCAAAGTCCAAAAGAACGCGGCCCACAGAATCAATTCAGCAGGTCTCACAGAGACTGAGGTGCCAATCACGGAGCCTGCATGTGTTACGGTTGTTAGTTTGGTGTTTTTATGAGACTCCGAGTGGTCAGAGTAGGTGAGCCTCTGACTCTGTGGCCTGCTCTTGGGGACCCTCTTCTTCCTATGGGGTTGCCGAATCAAGCCTTGATGTGAGGGCTGGTGCCGAGCTGACTGCATTCTGTGGTGCCCTGTGTGGCTGGCATCCCTGGGAGGCCTGCTCCTCTCTAAAGGGAAGCAGAGGGGGAGTGGAATTTGGGGAGAGGGGAGGTGGAGGATGGGGACTGAGTAGGATGAGTTGGGGGTGTCTTGTATGAGAGAAGAATAAATTTAAAAAAATTAAAATTATTTCTTGTTTGTTTGTTTGGCTTTTTTTGAGACAGAGTCTTATCATGTAGACCAGGTTGGCCTCAAACTTATAGTGAGCCACCTGCCTCTGTCTCTGGGTGCTGGGCTTAAAGGCAGGCACCACTATGTTCAGTGTAAAATTGTTTAACCTTTACTCTTTTTAAACATGGCTGTTGGTGATCAAACTCTGGCCCTACTGCTTGCAAGGCAAACGTTTTACCGACCGGACCACATCCACGGCTACTGTACAATCCTCAGACTAATCCTATCGGTCAGCTTCCTTACCTCTGTTGAGAATGGATGGTACTAGTTTGACACTGGTTCTTCTGGGTTCTAGCCCGGACACTGTGACGGTTTGTAAAACTTGGGATTCTCTTCGACTAACAGGGAAGAGTTTTGTCGGCTGACAACTGAGACCCAGTCGCCGTGTGTCGCAGGGGCAGCTGCGCATGCGCATGTCTTCTCCGTTGTCTTATTCTTAGCCCTGCTGTTTGGAACCAGTACGTCGCTCAGAGTTCACTGCAGACAGAGGCAACACTCAATTCTAATCTCCCCTTCTCAAGCCCTTTCCTTCTAGGGTGCCTGAACCCTGGGGGTAGGGTGAGGGTCCCACCCAGCCCTGTACCATGGGGGGTCACACCCAGGCCTGTACCTTCCAGAGGATGGGAGGGTCCCACTCAGCCCTGTACCTTCCAGAGGGTGGGGGTCACACTCAGTCCTGTACCTTCCAGAGGATGGGAGGGTCCCACCCAGCCCTGTACCAAGGCAGGAGGGTTGTTTAAACCCAGCCTTGTACCTTGGGGGGGTCACACCCAGTCCTGTACCATGGGGGGGTCACACCCAGCTCTCTACCTTCCAGAGGGGGCATCACACCTAGCTCTGTACCTTCCAGAGGAGGGGGTCACAGCCAGCTCTGACATCCAGCTCTTGGGGTCAGGAAGTTTTCAGGGTCCCTGGACCATGCTCTGACCTCAGCGACTCACCTGGCACCACGCCCTCTTCCTGTTGGCTCCTTTCCAGGACCTGCACCTGAGGTCATGCTCTGGAATGCCAGGCAAATGTTCTATCATTTCGCCCAGAGTTTTAAGTGTGACCTGAGGGATAGTTTCACCGTATGGGAAACACAAACACAGCTTGTCAACTTTTGTGATCAGTGATAAAAACAACGGGGGTTTAAACGTCATTTTGCACCAAGCCTGTAGCTGATATTGGGCAGAAATGAAATTCTTACAACAGCAATACTGCTCACCCTTTAATTTGGAATGTCACTCTGGCATCTATTCTGTATCTCTTCTGTGTGGAATGTAAATGCTTGCATGTGCATGCAGGGCTAACGTCTTCCTCGACGGCTTCCCACTCGACTCACGGAGACACGGTGTCTTGATGAACCCAGAGCTCACCACGTCTCGCTAGTCTAGTTAGCCGTCTTGATCTGGGAATCCAGTCTCTGCCTCCTGAGAGGCGTTTGTGTTTTTGTGACTCTTATAAATGGTCCGGGCTAGCTTCAAACTCAGTATCTTCCTGGGACAACCTCTTGAGTGCTGAGATTAAAGACTTGTGCCACCACACCCAAGAATCTGATTTTAACAGTTTTGGACTTGTGAAATGGGTCAGTGGGTAAGGTGCTTTCCATGTTAGCGCACTGACATGAGTTCTGTTCCATCCTTGGAACCCATATGAAGGTGGAAGAGCACTGACTCCGTGTGTCCCTTGGCCGCCACATGCTGTGGCGTGTATGGACCCTCACATATGTCACAGACACACTTGGACACACATATTTTTAAAGTGCTGCTGTTTTTGAAATGGAGTCTTATGTAGCCCGTGTACTGGGAGCATCTCATGTTCCGAGTAGCCAAACACTGGATCGCTTGGTCCCCAGTTGGCGGTGCCATTGTGTGAGATTGTGGCACCTTTAGCATGTAGAGCCTCGCTAGATGAAGTGGGGTGCTCAGAGGATGGGCCTTGAAGTATGGCAGCCACCCCTGCTCCCTGTTTGGTGGGTTTCCTGATGCTCCCAGATTGTGAACAAGCAGCCTCGAGCTCCTGCTACTCCTCCTACTCCACGGGCCGTTCTATCATGCCTTCTCCACCATGCTGGACCATATCCCTGGAAACCGTGAGCCGGCTTTTCCTCACTAAGGCTCTTGGGCATTCTGTCACAGCAAGGAGGAAAGTGCTGGGGCCCACCCCCACCTCCTGGGGTGCATTCCCAGTGACCTAAGCATCTCAGTAGTCCTTGGCACTTCCAAATATTGCCATTTGGGCCACTAAGCCTTTAATATGTAACAGCTCTATGTTTTCAGGGACCTGAGTTGGGATTTGGTCAGTTTTTCCTTTTTTTCTGAATCAGTCTTACGTGGCTCAGCTGCTCTCAAAACTGCTACGTAGCAGAAGCTGGCCTTGAACAACTCCTGCCTCAACCTCTCAAGTTCTGGGATTACATGTGTGCACCACTATACTCTGTTCCAAATTGAGTTTGGACATGTGGGCTGAATGAGGGGCAGTATGTCAGGAATTATCCAGACAGGAACCACCGATGGCGCACAGCAGCACTGCACCTTCCAGGTTGAGGAGCGATCGCTGGCTTTTCCCCGGAAAGTAAGGCTGATGCTGTGGCACTCAGGGGAGGGGGAGACTCTGGGGAAGGCTGGTGCAGGCACGCTGTCAGGCTGGGCTTTCCTGCTCCTCTGAGCCGAACTGTAAACCTGGTCACACAGTTATAGTTAGTCCTTTGTGGGAGTCAGCCAAGAGACTGTTGTCCATGAGTCATTCTGGAGGTTTATAGACAGCTGGCTCCGGAGACCTGGGTCAGTTTCAGAGGGAGAGGGCAGGAGGGGGCATCAGACCCATTATGTCCAGCTGTGTGTGACCTGTGGATAGCAGGGTGGTGAGCCTCAGCATCAGAAGAGAGTGCAGCCAGTGTTCAGCAACTTCAAAGTCAAGACAAGAGAGAGATCCAGGCCTCATACAGACTTCACCTTCTAACTTAAGTTCCCTCCTGCCTTATAGAGCACCAGATGCATTAGTCCCGAGACTGGTGGCCACTGAGCTAGTCCCAAGCACAGGGGTCTTGATGAAGTGTGCTTGGATGCTTTACTTTCTTGGGAATGCAGGTAGGGAGAGGACTCAGCTCCACAGGCTTCAAGCCACACACTGCTGGGTCCTACTCCAGCTGCCTCCTGCTTCTGTCCTGGCATACAAGACTGGAGAGGCCAACAGGTGTCTGGTAGAACGCTACTGTAACAGATTCCCACTGTGCCTTTTACCCTGTAGCTCAGGAAAGACAGAGAGAAATCTTCACTGCTCTTGAAGGCAGCATGCAATGGAAAGCTACATATGACAAAAACTTCAAAACGCCCTGCTACACAGGTGCCTCTGGCTTTTTTAAGGCTTTCTCTCCTTACGTGGCCATGCTGGTGTAGAGGGTCGAATAGTGACTATTTCTCCAATTCATATCCGCCAGAACACACGTGAACTTATTTGGAAGAGATATCTTTGCAGACGTAATGAGTTATAGACCTTCCAAAATCATCTTGGATTTAGGGAGGTCCCAATTCTGGGGACAGGGTCACTCAAAGATGAGACATGCCAGGTAAGTGAAAGGCTGACAGGATTGATGAGCCCAGGTACAAGGCCAGCACGGGCAACACAGCAAGACCCGGTCTCAAAACAAAATAGGGGGGCTGGAGCATTGGCTCAGTGGTTAAGAGCATTTGTTGTTCTTGTGAAGGACCTGGGTTCGATTCCCAGCACCCACATGGAGGCTCACACTTCCTCAGGCACCAGGCATGTGGTGCACAGACATCATGCAGGCAAAGCATAAATAAATTAATAAATGAATAAAAAATAAATAAATAAAAATAAATGAATAAATAAATGAATAAAACCAGTCTTAAAAACAAAACAGATCAAAAAAGAGGTGGCCAGGTGAGGCCAAAGTTGACTGATGCCACCACAAGGCAAGGATGCCTTGGAGCCGGCAGCAGCTGGAGGCAGCAGGAAAGGCCTCTCTTCTGAAGGCCCCAGGGAGGCAGCCCTACCTAGGCTGAATGCTAGCCTTCTGTTTTTAGAACTATTGGATAACTTATCTGTTCAGACATCATAGAGGAATACATGTACCTATGTCTACATAGCTGTTTGTGCCCAGGATCCAGTTCCTTGGCTGTGGATCTACTTGACTGAGGGCACATTCCTTTGTGTTTGCTAAGCTAAGGAGGGGATGGCCTGATGAAGTCACCCAGGAAGAGGGAACTAGCTTGACACCTAGTGTGCTCTCTTTCTCTCTCTATGCATGCATGGAGGCCAGAGGTCAAACTCAGGTATACAGATGTATTTCTCAATCACTCTTTGTATTTTTTGAGACAGGGTATTTCACTACACTGTCTGGGCCAGTGAGGCCCAGGAATACTGTGGTCTCCACCTCCCCATAGCTGGGATTACAGAAGCATGCTGTAGCCTTTTCACATGCGTGCTGGGATCCAACTCATAATCTTATCATCTTACCAACTGAGCCGTCTCCTGGGCCCTCCACTGTGCCTTTTTTTTTTTTTAAACATCTACGGGGCTGGTGAGATGATTGAGCAGGTAAAAGTACTTGCCATATTAGCCTGACATAAATCTGACCCCAGGAACCTATGGTGGAGAGAACCAGACTCCCCAAAGTTGTCCTCTGCCTCTACATGCATGCCCCTGCAGACACACACACACCCTGCAGACAAACCCACCCTGCAGACACACACACACACACACACACACACACGCCCTGCACACACAGAAACACACACACACACACACACACACACACACACACGGCAGACACTAAGGCACGGGTGACACAGTGCTGTGCTGCACACAGCTAGAACAGCACAGACATTGTTGACTTTAGTTGTTTATTTTCGTATTTAACTGACGTCTCTACTTTTGTTGGAAATATACTGCTTAATAAATTTAAAAGCTGCTTGCCTGGGAATCTGCCTTTTATGCCCACAGCTCTGCCTGTTAGCATCATGGTTTGCTGCTTCCTGGCTGTCAGGCTCACTGCTTATATCCTTCCACATTTAAACATGGTGGTTTCTTTTTATTTTTTTAAAACAAGGTCTTATGTAGCCAAGGCTGGCCTGGAACTTTCTGAATGGCAGAATCTGACCCTGAACTTGTGATTCCTGCTTCCACCTCTCAAGTGCTGAGATTACAAATATGGACCACCACAACTAGTTTATGAGGTGCTGGGGATGAAACCCAGGCCTCTGTGCATGCCAGGCAAGCACTCTACCAACCCACACTTTAAATGTGGTTCTTATAATTTATATTTGCCTTAGTGATTCCTCCTTTTCTCTTTCTATGCTAGCTCTGGGATTTTCAACTTCAAACTACAGAAGTCATAATGGCAATGTGTCAAATGGGAGAGACATTTAAAGAAAATTTGTCCTTGAGTCTCCAGAGTGACAAAGGTTAAGAGGCTGGCAGTGTCTACTGCCCTTTGTGTACACATGTGGAGGAGAGGAGAAGACACACGGCTTTTACCTCCACTCACTTCAGTCTTACCGCCAGTGCTCTGGAAAACAGCTGCCTGAGCTGCAGCTCCAGCTTTGGCCCCATCAGCAAGGAATCAAGGTGTTGGTGAGCACAGACCCTTTACCCTATACCTGCAACTCAAGTGCAGCTCAGGGACTCTAAGTGTTACCAGCAGATGCTTAGGCATGGTAAGAGGCTGAGTTCATCTTGAAGAGCTCGGGACCACATCAGAGAGAGGTCCCGATGGGCCTCAGGACACAGAAGCCACTGCTTCATCAAAGGTCTCAGAACTGCGGCAGCAGTGAACACACAGGGTAAGGGGTGTGGGAATGGGAATGGGCTGGGGAGCTCCAGAACCTGGGCCTTTTATTTTTACAGGAGTCCACCATTTTGCTCCCCTTCATCTAAAGGTTTTAGGGTACAGGCTGCTTTAATGGTTCCCATTAGCCAACCCACCAAGAGGACTAATAAGAACCTGGTGATGATCTGAGCTACTTAAAAATCTTCAAACCAGTTATCAACATTGGAAAATTGACTGATTTGGGGCTAGGGGCATGTCAGTGGTACTGCTCTAGCCTAGCCTAGTGTGCTCTTGGCCCTGAGTGTGCCACAAGACCCTTAGGCTTTATTTGTAACTGAATTTCTGTTCCTGGTGTCAAGACAAAGCCAAGCTCAGGTACTCCTTGGAGAGGGGCATACAAACCTACACTGGTTGTAGCTTTCTCCTTCAGTCGGCCTCTTACTGGCTTCCCCAACCTGGGGGCTAACTTCCAGGAACAAAGTTTCTGTTGTTTAAAGATTCGCCAACATATTTTTGCAAGTGGGGGGCACCGTTCTTGGGGTCAATGTGTACAATTCCTTAGGTACATTGTTGCTTAGAGAACAGGTGGGGTGGGGAAATGTATCGTAATTATTGATAAGTCACGTAGTTTAAAAGGCTGGGATAGGATCGGCACATTTTTTCTGCTTTGGAGGGAAGTCCTCACTCCATCTTTTTGAAACAGGGTCTCACGAGGCCCCAGGGTGGCCTCCAGCAACAAAGGTTGAACTCTGTATCCACCTGCCTTCATCTTCCAAGTGCTGGGAGTACAGGTGTGTACTACCGCGCAGGCTGGTGGGAAGAGTCTTTTTTTTAAGGCAGGAAAAGAAAAAAAATAAAACCATTTGCCATGTCAACCCCCTCACCCGACAGCGCTGGATCTGTTGCTGACTGTCTCTCGTAGGCGAAGATCCTGGGAGGGTCAGATGCCGTGGAGGTCCCAACAAGGACCTTTTTTTTTTTTTGGTCCTGTAATTTTGTTTCTGGCCCTTTTCAAAACACGGAAAGAAGAAGTCCTCCGGCAGCGTCCCAAAACACGACCTTTTGGTTAGGTAGACACGCAGCAAGGAAGGGGTGACGCGGTAGCCAACGCGCTCCCGCAGGGCGCGGCGCACCAGGTTAGCCTGCGGGATTCACCGCCCTCCCCCACAGAAAAGTAAATAAAGGTCCGCACTGCTTCCGGATGTCCAGCCTCGCCCGGTGCCCGCGGCTGCGGCGCCCACGGCCGAGGCCGAGGCCGAGGAGCTGACGGCCGCGACCGCCGCGCCTCCGCGCACCTCTCCCCGCCCCGAAAGCGCCTCGCTGCCGGGACTCCGGCGCCGCGCCGACAGCCCGGGCCGCGGGCCCACCCGCGCCACCGCCGCCGCCCTGGCCGCAGCCATTTTGGAAGCGCGCAGACAAAGGGCGCACTCCGCGGCCGCCCGCCGCGACCCGAGCGCCGAGCGCCGCCGCTCCCCCGGCCCGGCTGCCATCCCCACCCGCACCCGAGCATCCGAACAGCACCGCAGAGCTCGGCTGCTCCCCAGCCTCTGGCGCTCGCAGCCATTGGCCGCGTCTTTTAAGAGCGGGCCGGAGCCAATCAGAGGCCACAGGGGCGCGGGCGGGGGCGGTGCGTCCCGCCGCGCGTGCGCAGCGCGCCGCCCCTCCCCCGCCCGGCGCGCCGCGCCCCCGCCCGCCCCGCGCACCGCCCCCCGCCCGCCCCGCGCCCCGCTGGAACCTCCTCCTGCCCAGGCGCGCTCGGCCGAGCGGCGGCGGCGGCGGCGGCGAGGAGGAAAGATGGCGGCGGGCTCGGATCTGCTGGACGAGGTCTTCTTCAACAGCGAGGTGGACGAGAAAGTGGTGAGCGATCTGGTGGGCTCGCTCGAGTCGCAGCTGGCGGCCAGCGCGGCCCACCACCACCACCTCGCGCCGCGCACGCCCGAGCTGCGGGCCGCGGCCGCCGGCGCGCTCGGGAACCATGTTGTGAGCGGCAGCCCGGCCGGAGCCGCGGGCGCAGGGCCGGCCGCCTCCGCCGAGGGCGCGCCCGCAGCGGCGCCGGAGCCGCCCCCCGCAGGTAGAGCGCGGCCGGCGGGTGGGGGCCCGCGGCGCCCGGACTCCAGCTCACCGCGCCGCTTGCTTGTTCCCGCAGGGCCCGCGCCGGCGCCCGCCAAGCTGAGGCCGCCGCCCGAGGCCAGCGCGGGGCCCTGCCCGGCCGCCGCCGCCGCCGCCGCCTCCGCCGCCGCCGCGGGCCCGGATCCCGCCGCCGCCGCCCCGCCCGCCGGCCCCGGCGCCTCCAAGCCTGGCCCGCCCGGCCCCGGCGCCGCGCAAACTTTGAATGGGAGCGCCGCGCCGCCCACCGCGCCGCACGCCGCACCTGCTGTCAGCCCGGTCAACAACGGGCCCGCGCCGCCGCCCGCCGCCGGCTCTGTCATCCAGGCGGCCCCCGCGCCCGCGCCCGCCGCGCCCTCGCCGCCCGCCGCGCCCGCGCCCGCCGCGCCCCCGCCGCCCGCGCCCCCAGCGCCCGCCGCGCCAGCCCGGCCGCCCGGGCACCCCGCCGCGCCCGCGCCCCCCGTGCCCCCCGCCGCCGCCGCCGCCGCCGCCGCCGCCGCGCAGAACGGGGCCGCTTCTGCCCCCGCCGCGGCCCCCGGGGGCGCCGCGGGGCTGGGCCAGCCGGGCGCGGGCGCGCAGGGGGCCAAGGCCGAGGCTCCCAAGCCCGGGCCCGGGCCTGGGCCGGCGGCGGCGGCGGCGGCGGCGGCGGCGGCGGCGGCGGCGGCGGCGGCGGGGGTCGCGGGCGGGGGCGCGGCGGGCGGGGTGCTGCTCGGGCCCGCCATGCCGGGTGCGCTGCCGGGGCCTGCGCCCGGGACCCCCGCGGGGCTGGCGAAGGGCGCGGCCGCGGCGACCCCCAGCCTGCCTCGGACACCGGCGGCCACCACCGGCGCTATCCGGGCCACGCTGACACCCACCGTGCTGGCCCCGCGCCTGCCGCAGCCGCCGCAGAACCCGACCAACATCCAGAACTTCCAGCTGCCCCCAGGTGAGTGGCAGCGCGCGGCGGGAGGCGAGGGCGGGTGCTCGGGCGGCCCTGGCGTTCCAGGAAGTTCGGGGCTGCATCCTGGGGCCGTGCCCCGGCCGCCTGGCTCTGGAGGCCGGCCCGGCCTCTGCCCAGGTGACCTGCCAGCCTCGAGGACTGCCCGGAGCCCTCCGGGAACTCCGCTGCCCGCTGCCTTGGGGGTGCCGAGGGCTACCAGAGTGTGCCGGGGGACCCCTGACTCTCCTCCCCCAGGTGAGGTCAAGAGAGGGGGAACTCCTCCCTGGCAGGCTGGTGAAGTCTGGGCGCGATCTTGGGCTTCCCTGCTGTCAGGGAGGCCGGCTGACGGCTGCGTGCTGGGAGCAGACGGCGGTTGAGTGGTCATCGGTGCTGAAAGTGGCTCTGGGTGCTTTTGTTGTTGGCGTCCCTGGAGGTCAGTGGGACGCACGGTGCGCAGGGGTCTGCGGATGCAGGAGGTCGTGGTGATGTGGGTGCTGAGGAGTCGAAGCCGTCTCGGCGCGGGCAGGTTCCACACACGCTGTGGCTCTGTTGGCCTTCCATTCCTCAGAGCCCCTTGGGTTTGATGAGTGGCTCCCTGCCCAGCTTGCAGACTGCTTTTGTTTGGGAGCCCTCTGCAGGAGCGTTCCCACTGAACCCTGGGCTGGAGCGAGCCCCGAGCGAGGAGAGCGAGGAGCGCTCCTCGGGTGTTGCACAGTGACATGTGCAGCAGTAGTAGCAGCGCCGCCCGCCGCGGTGGCAGTAGTGGAGAATTAGAGAACACTGCCCCGTGTCTCTACTGTTTTCTGAAAAGTGCTTTGGGTCACTTGGAGCCGCAGCAACTAGAGAATTGGGTTTTGCCGTGGAAGTCCGTGAGGATCAGGGAGGGTCATCAGAGGTCCAGTGATACCTGCCTTCCATGGGATGTGTTCCCAGAAGTGTTCCCGAAGTTGCAGCGGCTGCCATGCTCTGAGGGGCTGTGACATAGCCCTGAGGAGGTGCACATGACCTTGCCACACATCTGGGGCTTGTTGAGAAGTGTGCAGGGTGTGTGACTGAAGGTCTTGTTCATTGTGTTCATTCTGACCTTTGGGTGGAAAATATGGCTGATGTTTATAGTTTAAGGAGTAGTTTGTGGTTGTAGTCTCATGTGAAATGCCACAGTACTTTGTACCTTCGTATAGGACGTTCTTTTCAGGGGGGCAAGGCTGTCCCCACACTGTGCTTCATCAGGAAAGCTGGCATAGTCAGGTGCCCGTGGCATCCTTCCATAGCGATCTTGGCTTACCCCTGCCCCTTTGCTTTTGAGCACTGTACAGGTGAAGCCCGTCTCTTTGTGTCATTTGAAAAGGGCCTGCTGCTGTCTCCATCACAATGCCTTGGTTTCCAGGTCAGGTTCAGGGTTGGTATGTTTGAGCAGAAGATAATTCCTTGGGGGGAAAAGTAAACTTGTCCATTATTTGTACTTCTCTGGACACTGCCTGGGTCCCCACACTTGTGTTGGAGAGTAGGACCCTGCCTGTTGACCAGAGCTCTGCTTTCTAGAAGTGAGAAGGCTCAGACCCATCTTCTGTACCCTCTGGCTTCTGTTGATCTTTTGATAAGGAACACTGATTGATCACCTTACTTTAAAAACAGCCAAAGCTAAACTAGTGTTTGGAGGTTAAAACTACCACCAGGGCTAGGGAACCAAGTTCTTTTAAACAGGGCAGGGAGCCACAGTCAGTGGATATAAACATTTAGTTTTGTCCTGGAACTGAGTGATCAGAATTTTTTCTGATGTTCCTTCTTAATTGACATTTTTCATAATAAAATATATTCAGAAAAGGTGAAAGTGAGTGCTAATAAACTGCTTAGCCAATAGCAGCCTTACGTGGTAAGGGGGGAAGGGAGGGAGGGCAGGTTTCAAGGCCTCACATAGGTGTCAAGTAGAACAGCACGCCATTGACAGTGGAATGGAGTGTGAAAGGGGCTGAGCCCCTCCCAGTGCCCTCTTGATAGAGGTCACGCTGGGAGAGGGAGGGACACAGGTTTCATCTTTACTGTTCACCAGAAACTTGTAATAAGCACGTGAACTTGGTTTTAGCAAACTGAGACCTGACCTTCCTTGTCAGGACAGGGATTGCTACTGTGGTTGTGACTTGCTGGTTTTCAGGTGCCAGAGTCTTAAGATTGTTCCACAGTGAGAGCGCTTCAGAGAGCTCTCAAGCGCACTGGTTGTCTGGTGCACCCCAGGAGGCAACAGAGGCAAGTCACAGTGTGATTATAGTTGGAGAAGGAGCAGGTGAGAGGACCCTAGAATTAGCGTGTGCTTTGGTGGCCTTGAAAGATCTGGGTCGAGGATGCTGTCCTGCAGGCTATTTTTGACATGGCAAATTAGCATTTTCCTTTGTGAGCGTCTGTTCATTCTACCTTCGTATTGAATTTACTCTGATGTTGCTCTAGAACTTGGTAAAGCATAGGTTCTCAGTCTAGAAGAAAACATTTCTTCTGTTGGCTTGGAGGCTGTACCTCTGTGGGTGAGGACAAGTGTCAGGAGCTGGTGTGGTGGGGTGTGGATTATTGGAGAAGGGGAAGCCTGCTATTGGCTGACTGCACTTGAGCCTCACCGAGTGTGGTGAGCTGCCCCTGGAGGTATGGGACTGGGGTTCTGGAGGCCAGCGTTGGCAGAGCAATCAAAAGGGACATTCTTGGAATTTTAGCTTTTCTTACTTGAGGTCACAGTTGCTGTTTGTCTGGGAAAAGTGCATCACTTACAGAGCCTCAGTTTGTCCGAATGTAGAGTGAGGTTGGCTGCTTTGTGAAGGAATTGTATCAGAAAGAGACATGGACACAGCTGCTTTTTACTTTTACTTCCTTGATCCTTTCCCGGTTTCAAGGGTGATACTGCTTGCTGTAGAAGCAGCGGGGTCTTTTTAAGATGAGGTTTATTCCAGTGAAAATTCTTATCCAGGGTGGACACGAAGTGTGGGGCAGCGCTGTCTTGCTCTCAGTGGAAAGTACAGAGATTCTCGCAGGTGCACCATGCTGGGGTGGCCCTACCCCTTATGCACATGCTGCCTGTGGAGAGGACCTCCCTAGGGGCCTGGCTTTAGACCAAAGGTCTTACTTTACCTGGTTTGCCGCAGGAGAGTGAACAACAACAACCATAACGTTCTGGTAACCATAAAGGATAGTGTGGGTGGGGGGGCTCCTTGCTTGTCCAGTCACTACTGGCCTGCCTGTCTTAGCACCTTGGAGCAGTATGGTGGTGGGATGGATGACTGGCATCTGCAGCTGGAGAGGGCCTGTGAACACTCAGGATGGTGGTCTCTAGCACTTCCTGTGTGTTCAGAAGAAGGTCTGAGCTTCAGGAGAACTCGTATTTTTTTCTTTCAATTTTCATTTATTTATTTTTATGTGTATTGATGTTTTGCCTGCATGTATGTCTGTGTGAGAGTGTCAGAGCCCCTCGAACTGCAGTTATAGCTGTCAGCTGCTGGGTGCTGGGGATTGAACCTGCGTCCTCTGGAAGAGTAGTTGGTGCTCTTAACCACTGAGCCATCTCCTCAACCCCTGAGGGGGACCCATCTTATCAACTCTTTGTTTTGGATTTCATGAGGCAGGGTCTCTCACTACTCATTCCGTAGCCCAGATTGGACTTGAACTTGAGGTCCTTCAGTCACAGCTTCCTGGATGCTAGTGTAGGCCACCGTACTTGGCTTATTCTTCGTCAGCTACTTGGCCACATTTGGGCAGAGCCCTGTTTGCTAGGGCTGCTAGGAAAAAAACTCCTGGTTTGGGTAGGAGTGAATGAACCTGAAGGAAACCAGGCCACTGGGAGTGCTGGAACTTACCCCGTAAATCTCTTCGCAGTTGCCACAGAGATGCCATTGATCAGAGCCTCTGCTCTGAATGGAGTGGCTTGCTGGGTAGTGGGACTCTTGTCTGCACTTTTGAAGTGAAGATGCAGTCGTGGTGCTTTCAAAGTCTGCCTCTGCGTGAATGTTCACGTTCCTCCATTTATTTTATAAATCTGGAAATAGCTTTTATAAATAGCAGGTTATATCTGAGTTGATCAGATCATAATAGCTGTTTGTGCAAATCTTGAAGTAAGAATATAAAGCTCTGTAGAAACTGCCTGAGGTCTGAGGCAGTTTCTGGAGTTTGAAGAAGCAACCTTGCTTTTCTGCGTGAGCCTCTGCTCGCCCGACTTGGGAGGCAGTGCTCTTCAGGGCTCTCATTGGCAGTCTTTTAATCAGTCCTTTGCGAGCAATAAAACTGCTAAATTAAGTTAAGAAAATTGGAGAGGGGGCCTTTGTGTAGGAGGTCTGGGCTCTGTGCAGCGGTGGCTTCCGTGCCTGCCGCCGGGGCCAGGGTTACCTGGGTGTTGGTGTTGTGAGTGCAGTTGGGCCAATTCTCTAAGAGCATCTTGTTTGGCAGCCTTGTTTTGCAAGGCAGACCAGGCATTGCAAGATTATGTCTAAGAATTAGGACTTTTACATTTCCCTGGTAGGGCTGTGAAAGTTTTGGTTTTTACATTCTTTTGAATATTTGCACCAAGAACTTAAAGCTTACAAATCAGTAGGAGATCAGGTTGCTTACAGTTAGGACCCTGCCCAGCTCCCACCCCTGCCCATTCTTTGGTTGCCCTGCTTGCCCAAGCACCTGTTGCTGCCTTACAGGCCACAAGGCAGATGCAGTCCTGGTGCTTGCTCTGTGCTCAGGTTCCGGGAGGAACTTGCACCGGAGGAGCTGCTGGGAGCTCGGGCCCTTTTGCCATTCTGAGAGGCCATGAAGCTAGGAAGAACGTTGCCCTTCCTGAAGCTTTAAAAATGTTCTTATTGTGTGTGTGTACGTGTATGTGTGGGTGCGTGGCAATACTGTATAGAGTCATTTTTGCCCTTTCTACCTTCCTGTGTGTTTTGGGGGTCAGACTCAGGATCCATGTTTGTAAAGCAAGTGCTGTACCACCGAACCATCTTTATGGGCCCTCCTTGAGGTTTTTGAGGGACTGTGTGTGTGTGTGTCTTCCTCTGTAAGTGGTAGGTTGACTCTGAGAAAGGTACTTACTGGTTCTTTGGTCCCCAAAATTTTGAAGAGTATGTACCCACAACATCCAGGGCGCTGTGACCTTGGGTCTTAGAGTCACTGCTTTTGAGGGACTCCAGTTCTTGTGACAGATTGGCTTTAGAATGAGACATTAGTAGTGAGTCTGCTCTGTGGCTCTGAAGGGGTTTAATTTGAGGGTCTGAGGTCTTAAGTTGATGCTGAGTGGATGAGCAGGAAGTGAGCAGCCTAGAGAGCTGAGCCCTCTCTTCCAGGGTTACTGTCCTGAGCGTCCTGCCGGGCTAAAGCTGGGGGTGTGGCCCAGAGCTGCAGGGTGGAGGTGGGGCATCTCTTGATCTCACTGAGCACTCTGGAGAGGTGCTGGTAGGGATGAGGGGTTCTTGGCCTGTGGCCTTTTACAGAGAGGTGAAGGAGGGAGGAAAGCCTGCCTTTTACTTTCTGTGTTAAAATACACTGGGGCAGTGGCTCAGGATTCTTTTTCCTCCTGTGAGTGTGTGTTTGTGTTTGCATGTGTGTGCATGGTATGCGGAGACCAGAGGTTGACATCAGGAGTCTTCCTCCAATCTAAAAAAAAAAAAAAAAAAGACAAGCTAGCCAGACTGGCTGACCAGCAAAGCTCAGGGGTCCTCTTTTTTCTGCCTCACCAGCTCTGGGATACAGAGGAGCTTCCCTGCCTGACTTGAGTGCTGTGGGTTTAACTCAGGTCTTCGTGTTTGCAAAGTAAGCATTTACTGACTGAACCATCTCCCCAGCCCCTTGCTTTTAAATTAACCAGTCCTTACTGAGTGTGTGTGTGTCCGTCCGTCCGTGTGTGTCCGCGTGCCCATATATTCTTGAACCTTGATATAGAGGCCAGAGGTCATTTTTGGGAGGTGTTTCTCAGGTGCTGACTACCTGTGTGTTGAAGAGTCTCTCACTGGCTGGAACTCAGCAAGTAGGATGGGCTGGTTGTTAAGCAAACACTAGGAACCCACCTGTCAATGCTTGTCTCGTGCTGGGATTACAAGTGCATGCATAGCTGGCTTTTTATGTGGGTACTGGAGCTTGAACTTAGATCCTCGACACTTGTGCAACAGACACTTTACTGAGTTCTCCAGCTCTCAGAAGTAGTGTTTGGAGAGATTTTGGGTCTTTCACAGGGGAGTCCTAACTCCATGGTTGTTCCTATAATCCATATGTAGGCCTTGTGGAGAAAAACTTGGTAGTCCCAGGGTGAGCCCACTTAGTGTCTAGGGTGAACTTTGTGAAATGATACAGAATGCTGCCTCTTAAGCAGTGTGGTAGTTATTTGAAAGGTGTTTAAAGAAAGCCTTGTTTTTTTTTTTTTTTTTTTTTTTTTTGACAGGATCTCCCCATGTAGTCCAGGCTGTCTTGGAGCTTGTGGTCCCCTTGCCCCAACCTCCCAAGTGCTGTGGTTATAGTTGTGTATCATACCTGGTTGTCCCCAGCGCCCCTGATCCCCCAGTGTGATGTTACAGGGTCATTAGTATTTTCCAACCTGCTTTTTCTGATTATAAGTTTGTACTTACTAAAGGAAGTTTTGAAAGTAGTGGGAAGAAAAAGAAATGTCTTGCCATTGCTCCTTGTCCAGACTTTCCTGTCAGGGCTGACCATTTTTGCCTTTTCTCGTGGTATTTCTGCTTTTCATAAAGTTAGAAGATCTCCAGAGCCCATTGAGTGTGTGCCTGGCCCTGCCTGCTTTCTGTGCTTTCTGGCCCAGTGGCTTCTGAAGCTTTGTGAGACCACCTGCACCTTTCTGTGGAGACCCCATGCTGAAGTCCCCTTGCCTGCTGTAAATGGGCCACCCTTATGTGGATGTCTTTACGTACACCTGCGCATCTGATGGGTTGGGCATCTTCTAGGCCTCGATACACATTGCTTTACAGGGGGCTAGACCAATTTTCACTTTTATAATCATTGCCAAAATATTACTTCTTGGGAGGGAATCAGTAACATTGTATGGGCAGAAAGTTGTGCTTTGGTGGTGTGTCTCTCCCTCAGCCGGTGTGGGTCTTGTTAGTGTGCATGGTGCTGAGGCAGTCTGGCTGATGTCACTTATGGCTCACTTTGCAGGACTCACCTGAAAATGCATGCTGAGCTGGGTGCCGAGGGGCCGACCTTAGGGTCTCACAGCTATAGACCCCTGCTCTTGGGGGGTACCAGGTAGCTGACAAAGGAACTCCAGAAGATATTTCTGGCTGTGATGGTGTCTGTGGCTGAGGGCGATGCTGGGCAGGGAGGGCCTTCCTGGGAAGCCTGAGTGAAGGGTGAAGGGCCAGCTACACATAGTCTGTGTCCAGGGGCAGGGGCAGGAGCAGGGGCAGGGGTGTGGGGAGAGGGGTAGGAGGAGGTGAGGCTGTGTTGGTGTGGCCTTGGAATTGAGGTTTTTTTTCCACTTGGGAGCCAGCATTGAAGGTTTGTGCAGGGTGGTGCCAGACTCAAAGCTGAGTTTCGTGGTCACTTTTGTGTCTTAGAGCTGTGGAGTACAAAGGTGCTGGGCATGAGATGTGGCAGGATCCAGGTGGGGGTGCGATGTGGGCATTAGTGGGCTTTTCTTATGGCCTCAACTCTGGGAATTAGTTAGGACACCTTGTCAGTGGGTCTGGCATGGGGCCATGCAGGCATATGCTGTCTCGGCGAATGTGCAGGGCTCGGGATGTTGGTTTGATGCCTTATCCGGTGGGAACATAGGGTAGTGAGCAAAAGCAGGAGCCTAGAGTGAGGGTAAGGATTTGAGAATCAGAGTATTTGATGGCTCTTATGGTCATAACTAGAAGAGCTGTGGGCTCTTCCTTCCAGCTGTGCACTGCACCTGGAGGCACTGGCCTGCACCTGGGGACATGCCCTGCACCTGGGAACATGCCCTGCACCTAGGGACATGCCCTGCACCTGCAAGCACTGGCCTGCACCTGGGGACATGCCCTGCACCTGCAAGCACTGGCCTGCACCTGGGGACATGCCGGCACCTAGAGGCACTGGCCTGCACCTGGAATGGGCTGTGGAGTCCCTCAAGCTATAGGTAGCTTGGAAGGAAGACCACAGGGTCTGCAGGCAAGGGTGAAGAACCATCAGCACTCAGGGAAAAGATAGTGTACCCATCATGCCGGGGCCTTCTTTGGTGTGGTTCTTTGGCGTGGGGACAGTGCTTTGTGTTTGTCCATGTGACTGAACTCTGCAATACTGTAGGTTGGGCTCAGGCCCAGCTAAGGGCCAAGTGTGTCTGCTGCTTCAGCCTTCCTGCTGTGCTCACATGAAGACTTCAGACTGCCCTGTCTCTGGACCTTGTAAGTCCTGTAATAGGGATCTTCCCTCTGGGAAGGTGGTGAGTATAGAGGAAAGTGGTCTGCCAGAGATCCAGTGGCCTCTCCAAGAGGCTTGAAGTGTGTTGGCAGCTCTTGGGGGCCTGCGTGTGGCTCACTTTGAAGTCTGCTGTATGCTTACATGTCTGTGTTCAGGGGCTGGGCTTCTGCAGGGAACACAGGGGAGAGTCTGCATCTGCTTGGGGACATTGCGCACTGTGCCTAAACGGGCAGGGAGCCTGTTTGGTCCAGAGACTCGGAGTGTTCTGTGGCCTTGATTTCTGTCATCATGTGAGGGTTCTGGTGGGCTCTCTTCCACACAGCTCCTTTGACTGAGCTCCTTGGGTTCCTTTCCACCTTGCGGCTCAGCCTGTAGCTGGGGCTCCCTGGGCAATGCCTGTGCTGGTGGTTATAGTCAGGCCAGCTGGAAGGCAGCAGGCAGTGGGCAGAGGCTTCCCCTTGTCCTTAGGTCTTGTCCCAGAAGTGACACAGCTCACTTTCTCTAATTTCAGCTGGGAAAATTTGGTAGTTGGCTGTTTATAACTCTTAAGAGTGTTGGGGAGTTGAACCTGTGCATTGGGGAGGTTTGAGGGACAAAGAGCAGGTCCTAGGCAGTAGTCAAGAGGAGTAGTCTGGTGAGGTTCAGCATCTACTTCAGATTCCCTTGTGCTGGGTGGAAGGAGTAAGAGCCGCTGCTGGTGTGTGTCTGGGAGCAGAGCTCTGCGAGGACTGGAGTCAGCTCCTAGTAGACTCTGGTCTCTCCCTAGGGGCACGTTGTCATTGCATTCCATACAGGGTATTCCAGAGTTTCCCAGCAGCTTCTGACAAATGAGTGGAGCCACTTTGGTGTCTCTTAGGGATGAATTTAGCACTAAGGAAACTTAGTTCATAGGATGTGTGTGAAGCTTTAGGGTGACTTGGTGAGGTTCTGGTGCTGTGAGGAGCAGTGGGGAGTCCTCACCAAGAGCTCATTACACTGTACAGCTCCAGTGATCCGTCTTCTGGTGCAGTGGTCTTGCCAGGCTCTCTCTGGCTCCAGGACAGGGTGCAGTTTCACTTTCTCCCCTAGATCTTGTGACATGGCTCTGTTGCCACAGTGTTTGTAAGCCACTGCCTGGGAGCTGATTGAGAGAATGCTTCTGGAGCTGAAGAGAGAGATGACCTCTTTCATCTTTGGGACTCAGGCCTGTGGGGTCTCTGAGGATTGGCTGGGGTCAGTGCTCTCTCACATCACGGCTCTGAGAACCTTGTGTTCCAGCCTGGCTCCCCCAGAATCCTGACATCATTGTCCTGTGTCTTCTCATCCCAGACCTGGCTCCTGGGTTGGGATGACCATTCTATGAAGAAAGGTAACACCTCTTGTGTACATGTGACTGTGACCAGGGTGAATAGCTGCAGCACCTGAGCTCAGGTGCTGTGTGCGTGTGTGTGGTGTACTGTGGGCTGTGCATGAGACACATGCACCGGGACATGTGTGAACACCATTCTCAGGTGACAGAAATGCATTTGGATCGGGTCTGGTGGAACAGTCTGTAATCCCAACTATTTCAAGTGTGATGTGGAAGGATCACAAGTTCAAGGCTAGTCTAGGCTGCAGCATGAGGTTCAGCTAGCCTGTACAATGAGCGAGACTGTGGCAGAAGAGCTTTCGCGTCTCTGCCCAGCCTTGCAAGGCCCTGGTTTCATTCCTTGGCAGTGGGCTGAAAAAGACAAAAAAAGGTGTCCTGGTGTTGGCATAGACAGGGTGCTCACTTGTTAGGGCTGTTTCTGTGAACAGCACCGAGCCTGCTGCAGTGTAGACCCCACAGGCAGCACTTCCGGGGGGTGGGGAGGAGGACCACACACCACTCATTCCTACCCGAGTTCACTTTTGGAGACCTGGAGCTGGAGCTGTTGCTGGGGTTCTTGACAAGCTTTGTTCTGTTTACAGCTGCTGCAGGCAGCACTGATGGGTAATTGTGCAGCACCTTTGGCGGATGCAGTTCCAAGCGTGGTGACTGTGTGTGGTTACAGATGTTCAATGGCTCCCCCTTGTGTCTCCCGACACTGTTGGGACAACCCTTTAGAGCTTTGGTTCTCAACCTTCTAGTGCTGCGACCCTCATGCTCCTCATGTTGTGGTGACCCCACCATAACATTACTTTTGTTGCTACGTTATAACTGTAATTTTGCTACTGCTATGAGTCATAATGCAAGTATCTGAATGCAGATGGTCTAAGGCACCCCTGTGAAAGAGTCATGTGACCCTCGATGAGGTTGTGACCCACAGGTGGAGAACTGCTGGTTTCTCTGTTCTTTGAGCACAAGGTATTCTTCCTCTGCCAGGTACCTGATCTTCTGAGGAAGCTCTGAGTCCTCTGCTGCCTTTGGAATGAAATCTTGGCTCTGAGAGCAGCATGACCCCACAGAGCAGTCTGGCCTTCCTGTCAGTTTTGTGCTTGACAGGACCTTTTCCCATGGCAGACCTTGGTGCTTTCTTCACTGTCACTGGATCTGTTTGTCACTCTGGGCTAGCACGCTCAGCTGAGCAGAGTCCGCGTAGGGCACCTCGCTCAATAGTTGCATTGCTCAAGCAAGCCCACACCACTGGGCTTCCTGTTGGCTCAGCGCAGGTGTTGCTCTGGTCTTGTCTGCTGAGCAGGAGCACCCACACACTCCTGTAACCCTTAACATCTGGTGTGGGGCCCCATGTGGCTGAGACGTTCCCGGTGTGACTCAGGGAGTCTCTAGGATGGTGTGGCTTGCCTAAGTTTGAGGCTATTAATTAATATGAGAAGCCACACAAGGGCAGGTGTCTGCTTTTGGATCTCAAATGTGTAGGTCTGGGTTGCTTACAGTCCCTGTTACCTGTCTGGCCAGCTTTCATTTATGTCATTTCACACTTGAATCAGGACCTGCATGCTACTCTGTAGGAGAGCCAGGGCTGAGCCAACATCCCAGGTGACCATGCCCTGCACTTCTTGTCCTGGCATATGGTAGTTGCCAGGTCTCTCCTTTCCTTCTGTGCACGCTAACTGCCTCTTCAGTACATTCCTAGACACGGGCACTTCATCTTATCGTGATATTGTAGAATTCTGTTACCAGAGTGACCTTTGCAGACTCCTGTGGCTGCTGGTCTGCTCACTGCCAGAGTTTTTCTGTTGTTGATGTCTCATGGGCCGTGGTCTCCATAGCTGTGTGCAGACACACGGTCTCTTGTGTCATGGTCATTTGTGTTTTTGTTTGTGTTAACGTGCTGGCCACCTCCCAGGGCCTTGCTGATGACGGGCAAGTGTGGCAGAATGGCGGCCTTGTAACCTTGCACATTGTCGTTGTGATGTGTGTCCTGCAGTGAGGGTGGCCTGAGAACAGGCTGCCTCCTTAGCCTGTGAATCTGGGGTGCAAGTGTAGAGTATCCAGCAGGTGTCAGGAGAATCAGTGCAGGGCAGGTCCAAAAGATGGTAAAAGATGGTGACTTTCAAACATTGGGGTGTCCACTCAGTTGGTGTTGGAGTGGACAGGGAAACAGCCTGAAGTCCAGTTCTGGTCTGGAAGTGGGGGAAGGGCTGGTGGGTCCGAGAGCCCATGGGGGACGCACAGGGCAGCCTGGTGTAGCAGTGTGGTAGGAGGTGATTGGCTTCCCTCAGCCTTTGCAGAAGGAATGTGGGAGAGCAGGTCACTGTAGGAATGGAGTCAAAGGGCAGTTCCTTCATTTTTTTGTTTTGTTTCGTGTTTGAGACTGGATCTCACTCTGTGGTCCTGGCTACCCTAATACTTTCTATGTAGACTATGTAGGCCTCGAGCTCCAGAGATACCTGTCTCTGCCTTCTGAGTGCTAGGATTAAAGGCGTGGACCACCACACCTGAATAAGGAGACACTAGTGGTGCATGTCTTCAATTCCAGCATTTCTGAGGCAGAGCAGAGACAGGTGAATGGATCTCTTTGAGTTCTAGGTCAATCTAGTCGACATAGCAAGTTCTAGGCCAGCCAGGACAACAAAGTGACTCTGTGCCAACAGACAAAACAAAATACCAAACCAAACAAGCACTTAGCCAACTTGGTCAGTATATCTGATGTGACTACTGTGTCTGTTACTATATCGTGTGGACAGCTCCTGCCCCTCTTTCCGCCCTGTTGGACCCTGTGGTGGCTGCACAGTCCTGTGCTTCTGCCGCTTGTGTTCAGACTTTGTGGGGCTGAGTGCTAAACAAAGGTGGGTAGAGGGAGGGACCAGTGGTACTGGAGTGTGGAGGGAGGCCTCAGGAGGGACAGGTGAGGGCTGGGGGGGGGGGCGGGGCGTGGCTGATGTGAGAGGAATAGGCAGAGAGCAGGCCTTGTGTTTCCCTGGGCTCATTGACCACATGGAAGCCAGGATGCTGGTAGCTGGCCATTGAGGCCAGGATAAAAGTTACCCAGGAGAAGAGTGGCAGATGGCTGGGATGGAAGTCGCCAAGGACGGGACTTCTCATGGATGTGACCCTTGGGTGTCCCTGCTTTCCTCTGCCCAGAACTCTGCTGAAGCACTGCTGGATTGAGTCAGCATGGCCACAGACCTGGGAAGAGAAGACCAAGAGTGGGACTAGCTTCAGGAGAGTTGGCCAGGGGAGCAGGTGCTGGTCCCACCTTTCTGGTGTGTGATCTCTGAGGTGATCAGGTATGAGGGTGTGGAGTGGAGAGCCAGCCAGACTTCTCATGAGAGTGCTGAGGACTGGAGGACTGTCCTTGTAGCTATGGTGATCACTAAGCGTGTGTGCAGGGAGCCTGGGCCAGACAGCGATGAGGCCGGGGCAGCCGGAGTTTGGTGCAGGTGGCGGAGGTTGGCTGGTGGGCAGCACTGAGTTGTGTTGTCTGGTTGCAGGTGTTCTTCTCAGGCCAGCAGGACTTCTGAGACATTGGTGGGCCCTTGGCTACCAAGAGCTGGGCCTCCGTCCTGTGGCTTTGTGGGGCCAGTGTCTGTATCCTGGTTCCAGACCAGTAGGAGCAAGAGCAGGAGTATTCTTGAGAAGGTGGGCTGACAGAGGTACCTTCAGAGCGACCCTGCAACAACAGCATTGGGCTGGGGTGTGCACTTTCTCACCCCCCAGGAGCTTTTGTGTGTGTGAAAGGAGGTTACAGGTGAGCTGAGCTGGACACGTGCTAGCTGGGATGTCGTGGGCAGGGTGGGCCAAGGCCGCCTTGTCATGGACACACAGAGCCAGGGCCCTCCAAGGCCGGGAGAAGAAGCCTCCTACTATACTAGGTCAGCCACTGTGCCTCCTCCTGCAGCTAGCCCCCACGGCCTAGTGGAGGGTGTGAGGTGTATGGTGCTGCGTGTGGAGAGGGCACCTGTGTTCCTGGCTGGCTCTCGCCTGGCTGAAGAGCTGTGGTCATTTCTGCCATTGTTACTATGGCAGTTCCTCCTTTTTGAAACTCTTCTCCACGTCTCCAGAGACATTTTCAGATGTCTGTTACTCTCTTGTTCTGGTGCTTTCTCCCCCAACCTGATTCATCCCACCGAGGTCCTCTGTTGCACAAGTTTCTTTTTAGTTATATATAAAATATTTGTTTTCCGCACTGTTGGGTAAGGGACTGCTTAGGGTGTTTTGAATTGTCTCTCTGTTGGATTTCTTTGGGGGATTGTGTAATTGCTAATGATCTGCACGTGCTATCAGTAGAACATCTGAGGAGTTCTGAAAGAATAAAGCACCTGAGCTCAGATGCTCGGGGTTCCAGTGTCCAGGATGGTGCTTGGCATGAAGGTGGTTCCCTTTGCTAAGGTCTGGCAGGGTTTGCACCTCTGAACATGCCTCCTCATCTTCCTGGCTGAGCCTCACAGCAGTGCACTGCCACAGTCCTCCCCTGCTCCCCTCCTGCATTCTTTATACCTGGCCCTTCCTCTGCATCCTCCCTGATTGGGTCCTCTTCACCTAGGTCCTTCTTCCTGGATCCTCCTCACCGCCTCTCTTGGGTTCTTCCTTCAGGTTTCTTCCTCCTGTACTAGCAGGTCTCACGGTAATTTGGGAAACATCGCAGAATTGCCTGCCGAGTAGACAGGAGGCAGATCAAGTCAGGGGAGACTGAGAAGCTCAGGTTAGCGGGAGGAGGGCTCTGTGGGGCCTGCGAGGTCTAGGTCATTGTGAGCATGGGAGTACAGGCATGTGGTGTGGCAGAAGGGAGGACCACGGACAGCTCACAGATTTGTTGTGACTGCTAGGAACTGCCCCCAGTGAGCAAGTATGTGATTTCCTTTCAGAGTTACTTTAGCCTTTGTGACCATCCTCAGCTTGCGGTTTTCATGTGACACTAGAAGAGCTCGGCTGTGTCTTCTCAGTGAGTCCACTGTACTTGTGACGGACAGCACAACAGTGGCTGTGGGCAGGCAGGCAGGTGGCACACTAGGCGAGATGGCATCCACTTTTGGTGATGTGGAGGTTGATGGCTGTAGCCCTCAGGTGGCACCCGCCACATAGGTTCATGGCAGGGTGTGATGCTGGACGTAGTTAAGAATTGGGCATCACAGTGAGAGACCAAGGAGGGCACGTGCGGGGTGTTGATGGTCCTTACGGGTGTGGGGAGGCACAGTGGAGCGGTGCTTAGGCGTCAGGTTAGACCTGAAAGCATGTAGAGAGCCATGGAGAGTTGTGGAGCCTGGCTGGGATGTATACCTCAGCTCTGATGTTACAGAGGACA
Organism: Cricetomys ansorgei; assembly: GCA_026225945.1. Lineage (NCBI taxonomy): Eukaryota > Metazoa > Chordata > Mammalia > Rodentia > Nesomyidae > Cricetomys > Cricetomys ansorgei. The sequence goes on along the minus strand of JAMJFZ010001249.1, from coordinate 10,399,005 downwards.
GGCGAGGAACCAGTGACATTGCTGGTAGGAGCAGAGAAGGCCCAGGTGACCATCATTACCCACAAGTTAGGGGCTCAGATCTATTCCTCAGGAGGTTGCTGGCTGTCGTAGTTGTAACTTTAGCTCAGAGACTCTGAGTGGTGGACACGGAAGATGGATGTATGGGACTGTGTCTGGAGATACCACAGTAAAACAGGGATGGGGCTGGCTGGCAGGAGAAGGCGTGTGGAGCCAGGAGTGGCGCCACGGTAAGCCCTAGAGTATGTAGTGCAGGGGAGAGCTGTCTGTAAATGGGGTGTGGCTCCCAGATACAGATGTCGGGAGATGACATGCCAGAGCTGGCCTCACGAGAGTGGATGAGCCTCTTGGGGGAAGCAGGGCCTCTGAGGGGAGTGGTGCTGACTGCCAGCTCTAGTGGAAGGCCATGCTCAGGGCTAGTGCTGAGTGGCCAGTTGGAGGCACCTCCGTGGGTTTGCCTTACAGGGCTCTGGGGGCTCCGCTCCACAGGCAGTGTGCAGTCCAGGCTCTTCCTGCCACTAGGAGTGTTGCTGGTACTTTGACAAGCACATCTAGAGGACATGCTGTGCATGAGCCCAGGGGTTTTAAGGCAGTTCTTGTGCCACTTCAGAGCCCTTCTGTTAGCGGGGCAGTGGTGGCACACACCTTTGTACTGGGGAGGCAGAGGCAGGCAAATTTGAATTTGAGGCCAGCCAGAGCAAGTTCCAGGACAGCTAGGTCCCCCTACTCCACCCCCCCCAAAAAAAAAAGAACCCTTCTATTAGTGCTCATGTAAGCAGGTGCTGATCTGTTCAGGGTAAGGGAGTACAGCAGAGGAACTTGCCTTGGCTTGGTGTCCCTTGGGCTCTCCAGGCAGGCTGCTTTGGTCATTGATTGTTAGCAGACCCTCTCAAGTTGCAGCTGTTGGTGTGGGGACAAGCGCTTTGTGTGTTGGTAGTGGCAGGCAATGAACCTGGGAGGGAGAGGGGCAGCCTTTGGAGAGACTCTGACTTGAAACAGGATCTCCAGTGAGCCCCCTATGTCTGCCCTCAGAGGGATTTCAGATGCTTATAAAACTGGTTGCTGGCTTCTGTGACTGTGCCATTTTTGGTGTAGCTGAAATTTGATACTGCACATGTGAAAACTTAGTGCCTGCTTGGTAGATTTGGAAGAGGTTTCTTGAAGGACGCACTTGGAAGGCTTCAGACTGGGGGGTGTTGTGGGCCTCAGGGGTGAGTGAAGACTATTAGGCAGATGCAGGAGTCTGTGCTGTGTCTTCTTTCTGTGGGCTGAGGAAAGTCCTTAGGACAAAGCAACGTCGGAAATAGAGGGAAAAGATCATTAAGCTTGACTTCAAAATTAAAAGAAAGCTTGGGTTTTGGCAAGGTGAGCACAGTCAAAGCACTTTACAAAGGCTTTCCCAGTTTAATGTGATGATGACAAGCAGCTCTTACAGTTTATCTATCCTCTCACCTGACTGCCCCTGCTGTGGAAGTTTATTTTAGTTATGTTTAAAATAATTGTTTTATGCACTGTTGGGTGAGAGGTAGTGTAGGCCTTGGCATTTTGTGTTGTCTGCAGGTGTTGGATTTCTGTTGGGGATGTTTGATTCCTTATCTGCACCCGAGGAGTTCCAAATCAGTAAAAACACCTGAGCTCAGACACTTGTGGTTCCACTGTCGATCGAGTATGGCCCTGGCCAGGACGGTGGTTCCCTCTGTTGAGGTCTGGTAGAGTTTCCACCAGGAGATGCCTCCCTGTCTTCTTGCTGAGCCGCACCATAGGTGTACTACTACAAATGGTGCACCAGCGTGGGGCAGGACATCACGCCAGCTTATGCAGTGTGGAGACAAGGGAAAAAAGCAACTCTAGACCTTGTGGAGTCTGGTAAAGTATGCTCAGGGAAGCTATCAAAGGATAGAAATTAAGATATTAGTGAAACAAGCTCTGAGGTGAGAGCCACAGAATGGAGGCCTTTAGAGATAAACAATTCAGCCAGGAGCAGAAAAAAAGCAAGGTTCTTACTGCTTTTTCTGATCATGCTCCCTCCCACTGTTGGTGGTAGCCTACTGTTTCACAAACTGAGTTTTCTGGTAGCTGTGTTATATGTGTGTGAAGCTGAAGATGTTGTGTTTCAAATCTCTGGAAGGGGTTGTATGTTTCCCCTTAGGGGTGGTGAAAAAAGAACGCCAAATTGCTAGAATGTTTCAACTGGAGATTCTTCCCACAGGCCCAAGACCCTCTGCTGTCCTGGAAATCATGGCTTAGAGCCAAAAAGCCACTTAGTTAAACTGATCGGTTTTTTGTTTTTTTTGTTTTTGTTTTTTTTCCTGCAAACTTGACTAAGAGAAAGACAAACAATCCAGATACTGGTGATGGTGATGAGAACTCCACCCATGAGGGAACGTTTACTGCAGACTAAGTGACCAGTTATTTTCCAGCAAACCACACTCTATCTTAAAATCTGGAAAATGTTTCCCAAGGGTCATCACGCAGAAACTTTTCTAGAACTGGCCAAGGTTGTATCTCGTGCTGGCTGCTGAACTTGGTACTGTAAGTCTCCCAGCTGGTGATGGTTTTGAAGGCGTGAAAGGGTCTTTGGAGAGCTGCTGGGGCTTGGCACCATGAAAAGGGCCAGAAGAGGCCATTGGTAAAAGTGCAGCCTCAGTAGTACTTGAAGACCCAGATTGAGAGGTCATGCAGAGAAGTTGAGGCTTAGCAGTATGAAGAGAGCCCAGGAGAGGCCATTAGTGAAAGTGCAGCCTCAGTATAAACAAGGGACTTCAGAAGTTCTGAAGGTGCCAGGATCGTGGTATGACCACCAAGAACAGCAGCAGCAGCGGAGCCAGCCAGAGCCGGGAGGACAAGCTGTGTGTGCTGTAGAGGGCAGAGCCAGAGAAGTGATCCGAGCCCTTTGGAGGAACCTGGAAGATCGTGAGTGAATTCCAGATAATGAGACATTGATAATATTTTTCTGTTGTCCAAAGACATTGTGAAAAGCTTGATGGATGTTTGGTATCATTTGGTCCTGTGCATTAGAAGCCTCATAATTGTTCCTCTTGTAAATGGTTTTGCTGGTGTAGTGCTAAATTGTGTTGGAAAGATAAAAAGCAATTTGTTGATTGTCTTATACAGAAAAGGGGAATTGTTGCAGAAGTTTACTTTAGTTATGTTTAAAATAATTGTTTTATGCATTGTTGGGTGAGAGGCTAGTTTAGGTCTTGGCATTTTGTATTGTCTGTGGGTATTGGATTTATGTGGGGGATGTTTGATTACTAATGATCTGCACGTGCTATCAATAGAACACCTGAGGAGTTTTGTATCAATAAAAACACCTGAGCTCAGATTCTCAGGGTTCCACTGTCCAGGATGGCGCTTGCCATGATAGTGGTTCCGTCTGATGAGGTCTGGCAGGGTATGCAGCTACGAAATGTGCCTCCTTGTCTCTAGCTGAGCCACCATGGCAGTGTACTGCTGCATGTCCCAGTTGGACAGCTGCAGCCATAGGGAGAGAGACTGTCCTTGAGGAGTCCTCAGATCCTGCAGGGTCCTGCCTCAGTGTTAGAAGTCAGGATAAGGGTCAGAAGTGAGTGTACCCCACAGTTCTCTCTGTGCAACTCTGTGGGGAGGAGTGGGATTACTACACACCCTCCTACCCATTAGTTTACTGCATGTGCCACTCCTGTGGAATGAGTGAGCCTGTACTCAGCACTGCCATGAACAGTGTTCTGACAAATGCAGCCGCATGTGTGGTCTAGAAATACTCTGTAGGATAGACCAGGCATTGCATTTCATGATTTCTGCTTGTATGGGATTCTAGAGAAAACTGAACTAGGGACTGGTGATACAGCTCAGTGGTAGCTTCTTGGTTATAGCATGTGCTAACTCTAGGTTCAGTTCTCAACACTACAAACCCTGTAAACCAACAAAACTTAAAATAGACTGTAATGGTAGCGATTGTTTAAAGCAGAGAGGCTGCAGTGTGGCTCTGGGGTGTTTGTAGTGTATGGGAGTATTTATGTCACAGCGGTGGTAGCCACACAGCCATGCATATGTCCCTAGATTGTCAGGTTACACCCTTAGGATGATGAGTTTTATTTTTGCCAGCTGTGTTTCAGGAAAGTTCATGCTGCCCTGTCTTCTCCTTTCTTGGTGCTACATACCATTGCAGGGTTGGGAAAGGTGTTTCTACCTGGAACCTTGTTCAGGGTTCTCATTTATCTGGGTAGAATCTCAGCAACTTGCTGCCTCAGAAAGCAGGGTGCAGCAGGGCTAAAGTTGGGCCAGCTGCTTAGTGCTCAGTTGAAATAGCCTCATGCATTGCTGTTGGTGCTGATGCTATCTGTGGATTTTGTGGTCCCTTTTACAAGGACAGTATTTTGTGGTGTGAAGAGTTGACTCTATCCTGTTGTGGAGAAGAGTTACTCCACATGGATCACCAGGTTTCCTGGGAGTCTGTCCTCTCTTGGTTTCAGCCAAGCAGAAGTATTTGTCTTTCCCACTCCAGGTTTTATTTCTCCTCATGTTCCCTGGTTCCAGTAATGGGAGTTTTTATGTGATTTCTACATAGCTCATACTTGCAAACAATGATAATGTATGCATAGGTGCGTGCACATGAGTGTGTGTGTGTGTGTGTGTGTGTGTGTGTGTGTGTGAGCGCATTTATGTTTGTGTTCGTGTGTATGAGTGCTCTTCGAGGAATCGAGGTGCTCGGATGGTCTCTAGGAGGCCATAGCTCCTCTGTGCAGTATTAATGGGGCAAGGACATGCAGATCAGTTGCACACAGTCCGGCATTGCCTATTTAAGCTTTTGACATGGCAGCCTCTGCCACAGGTCTTTTTGAATTGTTGACATGTTTTTGCACAGGAAACCTCGGGTCTAATAAGGTCAGTGTATGTACTTGCCTGGCTTAACTTAGACCACGTGAAGCTCTGAAGTTCTGAAAACAGAGCCAGAGTAGGTGAGGCTTCCTTCGGGCCTTTGTTGTAGACGCTGTCCTGGAAGGATGCCCGCCGGCCCACCCCCTTCTGCGTGCGGTGTCTAGTCTAATGCACCAGTGTTAGTCTGATTTGCTTTGGTTTGATTTAAATTTAATTTCTCTTTGTTGTTTATTTTCATTTATGTATTAAATTTGTAAAACACATGGGTCAGAAGGGAGTTTTTAAGAAGCACTTTGATCTCTGCCCCTTCATCTCATTCCTGCTCCCCAGGGATAGGCTTTCATTTTTGTTTCTTGGGAGTTTCTGAGTAATCCCTTAGTGTTTCTTTGTAAAGTCAGGAGAGTGTACTCCCATGTGCTTGTGCACACAATGCACACAAACGTGTGCGGACATGCAAGCATTTACTCTTTTTTTGCTTTAGTTTTGTTTTTTTTTTTTTTTTTGAGAGGTATCTTGCTCTGTGGCTCAGGCTGGCTTTGAACTCCCCTGCCTGCACTTGAAGGAGGTGCTAGAATTGCAGGTGTGCCCCATGGTGCCTGGCTTGTGTGTTCTTTGTCTTCTTGACACCAGTGGTACCAAGTAAACTGATGTGCATCTTGGTGTTTCTTAGCAGACACAGCTCAGAGATCATTGGTGGTGACAGTTTCTTAAGATTGACTTCTTTTTATTCTGTATATGAGTGTTGTCTGCATGTATGACTGTGCACCGAGAATGTGCAGTACCCTTGGAGGCCAGAAGAGGGCCTTGGATTTCCTGGAACTGGAGCTATCCTGGAATGTGGGTCCTCCGGAAGAGCAGCCAGTACGCTTAACTGTTGAGATATCTCTCTAGCTTGATGTTTTCTTTTAATTGAAATACTTTAAATTTTATATCTAATACACTCAGAGAAGAAATTGCTTTTTTGTAGTGATGTCTTTCTGCATAATTTATACACTAAAACTTAAGACATAATTTCAGAAGGAAATAATTTAAAAACATGTTGCACTTTTTTCTTTGCTAATGTGAAAAGCATGTAGTAAGTTCAGTTAGTTCTGCCTGGTGACTCTGAGAGTGGAAATGATGGTTTCCAGGAAGGAAGTGGTGGTCCTTCCGTGGCAGAGTGTAGATGGTGGTGGGTCCCTCCTTTCTGTCTTTCTGTTCAGTCACTGTGTTGGTTATTTTTTGTCAACTTAGCACAAACTAGAGTAACCTGGGAAGTGGGGGCCTCAGTTGAAGAATTGCTTTCATCAGATTGATATATAGGCAGATTTGTGAGGCATTTTCTTGATTAATGGTTGAAATGGGGGAGCTCAGCCCACTGTGGGCAGTGCAACTGGGGCAGGTGGTCCTTGGTTGTGTGAAAAGGCAGGCTGGCTAGGCCATGGAGAACAAGCCAGTAAGCATTGTTTCTCCATGGTCTCTGCTTCCTGTCTCAGGTTCTTGTTTTGAGTTTTTGCCGACTTCCTTCAGTGATGGATTGTAAACTGGAATGTATGAGCCACATAAACCCTTTCTTCTAAGTTGGTTTTTGTCATTGTTTTATTACAACAACAGAAACCAAACTAGGACAGACACTGTGGACTTCTGGGGAGGTGACATGGTACCTGGTAGTTTGAGGGGGGTAGGCAAGGGCTTGCTTTATAAGCCCAGGCTGACCTTAAAGCTCACGATCCTCCTGTCTTAGTTTCCTGGGTGCTGGGCTTGTATATACATGCTACCACACCAGCCAGATGCCTTTTACATGCTTATTTATCTGTTTACCTGTCTACCTACCACCTACCCACCTACCCACCCATCCATTCATCCACCCATCCATCCATCCACCCACCCACCCACCTATCCATCTACCCACCCATCTACCCATCCATCCATTCTTCCATCCATCCATCCATCCATCCACCCACCCACCCACCCACCCATCCATCCATCCACCCATCCACCCATCCACCCATCCATCCATTCTTTCATCCTTCCATCCATCCATCCATCCACCCACCCACCCATCCATCCATCCACCCACCCACCCATCCATCTACCCACCCATCTACCCACCCACCCATCCACCCATCCATCTATCCATCCATCCACCCATCCATCCATTCTTCCATCCATCCACCCATCCATTCTTGCATCCATCCACCCATCCATTCTTGCATCCACCCACCCACCCATCCACCCATCCATCCACCCATCCACCCATCCACCCATCCACCCATCCACCCATCCACGCACCCACCCACCCACGCATCCACCCACCCACCCACCCATCCACCCATCCATCCATCCATCCATCCATCCATCCATCCATCCATCCATCTACCCATCCATTCTTCCATCCATCCACCCATTCATTCTTGCATCCTTCCATCCACCCACCCACCCATCCACCCATCCATCCACCCATCCATTCTTCCATCCATCCACCCATCCATTCTTGCATCCTTCCATCCACCCATCCATCCATCCATCCATCCATCCACCCACCCACCCATCCACCCATCCATCCATCCATCCATCCATCCACCCATCCATTCTTCCATCCATCCACCCATCCATCCACCCATCCACCCATCCATCCATTCTTCCATCCATCCACCCATCCATTCTTGCATCCATCCACCCATCCATTCTTGCATCCTTCCATCCACCCACCCACCCATCCACCCATCCATCCACCCATCCATCCATCCACCCATCCATCCATCCACCCATCCATTCTTCCATCCATCCACCCATCCATTCTTGCATCCTTCCATCCACCCATCCATCCATCCATCCATCCACCCATCCACCCATCCATCTACCCATCCACGTATCCATCCATCCATCCATCCATCCATCCACCCACCCATCCACCCATCCATTCTTGCATCCATCCACCCATCCATTCTTGCATCCTTCCATCCACCCACCCACCCATCCACCCATCCACCCATCCATCCACCCATCCATCCATCCACCCATCCATTCTTCCATCCATCCACCCATCCATTCTTGCATCCTTCCACCCACCCATCCATCCATCCATCCATCCACCCACCCACCCACCCACCCATCCATCTACCCATCCATTCTTGCATCCATCCACCCATCCATTCTTGCATCCATCCACCCATCCATTCTTGCATCCATCTACCCATCCATTCTTGCATCCTTCCATCCACCCACCCACCCACCCATCCACCCATCTATCTGTCTTGAGGCAGAGTCTTACTTTGTAGCTCTGGCTGGTCCAGAATTTTCTGTGTATACCATGTTGGCCTCCAACTCACAGATGCGCTTGGCTCTATCTTCCAAGTGCTGGCATTAAAAGGCATGGGGCCACAGATGCTCAGCCTGACTGCCTTTTTTGTTTTTGTGTGCTGCTGGTGACAGACCCTAACGCCATGCGTGTGGTAGGTAAGTGTTCTACCTGAGCTGTGTCCCACAGGTGTGTTTACAAAACTGTTTTCGAGGGTTATACTCCACACATATCAACATGTCCTCATTTCAAGCACGCAGTTTATTTTGAGAACAAGTGTCTGCCTCAGCCCTGACCAGTCAAGACACAAAGTTTTTTACACGGCCCGCTGCCCCTCCACTGCCTTATCCCCAAAGCCAGACTCAGTTGCCACCATCAGCAGAGGCCGCTTGACGTAAAGGCTGAGCTCAAATTACCCTACAGAATGAGCAACTTGAGCAGCTTTCCATGTGCACCATGCCTACAGGTGCTGTCCGCCATTCAGCACTGGGCGGGCCTTGGGCTTGCTTCTAGCATTTGCTTTTATGAACCAAACTTGTAGAGACATCCGTGTCTGACCTCATGTGGGCATTCTTCCTTCTAGAGAGAGTTTCTGGTCCATCTCCTCTGTCATTTTCAGGACATTCTATGTATCCGAGTCCATAACTCTACATCATCATTTGCTTTCTACCTCAGCTATTCCCGTGGGTGTGGAGTAGCCTCTCTTTGTTTTAAAGTCTTTTTTTAAATTTTTTTTTTATTTGAGATATAGTTGATAGTCAGGGACATCACTTTTAGTGTATGGTCCTGTGAATCGCAATGAGCATAGTCACATCATCACCACAATCAAGGTTGGGAAGTGATTGTCCTCAGAGGTCATCTTAGTGCTGTGGTGGGCAGATCTTCCCAGCTCTCCCTGGCCGCCTTTGAGACTGATGTTGGTTTTCTTCGTTCACACAGGAGTGGATGCACAGCGTCTGTCTTCCACTTCTGACAAGAAGTTGAGTTTTTTCCCAGTGTGTGTGAGTGCCAGTAGTTGTTCTCTTTTGTGGTGTCCTGGGGACCACAGCTCCTACCTGCCCATCAGTCAGTGAATATGTGGGCTGCTGTAGTGTATTGGTCAGGGTTTTCTAAGGAACAGGACTGATTTTATCTATCTATATATCTATATATCTATATATATGTATATATGTATATATATACACACACATATTTTTATATTATTTATACATATATAAAACACACACACACACCACATGTATATACATGCTGCCCCCTGATGGAAAGGCCAAGAATCCACATGTTGTTCAGTCCACGAGGCTGGTTGTCTCACAGTCCCAGGATGGTGCTGGAGTCCCAGAGGATTTTGAAAGAGCTGCCGGTCTTCAGTCTATAGCGGAATCCTAAAGAAGCGTTAATGCCAGCGAGGAGGTGTAGGCGGACTTGCCCGTGAGAACCGTGAGAACGAGGGCAAGCAGGCAAAAGCAAAGCCCCCTTCTTCCACGCCCTTTCATGTGAGCTGCCTCCAGAAGGCGTGGCCCAGATTCAGGGTGGGACTTCCTGCCTCAAAGGACCTAAGCAAGAAGATCCCTCGCAGGTGCGCCCAGCTGCTTGGGTTTTAGGTGACTCTGGGTACAGTCAAGGTGACAACCGAGAAGAGCCATCGTATCTAGCTTTCCTTTCTTAGAACATTCCCTGTAGATCTTTTAGGAGAGATGGTCTCCGTTTTTCGGACTGCCACTTGTGAGAGAAATTAGGGTTGTGTGAGGAGTGCATATTTAGGATTTAAGTGGCCTCCAAGTTGTATGAGGAGATGTCATCTTTGAGGGAGGTTGGTGGGGTCTCCCAGTGCTCTGCCTTGATGGGATTGTGACGCTGTCATACTGTGGTTTTAATTTGGTTCCTGGTAGATCAAGACAAGAGCTTCTGTGCCTGACACATGCGCATCTTGCGTGACACACTGGTTCAGATCCTCGGCCTCTGATTTTAAACATGTGCTTGTTGGATTTAGTAAGAGCTTTTCAGATGGACTGTAAACCAAGTCCTTTATCAGGTCAAATGGTTTTATCAGTGCTTCCTCGTAGCCTGTATTTCTTCTGTACTTACTTCCCATACACCTCAGAGTACAAGGTTCCATCCAGTCTATGGATTTCTTTCCAAGTTAGTTATGTTCTACCGATTTGTGTCTAATTCAAAGCACAAGGATTTTGTTCGGTGTTTTCTTTTAGATTCTAAAATATTGTAAAACTTAGGATGTTTATGGTTTCGCTTTGCTAGGATCTGGTTGAAATTTCGTTAGAGTTGTGAGGTGGGTTAGGCAACACTCTCTCCATAGTGTGTCCAGTTCCAGCCCTGCTTGTTGAGAAGGGCGTCCTCCCATTGATGGCCTTGGCTACAGAGGGGGATACTTCTTTTCAGGACCCCGAGTCCTCACTGCTCTGCCTTGCCAAGACTAGGGGGGGTGTTATTCTGTTCTTTGTCCTGCTGTAAGCTCTAGAATTAATTGGTTTCTGCAGAAATGCCTTCTGATACATGGCTGAGGATCCTGTTGCACCTTTAGATCAGTTTCATGATATTGATATCTTAGTAATGAACCTTCCTGATCAATAGCATGGACTTATCTCCATCTAGTCAGGTCTTTCAAAGGCCAAGCATGTGGCACACGTTTATAATGGCAGAATTTGGAGTTCAGGAGGATTTTATGTTTGAGGCCCTCCTGGGCTACATAATAAGTGTGAGGTCAACCTGGACTATATTTGGACTTTTTATTTGGATTGAATGCTAAACCATGGTGTACTCTTTTCACAAACCTGTCATCTTGAGGCTCTGTTCTTGGCTTCTGATATCACTGGTCATGAGGTCCGTGTGCAAGTCCAGGAGGTTAGCCTGTCTTTCTGTCTACAGTGTCTTTGGCTCTGGTTCATGTTAATGGTGCAGTTGTACCAGTCTATTGTCCACTCTGCCTTAGTCCTGAGCTCAGAAACTGACACTGTTCTGTTTCCTGCTGCTTGAGGGAGTCTTTCTAGAAAGGGCTTCTGTCTTTCTGCCTGGTTTTTTCTCTCAAACAGTTTCTTTCTTCCTGTCTGGTCACTGTCTTCAGCCTGTGGCTGATCCTCCCATTCACCCACCCATCTATTCATCTCCCCCTTTTCTTTCTTTCCGCCCCTCCCTACTCCTCTCTTCCTTCTTTCATCTCTACTCCTACTTCTTTGCTTGGGTCTGACTTAGCTCTGGTTGGTCTTGAACTTACTATGGAGCTAACCATGACCTTGAACTTTGATCTTCCTGACTCCCTCCTGAATGCTAGGATTATAGGTGCTTGCCATTTCCCTCAGGTTTCTTGTTACATTTTCTAATGAATAGGCATTTCTGGACTTTACTATCTTTCCCCCCTTGTAAACACTTTTTTGAGATATCTGTAAGTTCTTTTCTAATGTCAAAGTCATGGGAGTCTTCTGCATTTTCCTGTAAAATTTTAGTTTTTGCTTCTACTTTTAAAATACTGTCTTCATGGAGTAAAGAAACAAAAAGAAATCCAATAAAACACAACAACCACCAATGACAAGTATGTAAGCACCCCCGTCTTCCCACCCATACTAATCCCCCCCCAAAAAGCTCTAAAATATTAGCAACAATTAGTAAATACTTGTCACACAAACGTCTAGGATTCTGAGCACCTATGTAAAAAGTCAGTGTCTTACTTAGACGTCTATTGCAATAAAACACCATGACCAAACTTGGAGAGAAAAGGGTTTATTTTGGTTTACAACTTTCAGGTTGTAAACCCTGAAACAGGGACTTCAAGGCAAGAATTCAAGGCAGAAGCCTTGAGGCAGGAGCTGAAGAAACAGAGGCCATGGAGGAATGGCCTACTACTCTACTTTCTTACACACTCCAGGGCCAACTGCCCAGGGTGGCAACACCCACAGCAATCACTTACTAAGAAAATGCCCCCAAAGCCTTGCCTCCTGACCAATCTAGTGGGGTAATTTTCTCAATTGAGGTTGCTTCTTCCTGACTCTTAACTTGTATTAAGTTGACAAAAACTAAGCAGGACAGATAGTCATGGCGGTGTGTGTCTGTAATCCCAGCACTGGGGAAGTGGAGACAGGAGGATCCTGAAGTTTGCTGGCCAGCTATTCTAGTTGAATCTGTGAGCTCCAGGTTAACACGGTCAAGTTAAGATGTACTGTGTATGCAGTAGAGGAACAGTATTAACCTCTGCCCTTCACACGTGCGTGCTGTGGCATGTGCATTTATACACACACATCTTAAGAAAATCAGCCATGCGTAAACCCAGCCTGCCCGCAGGCCTTCACAAGAGGCCTGAACAGTTCCTTTATTGTACAGAGCCCTGTCTTTCCCGATAGAGATACAGGAGATGTGATCTGTGACATGGTTGACCAGCCACATCGGTTGGATACATGGGAACTTCAGAAGGGTGTGCCACATGTATGTGGGTTCTGATGGTTGATGGAGACTGGCCAGTGAGTGTGTAGTGTGGCTCAGAGCAGGCACTGATGTGTGTGCTCGTGGCGGGTACTTCGTCAGTGTGTAAGGCAGCACTTGGCAGGTATCCAGTGAATACATGAGGCAGCTCACAGCAGGTGTCAATCTGTGTGTGTGTGTGCTGGCTGCCGTTGGTGGGAGAGCCCATAGCTGTTGTGTGCTGGCTGCTGTTGGTGGGAGAGCCCATGACTGTCTTTTCCCATCGTGTTTTGTAGTCAAGTGAGGTAGTCAAGTTTGGAGAGTTGAGATTTGACTGCACGTGGTTTCAAATGCATTTTACTTGCACCTGGCCCTGTTTCCTTGTCAGCAGCATGAACGGAGCACTAGTTTAAAGCATTTTTGCCACAAGCAGAACAGACTGTGAGCAGAACTGTTCAGGCCCTGGCCTTCCTCCAGCCTGGTCTCAGAAACTGTTTGAAAGAAAACTGGATGTTTTCCTATACTAGATGGCACTGTATTTGCTTTCAGTATTACTGTTGACACTCAGCTTGCTTCCCCCTTGTACCAGAACACTTGGAAGAAGTTTTTGTTATTTTGGTTTCTTTAAAAATGCAAAATAGTGTTTGGATTAGGTTTGGGTTTCCACCCCAGCTGTGGTAGAGTTGTTTATGAGTTGGATTGGGAATGCTTGGTGCAGGTGGCTATGATTTGGTTAGGTGCAGTCGTTCTGGCACCTGTAGCTTGTTTTTGGGATTGTGTGCTGGAGGGGTTGATGGGAATTTTTGGCTTAGGGTATAAAAAAGGTCTGAAGCCCCTGGAGTCCTGGGTGGGTGTTGGTTGGTGGTTTATTGGTTAGGTTGTTGTTGTTAGTGTGTTGATTCTTACAAAGATTGGAGGGATTGAGTTTACAGACCGTGAGCTGAGATGCCAGTCTGACTCACTGTCAGCTAGTCCTCTCCAAGCTTAGGACAGCCTAAAAGAGGCTGTGAAGGTTCTACCTTTCTCTCTTTCTAGATCAAGGCCGCTTGTAAAAATGGTGAAAATTTCTTTCTATCCTTCCTTTCTCTCTCCCTAAATTGAGGGTAAAAGATTGTAGCTTACTGCTACATCCCCTTTTCTAGCCTCTTCGGGTAGAGGCCACTTTAAAAAGCTCACCATGCAGAAGGGCAGAGATTTGCTTCTCCATCTGGAACTTTCTGTCTGTAGTGCTGGAGATAGGAGGTTCCTCACCACAGGGTTGCATCCCAGCTCCATGTACCTTCATTTGAAGATTATAGCTGGAGGTGACCTGAGATATCAGAGGGCAGAGGCCGCTGTGGTGATGTGGCCCAGTGGCCTCTGAGGCTGTCACTCACTGGTCCCTCCATAAGAAGGCCTGTGACTGGTGTGTGACAGTTTGGATGCTTTCTTTAAGGTGCAAGTAAGACATACCAAGACAGGCTGAGTCTTAAATGATGCAACAGCCTCTAGAAGGACAGGAGAACGGCAGGGGGACTGGTGTGGGTGTTCTCTCACTGCTGACACGGAGAGGAGCAGCCTGTGCGTTTCCTCTCCTGTTTCTAAGCCCCAGCAGAGATGGCTCAGTAGGCATTGCCCCTGTGCCATGCACTTGAGTATCCTGGCTACATTCTTTGAAGCTTTAATTTTTGTTTATTCACACACTCCTTGTGCTGCAGAGTGAGCAGCACAAATGCAATACCAGAAATCAGTTAGAAAGTCAGTGGAAAAGGAACCTGAAGAGTAAGAAATGCCTGACCTCTGACCTCACGTCCCTAGCTCTGTCCGTACCCAGCAGCACTGGCAGAGCGCTGGCTGGCTGAGTTCTGATTCTTCAGAGGAAAGGGCAAGTGCTGAGATGTGGCCGTGTGGGCACAGGGAAGATGGGGTGTCCTTCTGAAGGCTCATGGAGGCTTTCTGTGGACTCAGCTGCTGAGCACACCCATTGTGCAGATCCCAGGCCAGAGGTGATGGTGCTGGCTGGAAGGAGGGTCCTCTGGCCATTTCTTATAGCTGTAAATAGTAAATACAGATCAGGCCTGTTGTGGAAGTTTGTTTTTAATTATGTATAAAATAATTATTTTGTGTACTGTTGGGGGAAGGGCTACCTAGGCCATGGCATTTTGAATTGTCTGCAGGTCTTACATTTATGTGGGGGAATGTTTGATTGCTCATGATCTGCAGGTGTGGTCAATAGAACACCCGAGGAGCTTAGGGTCAATAAAAACTCCTGAGATTAGATGCCCAGGGTTCCACTGTCAAGTATGGAGCTGGCCAGAATTGTGATCCCTCTGCTGAGGTCTGGCAGACTTTGCACATATGAAAACGCCTCTTTGTCCTTGCTGAGTGCCACAAGTGTACTGCTACAAATGGTGTCAGCAATGTGGGGTAAACATCACCTCAGCTAATCCAACATGGAGACAGGGAAGAAGAAAAACTCCAGACCTCGAAGAGTCCATCCCCCCCCACCCCCCCCACACCTGTCTACAAGTGGCCCATTATTTGTGAGTGGTCCTGACAAGACACATCTGGTTATGGTGATGAACTCCACCCACAAGGGAACCCTTCCTGTACAAAGGAACCAGTTGTTTCTCCTGCAAAACAGACTCTATCTTAAAATCTGGAAAGTGTTTCTTCAGGATCAGCACACAGAAGCTGTCTTTCAGAACTGGTCAAGTTTGTATCTCGGGCTGGCAGCTGAACTTGGTACTGTAAGAGTCACCCAGGTGGTGCTGGTTTTGAAGGCATGAAGGGGTCATGGAGAGCAGCTGAGGCTTGGCACCGTGAAAAGAGCCCAGGAGAGACCATTGGTAAAAGTGCAGCCCAGTTACAGCAAGGGACCCCAGCAGTTACTGAGATGCCAGCACCACAGGACGACCACCAAGAACAGCAGCAGCAGTGGTATGAGCCAGCCAGACCCTGGAGGACAAACTGTGTGTGCTATAAAGGGCAGAGCCAGAGAAGTGATCCAAGCCCTTTGGAGGAGCCCAGAAGATCATAAGTGAGTTCCAGATAATTGAACACTGATGCTGTTTTCTGTTGTCCAGAAAAGCTTGTGAAAAGCTTGATAGATGTTTGGTTTCATTTGGTCTATGCATTGGCAAGCCTACAGCTCCTCTTGTAAATAGTTTTGCTGGTGTGGTATTGTGTTGTAGAGATAAAGCCCTTTTTTTTTTTTCTTATACAGAAAAGGAGAAATTTGTAGAAGTTTAATTTTAGTTTGTAGAAAATAATTATTGTGTGCACTGTTGGGGGAAGGGCTACCTCAGCCTTGGCATTTTGTATTGTCTGCAGGTGTTGGGTTTATGTTGGGAATGTTTTATTGTTCGTGATCTGCATGTGCTATCAGTAGAACACTTAGGGTCAATAAAAACTCCTGAGAATAGACGCTTAGGGTTCCAGTGTTCATTCTGGTGCTTGCCAGGATGGTGGTTCCCTCTGCTGAGGTCTGGCAGAGCCTAGGAATATGCCTCGGTGCTTCCTCGCTGAGCCACACAGTAGGTGTACTACCACAGAAGCCTGGCAAGTGTATAATATATGAGGAAGTAAAGAACATGGCGAGGTCTGAGAATTTGGCCAGATTTGGTACCTGCCCAAGGCCACTCCCAAGTGAGTTCTTTGTGGGGCCTTGCTGGAGGGAAGAACCTGGCTCTTGGTTATCTGGCCTTTCTACATCTGATATGGGTACTGTCATGCCTTTTTTGGAGCCTAACTTCCAGAAAATTAGTGAGATCCATGAGACATTTAGAGCTGCAGATTGCTGGCACATGGAGCAGAGCCATGTGGCCCCCTGGTGCTCATTAATGTGTATGTGCAAGGCCAGTGGCCACCCTGCCTAGACACTTGGAACGGATGGAACCTGGGGTCAAGGAGCCCATGTAGTGGAAGAGCGGGGTTAGCTGTGCGGTGGGAGACATGAACTGCGTCAAGAGTATGAGCTGTGGAGATAATGTGTGTTAGGGAGTTTATTTTTAGTTATGTTTGGAATTGTTTTATGTACTGTTGGGTGAGGGGCTGGCCTAGGTCTAGGGCGTTCTGTATTGTTTGCAGCCGTTGGATTTCTGTGGGGGATGTTGACTGGTAATGATCTGCATATGCTATCAGTAAAATACCTGAGGCCTTCTGAAAGAATAAAAACCCCTGAGCTGAGACGCGTGGGGTTCCACTGTCTATTGAGTATGATGCTGGCCATGATGGGGCTTCCCTCTGCTGAGGTCTGGCAGGGTCTGAGTCTATGAAAAGTCTCCTTGTCCTGTTTGGTGAGCTGCCCCAGCGCAGCCATGGACATGCAGGGCAGGGTGGTGAGGGGGAGAGTGGAATGCACAGCTCCCCGCCAAACACGTTGTTGTCATCTTGTTTTGGGACAGCCCTGGCTACTGTGCAGCCCTGCCTGGTGTGGTAGACTAGGCTGTCCTTGAACTTGGGGTGTGTGTCACCATGCCTGCCTTTATTGCCGTGCAGTAGTGTACTCCTTTAATCCCTCACTTAGAGCATAGAGGCAGGGGTCAGCCTGCTACACGTAATGAGGTCCAGGTCATCTAGGGCTACACAGGAAGACTTTGTCTCAAAAATACATAAGTAATTAAATGAATTAAATGAAGCTGCTAGGTGGTTTAGATACCACTTACCTCATGTCTTAAGTGAGAACCAGTGTGCACACGTGACTCTTTCCCATTAGTTGGTCATGGGGACTGTTGCTGGTGTTGTGCACCCGGCAGGTGTTCTGTCAAAGGATGAACTTGTGCCTGCTTGTGTGTAGTCGGTACCCCTCATTGTCAGCAGTGGTCAGATGAAGTTTCTGCTAGCTCGGTCAGTAAACTTGCCATCTCATTTAAATTTGCTTTTCTTGCTTGTTAGTCACACAGAACATGTTTGCTGTTTTTCTTTGTGTTGGCTTTTGTGGACGGCCTGGTACCTTTTAGCCAGCTTTTAAAGTAGATAGTTACGGTTATCAGTTAGCTTAGTGAAGTGGGTTATTTTGTGTGTACAAACACGTATGTGCTGGTGCATGTACACCTGCAGGTAATGTTGGGTGTCTTCCTCAGTTGCTTTGTACTTTATTTTCTGAGACAGGGTCACATTGACCCTGAAGCTCACAGATCTGGTGAGGCTGGCTGGCCAATGAGCCCCAGGGAGCCTGCTGTCTCCGCCTCCCCAGTGCTGAGATTGCCTGTGCTAGGTCTTCCGGCTCTGTTTACACAGGGCTAGGGATCTAACTTAGCTCCTCATACTTGCACGCCAGGCACTTTACTGACTTAACTAGTCCTCTTCTAGCTCCTTTAAGTCAAATTTTTGAGTAAAAAATTGTTACTTTGAGCCGGGTGGTGGTGGCGCACACCTTTAATCCCAGCACTCGGGAGGCAGAGCAGGCGGATCTCTGTGAGTTCGAGGCCAGCCTGGTCTACAGAGTGAATTCTAAGACAGCCAGAATTACAACAGAGAAACCCTGTCTCAAAAAACAAAAAACAAAAAAAGTTGCTTTGAGCTGGGTGTGGTGGCACACATTGTGTATGCCCGTAGAACTATTGTCACTGGGGAGGCTGAGGCAGGAGGATCATAAGTTTGAAATCAACTTGGTTTACATCATGGGACTATTTTTAAAAAAGTCACTGTAAACATCGCCGGAAACGTGGATCTCGGATGGATATATGATGTGAGAAGAGACACCCAGCCACTCGCTGGTGCACAGTGTGCAAGGGACAGCCTGCTTCCACCCTTGCCGTCCAGTGTCACTGGGGCTTAGGAACTTGCTGGCACAAGCAAGGGGATTTTCAGAGTGCAGTGAGCCTGGTCAGGTGTGGTGAGCCAGGCTGTTCTCTGTGACTCAGAGCTGGCATTTGTGTGTGGACTCCAGCAGGTGTGGGTGGAGGGTGACCCGAGCTTCCGGAAAGCAACGTCAGAGGTGCTGTCATACACTGACAGAATGTGTCTGCTTGCATCAGCCAGGTGGCTTTGACCACTTGGCCTCTTCTAGCATTTGCCGGCCTGATTGACATTCTTGCTTGCAGGCTAGCCTAAGGCTGAGTTTGGAACAACCTCCTTGAATACAAAAAATAATTCTGCCCTTTTTAGTTGAGTATTTTCTGAGAAGAGCGTGGTCAAGGAAAAGCCAGAATGGATACTATGCTGCTGGGTCCAGGAGGTGTAGAACTTGAACCACTGAGCCACGGAGGGCATCTTAATATTGTAGGGCTTTTGAGTTCAGTGTCTGCACATGAAAACAGGTCTCAGCACAGACTCTGACAAGAACAAGCTAGAGTGGCATGGCACCATGGGAAAGGCTCTGTGGTGCCCACCCTCACGCCACACGGAAGGCTGGTGTTTGGCAGCTGTCATGCTGGTTTCACCAGTGTTCTGTTTTGGGACAGTATCCTGCTGTGTAACCTAGGCTGGCCTAAAATGTCTTCTGCTTCAGCCTTCCTAGTGTCGGACCTCAGATGCGTGGTGTCGTTGTGTCCCACGCCTGCCAATGTGTGGAAGCCTCTCTTGGGCCCTCGTGTCTTCTCTTGGGACTTTAGCTCACTGTGTTGCCTGCAGTCTGCTTACCTCTAGGTCAGCCCTTTGCTCTCCTGGCCAGCTCCTGACACTTAGTATTGAGTGCCTTTACTGTGCCTATTCTCCATGGCTCTGTGTTTCTTGTCCAGGCCTCCGGCAGGTGCTGGCCCTTCCCTCTAGGTCATCTATTGAAACTGTCTGCTCTTTGAGGCCCAGAGCGGTGCCTGCCTATTCCTTGCTCACTCCTACAACATAGGAGTGCCGGGTGCCAGAAGAGGGTAGAGGGAGGAGGACAGGAGGAGGATGGGTGAGGTTAGGAGGGAGCCTGCGTATGTGTGCCCGAGGCCCAGGGTTTCTGAATAGACAGATCCTAGAGGGGCCTGGGTCAGTCAGGGTCACCATCAGGCTTCTGCTGCTCTGTTGCTCCCCATGCTCCAAGCAAGCTTATTTCACCAAGGTCCACGTCTCTGTAAAGCAAGCAGTGCTTACTTCCAAACCTTTATTGTGCACAGCTTCTAACTAAAAGGAAGGACCAGCACTCTTTCCCTAGATCCAGCAGCTCTTAACAGTTACAGCAAGCCACTGTTAATCTGTAGCTGGTGAGTTTAGTATTGGGGATACAAGCTTGTGCTTTTGTTAACTATTGTTTGAGATTTAGGTGAAGTACTTAATGCCTTAGTCTTGAATATGCAGCTGTCTGTGGGGGAAGACGTCACTTTGAACTGAGTGGTGTTGGTGGGAACCAGACTCTGAAGGACGTTAGGTTATAGTTTGTAGTCAAGCCTGCACTCTACTGACGTGCACACCCCTGCTTGTGAAAGTCTGTTGCTGTGTAAAGCTAAAGAGAATTTAGGGACTAATGTTTTGAAAGGTATATTTGAGTCCAGAGAGCCCTAATATGGAGATCGGGCCACAGTGCTGGTGGGCCTGTAGGTATTGGCCACTCTAAGTAGCCTTACTTAGCTCTTCCTGTGGAGCAGCTCCCTGTCTGGAGCTGTAGGCCTTTACCCCAGATCCGAGGGAGCCGCAGCTCTGTTTGTGGAGTGTGCCGGCTAGAGGTGATAGTGGACTGCCTGCCAACCCCTTGTCAGTTAGGGCTCATTTCCTGGGCACTTCTAGGAGGGCTTCTCCTGATGAGTGTAGAAGGTGCTGCTCTTCCTTCAAAACACACACACACACACACACACACACACACACACACACACACACACAAAAACACGTTGGATCTTTCTTCACAGCTACAAAGTAGCAGCAGCTCAGACCCGGCACCCCCTTTTAACCAGGTTCTCATGAATCTGGAGCTCACCTCTAATTTGCTATGTAGCTGAAGATGGCCTTAAACTTTTGATCTTCCTGCCCACCTCCTGAGTGCTCAGGGAGGAAACTCAGGGTTTTGTACATGCTGGGTGAACACTATCTGCAGCATAGTTCAGGCCTCTTTTGGGGTCTATTTTGTACCTAATACTTGCGATAGAAGTCATAATAAAAAGTCATCGAGCAATATGTAATTTGGATGTTTGTAAAGATAGTACTGATGATTGTGTGTGTGTATGTGTATGTGTATGTGTGTGTGTGTGTGTGTGTGTGTGTGTGTGTGTGAACCAATGCAAGGAACAACGTATTGTCAACTATATTCACTCTGTTCTGAAAAGAGATAAATGAGAGATTTCCAGTGGTTAGGGTTTGTGGTGGGAAGAAGAAGAAATGAAGATGGATAGAAGTGACTAATTTTGGGAATCAAAAGCTTCGGTAGGTTCTAACCCTGCCCTCAGGGAGCTGACGTGGAGGAGGGCAGGCATGGCCAGTGTCTGAAGAACTGAAGAGGCTGCTGCTGTGTGGGAATGGTGCTCTACTGAGCAGCTAGGACTAACAGGTTCTGTGTCTACAAAAGGCTTATGAGTGCAGTGGCTGCTCCTGAGGCTTACAGGCTGTCTGCGGGACGTGAGGCTTAGGGCCATCTCAGCTCTCAGCAATTGGAGCTCAGTCCTGCCGTGGCAGGGGGAGGTACTGGCACTGCTCCCAACTAAGGTGACAGGCAGTTACAGCTCAGGCAGTGTGGAAGCCGGAGTGGAAACTGCCAGGTTGTGTGACAGTGGGGTGTGGGGAGGAGAGGCAGGGGCCTGGAGCAGTCTGGAGATTGGGAGGGTACAGCTCTGCAGCGGGTGAGTTGAGGATGAGGTGTGTGGTTTCAGTGGAAAGTGAGGGCTGGGAGAATTCTCAGGAAGTGAGCAGAGTGAGAGTGGTGTTCAGGAACTAGACTTGGGGTTCAAGATGATGACCAGGAAGGTAGCCTGTAGGATAGAGTTGCCAGGGAGGGGTAGAGCTCAGGACAGCATGCCCCTTGAGTGACAGGAAGGTCTGTGGCAGCATAGGTGAGTGTGACAGCTGAGGCAGTGTCATGGGGGGCTTCCTCCAATGCAGTGTTTTCTTGTGGGAGTCTGTCACATACTTGGGAAGCGTCAAACTGGGTTCCTCTCGAAACACCCCACGCCCCCGCTCCAAGGTTGCACACAGGACCCTGAAATCTACCCTGGCCATCAGATTCTTTGCCCTCAGAGGAGAAAGAGGTCTGTGAAGTTTGACTTGTGCTTATGTGCATTGCTCTTGTGCTGTCTTGTACTTAAGCTGATGGATGAACAAAGCACCAGTAAAAAGCACCCGTAATGAACTGCTGCAGGGCGCTGTTTAGGTGCTGTACGGTGAGCCCCAAATTTACATCTGTAGAATGGGGCTTGATGGGGAATCCCGAGTGGGCAAACTGCTCTGTAACTACTTGTCAGTTCCCAGGTGATCCCAGAATTAATGCCTAGGGAGAGTGCAGCCCAGAAAGACACAGAGGCCTGGTTGGGTTCCCTTGTCCCAGTGTGTAGGCTGCAGGGATCAGCAGAGGCCTGCAGTGGTAACTGGAGCCCACTTTCTGGGCCCAGCAATCTGAAGGGACGAGAGGCACATGTAGGACCCAGCCTTTTCCTCTGAGCTTTGTGGGTGCTGGGAATTTGAGGGGTCTCTCAGGGTGTATCCTGTGTGGCTTACTCTTAGGCTTGACCACACTTCCTCCTGGGACATTTCCAGGGTCTCTGTCCTGTTAGAAGACTCCAGTGCCATTTTTCATTTTGACTTGCAGTGTCATTGCTGAGGTTCTGGGCATCCTCCCTGTACTGCTCACCATCTGAGCTATGCTGCAAGAGGTGCTGCTAAAGAGGAGCCTGGAGGGTGTGATCCCTTCTGCTGCCAGCAGCAGGCCCAGCTTCCAGTCACCATGTGCGAAGGCAGTGTGAAGGAACACTCACGGCCTGTTTTTGTGTGTTACGTTGCCTGGATATGCTATTCAAGACTGCGCCTTATCTTCAGAGCTTAGCTGGTTCTTGGTGTGTCCCCTTTAGAGGCACGGGCGACATAACCTCATCATATTCCCAGTGCGGTTTGCTAGACTGACACACACATCCGTGCACTCGCCACCAGTCAGGATAATGAGCCTCCTGTCACCTGAACACTTCTGCTGTTCCCCTGTCCTCTAGTCCAGGGAGCGAGTCTCAACCTTTGGTGACCCCTTTGGGGGTCAAGTGACCTTTTTGCATGCGTCGCCTGAGCCCATCTGCCTATCAGATGTTTACATTATGATTCATAACGTAGCACAGTTACAGTATATGAGGTAGCAGCAAAGATGACTTTATGGTTGGGGTCACCACCACATGAGGACCTGTGTTAAAGGGTCGCAGTGTCAGGAAGGTTGAGAACGGCTGCTTGAGCCTTCACTTGTCACCTTCTGTCACTTGGAGTTGGGTCCTGGAACTTGGAAGTATACAGAGTGTACCTTTTCCTGGCCACTCTGATTCTGTATTGTCAGGTGAGGGTCGTCTGTGTTGGATTCACAGCTCACATCTTTATCTTTGAATACTTTTTCATTATGTAGATATCTTGGATGTTGTTTCTGTTGGTGTAAGTTTTAGGCTGTCAGGAGCCTCGGGTCCAACATCTTTCTGAGGCTGGAGTGGAGGGCTGCACCCCGTCATGGGGCATGCTATCTTGTAAGATTGTAGGATGATGTTTGGGGGTCCACCCCATGCTGCCTGGGAGTTCTCTGCCCACATCATCGGTTATGTTTGGTCTCCTTTTATCTGTAGCATGGATACGAATAGCTTCACATTGTGGATTTACTTTGCACTTCCCATGTTGGCCTCTGACATTGAACTAATTTGTTGTTATGGGCTGTATGCCTATCATCCTTGGGAGCTGTGTGTTCAGATGTGTTGCCTACTTTTAATTTTCTTCCTGAGATGTGAGAGCTCAGTAAGTTCTGTACGCCAGCCCTCTCTCTGTGATCTCTGGGTTGGTGACCAGCATTTCTCTCAGCTTCTGGAGAGGAGTGGCACCTGGAGTTGGGGTGCTGAGCTGTGCTTCTGGAATGACTTCTAAAATGCTGATGGTTTCCTTTTCTCTTGGGCTCCGGTCTTTTGTGTAGAGGGAGGATCTGAGCCTTTTGCCTGTACCTGTCCCATTGTCCCTGCTCAGTCAGGTTTCTGTCCATCTGTGTGGGCCTGTCTCTGCACTCAAGGCTGTTGTGCTGGTGCACTGATGAGACACTATGAGGTGTCTGGAGACTGCTGAGGCGTTTTATAGGTCTCCCTTGGTACAAACCCATGGCCATGTCCTAGTGTCACGCACGTCTTCAGAACATGCCTATCTGAGACGAGCACCTGAAATGCTTTCCTTCCTCTAGTGCTGTGGCTGTGCTGCCTGGTGCTGTGTGGTCTGGAGAGTACCGGCTCACTTCCTAATCGACATGGCCATCTTTCAGACTCTTGGTTTAGTGTAAATGGCATTTATGTTGATGGGTCCTGGTGGTTGGGAGGCTGTGGTTGTTAGATCATTGAGGTGGGGACAGTGGACAGACAGGGAATGGATGGACACAGGTGGGCGGATGGACAGACGGATGGGCGGACGGACGGACGGGAACATGGACGCACTTGAGGACTTTGAGGTGGGAGAGGGAGGAGCCCTCAGCTGGCACCTGGAGCTTGTGCTTCTTCGGTGGTTGGGGTGCAATGTGAGCCTGGAAATGCCTGTTAGTGTGGTTGGCTTTCTGTGCGGTCTTTGGTTTAAGCTGTAGGAAACATGAAGGGATAGTAGGACTCATTCCCTGTTGAATGGCTGGTAACTGTGCTCAGCGCTGAGGGCTGATGTGGGTCTTCTGAACAAACTTACGGTCTGGGAAGTCCCTCTGAGAGAGAGGCGCTCGTGTTTGCTGGCTGGACCAAGGATGGAGGGAGGTATGATTGATGTTGGCTGTTGCTTGCTCTCAAACTATGTGGCCTTTAATAAAAACAGTTACATGTTTATTTTCCCTGTAATAGAAAGCAGCATATATTTTCACCCAAAAGGAAATTACAAATGTATTTGGATGTGTTATGTAGCCACTGAAAGATCTTTGAAAGATCTTTAATGACACAGAAAACCTACGTAAGCTGGAAGGAAAGGCGCTTGGCTTTCTTGCCAATCCCCAGGGCATGTGGGCTTACGCAGATGTATAGGACATGCACTGGGGACTGTCCCCATATTGACCAGAGGGAGTTGCAGGGGCACGTCTTCTTTGTACTTGTCCTTACTCCTGTGCATGTTTAGAGTTTCCATAAAGAGCACTAGTTCTGGGTGTGAGGATGCAGTGGGTGTCGCTTTTGCTGGCTGGCTGTGCGGGAGGCTCTGAGGCACTTTGGTTTGTCTCAAAGCTCATAACCTTCACTGTCAACTGCCTTATATCATCCCAGGGTTGGCTTTCAAAAATCTCTCAGTAGAATCTGAATCTGGTGCATGCTTTAGGTATGTGTGACTCCTGCCTACCTGTTCCTCTCCCACCTGTAATTCCCCCGTAGGGCTGGGTGACTAGAGCTGAGGTACCCAGGGATTCTTGGAGATACCCCTGTTGGTCTCTGTGTGAACTTGTAATGGTGTAAGGCTGGTGGGCAGCCTCCCTGATATTCGGTCGTTTCTGGGTGAGTCTCTATGCCCATCAGCTGTGATGTGTGTGTGAGGACGTACTGGACTGGTCACCAGTAACTGGTCACACAAGCAACTTACGACTTGTACCACACCATGCAGATGTAGAGAGTGTGCGGCTGGAGGAGTGACGGACGAGGTCATCCCGTGCTGTGCTCAGACAGGCAGGCAGGTTATGGGTTTTTTCACCACATTAAAACATAAACTGATGTGCTGCAGTTTGGGACAGAGTGGTGCTTTGCTTCTGCATGTGTGGCTTTATGAAACCATTTGAGGCAGGGCGGCGGCTGTGGGTCGTGTTGGACTCTGTGTCCGCGGCTTTGTGTGTGTGCCAGCCTCTGACTGCGATCACAGCAAGCACTGCCCCGGCTTCCTCTGTCGGGCAACCTCAGGTCTGAGTGCTGCAGTCTAGGTGCCCTAGCCTCTCACCTGGGGTGGCTCCTGGGCTGGCTCTGCCGCTTCTGCCAGTGGAGACTGAGTGCTTAGGACCAGAAAGGTATTGCTTAGAATCACACGGTCTTTCCTTGGCACAACTCTCAGATCGTTTCCCAGCGTTTTCCTGTCATCTTGGCCATGTTAAGAGGCACACTGGTTCTGGCTGGGGGCTCGGCTCCGCCCTCACCCCATCGCGGCTCTCACTTGTTTGTTTGTTTGTTCTCCTCTTCCTCCTCCTCCTCCTCCTCCTCCTCCCCCTCCTCCTCCTCCTCCTCCCCCTCTCCTCCTCCCCTCCTCCTCCCCCTCCTCCCCCTCCTCCCCTCCCCCTCCTCCCCCTCCTCCTCCCCCTCCTCCTCCTCCCCCTCCTCCCCCCCTCCTCCTCCCCCTCCTCCTCCCCCTCCTCCTCCTCCTCCTCTTCCTCCTCCTCCTCCCCCTCCTCCTCCCCCCCCTCCCCCCTCCTCCTCCTCCCCCTCCCCTCCTCCTCCTCCCCCTCCTCCTCCTCTTCCTCCTCCTCCTCCTCCCCCTCCCCCCTCTCCTCCTCCTCCTCTCCCCCCTCCCCTCCTCCTCCCCCTCCCCTCCTCCTCCTCCCCCTCCCCTCCTCCTCCTCCCCCTCCTCCTCCTCCTCCTCCTCCCCCTCCTCCCCCTCCTCCTCCTCCACCTCCCCCCTCTCCTCCTCCTCCTCTCCCCCTCCCCTCCTCCTCCTCCCCCTCCTCCTCCCCCCTCCCCGTCCTCCTCCCCCCTCCCCCTCCTCCCCTCCCCCTCCCCCCTCCTCCTCCTCCCCCTCCTCCTCCCCCTCCTCCTCCCCCCCTCCTCCCTCTCCTTCTTCCTCCCCCTCCTCTTTCCTCTTCCTCCTTCTCTTTCTCCTCCTCCTCTTCCTTCTCTTTCTCTTCCTCCTTCTCTTCCTCCTCCTCCTCCTCTCCCTCCTCCCCCTCCTCCCCTCCTCCCCCCTCCTCCTCCCCCTCCTCTTTCCTCTTCCTCCTTCTCTTTCTCCTCCTCCTCTTCCTTCTCTTTCTCTTCCTCCTTCTCTTCCTCCTCCTCCTCTCCCTCCTCCCCCTCCTCCCCCTCCTCCTCCCCCTCCTCTTTCCTCTTCCTCCTTCTCTTTCTCCTCCTCCTCTTCCTTCTCTTTCTCTTCCTCCTTCTCTTCCTCCTCCTCCTCCCCTCCCTTTCCTCTCCCCCCCCCCTTCCATTTTCATGATGTTCAAAATGCTTCTTTTATCTTGTTAGGATTTTAGCCATGTTTCATGAATATTTTGAAACCTTCTCTAACTTCGTTAGTGTAACTTTAGGGAAAAGGTCTTCTGATGTTAGGTAAAGTCTTATCATTAATGGGTGATGTGTTGAGAAGGTGGTGTCAAGAGGTGTTCCCTGAGGCTGCTCATCTAAGTCCTAGTGCCAGGGCAGCCCCTTTCCGTCGTCTCTCCCATCAGCTGCAGGGGTAGCGTGGCGCCGGTGCCTGCCAAAGCTCCTGGCCTGCACTCCTGCACAGGTGCTTTCTGGATAGCACGATCTTGCTGACCGAAGCCTCAAGGCCTTTTGTCCACTCATGCCTGAGCCCCAAGTTGAGGGTTTCAGTGCATGAGTTATTTGAGTTTGTGGTTTTGCTTGTTGGTTTATTTAGAAAGATGTTCTAGAGGGACATTCTTTTCTTTAACGCCAACAGTAGGGCTTTCTGGATTAAGAATTTAGTGAGAGTTGAGTGGTGGTGGCGCGCACCTTTAGTCCCAGCACTCGGGAGGCAGAGGCAGGTGGGTCTGTGAGTTCGAAGCCAGCCTGGTCTGTAGATTGAGTTCCAGGACAGCCAGAGTTACAACAGAGAAACCAGTCTCAAAAAAAAAAAAAAAAAAAAAAAAAAGAATTTAGTGAGTTCAAAGAAGCCTTGCTGCTTTTTCTGGTAGTGTGAAGTGCTCAGAGCATCCAAGAATCTCCTGTGTGATTGCTCTGGCTTATTCCTCACAGAGGGACAGCCAGGGGCTTGCTGGGTGTGTAGCTGCAGGAGTTTCTGGTCCTCCCCCAGCATCCCCCTCCCCTGCAGGTGTGGCACTTCGCAGCTGTGGCCTGCTGGGCTGGGCTGTTCCTGAGGTGTCTGTAGCTCTGTTGTGGAGGTTAAATTTAGGACAGGTGTGTGTTACTGTTACTTCTAGAACTTAGGGTACAATTGGTTGTTGGTTTTGAAGCCAAAATTAGTCCAACTTGACTTTGCTTCCCCAGAGTTTCAGGAACTTTGAGGGGTAGAGAGTGTCCTGTTGCTGCAGACAAGTGCTCTGTGTTGTGGGCATCTGGTCACCTGGGCCACAGCCTGTGTCTGACCAGAGCGGTATTCCCATGATGACTAGAGGCCTAGGGCACCAGGCTGGAGAGATGTGGCCAGTGGACTGTAGAGGTGAGAGGGTCTCGCCCTCAGACAGGACCCCAGCACTGTGAGCACACTTGAGTGTGTTGGCTAGAGAAGTGTATTGAAGGTGCAGAGTAGCTGTGCGGGACGCGGCTCATGGGTGTGGGAAGCCTGCACTGAGGGGTACCTGCCGCTCTGGCACAGACAAGGCAGAGGCGGCGGCACGGTGCTGTGCTTAGGCTCCCACACCCGAGGAGGCTGCAGGGCACACATTGGGCTGACGCTGTGGCCGCTGAACTTTGGCTTTGCCTCTTGCATTCCTTGTGAAAGGAGATGGGCTGAGGTCTCAGTGTACTGGGTCAGCCCTCCACCATGCTGTGCCTGTCTCCCCTGGGAGCCAGATGCTCAGGTATTTCCTCTGTAGTCACTAGTCCCCTGGCCAGGGTCTTCCTTGCACTGGAATAAGGAGCACTTCCTGATGCCAAGTCTCATTCGCCCCCAGGAATGGTCCTCGTGCGGAGTGAGAATGGGCAGCTGTTGATGATCCCTCAGCAGGCCCTGGCCCAGATGCAGGCCCATGCTCAGGCCCAGCCTCAGAGCACGATGGCGCCCCGTCCTGCAACCCCCACAGGTGCTCCACCTGTCCAGATCTCTGCAGTGCAGGTGAGTGCATGCATGGTGAGCAGGCTGGTGGGGCTCAGCTCAGCTTGGCTGTCGCCCTCCCCAGCAACGTGCACTGGGGGCGTGGCAAGAGTGAAGGTATGTCGTGTGTGAGTGGCCACGGAGCCACGCAGGTTTCAAACCCACCTGTCAGGCAGGGTCCCGGAAGGCTCTGGTCTCCCGTTCTCCTGGCTGAGGTCAAACACTCTTAGAGGAGCTAGCCAGCGCTCAGCTTGTTGACTGAGTAAGGGCACACAGGTGTACCCCGGCTCACAAGCCTTGAGGTCCAAGATCCTAATGCCAAATCATGACGCCCCAGTACAGTGCGCACATCTCCCTAGCACCTCACACCCTAGGGGTCTGTCAGCACACGCTGTCCTTGCTTTCGCCGGGTGCCCCTAGATAGCTGACAGCTAAAGATAATGCTGATGGCTCTGAACTGCCTTTGGAGTTGTGCCCTGTCCTGTCAATTGGGGTGTCTGCCGAAAGTAAGCAGAGCTACCGTAGGGAAATAACACAGAGCACGTCTTTGGAGGTTTGGTGTTCTGTCGCCTGTGCAGATGCATGTGGACCGCTTTGGAAGGCGCTCTCTGGTAGGCGTGCTTCCCCGTCTCACCTTTGCACCTCACTCGCACAGCTTCTCTGTGGCCGCCTCAGGACTCAGGGTGTCTCCCCCACTTGCAGTGCGGGACGGTCACCCTAAGAACAGTGCCACAGCTGGGTTTCCAGATGTCTGCTTTAAAAGAGGACACTTTGTAGACTTTGCTAAAAAAGTCTGTTTTAGGATTTTCTGTGAAAAGTTTCTAATGATACATTTTTTTCCTTTGGCGAGAAAGTTTTGGGCTTAGGCTGACTTCTTTGTCGGTTACCAATAAGCTGTGGGTTATTTGAGTACACTAGTATGTGTTTAGGGGTTTGTGTATGTGTGTGCACACGCATGTGCACATGTGCATGACTCCTGATTTATTTTTCAGGCTCCAGGAACACCTATTATTGCACGGCAGGTGACCCCAACTACCATAATTAAGCAAGTGTCTCAGGCCCAGACGACGGTACAGCCCACTACAACCCTACAGCGCTCTCCTGGGGTACAGGTAAGAGAATGCCCCCCGGATCCGTAGGGCTGCCGGGCCGGTAAAGCATGCTTTTGCTTTAATGTAAAGACTAGGCTTTAGGACTTTTTATATTGGATTCCAGGTTGAATTTGAGAATGTTCAATGAAGACTAATTTTTCTGTGTCGGAACGCAGGCTGCATCATTTTCCTTTAAAACCAAACAGTTGAGCATTAGCTGCATTCAGAAACTATCAAGTGTAGTTAGTGTGGCCTCGTTAATATTCGACTCGGCGTCTTTGAGGAAGGACGGTCTGTGGTGAGGAGAGTTTGTGTCTGTGCAGACTCTCACTACTCGCTCACCAACAGTGCCACTGCTGGGTGCGCCCTTCCTGGGGTGCATTTGTGGGTAAGCTGGGGGCGGGACACAGGAGCGCTCTTCCTGACTTGCTTTCCTAGTGGAAGACCACCCCAGCCTCACAGTTTCCAGACCATGCTGTCCCCTGTGGCCATTGCTGTGATGACAGCACAGTCCTAGAAATGATCGGCCTTCTTCCCTTCCTCCATCCCTCCATCTCTCCATCCCTCCTCCCCTCCTCCTCCTCTTTTGAGCTAAGGTCTCAGGAGGTAACCATACTTGGTTTGGGACTTGCTGCGTGGACCACACTGGCCATACCCTTGCAGTGCTCTCCTGCCTCTGCCTCCTGAGTGCTAGGAGTTGTTTGTAAAATTGTGTTGTAGGTAGCAGCAAGGGAGAGTGTCCTGTAGATATGCCTACCTGGATCAGTTGATGCGGCTGAGGTGCAGCTTCTAGAATATAAATCCACGGGGAGGAGTTTTCAAGCCACAGCCTCCTCTGTTGCAGAGGGTGAAGCAGACATTAGGAGTGGGGCGAGGGGCTGGTCAGGTCGGACACATGTGGTCAGAGAAAACATCGCATGGTTGGAGAGATGTACTTGGCTGTGACAGACATGCCTAGTCAAAGAAGACACATCTGATCAGGGAGACAGACGCACTCGGTGTCCTGTGGGCAGTGTGGGAGCAGAGTGTGAGCAGCCATGCAGTGAGGGCTCTGGGCTCTGCAGTGACGTGCAGAGTTCCTGCGTAAGCTGTGTCTCCATCCCAGTGGGGACCTGAGCTGGGTGCAGGGCTGCAGGGCAGTGCTACACATGGAGTCTTCTAAACTCTTTCCTCTTGGAGCTCAGCTCCATTTTATTTGGTAGCTGAGGGAGTAAGAACATCTTGGAGAGTACTTCTTCCCAGGTAGCTGTAAGCCAGCAGAGAGGTCTGTGTATGTCAGGAGCTGGAGTCTAGAGTCCTGGGGTTTCCCGGAGGACCCCTAGTGCTGTCTGCGTCTGACCATAGTGTCTGCTTTTCTGGTGAGAAGGGGACTCTAGAAGGCAGTGGAGCTCCTGATGAAGTGTGTGTCATATTTAGTGATGACAAATGCACTGAAGTAGGTAGATAGGGTCTCCAGTCAGGGTGAGATCTGTGTCCCTAGGTCCATAACAGTCAGGCAGGAGAACAGTTCTAATGTGAAACTTGCTGAGAAGGGTCCCTGATGTCCTGGCTGCCCCTGGCTTACTGCACCAGACTCTTGGTTTGTTCCTGACATCATCTTCACTGAGGTTTTGTTTGGTAGTTTCCAGTCACAAGGGCAGGGCATTCTCATCACATGGAGAGACAGCACACCTGAGTCTGTCGCTTGCTGAGGGGTAACTTGAGGAGGCCCAAGAGACCTGTCGTGCTGGTGCAGTGATCTCATGGCATCTGTGCTGGACTACTCCAAGGGCTTTGCTCTAAGGGAGCTGAGGGCTTGGCTTGTGCTGCTTCATAACTGTTGTCAGGGTGGACATGGGTGTCACACTGCTCTCTGCCTTTAGATGGGAGGGGCAGTGTTTAAAAAACTGGAGTGAAGCGATGTGAGCAGCTAGGTTTATAAACTGGAGCGGTACTAATTTAAAGACCAATATTTCATGATTATTCAAGAAAAGAGTAATCATAGGAGCGGGCGTAGGGCCAGTGGTTGGAGTGTCTGAACTGTTGAGTTGAGGTCCTCATTTGCTCTGCAGATGTCCTTATGTTTAGCCAGGCTACACCTTTCCACAGTCATTGTGCCCTGTGCCGCTGACCCAGCTCTCGCACCTCTGCCTGTCCCTGCAGTGGCCTCTTGACAGCACTCACCTTTGGAGGACAGAGGACTTAGTGCAAGGCGCTGCTGGAGCTGGAGGCCTTCCCCTGTCTTGGTCCTGCTGGACCCTTGTGGGGTTGCTGTGTGGTTGAAGGTCATGGCTGCCTTTGCCAGGGCTCTGTGTGAACAGAGTAAAGGCTCTCAGGAGGAGCTTCTGAGTAGGATCTCACTGGGTTATCAGACCCTCTGTGCTTGTCTCTGTGACAGTTCCCAGACTCTACACTAACTTTACGGTGATGGATGGCTTCAAGCTCACCAGGTTCTGTTGCAGATGTGGATACATCTCCTGTCGTCATCCCTGTGGCCCTCGGTGGGGTCTGCCATGGATGCCCTTTGCAGCCTCAGGTGGCTGTGGGAAGTGTGGCCATTGGCACTTGTTTAGTCATTTGGGCTCTTCTTCAGAAGCTCTTTTACTTCCCTGGGATTGTGCTGTTGTTGAGAAATTCATTTACCTTGTGCTTTGAACCCTTTTAGCCTCAGCTGGTTCTGGGTGGTTCTGCACAGACAGCCTCACTCGGAACGGCGACAGCTGTTCAGACAGGGACACCTCAACGCACAGTCCCTGGGGCCAGCACCAGCTCCACAGCTGCCACGGTAAGAACTCCTTCCGGGACCCCTGGGGCAACACCAGCCCGTTGGTATTAGTGGGGAACTGGAGCTGGTGTACAAGGGGGCTTGAGAATGTTTTGGAGCCCACAAGCCAACCAAGGGCGCTAGTGGCATAGAGGGAACCCGTGAGAACTTGCGCTCTGTCTTACCGCCATGGGGTGACCTGAGGAGCCTCTGAGGAGTGCTGGGAAAGGGCCCTGAGCTTCCTGCTTGGGATCTGGAACCCTCCAGATGCCTGTGGAAGCCACACACCTGTGGTTGCTGAGCACCTGTGCTCTGGGCATCTGTGTGCCTGTCTGCTTTGAGCTTCAGACAAGCTGGGGGCTATACTTTTCAACTGTTTTGTGTGGTTTTTGCCAAATACTTTTAACCATTTCCAGGAGCTTCCTGGGACTTAGTCTGCTTGTTTGTGAACATTTAGGCAGGCCCCCGGCCTCTGCTCCTGATGTAAGGGTTGTGTCTTGTAGATGCATACTTCCCTAGGTGGGGGTTGTTGGGTTGAGAGATGCAGGCTTGACAGCTTTCAGAGTGGCTGATGGTCCTTCTGAGAAGCTTCTGGCTTGTGCAAAGATAGTGTATTTCCTGAAAGAAGTTTAAATGCTAAGTTTACATGTCTTTCAGACCTGTACACATTTCCCTGCAGTGAGATGCTGGGATGAAATCTCCTGTGACTCACACCTTTTAATTTTAATACAGGAAACTATGGAAAATGTGAAGAAATGTAAAAGTTTTTTATCCACGTTAATAAAACTGGCTTCTTCTGGTAAACAGTCTACAGAGACAGCAGCTAATGTGAAAGAACTAGTACAAAACTTACTGGTAAGAAACTCGGGAAACTCTCCGCCTCAGAGCATGGTGTGTGACCTGTAGCCTGCTCAGCCTGAGCCAAGGAGACCTGGGTGGGTGGTGAGAGCCATGGAAGATCCTAAAGAGGGCTAGGGAGAGGTGTTGTGCGCAGCTATCAAGAGTGTGGTTTGCTTGGCTTGAATGTTCTGGGGACTTGGATGAGTCACCTGAGGAGATCTGCCAGTGCTGGGAAAGAAGGGTTTGCAGGCCCTGAGCAGCAGTTGGCTTTGCTTGAGAGTCACAGAACACACATCTGACGACCCGTGCTGCTTAAGGTGGCAGCCTGCCTTCTAGAAGCAGGGAGGGTCCCTAACTCCAGTTTGCAGGCAGGTGGTCTCTGCTGTACCCTGGGCCCATCTGCCCTTGTCACTGTTCCTCTTCCTACACCTCACGCACTTGGCGCTGGTCTCTAAAGGCACCTGTGCTGCCGACACGGAACTGGCCCCTGCCATTGGTCGGTGTGCCTGTCTCCATGGATATTTTATTTTGGCAGCTTGCTTGAGTCAGGGTTTGAATAGGGTTCCTCGCCTTTTGTTGCAGTTAGCGCTGCACCTCTTAATCTAAAGCACCCACTTCCACCAGAAAACCAGCAAGCACACCGCTCACTCATAAGCCCTGTTTCCTGACCGAAGAAACTGGTGGGTTTTGTTCCTACCTGAGGGGTCTGCAGGCAAGGCAGGGGTTCCTGCAGTGCTCTGATACCGTCGAGGCCCCTCCTTGTCTTCCTCCCCTGCTGGTCCTGTTCACTCCAGCAGCATCCAGCTGTCCACAGGGGCTGTGCTTTCACCAGGGCCCTGGGGGCACCCTAGCTTATTCTTACATGACCTCTTTGTGGCCTTGAATTTCACGGGTTGCCCCTTTTGGCCTTTGCATCAAACTGGGGCTCAGCTGTCCTCAGTGCATGCCAGTCCCAGGATCAGAAGTAATTGCCAGCCTCTGTGCCTTACCTTGGTCACTTCTGAGGGCAGCTGCTCCTCATGGCACAGGCAAGCTGCTGCTGCTCTGTGCTCCAGGGGCTCTGATGGCATCCCTTCTCCCCTGCCAGCTTGAAATCTGCCTTCCGTTTACTCACATGCTCTGTTGCTGCCCCAGACCTGCTCTCAGTAGCCCACCGTTGCTCTGCCTGTTTCTGCCTTGTCCAGGTTTGCAAGCCCTGGACAGATGCTGCAGCAGCGTGTGGTGCCCTGCGTCATGGCAGCCTGGGTAGTCTGTGCAGAAAGCTGTTCCAGCCTTCACACCGACTCCCCAGCTGCCTAGAACAATTGTATTCCTTGCTTGTGATTCTTAGGGTCCCTCTATTGTAGTAGTATGCTGCTGTGTTGCTCACCAAGAAAGATAAGGAGGCATAGGCATGTTCATTGATGCAAACCCTGCCAGACCTCAGCAGAGGAAATCACCATCCTCTCCAGCGCCATCCTGGACTTTGGAACCTGGAGCATCCGACCTCAGGGGTTTTTATTGATACAAAGCTCCTCAGATGTTCTGCTCCTAGCCTGTGTAGACCACGTGCAGCCAAACATTCCCCCACATAAATCCAAAACAAAAACAAAAACAACAACCAAAAACCTTCTTAGTTTTAGCGGCCTTTGGCCCCAACCCCTCGGCTTCCACAACAGCAGGGGTCCTAGGCCAGTGGGAAGAATCTCCAGTTGAAACATTCTGGTAGTTTGGTGTACTTCTTCACCACTGCTAAGGGGAAACAAATACCATTCTTCATAGATCTCAAACACAAGACCCGCTTGGGCTTCACACACAACAAAAAGCCATCAAGAAACTCAGTTTATACAGCAGTACACCCTGGTTTATGTTTCCCTTGCCCTGGCTGCTGCCAGCAGCAGGAGGGAGAATCAGTTCCATGAAACCTCGCTTCTCTCCCTGCTCCCAGGTGAACTCTCTCTTTTTACCATGAAAATGTTTTTCTGTAAGGCTTCTATTCTGAGCCCTCACTTTTGAGCCCTCTTTCTCACTTAATTTTCACAATTTTCTCTTCATAGAGGCTTATTTCTTCCCTCACTCTCCAATTCCTTCAGGAGACTTCTACTCATTATTTTTGTGTGTATATAATCTGTGTCCTCTATGAGCTGCCCTGAGTATACTTTACCGGACTCTGTGAGGTCTGGAGTTCCTTTCCTGTTCTTTCTTGTCTCCATGTTGGATGAACTGGTGATGTCAGTGCCCCATTTTGGTACACCATTTTTAGTTGTATGCTTCCTGTGGCTAAACCAAGAAGAAATGGAGGCATTCTCATATGTGCAAACTCTGCCAGACCTCAACAAAGGGAACCACCATCATGGCAAGTGCCACACTGGACAGTGGAACCCGGAACGTCTGAGCTTGGTTGTTTTTATTGACACAGAACTCCTCAGTTTTCTATTGATAGCATGTGTACATCATGTGCAATCAAACATGCCCCACATAAATCCAACAACTGCAGACAAAACAGAACGCCAAGACCCAGGTAGTTCCTCACCCAACAGTACACAAAACAGTTATTTTATACATAACTCAAAATTTCTACAACATTCCCCTTTGTTGCTGTGTAGGCCTAAGTATGGCACCCTGCAGGTGCCCTACGCCTTGCCTGGGTTAAAGTGTTGCCCTTGACAGTACCACAGCTTATTTGTTTCCTAACAACACTCCTGGCCCTGGGTAGGTGCCTAGGCTATTCCTCTCCACCCAGTGAAAACACACTTAAGTGAGAAACCTGTGGACGGGTGGAAATGTGGACTGGCCAGCTAGAGACGCACTTGCCAGCTGCTGCTCCGGGGTTAGGTCTCGCCAGACACATGTGCTCCTGGGGCTCTGCATCTGTTACATGGAGCAGTGGCTTACTGACACATTCTGCTGTCAGAAGGGTCTGACTAGTGTGATGCTGTGGTTTATGGTGTGTGCCATGCAGGTGTGTGGAGATGTGTCGAGACAGTGCCAGTGTGGCACAGCAGTGTCGATGCGGTTTATTTTTCAGGATGGGAAAATTGAAGCAGAAGATTTCACTAGCAGGTTGTATCGAGAACTGAACTCTTCACCTCAACCTTACCTTGTGCCTTTCCTGAAGGTAATTGACAGCTTGTGCTGCAGCAGTGTGGGTGGTCCAGTCGGGGGCAGGTGTCACAGGTACCACTTGGCTGGGCAGGGACAGCATGTCGGATGGGCTTTCTTGCAGCTGAGTTGCCTTGTGACTCCGGCACACTCGTGTGAGACCAGTGCTCCCTGTAGGAAGGGGCTTGCTTCCCGAATAAGTTTGGGGCCCTGACAGCATCGGTGCCTCTCGGGGATGCAGTTTGTTTCTGAAACACATTCTAGCCAGTTCTTATTATAAAATCCTGTTTAGTGAGCGTGGGTGGGGCTGAGTGACTGGGGGTTGAGTGTTGGTGGGGTTGACAGTGGGGTAGTCCCCGACACTGTAGAGGTGCTCACAGAGTGTGCTAGCCCCCAGTGGAGTGACAGTGGGTAGTCCCCAACACTGTAGAGGTGCTCACAGAGTGTGCTAGCCCCCAGTGGAGTGACAGTGGGTAGTCCCCGACACTGTAGAGGTGCTCACAGAGTGCTTTCAGACTTTTTCGAAGGTTTATGCTTGCTTTTTTTTTTTTTTTTTTTTTTTTTAATGTACATTGGTGTGATGTTCCAGGGCATCCTCTGGAACTGGGGTAACAGACACTTGTGAGCTGCCATGTGGGTGCTGGGAATCGAACCTAGGTCTTCCAGAAGAGCAGCCAATGCTCCTAACCACTGAGCCATCTCTCCAGCCCCGCTTCTGCATTTTTAAGACAGTAGGAGTACTTGCGTTCCAGCTGTTCCTGACCCTGCATGTCTGTTTGTCCTCAGAGGAGCTTACCTGCCTTGAGACAGCTGACCCCAGACTCTGCAGCCTTCATCCAGCAGAGCCAGCAGCAGCAGCCACCAGCCTCACAAGCCACCACTGCACTCACGGCCGTGGTGCTGAGCAGCTCGGTGCAGCGCACGGCTGGGAAGACGGCCGCCTCGGTGACCAGCGCCCTCCAGCCCCCTGTCATCAGCCTCACGCAGCCCACACAGGTTGGCGTTGGCAAGCAGGCGCCGCCCACACCACTGGTATGAAGGCGCGAGCCTGGCATGGTGTTCTTGCCAGCCCTGCCATGCCACTTACCTCAGCAGCCCTGGCTCGGAGCTTTCTGGAAGGAGCAGGCAAGGAAGCTCCTGCTGCAAAAACATGTGGTTGCTCTTGAGGCGGAGGCTCATGGCTTTGTACTGTATTTTCCACAGAATGAACTGAGCTGTTGGCTCACTTACTTACCAGACCCCTTACCTTGTTGGGATTTCCTAGACAGGAGTACAGTGTTCAGTGAGCCCCTTAGGAGGGTGCTCTCTGGGCTTTGAGTGATACACGGATGTTCAAACCTTTGGATTTTGGTAGGAGATGGATGGGTCAGGCTTTTGCCTTCCTGGGGTAGAGCTGATTGGTGGCCACAGTACAAGCTGAGGGCTGCTGGCAGGTGGATGTGACTTTGTCTGGTTTGTATCCTCTCACTGGTGACAGGATGGGTCTTTGCTGTAGGTTGCATTTGGAGTGTACCCCTGCCGTGAACAGCATAGGTTTACCACCCCTAGAAAGGCAAACTTTAAAAGGGGCTGGCTACCATACTTTGTACCACAGTACAGTATTGTAGAACCTAGCATCTGTGAGGTCTTAGGTTCAATTCCCAGTTCTGGGTGTGGTGGAGGACAGGAGGCTGGAGATGTTGAAGCTTAAAAAACAGTAGTTGCAGGTGGTCCAGCTTCGGGGGCGGTCCAGCTTCGGGGGGCGGTGTTGAGGCCAGACTTCTGAGGATGCTGACTCCTCTTCTCTGTCAGAACTTGCCTTTGTCTTTGCTCTGTTGGTTGTGTGAGGAGAGCACGGGAGGAGAGCGGCTGGAGGGGCACATGTATGGGTAGGGTTTCTCACTGGGCGGGGTTGCTGTGTCCTTTGCTTTCACATAGCTGAAGTGGGAAATGTGCTGTTGAACAGCGCACTGATTCACCCAGAAGACAAATCTGTGGAAAGACTTGCTGGCCTCTTGGTGAGGGTCTGGCCTCTGGTGCTCCGTTCTGTCAGTTCATCGTCAGTGCCGGGATTGCATGCAGACCCGTCGTTTCCACTCCGTTGGCTTTAACTGTCAGCTCGATACAACCTAGACTCATCTAGGAAGAGAGTTGTTACCGAGGAATGATTAATCTAGATCAGAATGGCCTGTTAGGCATGTCTATGGGCATTGTCTTGATTTTGATTGGTGTAGGAAGACCCACCCTGAGTGTGGGTGGCACTGTTCCGTGGGTTGGCCTTGAACTGTGTGCCAGTGAGGAAAGCCGGCAGCATGGTTACATTGGTCTCTCTGGACTGTGGATGCGGGGTGACCAGTTGTCCCAACTTCTGCCTCTGCGACTTCCCTGCAGCTACAGACTGCGATTGGAATTGCAAGCCAAATAAATCTCTTTATCCATCCATTGCTTTTGGTCACAGCATCAGAAATGAGGCTAGACCTTGTTTGTTTTCAAAAATATGAACATGGCGTGTTCAGCAACCTGGTCATTGTGTGGGCTGTCCTGATCCCTCCGCTCCATCTCCAGACTCACCTGTGTGTGCAGCCGAGGCAGAGAGGTAGATTTGTTCAGACCTGCGCCTGAGGCCAGAGGAGCTCAGAACTCGGGAGTGGGTGACTCTTCCTGTGTTTGCATTTAACAGCATCCCAGTGGAAAGCCATAGCCTGTGCTGCCCCAGGCTCATCCTGTGGTATGCATGCCACATTTTGTTGCAGAAACTGTTTCCGGTGAAGGTGTCAACCTCAGATCCTTGCAAGTGTCCTGTGGCATGTGTGCCCAGCAAAAGCATCCCCTCACGCTCTTTTCTTAAGCAGAGTTGGGGTCCAAACCTTAGAGGGGCAGAATTCTATGCAGACACTGTGCTACTGTGTTAAACCACCAGGGCTTCCTGTGAGCTGGACCCAGAGCACAGCCAGTGCTGTGGGCTCTTGGAGCCTTACAACAGGCAGGGCAGCAGAGATGAGCAAGTCCTGAAATGTGGGGGCTTGGGCCAAGCATGGCTTATAGAGTAATTAGGGGTACAGGTTGTGTTGGGACAGGGACCAAGTTCAGGGCAGGACTTGAAAATCCACCTTCACGCCAATAGAAAAGTCACCTGACCATGTAGAAAACTTAGAAGTAAGTCATTTATTTGCTGCGTGTCCAGCAGGCAACAGTGTCACTCTGCTGACAGGTTGGGAGAGGTCCATGTTCCTTGTAGGGTCTGAGCTCAGTGAATTTGGCTTTGCTGCTGCCCTCCAGGGTGTACCTGGGGTCCCGTGCAGGTACTTTGTCTGCTGTGCTATGGCCTGGTGTGGTGCCATTCTGTCTTTGTCTAGATCTTATGAAGCTGTGCATGGAGGCTTGTTGGAGGGCTTCTGGCACCAGGCTTTGTTTTAGACCTGGAATGAGGTG
Source organism: Cricetomys ansorgei (assembly GCA_026225945.1). Classification (NCBI taxonomy): domain Eukaryota; kingdom Metazoa; phylum Chordata; class Mammalia; order Rodentia; family Nesomyidae; genus Cricetomys; species Cricetomys ansorgei. The sequence goes on along the minus strand of JAMJFZ010001249.1, from coordinate 10,359,358 downwards.
GACATCGAGCTTCTAGTAGGGCAAGGTTGGGGTAGGTCTGATGAAGCATAGCTGGTTTCATGGGTCAGTGTGGTGGCCCCTAGGGTGTGTGTGTGTGCTCATGCACTATGCTGGCTGTGTCCCAGGTGATCCAGCAGCCCCCGAAGCCTGGAGCCTTGATCCGGCCCCCGCAGGTGACCTTGACGCAGACACCCATGGTCGCATTGCGGCAGCCTCACAACCGGATCATGCTCACCACACCACAGCAGATCCAGCTGAACCAGCTGCAGCCAGGTGAGGCCCCGGCTGCTGCCACCTAGGACTGGCTAGTCCTGGAAATGGCCAGTTGTGGGACGGTACTTGATTTCGTTTAATCTTTGTGATAAAATTGATGTAACAGACAGCTCACCATTTAAATCATTTTATGCACATCACTCAGCGACTTCATTTATGAGGTTGTGCGGCCATTGCCCTCGTCAGTGTGGCTTTTAAATGATCTGAATTATATAGGATTGCTACTGTTAGTGTCTGTTAGATCACAGACCTTCTGGGCGTCTTTCTCCCTCTCCTAGCAATCAGGGCATGTGCCCCAGCTCTCATATCTTCTTACACCTGTGCTAGTGGTCTACGTGTTCTCATCCCCCTCCCCCCATGTCACCTCTCCCCCTGTCTCCTCCCTTCCCCCCTCTTTTCCATAGTTGACAGAAAGTATGCTGTGTGGTAGCCTTGCAGTGCCTCCCTCTTCAGCTGCAGGACCCCTAGTGCCTCCTCATGCTGCATAGGCTAGTCTAGATAGTGTGGTGTAAACATTGTTCCCACCTCTAAAACCCAGGAACCCACTTTGCTTTTGGAGTTTGAAAGAAAGATCTCTCTCTCCAAGACCCCATCAAGCTGCCTATGGTGTCTGTCTCTTCTTAGGCCCTCCCACTTAAAGGCCCGGCCATGGCCCCTCCAAAAAAGTTCATTCTGAAGTGTAAATATGTATCAGCTCCTTTCTACCAAATTTAGATTTTCTAGATTATACCAGTATTTATAACACACACACACACACACACACACACACACACACACACACACCCTGCCAAGGCAGCCTTACCGTGTTGCTCTGCCCCTAAACCAAACTTCTGGGCTCCAGTATTTCTCCTGCTTAGTCTTCTAGCTGAGACTATAGATGCATTTCATGTGTCTACTTACTGTCAGCCTCGTTGTCAGAAGTCATTCCTGTACTTAAGAATTTGAGGGAGCCTTTATTCCCAGCCCTCGGGAGGCAGGGGCAGGGGCAGGCAGAGCTCTTGAATTCAAGGCCAGCCTGGTCTACAAAGAGAGTTCCAGGACAGCCAGGGCTACAGAGAAACACTCTCACAACAACAACAAAAAACAAAAAGCAAGCCACGGGCATATCTCCATTGTAAAGACGCCTAAGCATGCTTCTCTGGAGTCTGTGCTGGTGAGGGAGGGAGCCATATAGGGCACAGGTAGGGATGGATGGTGTCGAGTCAGTAGCACGGGCTTGGATGTGTACTGTAATTTTCCTGACTGTTCCTCTTTCTCTTCATGCTCAAACATATATCTTCCTTATCTTTTTAATTTGAGATTTCCCACATGTGTACAGCATGTTTTGGTGAAAACCACCACTCTGCCCTTCCCCTCCAGCTCCTCCCAGACCCCACATCTCCCCAACTTCTATGTACTTTTTCTTAAACCTGAGTCCTATCGGTGCTGCAGATTATGTGTACTGGTGTAGGACTACCCACTGGAACGTGGGCACCCTACCAGAACGGAGAAGACGGACGCCTTCCGCCAGTCGCCGTCGACTCCTATCGGCGCCTCAGCTGGGACCCCCTCTATTCATGTCAGAATTAAAATAACAACAGCAACTTTATTATTATTGTTTTACGTGTATGTCTGTATACCATGTGCATGCCTGGTGCCCTTGAAGGGCAAAAGAAGGTGCTGGATTCCCTGGAACTATTGTCAGCCACTGTGTGGGTGCTAGGAATCGAACCTGGGTCCTCGGGAGAGGAAGTGCGCTTAACTACTGAGATGGTGTATAAGCAGCCACAGCTGCTCTGAGTTTATTATGTGCAAGGGACCTGTCATGTCTAGAAAACTGTTTCCCAGCAGTCTTCCCAGCCTCTCACTCGTACAGTCTTTCCACCTCCTCTGTGATGTTCCCTGAGCCTCAAGGGGAGAGGATGTGGTAGGGATGCCCCACTTAGGCTGAGCACGCTACAGTGTTATTCTCTGCAGTTTAACCCCTTGCAACTTAAACATTATTTTAAATGTGTGTGTGTGTGTGTGTGTGTGTGTGTGTGTGAAAGAGAGGGGGGGGGGAAGAATGTGTGTGTGTGTCTATACACACACACAGGTGCCCACAGAGTTCGGAAGACACCAAATCCCCTGGAGCTGTAGCTGGAGGTGTGGATTGTCCAATGTGGGTGCTGGGTATAGCGATTTAAGCTACTTGTTCGGGTTTTGAGAGTGTTGCTGTGATGAGTAAGGAGATGACAGTTTCCCCCTGGGCTTGTAAAGCAGCAGAGTCAGGCCTCGGTAACAGCCTCTGGTCTCCACTGTGTCTTTGGCTTTGCAGTCCCTGTGGTGAAACCCACCGTGTTACCTGGAACCAAAGCCCTTTCTACTGTATCTGCACAAGCAGCTGCTGCACAGAAAAACAAGCTCAAGGAGCCGGGGGGAGGCTCCTTTCGGTAAGGACGGAAGCCCTGTGTACTTCAGGGAGAGCACGGGAGGGAGTTCAGTTGTCTACTTCCCTGTTGGGTCTTCCCTACTGGTTCTTGGCACTGGTGGCCTCAGGACTGTTCCTTCTACGTAGTTCTGGCTGCACGTCTGTCAGTGTGTGTTTCTGACTTGGGTGCAGCAGTGGAGGCTTGCTTCATCCCGTCTTCGGGAATGGAGAACGGGTTAGTCGACTTAATAGGAACACAGTGCACCAAGGTCACTACCATTTGTAACACAGGTGGCCCCCACCATCCTGTGTGCTCACTGTGACTCTTGATGAACAACAGAACAGTCTGCATGAACATTGCTGTGTCCTGAGAATCTTGTGTGGATATACAAGAGGCTGTAGCTCAGTCTTCATTGTGACTAAGCAATGGGAAGTGATTGAATTTTAGGAAGACTCTTCATCCCCAAAGTTATCAAATGGGCAGGATAGGGTTGGGCTATAGTGACTTTGTAGGGTCAAGGGCAGCCAGGCAGAGCAGGACAGGTCGCCTGAATGAATGGGGAGAGAGGTGAGGTGTATGTACCGCAGAAAAGCCGGTACCACAGACCTCTAGGTACTGTGGCAGTCATTGAGGAAAAGAGCTAGAGATAAGACACGCAGGTCAGCCGGAGTTAACTGCGGCCCTGGGTTTCAGCGGGGCACGGGAGGCATGCTCAGGAGCTGCAATGGAGGCCAGGCCTCCTGGCTAGTCTGGTAAAGAGCCTAGGTGACTCACTCCAGCCCTCAGGTCTTGTGTACTAGAAGCCATTTTCCAGTATAAGGCCAGTGGGGCTCCTTAGAGAAGAGCCAGCTTTAGAGCAGCCACAAGCAAAAGACAGGGTAAGCTGTTACCACCTCATCTTGTCAGGACAGGGCTCGGGTAGACATGAGAGTGGACTGGGCTGACACGTGGGTGGTCAGCACAGGCAGGACAGGACTACAAGCCTGAGCAGAAGTGAGCTACTGACTGCCGGGGAATCAATAGGAAGGCTGAGCGGGTTCACAGCTTCAGGGTACCTTCAAAACAGTGGTCAACACTGGGGTCACTCTCAGAGTACACACGTACCGGGTAAAGGCTGCGAGGGGCAGCAGGATTCAGTGGAGCCCTGCCAAGGGTCAGGCTACAAGGAGGGTGTTCTACTGCCAACCTATGGCTGACTTCATGCCAAGGGCATACGTCTCAGAAACAGACTGAAGAGTGAGTGAGGGGCACTGAGGGGCCTGTTGCTAGATGTAGGCCTCCCCGCTGAAGATGGTGGTGCTGGGACAGTGGCCACGTGGACAGGTCCTTATGCTGGGCCTTTGTCACATGATGCCCCTCTCCAGGAAGCACAAGCAGACTTCTGGCAGGCAAGCAGGCAGGCAGTGTCTGTGGTGCTCGGCACGAGCTTTGTGTTCCTCCACCTCTGAGAGCTTGTGACTGAGGGAAGAAAGTAATGCTGGCTGACTTTTAAAAATTTTTTCTGAGAAGGTTTCAGGTGACATGGAGTCCTCAAAACAACAGATCGGTGGTCTGGGTTTTGTTTTCTTGGGACATGGTGTGGACTGTGGGCACACAGCTCTCTCTGGACTCATTCAGCCCTGCCCCACACAGATCTTCCTTTGAACACTTTAATTTTCAAACAAGGCAGCAAGACACCGTCAGACAGCAGGATCCAGCCAGTGCCGGAACCAGGGTCCCAGTGCCTCCTGCAGTTCCCTGCCCCTTGCTTACCGCCACCGAGTTGGAGCCACTCAGGGAGCTGCGATTTCCTTGGTGTGAGAGAACGATTTGTTCCTTTACTTCCAGGGATGATGATGACATCAACGATGTAGCGTCAATGGCTGGAGTGAACCTGTCTGAAGAAAGTGCGAGGATACTGGCCACGAACTCTGAGCTGGTGGGGACGCTGACGCGGTCCTGTAAGGACGACACCTTCCTCCTGCCCGCGCCTTTGCAGAGGAGGATACTGGAGATAGGTATGTCCGTGCCTGCTGACGCTACCAAGGTGCGTCTGTCTGATGTGCCACGACCCCAGGAGACTCAGCACAGCCCTTCTGCAGCAGCTCCACTGGGTGTGGGGCCATAGGTGGGCGTGCCCTCTGCCTCGTCCTGGGCTCACCCCTTGGCGGCTCCACTGGTGGTTGGCAGGTCGTGGAAGGGTGGGCAGTGACCATCTGCTGTCTTGCGTAGTCTGCCCTTGTGTCCAGAGCAGTGGGTGAGAGAAGCTAGTGTGGTAAGGAGGAAAGCTGGGCAGGTATCACAAAGTGGAACCTACCCGCCTTCTCTGCATGGCCCGCAGGTAAAAAGCACGGCATCACGGAACTGCATCCAGACGTCGTGAGTTACGTGTCTCATGCCACACAGCAGAGGCTGCAGAATCTTGTAGAGAAAATATCTGAAACGGCTCAGCAGAAAAACTTCTCTTATAAGGTAATGGGACTGTTCGACTGGGAGGAATGTCTGTGCTCTCAGCTCTTGGTGTGGGGCCATCCTGGTTGTCCCTACACTCATTCTTTTAACCACACACACAGTACCCTCAGGTGCTTTCAGGTGCTCTGCCTCTGACTGGGGGGTAGGGTGGGGCCCTGCAGGAATGCTCTGCGGGGACCCTGCTTCAGAAAATGAGCCTGTTTGCTTAGAAAATGATGGAGTCTTTCAGTCTTACTCCATCCAGAGCCCAGCACCTGCAGCCTGACCCTTCTTGAGCCATGAGCAGGCCTGCAGGCTACCGGCCAGCTGTGGTCTGTGTTTATGAAGTGAGCTTTCAGGCAAAACACGTGTGGAACGGTTTTACAGATGTCACCCTGGAGTCAGTGTTTGTGCCTTCAGAGCAGCTCATGGTTTAAAGACACTTCTATACAGAAGGGCTTCAGTTGTTCCTTAGACATCATCGGAGCGTACCGAGTGGAAACCTTCTGTGGGGCCCCTGGAGCCTGCGCAGACTGTCCAGCTGTGCAGAGCACGCCCACGCTTGTTGAGTGACAGTGTCTTCTGCTCTTTTTATAGGATGACGACAGGTACGAGCAAGCGAGCGACGTCCGCGCTCAGCTCAGGTTCTTTGAACAGCTCGACCAGATTGAAAAGCAGAGGAAGGATGAGCAGGAGAGGGAGATCTTGATGCGCGCGGCAAAGGCACGTTCCTGAAAAGCAAAGGCTACTCCTGGGCTCGGGCTTGCAGTCCTGTCCCCGGAGACACTGCCAGGCACAGTGGCTCCCAGTGCTCAGAACTAGGCTTCTGGCTGGTGCGAGAGAACCAGCGTTTTGAGGGGAGCTGGATACGCAGGGGAGAAGCCTGGCCTTGGCGTACCCTTGGTGTACTTGAGCTGCTGGAGGAAGCACGCAAGGTTGGGGAAATGATAGGGGATGTGTGGGCTTCCTTTCTTTGAGTCATTCATTCATTTATTTATTTACTTATTTGCTTGCTTGCTTACTTATTTATTTTTTGAGGCAAGGTCGCACTGTGTAGCTCAGGCTGTCCTGGAACTCACTGTGTAAATCAGGCTGGCCTTGAACTCAGAGAGATCCTCTTGCCTCTGCCTCTCGAGTGCTGGGATCAAAGGTGCGCACTATGCTCGGCAATGTGGGCTTTCTCAAGATCATGACATCTTTCCCAGCGTTGCAGACTGGCCGTGCTTCACACTGTCCTGAGCATTCAGAGCTAAGCATAGGAACTTCATCCGGAGATAGTGATTCCAGGGTCAAGCTTTTTGTGCTGTAGGAAGGGTGAGGGCTGAGTGCCAGCCCAGACTACTAGGGAGCCCTGTCTTGGCTTTCTTTTCTCAGACCGGATTGAGCCAGAGACGTAAGACAAACTGGTAAGCCGTGTGCCTAAGATTCTGTTTTGTCACATCTGGATGGTAGCCATGACTTTTCCCATGGTGTGTAACCTAAATTTTCATCTTTTGGATGTAATCATTTATAAGCTTAGCAGGAATTCTGCCACCTGGCCTGATGCTGTTGTAGAGCGCATAGGGTAGCATGGTTCACTGATGCTCACGGAAGGCATGACTCTTCCTTTCTCCTTCTTTCACAGTCTCGGTCCAGACAAGAAGACCCAGAGCAATTAAGGCTGAAGCAGAAAGCAAAAGAGGTGAGCTTCCCTGTCACTGCCTTCACTGCATCTGCAGCTCATACTCAGGCCTGACGCCCCGCAGAAGGGTTAGAGAATCTGGAGTCTCTGAATGCAGGCCTTTGTTGCTCCTTGGAGCTCTCAGGCGACCAGTGGTGTCACAGGCTTTTCCTGTGCAGTTTGTGTTTGGCTGGAGATTTCATGGTAACTTCTCTGTGAGAGTTAGGCTCCTTAAACTTGTTCTAATTTTCTGAGCATTTTAAGGTAAGCTTTGTTTTAAAAAAAATTCTTAATAATTTTGGTTACAGACATGATCTTGGTTTTAAAAGCCTCAACTTAGGAATCTTGAGCGAGTTCTCAACAGCATTGGTGCGTTTGCAGGGAGAGCTCTGTAGCAATGACAGCTCTTGTTTCCTCCCACATGAAGATGCAGCAGCAGGAGCTGGCTCAGATGCGGCAGCGCGACGCCAACCTCACGGCTCTGGCCGCGATCGGGCCCAGGAAGAAGAGGAGAGTGGACTGCGCAGGGCCAGGGTCCGGAGCAGAGGTACAGCAGCGTGTGGGGAGAGGTCTGGACGCACCACAGAAACTCATGGTCTCGGGAGGCTTTGTTTTGCATTTGAAACTTAAGTCACCTTATTTGCGCATGTCACAGGCGCTCACACGATTGGCTCTGGTGAGCTTCAGACTGACTTTAAAACACATGGCGTGGAACTCAGGATTGGCTTTGGTGGGGGGCACTGTGAGGTGACCTGCAGGGCATGTGACGCAGAGAAGTTACTACCTGTCTCCCCGACCCCAAAGTCTGAGTGTCTTTATCTTTAACCCTAACAGTTACTTCCGCTGTAAACTAGCGGTTCTCCACCAGTGGGTTGAGACACTAAGACCACATATTTACATTTCAATTCATAACAGTAACAAAATTACAGTTGTGAAGTAGCAACAAAAATAATTTCATGATAGGGGGTCACCACAGCTTGAACTGTTACAGAGTGGCAGTACTAGGAAGGTTGAGAACCCCTGCTCTAAACCAGTAATTGCCATTTGCACCTTAGGAAGAGTAGTAGCAGCCTCTGTGTCTCCCACTCAGTTGCCATGTTGCCCTTTCTCTCCTGAGGGGCCAAGGTCTGTGCATAAGCTGGCCGCGTGGCTTGGAGGCTGACTGGGCTGGTGTGTGCTTCCGGATCCAGCTCACTGCTGGTGTTTGCTTGAACTGGTGGTGCTTCATGCTCATCTGTGGGGGCTTTTTTCACAGGTTATGAAGTTCTAGGATGTTGGTGGGTATTGTGCCTCTTTTATCTGAAGATCTGTTGAAATTCCTTTCCTTGCCTCTGTATGTCATGTCATGTCTGGCCACTGACACTTGGGGCCTTTCTTGATGGAGTTTGCTTTGTGTTACGTTTGGCTCTGGATATTCAGCCTGCTACCGCATGCTGAGCTGCTTAGATGCACATTTTGGGTCAGTGCTTTAGAGAGCATTTGGAGCCCCTTGGCCATGTTTCTCCAGGTGTGTTTCTGTTCCCTTTTGTCTTCCTCCTGGTCTCCAGTCACATACTAGACTGTGGTATGTGGCCTGTGTTCTTTTGCATCAGGATTTTTCCTCTCTGCCCTTCAGATTGGGTCCCGTTCCTCAGCCGAATGGGAGTTGTGCCAGCCCCTGATGGTCGTTAAGCTTCAGCGAAGTTCTCATCACCAAAGTAGATTTCAGTTTAGAGGATCTGTAGGTCTTTGAAAGCCTCTATCTAGTGAGTGGCAGACTTCCCTGTGTCTCCTAAGTCTTTGAACGTATGTGTTGAGGCTTGCCTCCAGCTTCAGTGTCTCCTCACTGCCCCCTTCAACCGTGGACCACTTTTTCTGTTCCCTTACGTGTCTGGTGACTATTGCCCGGTCAGATGTGAGGAGGCTCTGGGTGGTTTTCCTCTGAAGAATGTGGACTGGACTCTGGTCTCAGCCCTCTTCAGCCAGTGGCTTATTTGCTGTTTATTCTGTTAGTAAGGCTCTGTGGAGAGGCGGGGCAGTTTTCCCAGTCTAATACACACAGCACCCAGTCTATCGTAGGATGAGTCTTAGTGGAGTGTGACCCTTAATCCTGTGGAGGGCTTGTTTGACATCTTAGCTGAACCCTGACCTCTTTCTCCATTCTGCCTCTATTCCTAGCAACTGCTGTCTCCTTGGACAATCCCGCCCCGCTGTACAGGTGTGCAGGTGGGCTCTGGGGCAGGTCGCAGCAGTGACTCCCTGAGCAGTGTTCTCCCTAGAGGTGCAGGGCACTGCTCTCAGTTGTTCTGGTGTAAGCACGAATCCTGGGTGTGGGCTGCTGAATTATCCGAAGATGTAAATCCTTGTACAAACCCACCACCTGGTTGGGGCATTAGGACTGTGCCGATTGTCTGAGAAATCCTTATGTGTATCTTATCCCCGCTCCCAGCTTCTGAGTCCCTGACCGTGCCTGAGAAGTGGTGTATCCTGATGATCAGAGCTGGAAGATGTTCAAGTCCATGGTGTTCTCTGCTCTGTGCAGCCAAGACTCTGTGGTCTCCTTTGCCTGTTTTCTTTCTTTTTCTTTTTTTCTTTTTTTCTTTATTTATTTTGGTTTTTGGAGATAGGGTTTCTCTGTTGTAGCTCTGGCTGTCTTGGAACTCACTCTGTAGACCAGGCTGGCCTCAAACTCACAGAGATCCACCTGTCTCTGCCTCCCAAGAGCTGGAATTAAAGGCCTGCACCACCACTGCCTGGCTTCTTGAAGTGTTTGTAGGATTGCAGTGTCTCACACAGGCTGTGCTTGTGCATGTTTCTTCCCCTGGCAACATGAGACAGGATTGTTGGGATGTAATGTTCCTGTAGTGGGGTGCTGGCTGTTCCAGGCTTGTCAGACTGGAGAAAGAACCCATTTCTCTAGAGGAGTGGCATTTGAAGGTCACAGAGTGGAACGGGGGTGTGAGTCCCTGGAGGTTAGAGAATTAAAATTCAGAGGGACAAGGTTTTCTCTCTGAGGTGCCTTTCCCTTTAACAGCTGTGGTCCTGGGATCTACAAGGTTGGAGGCGGAAGAGCCCTGGTTCTCACTGGCCAGAGTTAGCAGAGGGCTGAGTGGCACAGCCCAACAATTGTGGTGGCTGTGGATGGCAGCCGTTTCTGTGGATGTCTTGGCCCCAGTTTTCAGTGTGCTGTCTCACCTTGTCAACACATGGTGCTATGCTGTAATGCCCCTCCCCATCCTCGTCCTCCTCACCTCCCTGAGGATGCCTCAGTGCTGCTGCGCAGGGCTCCACTACCCGGCCTCTGTGGCGGTTCCCAGAGCTTTGGTCCCCCACCTCAACACGAGGTGGCAGCTCTCACCTGGCTTGCTCCTGTCCTGATGCCTTCAGTGCTCTGGTGCAGGTGTTCCCTGGTACAGAGTTCTGTCAGAGGGTGGTGGCCTCCCTTCATGTTCTTGCGTATCTGCCACAGGAACTGCCATCTTTGGCGGCTTTTCGGAATGTGTCTTTAGTGCCCTTTGCTTTCTTACCCCTTTTAATCTCTATGTACAGGGACATCTCAGATCTTCACCTGGGGAGGTAGGGAGCTCAGTAGATAAAATACTTGCCACTCAGGCACGAGGGTATGAGTTTGATCTCCAGCACACACAGAAAGGTCAGGTGCTGTAGTGTGGGCCCTCCATCCCAGCACTGGGGGGCAGGTGGAAGGAACCCAGGGGCTTGCTGACTGGGCAGGATGGCTGAGCCATCGAGCTCCAGGTTCAGTGAGAGACCTTGTCTCAAATAAGGTAAAAAGCCATCAACTTCTGGCCTTGCGATGTGTGTACAGGCACTTGTGCACACATGCCTGTGTACACATGTACATGTCTCCTTAGCATCTTCTGTTTCTCTTAAAGCACTGTGAGTTTGTTGGCTGTTTGGGTTTGAGCTGAGCATGTCCGTGAAGCCACCCCACCTGCCTATCAAGTTTGGGTTCTACGCATGTGCCCTGTGCCCCACCTTGCCTTCTTTTTAGTCTTTGTCAATTTTTTATCTGTGGTTTTTCAAGGCAGGGTTTCTCTGTGTCGCCCTAGCTGTCCTGGAGCTTGTTCTGTGGACCAGGCTGTCCTCAGACTCCACCCACCCGCCTCTGCACGTCACCGTGCCCAGCCAGTCTTCGATTTTCAAGTTAAACTTTCCTTTATTTTTAAATTCTGTTCTTGAGTTTTGCTCCTTCTAGCTCACATTGTTCTTTCAATCTTGTTTTCCTTAGTATCTTTAGCTTGCTTTATGCTGTTAACTTGCTTTTGTTTGTAAATTAGGCTCATTTAAGGGCCTGGCATATGCGGAGGAAGCTTGTCCCTCACTTGTGTGATAACTCATTCATGACAAGTCCTTGAAGAGAGCTGGTCAGTTACTTGTTATGATCTGCTTTGGTTCACATGCATTCTCTCATAACCAGATGCTGGGTTCTGTCAATCAGGCTGAAGTGTCATAGAGCCCTATGTCCGGATGTCTGTCCTTGCCCCATTGCTGCTGACCGCTCTGAGCCCTCACTGAAGGCTCTGCAAGGCTTGGCACTATAGCAGTGCGATAGGGTCTGTTGGGGCTCCTGTTGCCAGAACATTTCTGCACCGTGTTCCTGCCTGTGTCTGCTCCTGTGCTGCTGTCTGTGGTCCCATGTCTGACTTCTGGCCTTCTTAGTAAGTGCAGCTCTATGAAGAGAGCTCAGCCTTCTCTCCCGTGCCTCATTGGCTGAGTGGCTGGTCCTCGCCTGTGGGTCTGTTCTGTTCTCCGTGTTGTACTCTCTCACTGTTGCTTATCTAGCTTTGATGATTTTGAGCTTCTTGGGCTGGTTCTGTACCTTTTTGCAGTGACTTGTCATTCACTTGCCCTTCCAACACCACAAAGTGCCATGGGCCTCATGGCCAGGCCCTTTTGAGGGAGCACAGCACTCTTGCTGGACGTAGTGTTAAGAGTTGGATTGGCACAGGGTGGGTGCTGCCTGCTGTCCTCACCCCAGATCCTCACTAGCACTTTGTATATTTTGCCGAGGACATGGACCTGTCTATAGGTCACAGGCTCCATTTTTACTGTAGGGCTTCTCCTCGCCCTCTCTTTTCTTCAGGGGACCCGTTCTCAATCCAGTCAAGCTGCTGGTTTGCTCAGTCCTTGTATGGAAATAGAGTTTCAGAGTAGCTATGCTCTGTGAGAAACATGTCTGCCTGTGAGTGAGAGGAAGCCGTTCTCACACAGCGCTGTGTGCTTGGCCTTCTAAGTCTACACGGCATCTGAATTCCCTGAGTTGCCACAGTGGCTACTTTCTGCTGCTTCAGAGGGCCACACTCACTGTGGCTCAGTAGAAGATGCTTTGCGCTGGTTCTGCCCGTTGTTGGATTGCCTGTTTTGGATTGCCCATGTTGGTCTAAGTCTCATATTGTCTAAGTCTCAGCATTGCCGTGGTTCTAAGAGTCAGAACTTTACAAAAGAATATGCGAGCAGAGAAGTACCTGCCTCCTTTGTGTTCCTTCCTGTCCCCATGTTCATGTATCCATCTTCCCTCCCTCTCTCCCTTCATGGGCAGTGACTGTGGCACTGGTATCCTTGCCCCTTGACAGCATGTCTTGGTGCTGACTGTGTTATCAGGTCCCCTTGGTCCTTCTGTTAGCTGTGTGGAGTTCCCTGCTGGTCTCTGTGTGCACAGTGTGCACGGTAGCAGGCGTGCTGTGGTGAGCCCCTGCTTGGGGCCAGTGTGTTGGAGGCAGGAGGTGTGAGTCGGGCTGCTTCCTGCAGCCTCAGCAGCATCGGTTGCCCCGTCCAATGTTACACCGTGGCAGTGTTAGGTGGTGGCTGTCGGAGAACAGGCTTCTGGCGTGGGTGGTGAGCTCGGTGGGTAAGGTAGGAAGGATCTTGTTAGGATCAGGACCTTGGCCTTTGTGCTCTGTTACTGAAGCCAGGTATGAGTCTGCTCTCCCTGCCTTTGAGGGTTGTGCTCTGGAGGGTGATCCGCCACAAGACACCTGCAGTGCAGGTTTCAGCTAAGCTTTGGGAACTGCTGCCTGGGTCAGTGTGCTGCACTGAGCCGGACCCCTTTCCCTGCTCCAGTCTCTTTCCAGTAGCCTGAGTGCTCTCTCCTTGTTGTTTTTAACTCTTCCGATGTCTTGTGACTTGGGTTGGCTGTACTATGCTGTTGGGCTTTATACCAGCGAAAATACGTTGGAGTAGGGGTAGGAGTTGGGACGGGGGTCTCATATAACCTGCCTGGCCATGGATCTTGAATGCACTTGAGAATGGCCTTAAATACCTCCCAAATGCTGGTCTTAAAGGTGTGCACTGCTATGCCTGACCCAAACTGAAAATTTCCTGACAGTTAAGTTAAGCTCATTAGGCTCGTTGATATGATGACATGTTTAGTTTCTAATCATGATATTGTATATAATTATATGGATTATTTATTTGCTATGTTCCTTTATGGGTTTTGTTTTGTGTTGCTTTGGGTTTTGGTGTGTGTAGTGTACATGACTTCATGTATGCAGACGCAGAGAAGGAATCAAAAACTCGCTCTTTCAGTGAGGCTAGCCAGCCAGCAGGTTCCTGAGATCAGCCTGTCCCGCTCCTGGGGCTGCAGTCCCAGGCATCTGCAACTGGGAGTGGTTGTTTACATGGGTGCTGAGAGCTTGAACTCTGACCTTCATTCTTGTGCAGCACGTGCCCTAACCACTGAGCCATCTCTCCAGCTCCCCTAATGTACATCCTTAACCTTTTTTCTCCTTCCTTCCTTCCTTCCTTCCTTCCTTCCTTCCTTCCTTCCTTCCTTCCTCCCTCCCTCCCTCCCTCCCTCCCTCCCTCCCTCCCTCCCTTCCTTCTTGGTGGTGGGTTTTTTTGAGACAGGGTTTCACTATATAGCTCTGGCCGTCCTGGAAATGACTATGTAGGTCAGGCTGGCCTCAAACTCACAGGTTCTCTGGCCTCTGTCTCCTGAGTGCTGGGATTGAAGGCGTGAGCCACTGTGCCCAATTTCTTTATAGTTTTTTGACTTAATGATTTGGCCCAGACTGACCTTGAACTCATGATCCTTTACCACCCAAGTGCTGGGATAACAGGCGTTCACTACCACACCTGGCGGCTTTGTGAAGGTTGTTGGTGCTACGGAAGGTTTGTTTGTGTTCTTGTGGTTGCTTTCATCCTTGAACACTTTTTAAACGTCCTCAGTGTCTTCGCTTCACACGTCTCCCTCTCTTCTCCCTGTGACCCGCGAGGTTGGCCCCTCCTGGTGGCTGCTCCCCGGCTGGAGGCTAGCGGAACCCCTGCAGTTCTGCAGAAGCCGCAGCAGCCTCCAGCAATGCCACTGCGCTCCTGCTGCTGTTGTCCAGCGGTGCTGATCACAGTGCTGTGACTTTCACATGGTTAAAGACGTGTGTCTCTTGTCTTGATGAAGTACTTAACCATTGAGGATCATTGTCACCGCCATGGTGCCCTGGGGCCCTTGCTGTGCTGCAAGCCTTGGTCTTCTGCTTCCGTTTACACAGTTCAGAGTGTCTTGGCATGGCAGACCCTCATCACTCTTTTCCTGCTCTTTTCTAGTTTTCTTTCTCTTGTTCCTATGTGTTTGCATTGGCCTCTCCACCCTGACTTTGTCTCTCTGTTCCTCTCTGTGAGATGAGTGCTTCTGATCTCTGAGCCTCTGAATCCTGTTGCTCATTGCTCATCGGCACAGGGCTGCCCTGAGTCACCTCTGCTTGGCCAGGAACTAGTCTGTGGCCGTGCTCTATCTCCCAAATGTGGCGGCTGGGTGTTTTGTTACTCGTGGGGTGATGGCACCCTCTCCTGGAAGCATTGGGAACTCTATCTAGGTTGTACCATGTCTTGCTATGATTGCTCAGGACCTGCCAGTGTCCACTGACTGACGAGGCTTGTTTTGCAGACCCCAAACTGCCCCCATTTCTTCCCCCAGGTGTAGAAGGTTCTATGCTTGGACCACCTGGGCTGCAGCCTTCCCCTTGGCCTGTGGTTGGACCACCGGACTGCAGCCTTCCCCTCAGCCTGTGCTTGGACCACCGGGCACGTGTCGTGTCTTAGGTCCCTTCTACTCTCGAGTCTCCTGTGTGTCTTGCCCTGCCCTGAGCAACATTGTTAGCAGTTGGTTGTGCCCTAGGGCCCTAGGGGTGGCATCCTCTCTTCTAACACCCCTGGTTTTCTGTGTGGGCAGTTTCTCTGAAGGGTTTTATTAGAACTATGCGCTGGGAGGTGGCCAGGCTGCCCTGGTACTGAGTCTCTTAGAACTGATGTCATTTCTTAGTGAAGTTCTGGGTGTTTATTACTGTTCTTCAAATGTTTTGCAGGTGAGCAGGGCTCTTATGGGACAGTTCATGGAAGCAAGGGCAGAGATAACCATCTGTAAGGATAGAGCTGAACAGGGATCATTGATAGGTCTGGTACTGTGCAGGCTGCTCTCCCAAATGCTACTCTGACCTAATTGCTTGCTCTTGTCTGGCTGGTCAGGAGGCAGTGATGCAGATTGGGGTCTCAGATCTTCCCAGGAACCCTCACACTGTTCTGGAATGTAGTGGGCTCCCCGGGTTGCAGCATTGTAGCCTTGCAGCACCGGGGACGAGCTGAAGCCTAGCACTTCCCTTCAGACACAGAAGGGAAGTATGTTTTGCTGCACAGGACCTGTATATAGCAGGCCAACCTTAATCGAGCAAACTAACTAGCCAGGAAATAGACTCACGCTTTTATTTAGTCCTTTCAGTAGCCTTGGAAGGGCCAGGTGGGCAAGTCACCTCAGTACAGCCCAGAGGCACAGACTAGGTACCAGGGAGAGTTTCCCTGGATCTCCATCGTGTGTGTTTGTGTGTGTGTGTGTGTGTGTGTGTGTGTGTGTGTGTGTGTGTCCATGCCCACCCTTGAAATACTTCAGAGAGATCTTTGAACTGTAGTTACCATGTTACGGTTTCAGCTTTTATATGGGTACCGGAATGATCCTTGTCCTGTGGTCCCTGTATTGGGCCCTGAGGAGAAGCTTTAATCCTAGTGGCCAGAAATAACGTTCATTCCATCCATGACTCTCCCTGGACTCCTAGCTAAGGCACCACAAGAAGTCTCTTGAGACTCTCAGGCTGGATGATCTGTGTGTACTTCCTTAGCCCATGACGGTTTGGGACATCCTTGGGTGCCACACAGTCTTCTGAGAACTGTTCTCAGGTCAGCTGGTTGAAGTCCCTAGGTCTTCTTGCTGTGACCAACCCTGTCCTTGCTCAGAAACAGGTGTAGCATCCAGTGTGCTGTGCCTCAGCCTGTACTTGTGATTCTACAACCCAGGTCACATCCTGCTGCATGTAAGGCCCTAGAACACAAGTGGCCTCAGGTTGATTGGTCCAGCTGTACCACCACGCCCAGGTCAGATGTGACTACACGAAGCTGTCTGGGCCTCATTAGTGTAAACACTTGCTCGTCAGCAAGTCTGGGGCACCAGTTTGATCCTGTCTCAATTTCTGACTTTTAGCACATCTTAAATATTGTGGCTGAGATGAGTGCTCCCCTCATCCCAGTCCTGGTGTTGGCATGAAATGCAGCCTGGACCGTGGCCACAGACATGCCCTGCTGCCCGGGCAGGGTCTCTGTGGGCCTGGGCACGGCGCCGTCGTCAGCTGAGTTTCTCTCGGGCCTGTAGTCAGGGTGATTCGGATCAGGTAGAGCAAATGCAGCAAGAGTGGAACTCTCATCCGGAAATGGATGCAGCTTGGATCCCGACCTGCACAAGGCTCCTGTGGACTCTGCCAGGCTCAGCACCCCTCTTCTCGCTGCTCCTGTTGCAGACCCTTCTTTTTTACTGGCTTTCTTCCCAGAAGCTGGCTTGTAGCTCCTGTCCAGATCACCAAGACCCCTTTTGAAGGAAGCCCATGTGCCTGCTGGCCTAGCCACAGCCTGCGGTGGCTCTGGGGAGACGGACTGTTTCATTCCCACCAACTGCTCATCTTCACTGCGGTGCTTTAAGAGGCTCCCTAACCTCATATGACACACTCCAACAAAATTCAAGGTGATTGTCCACATGAAGGGTGTGGCTGTGGAGATGACCGGAGAGGCCGGGGCCTAAGATGGACGGTGGTGGCTCCTGGCGTCTGAGGAAAAGCACCCTGTCTTCAGTTTGACTGTCACATGCGTGAAGAAGATGGCCAGATCATGCAGGCACACTTGCACCTGGCCTGCCTGCCAGCTTCCTGTGACTGCTACCCACTGGCATCCCGGCCTCTGTGGCCTCATGAGTAGAACGTGGGAGCGACTTCGGTGTCTTGAGCTTCGACTGTGGCAGCACAGCAAGGATGCACTTGAATACGTATGAGCAGTTAAGCCAGCGGGACGCAGAGGAGGAGAGTTGCCTGTTGGGATCGTGTGATCGGAGCCCAGTAGGGCTCAGACGGAGGCAGTGACGTGCAGACTGCTGGAGGCCACTGCCTAGGGCCCAAACGCCGGTCCTAGCGCAGGAAGGAACTGGGGCCGGCTTGCCGGATAGCTGGTGGCCCAGGGGCTGGGTGTCTGCAGCAGAGCCCAGCAGGGGAACAGGGAGCCCCTTCCCTTGGCCGTGGATCACCGTCATGACCGCTGAGCAGTCGGCCTCTCCAGCTGCCCAGGAACTCAGGCCTAGTGCCTCTGTCAGCCAAGCAGGGATGGCACAGCCCCAGGTGTGGCATGGAGTGTCGGCTCTGGTCCCCTCACCTGGGCCTCTCGGGCAGTACCACAGTGGTGATGGGAACTGGGGGCTGCGTGCCTGGGAGCCTCTGGATGGGGCCACTGCTTTGTCTTTCCTCCACCAGGGCCAGCGCTCTGGGGCATTGAGGGTGGTACCCTGTGCATGTTATAGAGTGGGGAGTGGGGCCCCTGCCCTAGGTAGGGACTCACCTCAGCTCCAGGCCATGCCTGTGTCCTTCAGAGCTAAGGTCCTTGGATACTTAGGGAATACTTGACTCACCCCCGCCCCGCCCCCCGCTGTTCTGCAGCCACTAACGCACCTGTCTTCTTTCTCATCACCAGGGCTCAGGCCCAGGCGCAGCAGTCCCAGGCGGCTCCGGCGTGGGAACCCCCAGACAGTTCACACGGCAAAGAATCACGCGGGTCAACCTCAGGGACCTCATATTTTGTTTAGAAAATGAGCGTGAGACAAGCCATTCACTGTTGCTCTACAAAGCATTCCTTAAGTAACAGGAGGAGCCGGCGTTTCTGATGGGATGCCTGCGGACGTTTTTATATATTTGCAGATTACGCCTTTTTGTAACAAGCAAATGGGATATTGTTTAAAAACAGCCACCTCTTTACAATGGAGCAGTTTTATACTCCTGTTTCTAAATCAGCTCTTCAGTGCGGCAGAAGCCGTGTCTGCAGCAGAGAGAACACAAAGGCCTGTGGATGCTCTTACAGGACAGCTGACCGAGCTCATCCTCGACTGAGTGGCCTTCTTGCCAAACAAGCCATATTTAAAGACTGATGGAAGCGCTTAGCAAATAATTAGCCGTTGCTCATCCTGTGTGCGTTTTGGTTCAGTTCACTCTGACTCACCCGCTAGGTGTGCGTCTACAGCCGATGACCTCATTCACTTATTTTACTGTCCTAGCAGTCAGTTGGCGAAGCAAACTGATTTTTAGACTATTTATCATCCCTGCCCCCACCCTGTCGCTTTCCTCCCTTCTACATGAAATTCCCCAGGAACACAGCCTCCAGCAGGGTTGCACTCCTGCTCGTGGAGGCCGGGCGCAGCACCTGTACAAATGCGTTTTATTTGCTGCAGTTTGTGAAGCTGTAAAGTGGAAGGAAACGAGAACCTTTTCAGCATAAATATATTTTACTTGCACTGTGTTTTTAGCTCAGAGTGAGAAGTTAGATGAAATAAAATCAGAGTTGAGAAGAATCAACAACAGACTGTTTCTCAGTGTGGATCAAGTGTTGGAAATGGTTGGTGTATTTTGTCAGTAATTGTACATAATTTTTGGCACATAACATAAAATGGCTATGTAAACTATAATTATTTTGCTAAGAGACTGTATGCAAGCTGTGGCCAACCTTACAGGCGTCCAGAGCAAAGCCCTTTCTTTGTACCTATTTTTTTATTACAAATATACTAATTGGTTCTTTATATTTTCAGAGGTTATTGTATTAAATTGTCTATTGATAGTACTTTTATGACTGTAAATACTTTGGCTTTCTTCGTGTGGATTCTCACATTAGACTTTCAATTCGCACGTGTGAACTGAACGCTGATCAGTATTTTTTACCGACACCTGAGAACTGTTACACCTTTCATTTTATCTTTTAGGAAATCCCTGTCTTTCCATTTTTTCATGTAAATTTTGCACAGTTACTTGTTCATATGTAAATATTTTACTTTCAAAAATGAAGTTTTTAATTGCTATTGTTTTATATAGGATTGAAAGAAAATTAACTCCTTTATTAAAAACAAGTTTATCTGTATTTTGTCTTGCCTATTTTTCCAGTTTCTGAGTCTGATAATGCTGTCAGGGACTCCGCTCTGTCCTGCTGAGTCTAGGGCTTGACTGAGGACAGACCCCTTGGTGGGTTGGAGGTAAATCCAGTCTTCTGTCTACCCGGAGGACACTGGAGGAGCTGCACTCTTGGCATTCCGGGCATTATCCTGTAGACCACCTGGGGGTAGGGGTGTGTTACGCCAGTAAGCCTGCTTGTAGGTGTCCAGATGGCCTTGCCTACTGTAAACAGTGAGGAGATGGAGTTCCTGTCACTCTCATGTTCAGGTGATCACAGTGAACCACACCTTTCAACAGAGTGGAGTTGTGTTCAAGGCCCGGCCACCTGAGTCCATGTTACTGGAGCTGGTCCCCAGGTAGAGCCTCTACACCACCTAGTGTTAAGGCCCAGCAGGCAAGTAGGTAGATTCGACCCTCCTTGATACCCAGGATGTCCTGAACTTCTACAGCTGGAGTGGTGAAGGCCACAGTCTAGGGGCCGTGGACAAATATCTTAAGGTCCCGGCTGGATGGCTGGAGGCCCGAGGTCCAGATTAGAAGGGTTGGCTCCCGGTTTCTGTGGTGGCCTTGGGCATGCAGAAGCAGCACCCTCTCCCTGCCTTCCCCTTTGTTTGAACAGCTCCTGGCGTGGGTCTGTCTGTGCTGAGGCTTCCCTTCCTGTCAGAACACCAGTCTCAGGTCAAGGATACTCGAGCAACATCGTGTTAGCTTGATTGCCTCAGCAAAGACTGCATCTCCAGATACAGGTGCACCTGAGGTCCTGGGGCTGGGGTGCCACCGTAACCTTTGGGAGGGGGACACAGTATAACCCACAGTGTGCTAAGACCTCAAGTTTGAGGATAGAGGCCGGATGCTGTGGAGGGCAGTGGGCTTGTGGGATGAGGCTCCTGAGTCTTGACTGCTCGTTTCTTGCTTCCTTTCGCGTCCTGCTGCATCCTCCAGGACAGCCACAGTGGAGACTTAGGTCTGCGCCCAGCTGAGGTGATCCTGCGGTGGTTGTATTGCCGCCCGGCTCTTCCACAGTTGGGTTCATGAGTCCGCTAGAGGAGTGAGCTCAGCAGCATGACAGGAACCACCCCTGTCTCGTTTAGCTGTTTACACGTCAAGGGATAGAGGGTTTGTGGTACGTGTCTCTCGTTAAAGACAGGTTAGGGACAAGACAGGGCTTCTGCTCCCACTACTCACACTCTCGGGACACTGGTGAACCCCATCACGCATGAAACAGAAAATGTGGGACAAATTTGGAGAGGAAAAGGTGAAGTAAGAACTGAAGGTGACACGGTCCAGGGCAGGAGAAACGCAGGCACCTTGTGTATGTTGACTGAGGCAGTGTGTGAACTCGGTGCCACATGTGAGTCCTGTAGTCGAGTTGTAATTCTGCACACCAGGGTCGTGGACAAATGGTTAGGAAGCTGGGGAGCATGCCCACAGCACCCAGACAGAACACCAAATTGCATTCAGTGAGCGCTGCGTAAGGTACTAGTTTTACTGTGAAAAAACACTCTGATAGAAGTACCTTGGAGGAAGGGTTTACCCTGGCGTGTAGCTCAAAGGTGCAGAACATCACGGCAGGCAAGTCAAGGTGGCAGGGACTCGAAACAGCTGGTCACAAGCTTCCAGTGAAGAAGCAGAGTGCTTGCCTCTGCTCAACTCCCTTTTCCCACTTAACACGGTCCAGGATCCCAGCCACGGGATGATGTCACCCACTGTGAGTCTCGGCGAAGTCAAGATAGTCACCCACAGCCATGCCCAAAGGCCTGTCTCCCGGGATTCTAAGTTCTGCAGGTTGATAACAGTAACCACCACAAGCTGCTCAGGCCAGCTTTGAGAAGGACCTGTGCAGAGGCTGCACAGTGCTCACTGTGGTGCTGTTTTGAATGTGGAAGATCTTTTCAGAGCCCAATGTAGGGCAGCGCTATTCCAGCTGAATTTTTACAGAACTGCAGCCTGGATTCAGAAATTCACATGAAGATGAGGGCTTGGAAGAGCTGAGATGGGCCACTCTCCTCATCAGTGTACCTCATGGTGCTGTGATGGTTGTGTTCAGTGACAAGGGTTGAGGGACCAGTCAGACTGTGGTCACAAGAACTTCGCCCGCCGCTGCAGGTTGTGTGTGTCTTCATGTGGAAGCCTGCAGCATCCAGCCTGTGGTCAGTCACGTCTTTGGTTTCCATGCCTGTGTGCTGCTCTCTTTAAGAGTCCATGGACTTTCTTAGTCTGGCTGTCTGTGGCATCTACTGATCCGTAACAAACGGTTCAAGCAGTGGATTCAGCAGTGCAGTAAATTTCTTTGTGAGGTGTGTTATTTCTGAAAAGTGAGATGTTACTTGGTGTCGAGATTGTTGCATCACCGAGACTGGTTAAAAATAAAGTAGAGCGTGTTGTTTTTAGAATGTTTTTAAAAAAGATATCTGCAGATGTTGATTGGGGCAAAGCCATTTATTCTTTAGCTAATTCAGTCACTGGTCCTAGCCTGGAGTCCTGGAGTGTTCTGGCCTCCTTGCAAAATAGTCTTGAGTATCCAAGACTCACTGCTGACTGAGCCACTCTGACTAGCTCCTTCTGAACTCTGACTCTTCTGGCTCTACTCAGCTCTCTCGTTCTGGCCCAAACTCTTCTCCAAGCCGCTGGCTCAAACTGACCCGAGCTGGCTTACTGTTTCTGACTGAATGAACTCTTCTGACTCCAGCTTACTCTTGTTGATTCAATGATTCCCTCAGACTGAACTGCTCTGCTTGGCTTCAAACTGACTGACACTGATTCTGCTGAGCTGCCTCTGTGTCTCTGTGTCTCTATGAACTCTCACTGTTCCACACTTCCTCAGTCAGCCTCTCCACTTCTCTGCCTTGTCTTCAGTTAGACTGCTTGATTCTGTGTCTTGTCCACTGACAGACTGCTTCAGACTGCTAGCCTCATACCATCTCTCATACTGTCTCTCTGTAACTGACCCTGTAACTGACTCTGCTCTGAGCTGAGTGCCTGCCTTCTCTGTTGTGAGAGTTGCGTGTCCTCACTCTGCTAACTTTCTCTAATTAGTCACTTTGCCTGCCCTTCAACTCATCTCAGATGTCAGTTTCTGTGTGACGTTGACTCCTGAGTTCTGCTTCCTGTGTCTGCTTCCACACTGTTTCTGTCTTGGGGATTAAAAGCGTGGACCACCACTGCCTTCTGAGTACTGGAACTAAAGGTGTTTGCTACCACTGCTTTCTGAATACTGACATTAAAGGTGTGTCTACATTCCATCCAGACCACAGAGGCCCCTGAATGTAGACCCCTGGAATATAGACCCTTCCTAGCTTTCACACAGGGCTGTTCCTCTATAGATATCCTTATGAAAATAAGAAGGTAAACCACAGACTTGAAAAACATGTGTGCCTAACAAAGGAGTAAGATTCCGAAGCTTGAGACGGACGAGGTGACTCAGTGGGTAAAGGTGTGAAAGTGTCTGCCACCAAGCCTGCTGACCCGAGTCCAATCCCTGGGACCCACACGGTTGGAAGGAGAGAACTGACTTACAAGTTGGCCTCTGACCTCCACATGTGTTCTTTGGCACACATGCACGCGCTCACGCACGCATGGAAGTGAGTCCAGAAGCCCGGAGAATTACTTTTTGTGTTGATTTGGCTGAAGTGTATGACAAGGAATGGAAGGGTTTTATTTTGGGGAGGGTGAATCATGGCGGCAAGAGCTTGAGGCAGCTGGTCACACTGAATCTAGTCAGGAATAGACATGGCTGTGGGTCTCAAGTCCCTCTCTCCTTATCCAGTCCAGGATTCCAGCCCGTGGGATGGTGCTACCCACATTTAGAGCAGATGTCACTCTCTTACCCCTCCACAGGAGAGATCCTCCTGCAAAGTTGACAGTATTACTGTTACTCCCACTCTGTTCCCATTGGTGGGATGGAGCTGGGAACTCAGAAGCCCTGGAGCCTTTTGTACTTGATATCAAGCTCAGAGGTTCCCAAAGGGCTCAAAGTGTTCAAGTAACTCGCGTCCCATAGCAACACCCCAGGACATTTACAGGGACACAGAAATATCCATTACCTAAGACAGGTAGACTTCACAACGACTGGCCACCAGCCTGAATTCCCAGGTGCTCAGCGAAGCAGAGGCAGCTGCAGCGAGGAGAAACGAAACCAAAAAAACAAAACAAAAAAACAGCTGATTGAAACGGACCTAGCGATGTGACCGGTATGTGGTTCACAAAGAAATTCAGCCATTGAGACCGTTCAGTGTTGGGGAAGCGGAGAGAAGACTGCGTGTGTAGAGACGCAAGGGTTTCTCCAGCGACCCTCCGGCTGAGAGCTGCAGCACTGAAGGGGCGGCTTCACACGCGACACAGGCGGTGGCAGCAGACAAAGCCGCAAAAGTGGCATGCAACCCAGCACAGGCTGCAGCAAGCAGGCTGTGAGGAGACCACAGCGGGCAGTGGGGAGTTCCTGGAAGACGGGGAGCGCAAGTTTGGATAACTGGAGGATGCCTCTCTAAAAATTAGGTGTGTTGTGTCTGTGCGGGAATGGCGCGCGTGTGTGGCTGCCCGAGGAGGCCGGGGGTGTTTGACTCTCTGGGCTCTGGAGCTACGGGCAGTTCTGACTTGAGAGCTGGGAGCTAGATCTGAGTCCTGTGTAGAAGCAGCGTACACTCCCGACTGGTGGGCGTCTCTCCAGCTCCAGGGGCTTTGTTTTGTTTTCTCATTTGATGAAACTTAAGCGGGATAAAACCAGAGCACATGAAGTACGAAGGACGAGGTAGTGGGCACGTAGAGCTCGGCATAGAAAGGGAAAGCTGGAGGGATGGAGGTAAGGATGGCGTCCGTGTTGACGGCGGTGCACGCTGAAGCCCTGGGAGAGGAAATTCAAGTTCTTACCCAGGAAAATGCCTTTCTTAAGAAGGGGCGAAGGCTTCCAGAAATGCAAAGATTGGAAGACTTCTCAGAGGCTCACAGCACAAAAGTCTTTTAAGTGTGCCAGGGGCCTCAGAGGACTGGAGCGAGGCCCTCAAAGGCCACCGAACAGACCACCAAAGACAAGATCTGAGCAGACGAGCCGCCAGAGTAGAAAGATCCTTGGCAACATTGGCCGTTAAGGAAACGCCCATTAAGACCACGGCGAGGTGACTGTGCGCTGAAGGAAGCTGAGCAGGCGGGCGCAGCTCTGTGTGGTGCGCACCACTACTGTGGAACAGCATGCAGATGTCCCAGCAGAGCCTCCGCGTGAATGCTCCACAGCAGGAGCCTGATTCGTTAGCGCCCCACACGCGATGGGGTGGGGGTGTCAGCCAGGTGCCCAGCAGGTGTGGAGAGGAAACCGAAGCACTGACCCGAGACAGAGAGGAATCTGTGCACATTGGTGTCGGTGTCAGCAGTTCTCACTGGAGAGAGGGGTTCAGGGAGGTCAGCCTCCAGGGCTGCACCTGCATGGGGCCAGGGACCCCGTGACATCAGATACAGCACTGGTTCTGGGACCTGTGACTGTGGGCAGACCGGAACCTGCTGTGCAGTGTGGAGGTGGCTTCCCACCAGTGCGCAGCCGTCAGCACTCAGCAGGCTGTGTGTTAGACTGCTGAGTTACTCTGATGCGGTGACTCACAGCACTGAGGCAGGAGGATCTCTGCTAGGTGGAGGCCAGCCTGGCGTATATAGTAACAGGCCAGCCAGGGCTACAGAGGGAGAGCCTATCTGAAAAAGAGAAAAAATGTCAGGGGACTGCAGAGATGACTCAGTGGTTCAGAGCCCTTGTTGCTCTCGTAGAGGACTCTGGGTTGGTTCCTAGCTGTGGCCCCCAACCATCCGTGACTCTAGTTCTAAGGCATCTGATGCCCCCTACTGACCTCCATGGGCACCAGGCACGCACATGGCGTATACTCTCATGTAGACAAAACACTCATACATATAAAAGAAATGAATCTAAAAAAATCCAGTAAATAAAATAAAATTGGCCAATTTTGTTATAGGCACATTATAGTTCAAATATTGCGGACCGGGAAAACGCAAAGCGAAAAGGGAGACGATCTTGGAGCTGGAGAGATGGCTCAGGAGTTTCGAATACTAGCTGCTCTTCTCAAAGACGTGGGTTCAATTCCCAGCACTCACCAGCCAGCTCACAACCGTCTGTGACTAGCTCCAGGGGATTTGATTTCCTTCTGGCCTCCCTGAGCCCAGGCAAGCGTGTGGTACACAGGCACACATACAGGCAAACACCCATATACTTAAAATAAATTAAACAAAAGGGGGGGGGTCTTGAGAAAAGGTCACTACAGTGACCGCTGGATCAGGACAAACCACGGAGCAGCCTCAGGGTCACAACTCCACTTCGATGAGAAGCCATTGTCATGAGCTGTCCCCTGGTGGGTGTGAAGGGGTGTGGGTCCCCCATGTTGTGAAGTTAGTCTTGAACCTTGAACCCATCTTGGTCAGTGTGATGGTTTGAATGAATATGGCCTCTATAGGCTCATAGGGAGTGGCACTATTAGGAGGTGTGGCCTTGGAGTAGGTGTGGTCTTGTAAGAGGAAGTATGTCACCAGGGGTGGGCTTTGAGATTTCAGAAGCTCAAGCCAGGCCTAGTGTGTGACTCTTGCTGCTGCCTGCTGATCCAGGTGCAGAACTCTGGGCACCCTCTCCAGCACCGTGTCTGCCTGCATGCCGCCATGCTCCCCGCCATGCTGACAGTGGACTAAACCTCTGAACCGTAAGCCAGCCTCAATGAAATGCTTTCCTTTATGAGAGTTGCGTGGCCATGGTGTCTCTTCACAGCAATAGAAACTTTAAGACAGTCATCACACATATCCATGCTGCCTGAGACAGGAAATGGGGACTCAGGGACAGACACCCGGCCATGGACAGGGTGGAAGCAGGCCCTGGAGGGTCTGGGGAAGGCCAGTCTCTGCCACTTTAACCACTCAGTTATGCCTCTTGGTCACAGCGATGCCACAGCCCGCGGAGGGGATGGTGCTGCTCACACATCCGTGGTTTCCCTTTCATAGATCTCCTCCTGGCAAGTGTGTCTGTGTCTGTGTCTCAGCACTGGGTCACGCAGGAGACCTTTGTGTGGCTGGTCATGGTCACAGGGACTGGGACAGAGGAAGAAGGCTCATAAATGGACTTCCAGGCCCTTGGTGACCAGTGCCCATATAACCTCCTCTTCAGCTGCTGTGGAGACCAGAAAAGAGTGTCAGATCCCTTGGAACTAGAGTTACAAAGGGTTGTGAGCCACTCTGTGGGTGCTAGGGCTTACACCCCAGCCCTCTGCAAGAGCAACAGTGCCTTAACTGCTGAACCGTCTCTCCAGCTCCCCAAGGACTGATCTTTAAGATCTCAGTTTGTAATGTTCAAAATATAGAGTGGTAATCTTGTTCAACAGGGACTCTTAAAGGTCTTCCCACAGAGTTCTGTGTGACTCAGCCCACATGCATGTCTTGGGCAGGGCTGGGGGTTGCAAGGAGAGGCTGCTTAGAGGGAGGCCCTGGAGCCTCCCTCTGCTCCTCTCAGCCACGGGAGTCCGGCAACCAGGACAGCAGTACCTCAAGCAGTGCCTGAGGCCGTGGTAGGCCTGAGAAGGGCCGAGTGTGTGTGCACCCGTGCATGTCAGCGAGGCGTGCAGAGTCCCTGAAGGTGGCTGGACTGGGCCCCCGTCACACACGCTGCGGCTGAGTTTGTTGACCCTGCCTCTGAAGTCAACACCACAGGTAGGTGGCTGTGCCCGGCGCAAGCCTGGTAGCTGGTGGCTCTGCGTCTCCCACACCCGTCGCGTAAGAACAGAAACATCTAAGGCGATCTAAGAGTCTCTGGGCTTCCAGAAAAAGGCCTAAGCTGAACTTGACAGGTCATTTCCCAGACCCTGCCTCTAGGCCAGCAAGCCCTGGAGCTGGGAAGGGGATCCTTTCCAGATCCTCCAGCCCAGTGCCCGGCCTGGCTGCACCCCAGAGGCTGGTTAGAGGAGTGTGTCCCGGTTGTCTTTCCCAGCCAGAGCAGTCTCCTAGTTGTAAACGCCGTTAGCTGCTCCACACCCTCAAAATGAACACGCGGCTGTTTGCTCCTGCAGTTACCGGCTGCGCTGTAATTAACCGTGCGAGTGGGTTTTTCTGTTATGTAAGTCATTGTGAATGCAAACTTGTCTCCAAGCAGAGGCCATGCGTGTGTCAGAGAGTGACCTTTTCACCGAGGAGGAGGAAGGTGCTGCCTTCTGGGTGTCCAGGTCTGGGCCCTCTGCTCTACAATGAGCCATTTTTCAAGGAATGGCACGTCTTCAGGGAGGGGCTGCTCTGGGGCTTAGGTCTGGGGTGTCATTGCCCACCAGCTGGCCCTGGTGGCCTGGGGTTCTCTGAACTCTCTGCAGCCAGGGCCTAGCCTCTGTGGGTTTGTGTGATAAGGTACGGTTGTGTGGCTGTGAAGGCGCGAGCTGCTCTTGGGGTCCCCCAGCGGGGACTTGGCGCAGCAGGGAGAGGACACACGACCCTGTCAGTTGGAAAGCTTGAACAACCCAAAGCCAGTAATGGACCCACCCTGGAAATGAGGCATGCCACCATGGCAGAGAGCCTGAGCCCAGGACACCATGAGTTAAGATCTGACTGTGCTCCTAGGAACTGGGCTTCAGGTTAGCATGCTTAAACAAATGCTGGCCTTGCAGGGCAGCAGTGGCGCACGCCTTTAATTCCAGCACTCAGGAGGCAGAGGCAGGTGGATCTCTGTGAGTTCGAGGCCAGCCTGGTCTACAGAGTGAGTTCCAGGACAGCCAGAGTTACAACAGAGAAATCCTGTCTCGAAAAACCAAAAACCAACCAACCAACCAACCAACCAACCAAACAAACAAAAACAAGTGGTGGTCTTGATGCGGCCTGTGCTCAGCATGAGCCTCTCAGGGAACGATGCACGACATTCTCCTGTCACTGATAGTCTGCTCCTGGAAAGGCTCACTCTTGCCTTTGGAGTGATCCTTGCTACCCAGAAGGTGAGGCATTTTGAGTGGGCCCAGTAGAGTCATGTGTTAGGTGAATTCCAGATGGGAGATGCAGGAGGCTGGGGTGGAGTGGAAGAGGTGATTCTTCTAAGGGCACACGTGATGTGTGTCCTGGCCGGGATCTCGCTCTTACTGAGCTGCTGGCAAAGGGCCTGGCTGCACTGATCAGGTGGGGGTGCTGTGGCTGAACTCTGGTTGTGCAAGCCAGAAAGAGTTGGGTGGAAGCCTGGGCCCTGCCAAGTCTCCAGCCAAGATCAGGCCCAGGACTTGAGGCCTTTTCCTGGCATTGTAGGGGAGACCGAGGCTTGACACACACAGGAAGCCTAGGCCATAGCATGAGTTCACGTCAAGCAGATTTCCCTTGGGAAATCCTGAACCAACCCACATCCCCATTTATCTCTAGGTGCAACCCCTGGTGGCCCATGGGCAGCTGGGGACCAAGACTATGTAGAATGTCACTTTAGGTAGCCAAGAAGGCACCTCATCCCCAGGGACTTGGGACTCTTGTTCCAGGAAGGGATGCTTGCCTCAAGGGAGCTGAGGCTTGGGCGTGAACATTTCTGTGAAGGGCACACAGAGGCTGATCATTTAGCCCTGTGCTTGGCAGAGAAACAGATAGATGGAGTGTGGTACCCCGTGGTTTAAGAGGTTTAAGAGGGCGCTTGCTGGTAAAGCTCTCATCCTAGAGAGCTGGCAGAGTTTGGCCCCTCCCCTCTGCATTGACAGACCAGGGCCACTGCACAGTTCCACCCCCTTCAGAGGGCGAGCTGCGATTGGCAGAACTGCTTACCTGTTTGAACCAATGCATTGCCCTTGGGTACTGGGGGACCCTCCCTCTCCTGAACCCCGATAAATATACCATAACCTCTGCAATAAAGAGAGAACTCCCCACTGACGGACTGTCTCCCAAGTTCCTGTGCTCGTCACTACCCCACACATACCGCGATCCCATGTGGCTTCCCGCCTGGGGGTAGCCAGCCACAGGTCAGCTATGGCTGGACAGGGACGCTCGAGGGAGAGATTCATTACTACAAAGGAGAAAAGAGCAATAGAGGAGAAAGACCCCTCGGGTGGTGCAGGCTGCCAGGGGGGCTGGCACATGCAGCAAGCTTACCAAGAAGCTACACAAAGTCACTGCTGTCTGCTCGGCCCTGGCTGTGGGAACACCTGCTTGTCTCCTGGGTGTGACTGCACTTGGGAATTCCCACTTCTGGTGTGATGTCACACAGTAGTCTGGGTGCAGGTTGGTGAGTTTAGAACAGCTCTGGCATCCTGTGCTGGGGTCCTTGTGTTGCTGTAACAAATCTCTGAAACTATTCTCATAGTTTGTTGGCTGCCAGCAGCAAGAGCAGGGCTGGCAGGTGGTGTCCGCAGGGTCGCTGTGTGCTTCGCCGTTGGTACCTGTTGTGTCTCCTGATGGTTGGACGCTGTGTCCTCCTAGTGGAAGGTGGGTGACCAGTGGGTGAGGTGTGCTTGGTAAAAGCCTCTGTGCTGTGTGGGAGCAGACCCCTACCCTGTGGCTCTAGTGAACCCTGTGGGTGTCATGAAGATGGGTAGGGCACCCCATTCACTCATGGCGCATCATAGAAAGCGCTGGAAGCTACAGAGAACAAGGCCCACACATGGCTTCTTAAGCTGTGCTCTGGAGACCAAGAGTGGCAGCTCCAGCTGGCGGGAAGCTGACTGGTGCTGGACCACATGCCCACAGAGAGCTGGGCGCCAGCAGCTGAGTCCAGTAAGGGCATGTGAGGCTGACGCGATGTGTGACATCACTTGCTATGCCATTAGGGGAGGCCTCAAATGCTAATGGTGGCCAGCGCTCTGGCAATAGTGGAGCGGAGGAGGAAGAGCAGGAGGAGGAGGAGGAGGAGGAGGAGGAGGAGGAGGAGGAGGAGGAGGAGGAGGAGTAGGAGCAAGCTGGAAGAGGTGAGCGAGGAAAGGTAACTAGAGCTGAGAAGGAACTGGATCAGAAGCAGGCTGGGAGGAGTGAGGCAGAGGAGGGAGGACACACAGGTGGAGGAGGGAGGACACACAGGTGCAGGAGGGAGGACACACAGGTGGAGGAGGGAGGACACACAGGTGCAGGAGGGAGGATGCACAGGTGGAGGAGGGAGGACACACAGGTGCAGGAGGGAGGATGCACAGGTGCAGGAGGGAGGACACACAGGTGGAGGAGGGAGGACACACAGGTGCAGGAGGGAGGACACACAGGTGGAGGAGGGAGGACACACAGGTGGAGGAGGGAGGACACACAGGTGGAGGAGGGAGGACACACAGGTGGAGGAGGGAGGACTTCCAGGAGCAAAGTGTGCTCAAAGTGCAGGCAGAAGCTTCTCAAGGAGTTCCGTTGAGCGGCACCCTGAGCTCCGGGTGATGCCCATGATGGCTGGGATAGGCTGTACTGAAAACTGCCCGTGGTTGGAGCCTGTTCATCTGCACGCACGCACCTACGTATGCATGTGAGCACGCATGTGCATGCACATGTGTGTGTTTGCGTATAGGCGTGTGTACATGTGCACGTGTGTGTTGACACTCTAGGGCAGGTTTGACTGTGCCCCATCAGGAAGAATCTACCCGACCCGGGGCCGTGCATTCACCCCTTCAGTCTGTGGGTCCCAGATTGCCGTTCGCCTGGCCCTCCAGCCTGTGCAAGCTCCCTCTGAGGACCCTCCCCCCCTTTTTTTTTTTAACAAAGTAGGCCTGTCCAAAGCTCCACGGGATTTGGGGACAGGAACGCCTAGGCCTAGAGGCCACATGCAGACTGGCATGCCCACGTGTGGATCCCGCCTTCCGACGGGTGAGGGTGGGCTACACGGCCTGCTCAGGTCACTCTCTCACGCCACACATTGCCTGTGAGAACCCTAAATTTAGGGTATGGTGGGGTATGGCTGGCAGCTGATGAGAGGCCTGGGCTTGATCCCCAGCACTGTGAAAATGCAACAAACTGCTCTCAAGCTAATCTGCCTCCGCGGTATCACAAGGGATGTCGGTTGAGCGTCCTTTGTGCGTTTGACTTATAACCTGAAAGATCTAAAGTACACACAGGACACGTGGCCTCAGGCGTGAGGGGCGGGCCTGCTTTTCCTCTTTTTCTGGATCTAGAGCACTGTCCAGGTTTTAACACAGCAGGTTCCCAAGAAGCTGCCGCCCGGCAAGGTCTCACCACCAGCTGCCCTCGGGCCATCGGTCCTGACCTCTGCAGTGCCTGGAAGGATGCAAGAACGTCAGCGTACTTAAAAGGGGACTTTATTTACTCCTTTGGAGCGGTGTGCTAACGCCCAACTCCACTCCAGGACACAACAATTCCGCAAAGCTGCTGTTCCCTTGGGAACCAAGACCGCCTGGCACTGAAAACACATCGAGAACATCGACTCTCTTCCCTTTTTTTTTTCCTTTTTTTTTTTTTTCGGTACAAAATGATACAAACGACAATACAAAATATTTGTGCTGTTGACGATTACAAAAAAAGTCGGAACATCTGTCTCACCGCACGATGCTCAGAGCTGCAGGGCGGACGCATCGCACTCCAGTATCTTTCCCAGAACAACCACGGTCATGCGGGCTGCTACACATTTGTCCATTTTCGAAAAGAAACATGCAAAAAATAAATCAGAATGAAAAAAAAAAATAAAGAGGAAGGAAAAGCAAGCTGCGTCCCCGGTGTATACGGAGGTGGCTCCACCGGCCGGCTGGGACGGCAGAGCTTGCTCGGGATGTGGCGTGTGGGTACCGCACCCGGAGCTCTGTGCAGGGTGATTCTGCTTTGAGTTTTTTGGTTTTGCCTTTCAGCTTGGGTGGAATGGAGGCTCCCTCTCCCCTGTTCACCTTTGAGAGCACGAGGTGCCATTTCAATGGACCACATACCCTGGACAACTCGGAGACCTGACAGCTGGCCCTTCCCCTCACACTTTGGTGACAGGAGGCCCAGCATTTTGGACGTGCTGAAAGACAGGAGAGAGAAAAGCTGCTGGCCGGAAGTCAGGTGTGACCGAGGCTGACCATGGCCAGGTGTTCTTCCAAGCCGCTCCCTAAAAGAACTAACCACACCCTCACACTGCACACAGCTGGCCACCAGCCTGGGTTGGCTGGGCCCTGACCACAGACGCGTCGTGTCTACAAGCTACAGAAGAGAACATTTGACACTGACTGTATGCTTGGCTAATGCTAACTTGTTGGCCTTGGAACAGAGTTCCAAGATGGGTCTGGGGGGTGTGTGGAACCCTATCTTTCTCTAGCCCCAGGGGCTGATTGGGGTGTGGGGTGAAATGGGCAAACTGCCCAGCTTTCAGGGAACCCCATGGGTGTTCCTGCCCTGCAACTGCAGGGCCCTGGCAGTGACAGAGGCTGGGGGTGGGAGATGAGGCGGAGGCGGAGGCAGATGAGACAGTCCTCCAGATAACCAATGGATTTGGTCCCTCCTGTCCCAGAGTCCCAAGAAAGCCTTGGGATTTCAGAGGAGAGTTCGTGACTACTATGATTCCAATCATATGCACACGTCTAATAGAGCATTCAGTATTCTTGGGCTTTCCAAAATCAAACCCAGAGAATTCTCATTCCCCCAGCCCTGATCACCGTAATTCCATCAGTGGCCATGCCAAGCTCAGCACCACCCTCATTGGTTGCTCACCCCGAGCAATTTGCATAGGACACTCCCCCCAACCCCCATGTGCCTTCCATGAGCTCAGCTGGCCTGGCTGGCTGTAGGGAGAGGGACTCCCAGGAAGCTCCAGAAGCCCCCTTCCATCCCACCTCCTAGGACAGCCATGTCAGGAGTAAGAGTGGACACAGCTGAGCTTAGAGCTCAGCTCAAGTCCGGGAGTTCAGAGGTGGGGATGGGTTTGGTTTGGGAAAGAACCCTGACATCCAATGGGCTATACCCATAAGTTTGGCACCCATGAGTTCACTCAGGTGCGTCTTTGAGGCCAAGGCAGTCTGAAAAAGATGAACCTAGTATGGGATAAAGCAAGAGGCCAAGAGCAGCCATGAATTAGAGACGTCTGGCTGGGGAGCATGCTATCTCCTGGGTCCCCCCAGCCCTGTCGAGGCCCTCCTGGCTCCCAGTAGTAGGTATGGGCTGGGGATCTAGGAGGAACTTGTTTTTCATCAATGCTAGGACTCTTGTTGTCTGCCCAAGGAGACTTAGACACCAGGGCCTCCCAAGCTACCGGCACTCTAGCCCCCTTCCTTGGGGAGTTTGTTGTACTGCCTGTGGTCCCTGGAAGCTGACTCCGCACAGGAGGCCCCAGCCCAGGGCTCCTCCAGGCCCAGACATGAAAATGTCCTAGGCCTGTTTTCCCCTCCAGTGAAGAGGGCAGCTTTGCCATCTCCCGTGGGTGCTTGGACACCTATCTAATGTCCTACAGAAGCAGTCACCCTGCCCAGTCTGCCTGTGTCAAGCTACCCATGGAAATTGCAACGCCAGCTCCAGCGAACAACAGAAATGTGGGTCCAAGCCAAAGCGTCTGTGGTCACATGGGCACAATAAGTTTCTCACTGGCCACTTGGAAGAGGTCCTGACATCCACAGCAGTTGACTGGGTCAGGCAGGTCAGGCTTGGGATAAATGGGCCCAGGGAGGCCAAGCAGCTGGCAGAGTCTGGCCAGGCTCTGCTTTCTGCCGTCTGCACAGCCGGGGAGTGTCGCGAGCATTCAGGGGCTCCGTTGAGGGGTGCTCGTGATTGCTACGCTTTCAACAGGATCTCTCAGGGTCTCGTCCTGAAGAGTGGAGGGTGGAGTCAGTGTTCTGCAGGATGCTGTGGCTTCTTGGACAACACACTGTCCTGGATCAAAGCAAAAGGGGACGTTGGTGGTGTTGGGGGTGACAGCTTGTCCAGAGAGAAGCGTTCTGGTGGACTTCAGGGCAGAGATGGGGTCCCCCTGGGATGGTCTCTGGGCATTACCCCTGCCCCAGCTATTTACAGTATCTTGGGGAGCAGGGCACAAATTCAGATGAAAGCTGAGTCCACACAGAAGTGGCTCTGCTGATGGGGTTGGTGCCGGAAAGCCTGATCCTCACCTAACAGCCTTGGGGACCCTGACTGCACACACAAAACTATTGAGATCTGGACCCCATAATATTTTTGCAAATAAGTCACCCATTTTCCTGTTCTTAATAAAGGACTTTAAAAAAAAGACATATTCTCTCCCACTCATTGCTGTTGCCTTCAGAAGGGACCAGATGGGGTCTGGGGGTGTGGGGCAGGGTGGACAGAGGGGGGGGGCCTCCGGCTGCCTCCTCTCCTTCAGTCACTCCTGAGTTAGGGAATCTGTCACATGTACCAAAAGGCACTTTTGTTTTTTGTTTTAACAGTGCTTTTGTTGTAAGAAATTCAAGTTAGGGTGTGCCTCTGGCTCTCCCTTCGCGGTACGTGGCTACTGAGACTTAGCAGTGGTGGTGGGCGCCTGGTGGCCTGTCCGTACTGCACAGCTCCACACAGGGGATGGCGGCGGGGAGGGGCCTCTCGGCACCAGGACAACTCTGGAGCCTCGGCTCAGTCCCGCTGTGCGGCCTCGGGTGCCCTTCTCACGTTGGTGGGAGGGGGAGGTCGGCTAGTCCTCCTCGGCACCCCCGTACATGTCCGCCAGCTTCTTGAACCGGGGCCCCCAGTCATTCAAGTAGTCGTAATCCTGATCCCCGGAGCTGGAGGAGTTCAGGGAGCTGACGGAGCCTGCGGTAGAACCGCTGCCTTCGTAGTCGAAGACCAGCAGAGAGTCGTAGGGGGGTGCCGTGGGATCGTTGTCAGCAGCTCGGAGTCCCTGGGGATCACAGACGGGAGGGGTTAGGGTGCAGTGTGCCTGCTGTGTCAGCCCAGTGGTCTGACAGAGGGGGGACCCTCGTGAGTGGGTTGTGGGGGACAGGATCTTGCATACAGTAGGTACTCAATAATTGCTGCATGCGTTTATCTGCGGGATATTTCCAAGGACCAAATAAGGAAATATGTTCATAAGAACAGAAACAGGGACCAGCACCACAAGCATCTCTGACTCCAGTTCTAGGGGATCTGACTCCATCTTCTGACCTCTGTGGGCATTGTGCGCACGTGACAGACAGACAAAGCGCTCATACACACAAAATAAAGTGAAATATATAAATCTAAAAACAAAGCAACACCATGGTGTGTGGGGGCCGGAAGCTGAGAGCCACCAGCAGCTACATCGAGAATGAGGCTGGGGTCTGGGCTGGGCCATGGGTAGTGTGCTGCCCTACTAAGGGTTATGGTTGGAACAGGGTTAGGCTTAGGGTTAAGTTGAGGGCTAGGGCTAGGGTTAGAGCTATTGTTAGGGTTAAGGTAGGGTTTATGGTCATTCTAGAGTTTGTGTCAGAGTTAGGGTTCAGGTTAGGGTTAATGTTAGGGTTTAAACCAAGGTCTATGGGTAACTCGAAGGGTAGGCTAGCAAGGTTTTGACTAGAGACAGCTGTTGTACGGTTAGCATGAGGACAGCTCTGGTTTGGGCTGATGCTGGGGTTTGGATTAGGATTAGGTTTAGTTCAAAGCCTAGGTGTCCATCTAGGTTAGGGTTAGAGTAGGGTTAGGTCTAGTGCTAAGGGTGGGGCTAAGGCTGGGCAGAGGTTTTAGGTTAGTAATGTATTTAGCACCAGTTTATGGTGATGAGGGTTAGTGCTAGGTAGGGTCAGGGCTAGCTAGGACAAGTTCTAGGCTAGTATTCGTTTCACAATTAGTGTCAGAAGTTCCTCCAGGGTTAGGGTTCAGGTTAAATAAGGCACTACTGTTATGGTTTGAGCTATGGGTAGGGTTAGAGTTAGTTTTCAACTTAGGTTCAGGGTGTGTTACATTAATATCTAAATAGAGTTAGGATTGCTTCTCAGCCTTTGCCTAAGGTCAAGTGTAAACTAGAGTTAGGGCCAGCACAAGGGTTAGGGTTTGTCCAGGGTCATGTTAGAGTCAGTGTATGATTGGTTTAGGTTCAAGGTTTGTTATTAGGGCTATAGTTATAAATGTGTTTTAGCTGGGATTAGGATTAGGGTTATGGCTGTACCGTACCTAAGGCTAAGAATAGGTATGAGTTAGGACAGGGATTCTGTTTTGGGCTAGAGCTGGGCTTGGCTTGGGTTAGTGTTAGGTCTAAGGTTATGCTAGGGTTATGGCTAGTATTATGATTGTGCTAGGCATATTAGAATGAGATATGGCTAGGGTTAGGGCTAGGGTTGGGGTTAGGGTTAGGGGATTAGGGTTAGGGTTAGGGTTAGGGTTAGGGTTAGGGTTCAGATTAGGGCAAACTTGAGTTAGGCTGTGGATGTGGGCTAGGGTTGGGGTTAGGGTTCAGGTTAGGGCAAAGTTGAGTTAGGCTGTGGGTACGGATGTGGGTCAGGTAAGATTAGGGATAGAGCTGTGTGTTCTGTTTCTTTCTTTGCTTTTTTTTTTTTTTTTCCAAAAGGTAGTCTCATCTAGCCCAGCTGGCCGTGACCTCATTTGTGGTCTCTGCAGTGCTGGGGATCAAACCCAGAGCCTTGTGTCCTTGGCCAGCACCCTCCACCCTGAGCCTGGTCCTCGGCCCTCCAGCTGTGAGTTCCATTACCCTGTACTCGTTCTTTCTAATCCTCCACTGTGCACTGAATGGTGTGTATGTTCTTCCGAGTGTCGCTTGGGCCCACCACTGCCCTGGGAAGGAACGCTTCTCCATACTCTGTACCTTTATGCTCTGTAATTTCTTCTGAGTAACTTTAAAATGGGCTGTGGACCGTAGGTTGGGGAGGGTGGGACGTGCTTGGAGCGCTTAAACATGTTGTTGCTCCTGGTGTTGTCTGAGGTCACTGGCTTTCAGGCAACTGCAGAACTTGGTGACATCTCCTGTGAATGTTCTGCGGAAACTTCTGGATGTTTGCTGACTCACACCCTGGGTTATCCTGTAAGAGAGTCTGCCACTGGCTGATGTGTAAGTGTTGCTGACCCCACCTCAAATACAACGAGTCCTGAGGACCTGGTGGTGAAGCCCGCCCTTCCCACCTCCACGCTGGTGTGTGGGGCAGGGTCACGGATGGGAAACAGGGAAGCTGCTTCTGCTGTTCCCATTGGTGGACAGAGGTGTTAGCCAGATGTCATTGGCTAAGCAATGGCATCTCCTGACATAAAAGCAAGTTACTTTCTAGAACTGTGGTAGCTGGTTTGTCTAGATTCTTCACTCCCAGCCTCTTGCTCCTGGGTGTGGCCAGCCTTGAGAGGTCACCTGACCTCTTAACTCGCTGCTCTGTGGTTATGGCTAGCAATGGCTAACCACGTGGCCCAAATGAGCGCACCTCACTGTCGCCCCTCTTCCTCCTCTCTACTCTGTAGCTACTCCAGCCTGTACATAGATGGTGAGCTCTCTGGTTTGTTGAACTAGAGATCCCCCTGCAGATCTTCGTCCCCCACCCCTCCAAATAAAAACTGTGCCATCATATGGTAATTGATTTCCTTTCTGAAGACTTTATAAGGACGGGGTGTGGTGTGACGTGCAGCCTGAGCCTTTTCTGGCTCACTGGAGGACACCAAGCTTCAGCCAAGGTGCGGAGGCCTTGCTGTGGGGCCTTTAGTACAGCCAGATGCCGAAGGTCAGAAAGGCTCTGGGACGCTCGGGTTCCCTGCATCGGGGGTGGTTGAGGCATGCAGGTCAGTTTGCTTGGGTACAGGGTTCCCGTGTGGGCTGGAAGGGCCGTGCCCAGCTGCAGTGTCTTAGCATGTCCCTGAGTTGTATTGGCCCCTTTGTGTTTCCTACTGTTACAGGCACAGTGGCTTCTGTTGTAGGTGCAGTGGCCTAGATGGCCCCGCGTTCCCACTGAGCTTCTGCTGAGAGCTAGGCTCCAGAGCTGAGAATCTTAGGCTTTCTCAGAGTAGCTGACTCAGGAGCCCAAGGCCACACAGCAGCATGGCAAGACCAGCCTCAAGTCCTGGTCTGAGCCACCTCTGACCTCACAGAGCTCTGTGTGTATGTGTGCTAGGATTTTACTTTTAGAGGAGACACCTTGCTGGGGTCCTCCCGAGGGCCATACCTCATTGATGAAGTCTCCAATGTCGCCTGGGTGGGGCACCACAGGCCTGACCGGGTACTGGGGCTCAGCGCCTACTGGCCGCTCATCCACCCGCCGCACACCAGGGGCTTTGCTCAGCACATGCTCCATGGCTTCCGGCTGTTGTAGCTGGCTGAGGTCATAGTCCTGGGGATGGAGGCCCAGTGAGTCAGGGTGGCTGGAGCATCCTGCCCGCATGCTTACCCTGCCAGTCTCCAGGCACACTTACTGCCCTATCCCGTCCCCCAGGCCTGCCCCCTCCACACTGCCTACCTCTTCTCCATTTGCTTCAGTGGCCTGACCTCCAGGTAGACATGGAGTCTATGCCTCTAGCAGCCTTGCAGGAGCCTGGACCCTCCCACCCCACACTAGTGACCCTCCTGCCTGCAGCTCAGCCGCTGCCTTGCACCCGTAGTCTGACAGGAAAGGGCTGAGTCCTCCTTGCTCCTACTAGGTATCTCTGTGTAATCCATCCATCCTGGTTGGAGAGCCCCCCCACTGGGAGTGTACAGGATGTGGGCGTTGGTGTCCCCAAAAGACTCTGTCCCGTTTCCTTCAGGGCACAGGACAGCAATGGGTTGGGACTGTGGCTGGGACAGGTCTGCTGAGAGGAGGCAGACAGAGCATGCATGGTCAGCCCAGGCCTGAGCACACCCAGGAGAGACTGCAGCCTGTGCCAGACTGTACCCCTGGAAAGGAGTATGCAGTACCTTTCCAAGAAGCAGGACAAGGCATCTAAGGCTAACTCCCAAATGCGCCTTGCTGAGCTCATGGGATGCAGGAGAGGGTGGAGCCTGTGGGATGCAGGAGGGGGCGGAGCCTATGGGATGCAGGAGAGGGCGGAGCCTGTGGGATGCAGGAGAGGGCGGAGCCTGTGGGATGCAGGATGGGGTGGAGCCTATGGGATGCAGGATGGGGTGGAGCCTATGGGATGCAGGATGGGGTGGAGCCTGTGGAATGCAGGATGGGGCGGAGCCTGTGGGATGCAGGAGAGGGTGGAGCCTGTGGGATGCAGGATGGGGCGGAGCCTGTGGGATGCAGGAGAGGGTGGAGCCTGTGGGATGCAGGATGGGGTGGAGCCTATGGGATGCAGGATGGGGCGGAGCCTGTGGGATGCAGGAGAGGGTGGAGCCTATGGGATGCAGGATGGGGCGGAGCCTGCGGGATGCAGGATGGGGTGGAGCCTAGGGGATGTAGGAGAGGGTGGAGTCTGTGGCTCACCTGGTCCTCCTCGCCACCGCCTTCCTCATCATACTTCAGGATGTTGTCACGCACGTCATCCTCAGGGTCGATGAGCAGCTGCTTCGTGTGTCGCTCCTTTTCCCTCCGCTTCATCCACACAACAAACAACAGGACCATGGCTATGAGAGGAGGGCCACACTGTGAGTGGTGTGTGCGTAGGTGGGGATGTCTGTGCATACATGTGCACAAGTGTAAATGTGTGTGCACACGCATGGCTTTTCGTGTATACAAATGTGCATGCTCAGCATATCATGAACATGTGTTGGTTGGATGCATGTGTGTACCGTGTTCATCTACATAATTAGGTAGGCATGTGCACATGCGTGTGCACATATATACACACATGCACGTGTACAAGTCCCAGATACAGAGTGTAGGCCAGAGGAGGATGTGTGTGTCCTGATCTTTCTCTCTCCACTGTGTTCCTTTGAGACTGGGCCTGTCACTGAACGTGGGTCCAGGCTGTTGTCTATAAGCTCCGGCAATCCTGTCTCTGCACCCACCAGTGGGGTTACAGGTGTGTGCACATCCTGGGGTCCAGGAATTTGAGATCAGGTCCTTATGCTTCTGCAGTCAGTGCTCTTACTACTGAGCCATCTCTCTCTACCTCCTGCCATGTAGTTCTTTTTGTGACTTCTTTATCTGCAGTTGATTGCATGTACAGATGTGGAACCTGAGGGTGAGGTTGGTTGCATGTACAGATGTTGGTTGCATGTACAGATGTTGATTGCATGTACAGATGTTGATTGCATGTACAGATGTGGAACCCGAGGGTGAGGTTGGTTGCATGTACAGATGTTGGTTGCATGTACAGATGTTGATTGCATGTACAAATGTGGAACCCGAGGGTGCGGTTGGCTGCATGTACAGATGTTGGTTGCATGTACAGATGTTGATTGCATGTGCAGATGTTGTTTGCATGTACAGATGTTGATTGCATGTACAGATGTGGAACCCGAGGGTGCGGTTGGTTGCATGTACAGATGTTGGTTGCATGTACAGATGTTGATTGCATATGCAGGTGTGGGTACAAATGGCCCTCCGGATTCATTTCTCCTTCAGGGAGGTGACAGACTGAGCACAGATGTCACCACTTAAGGGGCAGGAGGACGAAGGTAGAGGGTGGACCGAGAGGCCATTGCTCTTCAGAACTATGGGAAGGTGAGGCTTTGGATACAGAAGGCAAAAGGGAGGGTTTCACGATATCATGTTTCTAGGCTGGAGCTGGGATGTGATGGTGCCCCCATGGTAGAAGGAGACTGGGGAGGGAGGAGCCCAGAAAGGGCCTCCAGCAGGTAGGCCACGGGAGAGTGAAACCATCTCCTGCACTTCCAGAGGCTCCGGGCCAGTCCCAGGAACACACTGGGATAAGGGGCAGCCCACCCAGGAAGGAAGGCTGATTGGGGAGCAATCCCAGGGGCCCTTCTACCCAAGGGATTCGGGTGCAAAATAAACTATGTCTCCTCCCCCTCACACGCAGAGATGCCTTGGCCCCTTGTCCTGCGTGGAGCCTCAGCTTTTGCATGCTCCTCCCTGATAGGTCCTGTTCCTGTCTGGGTCTGAGGGTGGGGCTCCTGTGTATACCACAGGACACAGGACACCCGGGTCCTCATGAGGGACAGTGCAGTCTCCAGAGTGCTCTCTGCACTCTCTGCAGCCTCCTGCCATCTCTCCACGTGAGACTTGGAGAAAGAGAAGGTGCCAGTAAGTACTCAGGGCACGGGGCTGGGAGGGTGTCGATAAGCATCCCATGCCGAGGGAGGGGTGTGTGCGAAGGCTGCAGACTAAGCGCTGTGATTAGAGAGGCTGCAGCTAGCTGGGAGGCCGGAGCCCTGCGGGTGGGGTGACATAGGCTGAAGTGGTAGCCAGGGGACCTCTTATGTGGCCAGGGTTGTGGGCAGGGAAGTGGAGAGAGAGCGGGACCCTCCCACCTGTGAGGATCTAAGCAGAAACCCTGAGCCTCCAGCAGGTCAAGTACACAGAGAGGAGGCTGTGCAGCCGGGATCTGAGCTATGTCACCTGAGGAGGCATCCGGAGGGGCTTGTGGGAGGAGGGGTGTGGCCCTGCACACCTCACCCTGATAGGGCTGCAGGGGTGCCTGTGCCTTGCTGCCTCACCCTGATAGGGCTGCAGGGGTGCCTGTGCCCTGCTGCCTCACCCTGATAGGACTGCAGGGGTGCCTGTGCCCTGCACACCTCACCTTGATAGGGCTGCAGGGGTGCCTGTGCCCTGCTGCCTCACCCTGATAGTACTGCAAGGGTGCCTGTGCCCTGCTGCCTCACCCTGATAGGGCTGCAGGGGTGCCTGTGCCCTGCTGCCTCACCCTGATAGGACTGCAGGGGTGCCTGTGCCCAATCCCTGGCTTGATACATGCAGCAGTCTGGAGAGGGACCCAGACTGCTCTCTGGCTAGTAGGCCCACTCCCTCCCAAGTGGTCACTACCTGCTCTTGTACCCTCCACTCCTGCCCCTCCTTGGATGTGGTTCATTCTGGTCCACATGGGGTCCTGATGCCCGATCCTCAGCCCTTTCCTGTACATGGTGGGGACCCTTTGGCTTCGTGTAATTAGGAGAGAGGCCGTTGACCTCCGCCATGACCACTGTTTTGGTCTCTGGGCTACCGTGGGCCAGGACAGCTGCCCAGGTGGGAGGATGGTACACAGGGTCATTCCTAAGCATCCTTTCTGTTTTCCTCAGCCCTCACTCCCATAGCTCTGCGAAATGCAAGAAGCAATTGGAGCATGTGGCACCACAAAGCCAATGAGCACACTCCACTCCCAGCTAGAGATTGGTCCTGAGACACATGTGTCAGCTGAGTGGTCCATTAAGACACAAGTGCTGGGGGCATGGGTAGGATTGACAGACAGGAGCTGCTACCCGCCCCCCCCTACCCTGTCCTCTTCAGAGTGGCCTCCAGCCTGGGGTGCAGGGGCCTTGTGGAGGCGGAGCTGATGATGGGCCAGAGGGACACGGTGGGGGGAGTCCCACTTTCTTATCTTTCTTATCCTGTATGGACCGGTTTGGTTAGGCTTCAGGGAGGTTTCCCAGTGATAGGGTTGCAGTGGAGCAGCTTGGCCGTCACCCCTGCTTGGCTCTCTGTAGGTCACCCGCACCGTGGAGCTCCTGAGCACCCGCCCACACTCACTCAGCAGGATCACGATGCAGATGAGGATGGCCACGATGGCGCCGGTGCCGAGCCCAGCTGCCGCCACTGCACCCACGGTGGTGCAGTCACCGTTCTCGTCGCACGGGCACACCTTGACTTTTATGACGGACGTGTTGGACAGGGGAGGGTTCCCGGAGTCCGTGACGATGATGGGGACGTCATACACGCCCGCCTCCAGGTACAGAATGCGCAAACTGAGCTGGGCGTAGTCACCTGGGGCGAGAAACAGCAGACGTTCAGCCAATGGGCAGCAGGCACTGAGTCTGATGGCGTGAAAGTCTCTCTCTCTCACACACACATGTGCGTGAACATGCATCATGGACACATATGTACACACACACATACACACACACAGTCTACCACCATGCCGTCAAGTTAAAGACAGTGGGCGGGAGGCAGTTCCATTGGTGAGGTGCTAGCGACACAAAACCCTGAGTTTTACCCCTCAGGGACCCGAGCCTGGCACAGAGTGCGTGCTTATAGCTCCAGAGCTGGGGAGATCTTTGGAGAGGCCCTGTCTGAAAAGACAAGGTCAACAGCTCTGTAAGAACAACAGTAGAACTTGCCCATGTGTGCCTGCACACACAGCTAAAACACCGACCATATCAGAAAAGCAAGACAACGTATAAGATGAAGACACCATTTCCTGAATGTATAGAGTTTTATAAAATCAATTGGAAAACAAAAACACAACCTCTCCCAAAGGAAAAAGGCAAAGGCATTGAGCAGGAACCCAAACCTCAATACGCATGTGAAGTTCTCCACCAGGGGCCCAGGACAGAGGAAAGCACTGGCACTGCTTCTTGAAGCGGCCCCCTTTCGTGCTGGCAGGGGCCTGGGCGATTGGTACGTTTGCTGGTGGAGGCATACACGGGCATTGCACCTCTAGGAAGGTATAAGCTCCTAGTGGTGGCCATGCCTGAACATGAGGTCACCCTGTCATAGGAGCAACTGCAAGGACTGCCCCCGAGGGAATGCCCAGTGTCTGCCAGCAGGGTCCGGGCTAGGCTCTTTCTAGAACAGCAAGGCACTAGGAACAAAGAATGGCTTCATGGTGGGGACAGGGGCAAACAGGGCCGCACCTCCAGCCTCGTGTGTGAACTGACTGGGAGGGTGAGGACCGTCTCCCATCCTGGGCCG
Organism: Cricetomys ansorgei; assembly: GCA_026225945.1. Taxonomy (NCBI): domain Eukaryota; kingdom Metazoa; phylum Chordata; class Mammalia; order Rodentia; family Nesomyidae; genus Cricetomys; species Cricetomys ansorgei. The sequence continues at coordinate 10,315,650 of JAMJFZ010001249.1, read as the reverse complement.
TATCCTAGATCCTGGTTCTGCCTGTGGCCAGGGCCCTGCTGGGTGGGCTCACCGTTCAGGCGTGTGATGGTCCAATTCTTTCTCACTGTAGTGGGGATGAAGGGCAACTCAAAGACGTAGGGGCCGATGTTGGGGTCCATGTCGGCGTCGGCTGCGGTGATGTTGATGGCGTTGAGGCCAGGCCTCTCGCAGATCTGGGCCTCCTTGGGCAGCAGCTGTGGCGCATTGTCATTGATGTCAATGAGGTAGATCTGCAGGGTCCCAGTGCCACTGGCTGGGGGGATCCCTGCAGGACAGACAGGGGTGTGAAGGCCCCAGCAGGACACACAGCCACATGCTGACTGGGGTTCATTTGCCACCTTGTGATCTGCTATGGGAGAGGACCTGGCCTACATGCGTGTCTCTGTCCCCAGGTCTTGCAGTGCTCACAGAGGTCAGAAGAGAGTCTCAGATCCCCTGGAACTAGAGTTACAGGTGGTTGTGAGTTGCCATGTGGGTGCTGAGAATTGAACCTGGGTCCTCTGGAAGAGCAGCCAGCTACCCTATCACCTGTCTGTCTATCTGTCTATCTATCTATCATCTATCTATCTATCATCTATCTATCTATCATCTGTCTATCTATCATCTATCTATCTTAAAGATTTATTTTATTATTTTATGTGTATGAGTGTTTTGCTTGCATGCATGTATGTACACCACATGCCCTCAAAAGTCAGAGGAGGACTTCGGATTCCCTGGGACTGGAGTTACAGATAAGGTTGTGAGCTCCGTGTGGGTGTTGGGAATTGAACCTGGGTCTTCTGCAAGAAAAATAAGGGCTTTTAACCGCTGAGCCAACTCTCCAGCCTTGCTCAGTCAGACACTCTTGACCATTGAGCAGTCTCTGGCAGCCAGTAGGGTTAGGGTTCTCTGGCTCTCACTTGCTGTGGGACCAGCTTTGGGGCCACAGTGTTTGCTCAGTTCCTCCCAGAACCCACCAGCACGGCCCTGCCTTGGGGCCTTTGCCCATGCTCCTCCCAACAATGGCGCACTCCTCCCCCACTCTTCTTCCCACCGTTACTTCCTCCCAGCTACTCTCCACTGACATGGCCTGGCAGCTTGTTCCAGCCCTCTTTAATGTGAGAGAAAGTCCCTCTCAATCTTGCTGAAGTTACTGCTATCCGGCAGCTCAAGTGATGTCTACTGGGAAACAGGCTCTGTCAGCCAGGGCTTGTCCTCTTCATCTCTGGCCGCACCCGGCTCTTGGTGAGTTCTTGGTGACTCCAGGTAGGTGCCGGGCTTTCGGCAGGCTCTCGGTGAGTGGCAGGATGGGAGTGCTCAGTCACATGGGACACTGATTCTGGCTTACTCACAGGCCTGTTGTCACCTGTGAGTGACGTGGCTCTCAGAGGTTCTCCCATTGGCCAAGGAGGAAGCCTAGGCCCAGAAAGGCCAGGGCTCTGCCCAGAGCAACAGGGTTAGACGGATCTCTGTTCAGAATTACATTCATACCTACCCAGCTGCCATCACACGGAACCTGAGAGCACCGCTCAGCTGGTCTTAAGGTGCTGTGGGTCCTGAAATGGGCCTCTTGGCCATAGGCTCCCTCTCTCTGGTCCACAGCCCTCAGAAGCCTCAGGAGAACCTGTCCTGTCGTCCTCAGCATGACCCATTGTCCTTCCTGCTCCAGTTCTCCTGTTCTTTCTCTGTGCCACTTCTTCAGCGCCTGCCCAGTGCCCACCAGCCCCTACCCAGTGCCCGCCCGGCGCCTGCCCAGTGCCCGCCCAGTGCCCGCCCAGTGCCTGCCCAGTGCCCGGCCAGCGCCTGCCCAGTGCCCAGCACCTGCCCAGCACCCACCCAATGCCTGCCCAGTGCCTGCCCAGTGCCTACCCAGCGCCTGCCCAGTGTCCAGCACCCGCACAGCACCCGCCCAATGCCTGCCCAGTGTCCACCCAGCACCTGCTCAGCACCTGCCCGGTGCCTGCCCAGTGCCCATCCAGCACCTGCCCAGTACCCACCCAGCATCCGCCTAGCGCCTGCCCAGTGCCCAGTGCCTGCCCAGCACCCATCCAGCACCTGCCCAGCACCTGCCCAGTGCCTGCCCAGTGCCTGCCCGGTGCCCAGTGCCCTCCCAGTGCCCACCCAGTGCCCAGCGCCTGCCCAGCGCCTGCCCAGTGCCCTCCCAGCACCTGTCCAGTGCCCTCCCAGCGCCTGCCCAGTGCCCTCCCAGCACCTGTACAGTGCCCTCCCAGCGCCTGCCCAGTGCCCTCCCTTGCCCCTAAGGCTGTCAGGCCTGCTCTGATGCAGAGTCACAGGACTAGGGTAGACACAAGCCTTCCTGCCTTTCCAGGTAATGGTGTTAGAGAATGGCAGGTCTGTTCTTGCCACCCTAGTTTATAGGTGGGGAGACTGAGAAGCTAGTAAGGACAGGTGAGGCAGCCATCTGCCACTGAGTTTCCTGGTTCTTGACCTCCCCAGAGCCACAAGGGACAGTGGGGACACTGTGGACATGTGGTCAGACAAATGAGTAAGCGGGTGTTAGGTGGAATAACTGGAGCCTGGGTGGTGGGCGGGGCAGGGCAGGGCAGGGCGGGGCAGGGCTAGGTGGCAGAGCTGTCAGCCATGGCTCTTGATGTCTCTGTGGCTCTCTCTGGGTGCCACTGGCTTCCCTCAGCAGCACCCTCCCTTGCCCATAACCCCAGGACGTGGGAAGCTGCTAGGACCGTGTCCCCCTGGAGCGGGACACACCGTTGTCAGCAGCCAGGAAGGTGGCTTCGTATACGTTGTTCTTGGTGTAGAGGGATTCTCGGTCCAGGATCGCGGCCGTGGTGATCTGCCCATTGGATGTGTTGATGTGCAGCCAGTTGGCAGGATCAGACAGCTTCGAGTACCTACGGACAGGAAGCCAGAGGCAAGGTGAGGCTCCAGTGATCTTCACCCAGCCAGCCCTGTACCCTGGGTCTGCAGCGTCCGCATCCTGGGTCCTAACACAGCTGCCTTTCTGTACCCTCGAAATGCTTGGCGGTTTCAGACACCTGCATTCCTCTTAGTCTCTTCCCGGAAGTCTGCTCTCTGCATATACATTCGCAGGTGGCTGCCCCGAGGTGCAGAGAAGTGTCTTGCTCAAGTCAGCCTCAGTGAGTCAGGCTAACACCTCAGCCTGGACGTGGTACAGTGCTCCCCTGTGCCCAGGAGTCTTACTGTGTGACTCTCTGGAGGGCCAGAGCGTCAGGCCCTCCCCCTCTACTAGGCCTCCTGGTCCTCAGGCTCCTCTGGGCATCTTGGGACTCCTCTCTGTGGCACGCAGGACTGGATCCCACTTTGAGGGACAGACAGGGCCGGGCCACGCTGACCACTCACCTCACCGCTTGCTGCATGAAGCGGTCAGGGTCCACCGCGGAAAAGGTGGTGAGCGCTGTGCCGGTAGGCACGCCCTCTTCCAGGCGGATCAGTTTGTGATTGGAGGGGAAGTAGGGGGCCTCGTTGACATCTGTGACCGAGATGGTCACCCCTGCTGTGGACAGGAAGGACATCTGGATCCCGCTGGCCAGGGGCGCCTGGTTGGACACCATTACAGTCAGCATGAAGGCACGGTTCAGCTCGTAGTCCACTGCCTGGAAGAAGGGACCTGTGAACTGGGGCTTCCCACAAGGGCGTGGCCACCCCACTGGGCTTCCCACAGGGGCGTGGCCACCCCACTGGGCTTCCCACAGGGGCGTGGCCACCCCACTGGGCTCCCCCAGGGGCGTGGCCACCCCACTGGGCTTCCCACAGGGGCGTGGCCACCCCACTGGGCTTCCCACAGGGGCGTGGCCACCCCACTGGGCTTCCCACAGAGGTGTGGCCATTCCCATTGCCCAGCCTCTTCTGCTCTCCCTGTGCTGCTTTTTACAGAGGCCTGGTCTCCACTGTCCCTCTACATCAGACCCTTGTCTCTGGCTTCTGGCCAATGAGAGGAGACAGGAGTTATAGTAAAGGGTCTCTAGTCACTAGCCCCATGACTAGATGAGGCAAAGGCTGGGCTTCCTGCCTGAGCTTCCCAAGTGTTGGGATGACAAATGTGTATCACCGTGTCTGGTTTCATGACTTCTCAATAACACTTCCTAGACAGGTGGTGGCGCACGCCTTTAATCCCAGCACTCGGGAGGCAGAGGCAGGCGGATCTCTGTGAGTCTGAGGCCAGCCTGGTCTACAGAGTGAGTTCCAGGACAGCCAGAGTCACAGCAGAGAAACCCTGTCTCAACTCCCACAACCCCCCCCACCCAAAAAAAAGGGAGAATTCCTTAATTGCTGTGTGGGCTGAGCAACGGCCTCCAGGGTACCCGGGGCCTCACACGGCCCTGGTGACTCGCTGGCACGGGTGTGCGGAGAGTCCTGAGAGTCTTTGCAGCTGAAGGAAGCTCAGCAAGGGCAACTGAGGGCTGAGTAATGGTGGCCAAAGCTTGGCTTCGGTTTTAGGGCGGGTGAGACGTTCAGTGAGTAACGAGGTCTCCAACCACTCCTGATGATGAGTTTGACTCCCAGAGCCCACATGGCTGGAGGAGAGACCAGATTCCTGAAAGTCCTCTAACTGCCTCAGGCATGAGTACCGTGTGTGTCCCCTCCCCCGCTAAATAAAATAAAAGTTTAAAGAGTAAGCTTTTGACGTGGTGCCAGCCTGCAGTCCTAGCATTCAGGAGGCCAAGTCAGGAAGATCGCAGCCTGAGGTAAGCCTGGAAAACAGAGGGAAAATCTCAGACCCTAAATCAAACTGAGCCAAACGGCGGTGTTTAAGTTTTACTTGTGTAGCTTTTTCTTGTACTTGTTACTAACTTTGCGTCCCCAGTTGGAGGCTCAGAGTGATGTAAATGTGGTTGTGTGGTCAGAAGTAAAATGTCTGTCCCCAGGCTAGTGTCGAACAGTGGGCCAGTTCCTCCCAGGGACTCCTGTCTTGTACATTTCCACTCTGGGGAGGGCTGTGTGGGGTCCTGCACCTCTTCAGAGTCAGCAGTGGCTTCCTGTCTCCAACAGCTTCTGCCTCTGCCTCTGTCTTCAGTCCCTCTTTGTGCTGGTTAGTTTTGGGTCAGCTCGACACAAGCTAGGGCCCTTTTGAAGAAACGCTGCCACCGGGCTGGCCCGTGGTGCATTTTCTCGCCGGATGAATGTCGAGGGAGAGCCCGGCTCACTATGGGTGGTGCCACCCCTAAGTAGATTCTATAAGAAAGCAGCTGAGCAAACCCAGGGGGTCAAGCCAGTGTGAGCAGCACCCCCTGCATGGCCTCTGCATCAGCTCCTGCCTCTGGGCTCCTGCCCTGACTTCCTTCAGGGATAGGTTGTGCTTGGAACGTGTACCATGACATAAACGCTCCCCCCTCCCCGCCCAAGTTACTGTTGGTCGTGGTGTTTTATTACAGCAACAGGGCCCCTAAGTAAGACACTCTGACCTCTTGCTCTGCTCTTAAAGACCTCGGAGGTGGCGTCAGGCTGGCCCAGATGGTCCAGGCTCACCACAGACCTCGAGACCCTCAGCACTGCTGCATCTGCAAAGATGCTGCTGCTGTCTGAGCAGTCACAGGTTCTAGAAACAGACATGGAGTCCTGGGGGGTGGCATAAAGATGTTTCAGGTCCCTGCCGTTGAGAAACGCCTCTGCGCCTTTTTAGAACTTGGGCAGGTGCTTGACAATGGGATGCTAAGAGCGGTCCTTGTGAAGAGTAAACTGGGACCCATCAGCAGACGACTCGGCTCCCCACACCGCCTTGCGGCTTGCGGTCATCCTACGGGATGCCAGGCTGTCACCACCTGAGTTCACAGGCCAGGCCTCTATGACCATAAGCAAGACAGCCACGCACCATGGCTCTCCGGCTACCAGCCTCTCCCTGAAGGACCCTACCTGGCTGATTCTTTCCTCGATGGAAGCTCAAGGGAATGGGGCTAGAGCACTTGGTCAGACGCCATCCGATCCCAGTGTGGGGACATCCACAGACAGACAACTCAGCTTTTTTTGCCAGGGCAAAATGGTAGGCAGAATGTGAAGTCTGATAGCTACTGGGAAATTCACAGGCAGGTCACATGGCTCTCCTATTGTAGGCCTGCCTGGGTCTTCGTGAGCTGTGTTTGGGAAGAGCTTTGCTGCTGGAGCCAGCTCCCCACTTCCATCTGTGTCCCATCCTCAGGATCCAGCCTCTGTGCTGGCCTGAGCCCTGATCTGCACTCAGCCTACCTCTGGATTTTGTAAACACCTATCCTCGCCCTGAACTATGGTGTCCCAGTGCTGCTCTGCATGGAAAGGGCTAAAAAACTAGGCGATCAATAGGGATGGGGAGGAAATTGAGGCGCTGGATCTAGAGAGGTCTAGAGGGGCACCAGAGAGGCTGCCGGCTCCCTGGTGATGGCCTTGGTGAACCCTCCCCCTCCCCAAGCCTGGTCACATGATTATATTTACCTGTCATTGCCCCCAGGTCCTGGAGCATGGCCAGGCCTGTGCCTCTGCCTCCCCGGGCCCAGGCATTGCCGGGGTGGGGGGATCAGCTGTACAAGTGGGGAATGGGCTGGTCCTCCCTTGCCCTGCCTGTGCCCAGGTTGTTTTGTGTTGCCAGACACTGTTCAGGTGCTTTTACAGGTGAGGCCTGTGCCTACAGGATCACCTGGCTGGACCCACAACCACCCTGGCTGGCTACAAGTCTGACAAAGAGCTCAGGGCAGAATAAACCTGCACCCTTCCCTTGAAAGATCTCACAGAGTCTCTTAGGCCAAAAATAACAAGCCTCCCCCAGGCTTAGTCTTGGCTCCTCTGTCCTTAAACTCTAGGTGCCACCAAGCTCTCAGAACTGGTACCACACTGTGACGAGGCCTTCCTCTTGCAGAACCAGTGGCTGCCAATGTCTGCAGCCCCTCCTGGAAGCCCCAGGCAGAGGTCAGGCCAGTTTCCTTTAACAGTCTGCTCTATAAAACTGTGGAGGGAAGGGTCTCTCTGTGTTTATTGGCTCGTGTCCCTGTTCCGTACATGGAATCGCATTGTATGTGACACACTAAAATCACGTCATCGGTCCTTCCTGGAAGACGACAATAGCCAATAAAATCCACAGGCAGGTGAAAGACAACACACCCGTGACATGGAAACTAGTAGACAGTTTGCTCTGATAGTCTCAGTTAGGGTGCTGGGCACACTAAGGTGGCACCCCCCCCTCCCCAGCAACGACCCTTGGCTCAAAAGTGAGGCCTAAGTGCCCCCTGGAGAGGTGGGCCCAGCATCAAGTCAGAGAGGAAGCTCACAGCACATCCTTCCGCTCTCTGAGCGCTGTACCCCAAGGTGCGTGTGTGGCCTCACGTGAAGGGCCTTGTTCACGGGAAAATGCCGACAAGGACACAGAGGCCAGAACCTGAACTCTACCACTTCTCCTTTCTGGGAGGCGAGAGGTGGAGGCAGGAGGGTCCGGAGTGTGAGGCCAGCCTGAGTTAGGAGAGACCCTGTGGAGGTTGTCTCCAAACTGGTCCTCTGCCCTCGGCGGCTGGCGGACATGCACGCTCCTGGACCAGGGAGCGTGCGGCTAGCAGTCACCCACCTTCACCACGGTGACCATGCCCTCGTTGGTGACGGGGTCTGTGCGCACACTGAAGTGTCCTGAGGGGTCCCCACTGATGATGCGGTACACCGCGTTCCAGTTGGGTGACTGGGGCTGATCTCGGTCCATCACTGTGAGGTTGGCCACTACTGTCTCCACACGGTTTTCGGGGACCTCTCCTGCAAACTGCAAAGTTAAGAAAGGTTATTAGGACATGTATGCAGCCTGGGGAGTCAGATTCCCCGCCAATGCTGGGAAGCATCAGGACCACTGCTCTGGTGTAGATGCCCTAGGTGGATGGGGGCAGCTGGTGCTCGCTGTGGTGACAGCTGGGTGCCCTGGCTCCTGGAGCTGAGGTCCAGTAGCACCTGAGGCTCCCATCTGCACATGCCTATCCGGGACAAGCCTCCCCTGTGCAGCAAGCTCTCGCACAGCCCCCCTCCTACACTCAAGCTTTTCTCCAGTGCATGGAGGATACTCGATGGACAGTGAGTGCCCAGAGGGTCGGGAAGCAGGGGTCTGAGAGTGCAGCTGCCCAAGGCTTCTGAGAGAAGCATGTCTTGGCTCCTACCACCATCTGGTCACCACCCCAGTGACCAAACCCATGGTGGTGCCAGCCTCCCTAATGCTAACATGCAGTGAGACTGCAGTGAATACCCGAGAAGGCCCCGTGGGCTCACTCGGAGTAGGGGTGGGAGTGTGTCTGCCCTAGGACTCTAGGGGCCCCCTGCCAGCTGTGGCCCACTGCTGGGCCTGGCTTCTAGGTCCTGTGCTCAGCAGCTCTGAGCAAGACATGCTCTGCTGACTTGAAATTCACCTTAGCAACATACAATTGTCAGTTGAGGGTCAGATGGGAACCCACTGTGCGTATCCTACTGTGTACTACAGAGCTTCTCTGGAACCTTCCTCTTTCAGCCTTTCACAGGAACAATGGACACAAGGGAAGGGTTGCTGTAAAGCAGAGACTTCCTTTGATTTTCAGGTCGTGTTCAGCCCAGATGCCCTGGAGCAACCAGGCCCAGGCTGCGGAAGGGAAGCACCCGGAGGGAGTTCAAGGGCAGTAAGTGGGCAAGTCGGTTCCCAGAGTTCTGGGAGAGGAAACCCTACTTTCAAACCTTCTCTGCCATTTAGCACAGAGGGGTACAGGGAAGTTCTGGAAAGGACAGGCCGGAGTTATGTACACGCGTGTCCAGTGTCCTGTTTCCTTCCTGGGCTCCCAGCCTCCCTGCGTGGCTGGGCGAGGCTGTTGTTGCTGGTGGCTGCTCTGGCATCAGAGTCAGCAATAGGGTTGCCATAGTGTCCGAGTGTCCCCACACAGTGATATGGGAGCTCTCCTTGGAAGGAGAAAAGCCCCCCTTAGGGGGGCTTGGGGGGCAGTGTTGAAAGCTGTCCTGTCTCCCAGATTTAAATGTTGAGGCCCTTAGTCCCAGCACCCCAGCCTGTAACCCTGCCCCAGGAGGCGTCAGCAGGAGGCTGGGGTTGTCCTAACCCAGCCCACGTGGCACATGCACCGAGGGTGCATCTGTTATTTTCCTTATTGCTGGGGCTAAATCTCTAACAAAAGCAACTTAAGGAAGGAGGGGTTTGTTTTGGTTCACGGTTTGAGGGTTCAGTCTACCATGGCGGGTAAGTCATGGCGGCGGCTGGTCACCCTGCATCCGTGATCAGGAAGCAGAGGGAGAGGCGAGCGCTGGAGCTTAGCTTGCTCTCTCCTGTCCACCACCCACGATGGGGTGCTCACATTCGGGGTGGCTGTCCTCTCCTCTGGGCACTCCCCTATAAACACACCCAGAGGTGTGCTCCCAGGTGACTCCAGATCCAGGACTTTTGCACACGTCCGAGAAGTTCCCCAGATCTTCAGGAATATCTGGGGTGGGCTTCTCTAACCATGACACTAAAACAAAGGTGATTTCTGTTGGCCTCTGTTCAGAAATCAGAACTCTAGGGACTGGATTCTGAATCAACTTGGAGGCTGATTTCTTTCGCCACCGTTATTACTGTTTCAGGATTGAGTGTGCCTGCGAGCCCCGAGGCCGTCAAGCTGCAGACATGTAGGTGGGCACGCAGGCCTCCAAAGCTCCATTAGGTAAGAACAGACAAGAACATGGAGTCATGGTGGACTCTGGGATGGCCCCCCAGCAGCTGGGTGCTAGTGGCAGCCAGGCTGAGGCAGACACCCTGGCTTTGTATCCTTTCTCAACTGTGCCCTCACCTTCACACACCACTTGGCCAGATGGGGGCCCAGGGACCTGAACGAGCAAAGGCACATCTCTGGACAGAGACCTTGAAGCCTTGGGTCCTTTCAGGTTGCCCTTCTCCCGTGAGTTTCCTGTATCTCTGCCTTCCCACCAGGCTCTTCTGCTGGGCAGGGCCTGGGTCCAGTTCACTTTATACTGGCCTGTCTGTGGGGTCTCTCAGGGGCACTGGGGCCCTCCGCTGTCTGTCAGTGGATGCTGGAAGGAGGGTTGGGGAAGTGGAGTCGATGCTAGGTAGTAGGGACGCAAGCTCTGGGCCCAGCCCTGTGGCCATCACCCAGAGCATGAAGTGGCCCCATTAATGATCTGGGGCTGTGTGTCTGAGTGTCCACTCAAGTTTTCAGATGCCAAATTCTAAGTCCCAGGAACTTTCACCGGATCACAATTCCTCTCTTCTTCTGGGTTTCCGTACTTAGTTGAAAAGCTGAGAGGTCAGGGCTTTTAGGGCTTGGCTATGGGGCCTGCTGCTGGGATGAGAGGCTGGCAGAGGCCACACTGCCCATCCAGCTAGACTCAGGGCAGGTTCCCAGATTAGCCCACAGTCTAACCCCACATTCGAGAGTAGCCTTCTCATGCAGGCAGGCAGGCAGGCAGGCAGGCCACCCTGAGGGACAGCATGTGTTATACCCCAGGCTATTGGGGTAGATGCTTCTAGAATAACCTCAAAACCTTGGAGGCTACGGGCACAGACCCTTGGCTGTTAAGTTCAGTGGACTCGCCTCTGAAATAATTTCAGCCTTCAGCCTCTGATTGCTCCCTGCTTGCTCTGCCGTGGATAAGACGCTTCTGAAGTCCCGGGTGTTGAAGACTTGGCCCCTGGCCCATGGCGGTGTTCTTAGAGGCAGGGTAGAAGCTATAGTAGGTTTGGGTTAGTGGGAGGGAGTCTGGGCACAGGGTGGGATTGTGCCCTTGAGGGGCTGTGGAGACCCCGGCCCCATCCTGACCCCGACTTAGCTTCCTGGCGATTAAGTGAGCAATTTCTTCTGCTTCATGCTCCCACCATGGCTTGTGGCCTCAGTGTTGACAGGCCCACCATGACCGTGGATGGGAACCTCTGAAACCGTGAGCTGAAATGAGCTCTTCCTCTCGCCGTAGCGACCTAAGGGAACACTGTGACCTTACCGCCTCCTTCGGTCATGTAACTCAGTGCCACTCACACCCGTGAGGGGATGGGTCACCGAGCACAGGCAACTAGCAAACGTCACTGTGGTCATATTGGGTAGGCTGGGCCTTCACAACCCCACCCTTCTCCTCTCCCAGTGGAGGGGCAGAGTGTGGAAAGGTTGGGTGATTGCTCCCGGGTCTTACTGCTCAAGGCCGGGCCGGGCCAGAACTGCCCAGTGTGGAGCTCCGCGGGTGGAGCTTGAGGCTTCTGTGGCACTGATGCTCTACCTTGGCATCAAGCACACACTAACGTAAAAAGTGGACAAGCTTTCTGGGCTCAGAGAGGTCTGGACATCAACCAATGCCGCACAGCGAGGAGGGATCAAGAGTAGCTGTGTGTGGGTGGGAGGGGCAGGGCTGGAGGGAGGCCAGAGTTGCTGGGTCTCAGGGCTTCTCTGTGCCCACTGAGATCTGTGCATGGGGCAGGTTCAAGGCTCCTGGGGCAAGGTCCCACCCCACCCCAGCTGGTCCTGCATCCCTTTGGAGGGGAGCGCTGGAGGCAGGGTGGCCCTGATGAACTATGGGCTCTGCCCTCCAGGGGGCACTGCAGCCACATGGGAGCAAGAGGAAAATAACTTTTAATTAACACGTAAGGACAGGAATAGCTTTGCCTGATTGTTCTTGATTAAGCTTCACAAAAATAGTCCACGTGTGGTGTGTGGCCTGCACACCCCTCTGTGGAGCAAAGATGGTGTCTGGGACGGTACCTGCCTGTCACTCATCGGGATGGGGGCCTGGCAAGGGCCGGCTGGAGCCCAGGTATGCACAGACATCCGAGGAGATCATGTCGGAGAGGAGTGTTCTGTGCTCACGGGACTCTAGACTGCCACCGGCTTGTCCATCCTGCCCTCCGTGTCCCAGGGAACCAGAGTTGCCACCTTTCTTTGTGGGTCGTGGGGAGGCGGGACCAACCCCTAAAGTGGGCTTCATGCCATTATACCCCAGATTTAAGTGCCAGCGTGACCGTCCGGTTGCCTATCAGTAGCAGTATGTGTCGGCTGGGGTCTCGGTGATTTTTACTGTGCCCCAGCATCGGGAGAGGCTGCTGCTCACTCCAGAGCGTCCTTCCTCTCTCCTAACCCTCACAGCTGGCACACGGGGACCTGGCAGGGTGTTTGCAGCGTGGCTGACACACAGAGGGAGGATGAGGTTCAGCTGGATTATAGGTGGTGGTTGGAGCCAGACAGAGCTCAGGCCCAAGGGCAGAGCCAGTCCCTCCGCAGAGTGCCCCCTGCTGAGCTAGGGCTAGGGGAACTCCCTTGGAGCTATGAGGAAGGGCACTGGGTGCTGGGGACATGCTGGTGCTCTCTCACTGTGAGCCACGGTCACCCCCAGCAGTGCTGTGGGGCCTGGGCTGCAGCCTGGCAGGTGCTGGGGCCTCACGTTGAGGTCGGAGCTACCTCAGATGCTCTCAGAGTCTGAGAAAGATTTGTCCATTTGACGTGGGAGTAGGGCCCGATGGCTCTCTGTCTCTGAGCCAGGGTATCTGTGGGCTCCCCTGTCCTTTCTGACCAGCACAGCCTTCTCTGAGCTCCTTGGAGGGGCAAGGTGGCATGACCCTGTGAGATGAGGAGGCCGGGGCTTGTGGCAGGGTCAGGAGGCAGGCTGGGTCCTGGAGCACCACACACCAGCCTCTGAGGCTCCTCCCAACGCCATCGGTCTTCGATGAGCACCCTCCTCCTGGGGGCATACTCCTCTAAAGCCCTCGGGCCGCTGTGGTACGCCATCTCCTCTGCCGGGGATGAGCCCCAAACTGAACTCTTTTGGCTCCCTATGGCCTGGGTTCTCACGGTGACCATCCCAAGGCTGCTTCCTGGGGGTAGGTAGGGAGGCCCTGGAGTCAGGAGAGCTGTGTGGTTCCTGCACCCCAATTCTGTACCCTAGCAGCCTGGTATGGGCATAAGGGTGTGCTCCTGAGAGCAGGGGTAGCCCCCATGTAGCAGAGGGTCTGAGCTCTTTGTGGTCACCAGGACCCGCAGCACTCAAGCCTGGCTCAGGAGAGCTGTCCTGAGTTTCTTTTTGTTTCTCCTTCAACTTCACGCAAGCTAGAGGCGTCTGGGAAGACGCCTTCATCGTATTACCTGTAGGCAAGTCTGTCATGCATTTTCTTGATTAACGACTGATGGGGGAGGGCCCAGCTCACCGTGGGCGGTGCCACCCCTGGGCCGGCGGTCCTGGGTGCCGTAAGAAAGCAGGCTGAGCAAGCCATGAGAGCAAGTGGGCAAGCAGCCGTCCTCCATGGCTTCTGCTTCAGTTCCTGCCTCCGGGTTCCTGTCTGAGTTTCTGCCCTGATTTCCCTTCAGGATGGACTGTAATCAGACGGTGTAAGCTAAATTAACCCTTTCCTCCTTAGCTTGCTTTTAGTCATGGTGTTTTATTACAGCAATAGAAACCCAATTAAAACAAGCGGGTTTGTGTCGCCCTGCACCTGACAAGGTCACCGCGGGTGAGTTCCCTGCCCTCCTACAATGGTTGAGGTACGGCATAGACCAGGGGAGGCCTCAGGGTGGGCTTGGCACCAACCGTCCCTACCAGCTGCCAGCTGAGAGTTCCTGCACCGTCACAGGCTAAGCATGGCCCACCAAACCCACAGGCCTGTCCATCAGGCCCAGGGCAGAAGGATGGCTGTGCTGGGGTCACCCACAGGCCTGTCCAACTAGGCCCAGGGCAGAAGGATGGCTGTGCCAGGGGTCACCCACAGGCCTGTCCATCCAGGCCCAAGGCAGAAGGATGGCTGTGCCAGGGGTCACCCATAAGCCTGTCCATCAGGCCCAGGGCAGAAGGATGGCTGTGCCAGAGGTCACCCACAGGCCTGTCCATCAGGCCCAGGGAAGAAGGATGGCTGTGCCAAGGGTCACCCACAGGCCTGTCCATCAGGCCCAGGGAAGAAGGATGGCTGTGCCAGGGGTCACTTGCAGGTCCAGGGTCAGTGGCTGCTTCCCTGGAGCCTCAGCCTGGTCTTTCTTCCTCTTGTCTGCTAGAGGTAGAAAAACAGACTGAACCCAGAGAGAGGCTCCCATCAGCATTCTCAGGGTCTCCCTGGCCAGAGTACCAGTTCTTCTACAGGGCAAGCAGCCTGGCCAAACCCTCTACCCCTTCTTCCTGCCCTGTTGGTTGTGGAGACAAGACTCACAGGACTGAGCAGCTCCAGTTGCTGGCCGTCTACTGTTTGGCCACTAGATGGCGCTGTGGTCCAAGAGACCAGGATGGGGACATGTGCAGGACTGGGCTCTAGCCTTCAGCCTTCCTGTTAGACAGACAGGTTTCCCCTCCCCACCCCTGCTGGCTCCCCGTGGGGTGTGTGCTGGAGCCCCATGCTGCGGCCCACGGCTGGGTCCTGACTGGCAGTTTGGCTGCAGGTGGCAGCTTGGCTGGGGACCAGAGGCTAGGAAGATAGACTGGGAGAGTGTCCACCGGCGTGCTTGGAGTCCCTTGAGTGTCCCTGTTGTGTCTACTGTGCACACATGCCCGGCTTCCCTCTGCCCCTGGGAGCGACCTTCTGACCTTCCCCTCTGCACATCCTGGCCAGACACCTGCAGTCTGCCATCTTTTCTGGGCTGGACCAGACGATGTCTTCACAGAGGGGCAGGGACCTCTTGGATCAGAGCACTGGTCACCCATCCATGGACTGGGGAGTCCTGGAGGCTGATGCTGGCAAGCAGAGAGGTCAGGGCCCCACAGGATGTTGGGAGACTGAGAGGTGGTTATTTCATCTGCTGGGCACTGAAAGCCTAAAGGGCTCACAGGTAGGGACCCTCCCTGCACATGGCTGCTTCATGGGCATCCAGGGGAGATGGAGGGTCACATGATACACAGTTCTGTCTCCAGAACATTCCCTCCTGAGGTGGGGTGGGGTCTGCTCCTCTGACCCGAGGCTGGAGATCCACAGCGGACTTTCTGTACCATAACCGGGTGGATGCATGTATGATCAGCAGGAATCCTTCACCTCTGAGGTCCCAGTGTCTAGTGTCTAGCTCAGTCTCTACCAGTGTCTCTGTCTGCTGGCGGGAACCACAGGCGCTAGCCGCTGCCCACCGAGGACCACGGTAGAAAGCAGCTCATTGCTTCAAGGATATACATGCCCATAGCCAAGGACCCTCTGGGCATCCGCCAAGCAAAGACCCACTGCACATAGTCACACGGGCCTCCCTAAACGATGTGATAACCTGATTGGCCACTTTCTCTAGACTTTACAAAGACAGCAAGTTATCAGCCGTCACTGGTTCTCGGGGAGCACCAGGCCCCTAACTTCCCTAGGATCGCCCCTCCACAGGGCGTCTGGGCCCATCCTTTCCCACCAGAGATGGCTGGCATGGTGTCTGTCTGTGTCAGTCACATGTGCCTCAGTGTTTGTTACCCATGCCCCATCCAGTCCTTCCCCACTGAGAGGACAGTGCCTGGGCATTATGGGCATCTCTGTGAGAATGGGGGTTACTCACTGTGCTTGTGGTGAATTCTGGAGGATTGTCGTTTACGTCTGTCACCGTGATGATGGCGGTGGCTGTGTTTGAGAGACCGTAGTTAAGGTTTCCTTCCATGTCAGTGGCCTGGACGATGACCGTGTACTGCTGGACTTTCTGGAGGGGAAGGACAGTGGGTCAGTCTGTGTACAGTACTGGGGAATCAGGCTTCACACAGGCGGTTCCCTGGAGCTCCCTGGAGCTGTGGGGACCTGCTGTTGCCTTGTGGCAGAGGCTGTGGCAGGAGGCCGACTGTGCCTATCTCAGCAGCCTTCCCTGGTTATAGTCACTTCTGGTCTTGAGGCAGAAGGGGCGGGTCAGAGTCCGAGGACCTGCACTGTCTTCCATGTGGAGCAGCAGCGAGGACACCCTTGAGGGGAAGGGCTGAGGGACGCCACTGTTGGAGTAGAGATGGACAGAAGGTAGAACTGGAGCCAGGAAAGGACGGGTTAGCAAATGGCCAGACACAGCAGTCTGGGTTCATGTGCCACACCCGGAAGAAGGGGTGAGCACTGGTGCAGGTGTGGTCTTTGAAAGGCACTGAGGGAGTCACATGACCCTCCCTTGCTTACTGCAGCACTGAGAGGTTAGAACAGCGATCACATGACCAGCAGCAGCATGCTGTGGGCACGACGGCCTCTGGCCAGCCTGGAGGGGGGCAGCTCTGTGGGGACCCCTCCTCCTCTCATTGGCTCCACTGGGGGACAGGGTAGAAAGGGCTCCCCTGGAATGTCCCTCAAATGACTTAAATCTCCATTCCTGCTCCCCTAAGGGGTTAGGAAAGGCCAGTTCCCACCACACGACTCAGGGACCTGTGTGTGAGGTCCTTACATGGCTCCAAGGAGATTATGAGCAGCAGGTGGGTCACAAGATTCCTCCACCTACCTGCCCATCCTCTCACTCGTCCGTCCTTCCATCCACCTGTTCTTCCCTTCCTCCCCACTCCCCTCCTGTCCTCTCCCCACCCTTTCATCTGTACCCCCCGCTTCTCTCTGTCACAGACACAGCCAACCTGGTGGCTGGAGAGGGGTAAATGAACCGACCAAGCTCAGCACTGCTGCCCGCTCGTGGGCACTGGAAGATGAACAGAAACAGAGGCACATGCTTACGTGTGCATGTGTGCACACGAATGCCTGTGTGCATGTAGGGATGTATGTGCATGTGTAGGCATGCACGTGTGTATATTCATGTACATACATACACCTGTAGCTCTCTGTCTTTGCATGTGTATAATGTATAACAGCAGCCTTCCACTAGAGGGTGATCTGGACTTGCTTTTGGACAGCAGCACCCTGGGAGCAAGCAAGGTGGGAGAAATACTCAGGCACACAGAAGCCTGGCTTCTTTTCCTGCCTTGGAGCCCTGTGCGCCTGAGTTCTGCAGTCTCTGCCCTGTGTCACCCCTCCATGGAGACAGGAGGTGGTGCTGGGTGCAGTGGGCATGCTATGTTCAGGGTCACCCTACTGGTCAACTTTCCCGTGGCTCCCTTCCCTAGTTCGCATTAGGCGCAGAGTGTGGGTAGGTGCCCCTGGAGCTGGCCCCGATACCAGCAATGGAACGGCAGTGAATTCATAAAAAGCAATTCAGCCATTTTCAAGTTTGAGAGCAGGATCATCCCTGGGGCTTTCACTCACCTCCCTGAAGCCCAGCATGCAAATTCTGCAGAATATCCATCAATAATGCATCGGTCAGCCTGCCCTAGAAAGCGTCAAAGCTTCCCAGCATGTTCCTGTATGCAGGGTCCCTTGCCGGCCTGGACTGCCAGGCCACATAGCTAGCTGTGCTCCTTGGCCAGGCAGAACCTATAGCTGGGAGCTCCAACTTCCTCACAGGCACTGCCCGCAGTGAGCATTGAGACTGTCTCACCCACAAGGCTGCAAACATACTCATCCTGGGCTCTCTGATCCTAGCAGGTGGTCAGTATAGGTGTGCAAATCAAGCCCAGAGCCCAAACATATAGAACCCCTGAATCCTTTCATCCTCCACTGGACGGCCAGGCCAAAGCCATTGCTGGCCACTCTGCTCTGAGAGGGCCTCTGGTCCTTCTCAGGATCAGGGCTGTTCTGTGCCAACTCCCGGTGGTTTCCCAGGACTCCTCTCCCTTGGGCTTTCTCACAGGTCACCACTGGAACCTTTGCCCCTCTCCCCAGACACTGAGAAGTGGAGCCGCTGAGCCTGCCTCTTGTTACTCAGCATCTAGAGACTGCTCCGTGCCTGAGAGCATGGCGAGGGGGTTTGCAGGGCCAGCTGTGGGGCAGAGGGACATGCAGGCACCCTGGGAACAGTAAGAAGTTGACCTCAGGTTGGCACGCAACCTGGAAATCCCCCTCCTGAGTATGGATCCAGAGGCTGAAAGCAGGTGTCCACCAATGAGCATGTGACACCACCCACAAAGGCCAAGCGGGCCATGGTGGGGACTTGGAACATGGTGTGTCCACATGAGGGAGTATCACTCAGCCATGAGCAGGGGCAGCATTTGACACCTGCCATGCCCAGATGCACCTCAGAGCCACAAGGATGTCCCCATCAGAGCAAAGGGTTCACACTGGGCAAGTCCACAGATAGCAGCGGCTGCCTACTGGGGTAGGGGCAAAGGGAGAAGGGGACTGAGACCAGCATTGTAGGGCTTCTTTCTGGGGCGCTGAAACCGCCTGGGAGGTAGGCGGAAGTGACAGTGGGCAGCCGGAAGTGACACAGGCAACCCCGTGGGGGCCGAGTATGCTGAGTGGGTGAATTCCACAGCACGTGAATTCAGCTCCAGGTGCCCGCACTGGGCTGCACGCGTGTCCCTGAGAAGATGCAGGTCTTCTCAGTGGGGTGCACGCGGTCCTGTCCCCTGCCACTGCCCGTGGGCCGCTCCCATCAGCCACTCTGTCCTCGGGACCCTGAGGGGACTCTGCTCACTACCCTCCCTGGCTGCTGGGGTGTGGTGGTGCTGTCGGGGGTCCCACACTTTGCAGAGTCTCAGGGTGACCCGACAGCAGGGTGAGCCCGTCGTGGGCCGGTCCTGCCCCTCTGTGTTCCAGTGCAGGGCGCGATGAGCGATGGCCACAGGGTGCTCTCGTGTCCTCGGTGCTGAGGCTTCCGTGCCTGGGGGTGTAGTGGGGACACTGTGTGCACGTCTCACAGGGTGCCCAGGTGGACTCTTGGTGAATGCAGAGCCAAGGCTACCAGCGGAGCTCCCAGCACAGGACCCCAGGATGGCCTGTGCCTTTGCCTAACCTCCATTGACCACCCCAGTGCCTGAGATCTGGGCTTCCCTCACTCCAGGATATGCGTAAAAACCAGGTTCTGAGGCTGGAGAGACCGCTCAGTGGTTAAGGGCACGTACTCCTCTTGCAGAGGACCTGAGCTTGATTCTCAGAACCCACATCAGGTGTCTCATAGTGACCTGTAACCCCAGCTCCAGGGTTACACACACACACACACACACACACACGAACACATAATTAATAATAAAATAAATGAATATATATAAATATATATTAAATTAATATAAATCATTAAATATATATAAATATATGTATATTATATAAAATATGAATTACATAATAAAAATAAATCTTTGAAACCTCCCCCCTCCGCCATAGCCCTTCCTGAAGCTTCTAGCTGCTGAGTCAAAGGATGTGTCTCCTGCCCAGACCACATCGTTGCACTGCAGCCTGGGGCACTGACTCTCTGCGTCCACCCCTGGGGTGCCACAGGACCTCCCGGGTTCCTGCCTGCCTAGTCTACCACCTGCTCCTGGCACTGGCTGTGTGGCTCATGGGGGTTCCCTCCCCTCCCCTTCTAGCCAGGAGCTCTTTCTGCTGCATCAAAAGCAGAGAAAGCACAACTCTTCTCAGTGGGGTGCGCACGGCCCCTCCTCCTCCGCACTGATGCCTGTGGGGAGCCATCTCCAACCTGTGGACCCAGCTGCCCTGCCCTGCCCACACCAGCTACTCCGCCTTCCTCTCTGCCGCTCTCCTCCACTGGCACCACCCGTGGCAATCAAAGGCTCTGGACTGTACACGGGCTGAGGCTGGAGGGGTGCTGGGGAATCCCACTCCTTCTCAGCCCTGTCTGGCTCGCCCTCCAGCTCTCAGGTGCCTCCTGGAGGCCGCTGACTCAAATCACAGGCTGTGGATCATCCACCCTTGGGGATCCTGTCTTTCCAAGGCTGACTTTAGGACAGCTCTTCCCAAATGAGGACTGTTGACGTTCGTGGCCAGGTCATCTCTGTGTCCGTGCTCTGTGGGAATGCTGGGCAGTATCCATAGACTCTGCCCGTGAGGTGCTAGGCGTCACCCTCAGACATCAGCAGCGTGGTAGTGTCCCAAGGGGATAGTGTCCCTGTTTGAGAAGCAGGGCTCTAAAGGAGACAGGCAGAAAACGAGGGAAAGTGACCCCTTCAGATAATGGCAAGGGCTGTGCAGGCTGACAGAGGATGTCGGCATGGGATGCTAATTGAATTAGCCACCTCTGGCTAACGTGCTCTGGGGGGACTGTTGGCAGCAGACAGTTTCTGCTAAGGCCCTGGGGAGGTGGGGTTTTCTCTCTCTCTCTCTCTGTGCATGTATTTGCATGTGTGCAGTCCAAGAAGTTTGGCCTATGATGGGGAGTGAGTCTTTTTTGTTGTTGTTGTTCTGATTGTTTGTTTCCGAGACAGGGTTTCTCTGCTGTAGTTCTGGCTGTCCTGGAACTCACTCTGTAGACCAGGCTGGCATCAGACTCACAGAGATCCACCTGCCTCTGCCTCCCGAGTGCTGGGATTAAAGGTGTGCACCACCACCGCCCAGCAGAAGTTCAGTCCTCAGGGTGTGAAGGGGTCAGAAGCTGGGTCTAGAATTGTCAGAGCAAGACAGGAAGCCGGGGGAGGCTAGAGAGGATCGAGCATGGTCGGATCTGTGTTTGCACAGGTTTGAGCGGCCGCTGAGTAAGGACAGATGGAGTTGGGAGCAGGGCTCAGTGGGGCCAGAGAGCGGCTCAGCGGTGTCACCTGTCTGTGTGGCCTTGACCCAGGGCAGGGTCTGGGGTAAGACCTAGAAAAGAAGAGAACTATCTGAAGGGTGACCCGTCTGAATGGATGGGGAAGCGGGACCCAGGGAGTCTGCTACCTAGACACTCACCACTAAGGGGACACCTTCCTTGCTGCCCCAGTCTGGAGACCATGACACTCTGCGAGTCTTTCTTTTTCTCACTGTTGAGGGCCTTGGGAGTACTCCTCACTGGAAGCAAACAAAGACATGCACTGATGCCACATGCAGCTTGCCTGGGGCTGGTGCCACGGGGCACAGGGGCTGTAGGGACTGGTGCTATAGGAGAGACAGGGGCTATAGGGACTGGTGCTATAGGGGAGACAGGGGCTGTAGGGACTGGTGCTATAGGGGAGACAGGGGCTGTAGGGACTGGTGCTATAGGGGAGACAGGGACTGTAGGGACTGGTGCTATAGGAGAGACAGGGGCTGTAAGGGCTGGTGCTATAGGGGGACAGGGGCTGTAAGGGCTGGTGCTATAGGGGGACAGGGGCTGTAAGGGCTGGTGTTATTGGGGGCAGGGGCTGTAAAGGCTTGTGCTATAGGAGAGACAGGGGATGTAGGGGCTGATGCCATGGGGAACAGGGGATGTAGGGGCTGATGCCATGGGGTACAGGGGCTATAGGGGCTGATGCCATGGGGAACAGGGGCTGTAGGGGTTGATGCCATGGGGGACAGGGGCTGTAGGGGTTGATGCCATGGGGGACAGGGGCTGTAGGGGCTGGTACTATAGGGGGACAAGGGCTGTAAAGGCTGGTGCTACGGGGGACAGAGAGACAGGGGCTGTAGGGGCTGTAGGGGCTGTAGGGGCTGGTGCCACAGGGGAACAGGGGTTGTAGGGGCTGATGCCATGGGGGAGGGGTGACAGGGGTGGTAAATACTTGGGCTCAGGCATTTCCTGGCCTCCCAGTCTTTCCAGAAAAGCATGCCTTGAGATAAGAGCCTCTACTTTTGAAGGGATCCAGAGGATTTATGTACAAAACCTTCTGCTTAAACACTGGCAAAGTTCAAAGAAAACAAATAGATACAGCGTCCATCTGCGGCTGCATCTGTCCCTGGCTGCCTGTCTGGGAACTCAGATTTGAGCAATGTGAAGCTTTTGCATGGAAGGAGGAGGCCCTGCGATAACAGGTGATGGATGTGGCCAGCCTGGGGCTGCTTGGGCTGCTCTGCACCCGGCATCTGGTGATGGCCACAGGGAAAATGTCTCAGTATCCGGAGTGAGGGAGGAACAGCGTGGATGGTGCAGGGGACCCTTGCGGCTATGTGCCGGGGCAACTTACTTACAAAGCAGGCACAGGTTGGACTTGGCCTGTGGACTGTGGCTGGGTGGTTCTGGGCTAAGCTATGCTCTGTTCTGCCATCTGTCTTTGGGAGCCCAGGAAGACCCTGAGCTGGGGACTGAGACCAACCTGACAGGACCTGTCGCCATCCCTTCACACCTAGGGGTTAATAAGGCCATGCCATGAGCCTTCCTACCTCTTGGCCTCCATGGCATCTCTCTGACCCCACGCCCTTACCCTTTGTGCCCTTGGAAGAAGCAGTCAGAGGAGGGGAAATAGGCAAAAGCAGAAAGTATGGAACCCTCCTGAGCAAGCGGCTGGGTGGAAGTGAGTGTGGGCAGGGCACAGCCCAGGGTCCTGTGGGAAGGGGCACTGTTTGTCATTCTAGCGTCCCAGCCTAGCTCTTCCCTGGCCCCTTCAGCTTTTCCTCAGCTCTCTGCCCCTTCTCTGCCGAAACCTGCTCCTGGCTCTCCAGGGTTCCTGGTCAGCCTGGCCTGAACAGCAGGATCCCTCAGCAAGTCTGCCACACTGTGGAAGGAGGGTGTGGCTGAAAGAGTGGGAGGTGCTAGTGCCAGGGCTGCTGGGTCCCCAGGGTTTGGTGTGTGGCTCTGAGGATATCCGAGGGTTTTATCTTGAGTGTAGTTGGGAAGAGAGTTGAGACAGGGCCTGTGGCTTTGTTTCCATCATTGGAAAGGGAAGGACAGTGTCCAGCTTTCTCTGGCCTTGTTTCTTCTGGGGTGCTGCCAAGCGCAGGTTGTAGGGAGATGGTGTCTGGAAAGTTCTGGAAACACTGTGAAAGAGGGTGCTTAAAAATCCCCAGGCAGATGTCCTTGCCAACGAACGACATGTCACACGTTTCTAAATGTGTCTGTACGTTTTTGGACATGTCTAGATGTCACTGGGCTTTCTGGACATGTCTGCATATTTGTGGGTATTTTTGGAAGTGCCTGGATGTTTCTGGGTTTGCTGGGGACGGCGTCCCACAGGCAGCCGCGTCTGGGTTCACAGGCATCATCACACTGCTCTGCCCTCGAGGAGAGCCAGTGATTAAAAACACGGGTTGGGGTGCAGCCTGGTGGTGGAGGTCGGGCCTAGCACAGGCGAGGCCCTGGGGTCAATTCCTGGCACTGCGAAAAGTGCAAAAAGCAAGGAACCTCTCTCTTTCTCCGAGATGGCCAGAGAGAGGTTCTTCTGTTTTTCAATAATGTTCTGCAGAGCTATATTGGCAACTGGTGTGTGGCCTGATACAGCCACTGTACACGCACACGCACACGCACACACACTGTGGCCACAGCTAGTAACTGCTTGGCGTGTGACTCTCCATCTCTACCTTTCATGTCCCCATGCCAGATTCTTTTGAGGAAGATCTCAGCCCTGCTTCCTGCAAGGCCATGGCAGGTAAGGTCCTCTGGGAAGAACAAAAGCACAGAAAAGCTCCCAGGCTGGTGGTGAGATGCAGAGAAAGAACCCCGAGAGACAGGGTTTCACCTCTAGGCAGGGGCTCTGGTCTGTGGCAGCAAGGGCTGATCGGTCTTGGGACATGCTCCTTACTGGACTGCCTGCTTTTCTGGTCTGTAGCTGGAGTATTGCCCATGCCTGAGTGGCCTAAGGAAGCCTTCGGTAAGAACAGTCCAGAATCCGGGAGCAAGACAGGGTCACATCATGGCTTGCTTGTCAGCTTTCCTAGTAGATTAGGCGGCAGTGTTTCTAGTGTGGGGCCCAGTAACAACACAATGTCATCCTGTCCCTTCTGGTGCTGACTCCATCACATGATCTAGTCCCCTTCCCGCCTTCCATGGCTCCTCTTCCTCCTGAGGCTCAGACCTCTTCCTTCTAAACCACTGTCTGGCCTCTTTCTTCCTCTGCCTGATTCTTACGCAGTTTGCAGATCTGGGCGCACCCCAGTCCAGATGACCTTTCCTGTCCTAATGTCACATCTGCAAAGATGTTTTCCCAAAAGGGGTGATGATGCCCTTGGCCTCCAGATGCTGGGCGAAGATGCATTTGGGGGGTCACCATTTGGGTCACTCCTGGGACCCTGGGTCTCGAGCTGTTGGGGTCTCTTCTTCACTCCTGGCCCTGCACCTCTATTTGGAGACGCCAGGTCTGTCCCCAGCTGTGCCGAGCTGGTGGACTCTGAGGGCAGCTGGACAGCAGCTGGCTCACTGGCAATGGGGGTTCTAGGGTAGGAAGGACCTTGGATGAAGGTAGAAGCAGCCCCAAGCAGGCTGAGCCATGATCCTCATCGTGGTTACTGGGCATGACGGGCACTTGTGTCTGGCTGAGGAGGTGGGCCACGGCGTTTCCAGGCCTTCCCGGCCACGGTGCCGCCATGCCTTCCCGGCCACAGTGCCGCCACACCTTCCGGCCACAGTGCCACCACATCTTCCCGGCCACGGTGCTCACGGTGCCTCCACGCCTTCCCGGCCATGGTGTCCACGGTGCCGCCACGCCTTCCCAGAGGCCTGCCTCTGTCTCTGTGGCTCCACCCCAGTCCAAATTGAGTGTGTTTGTGCCCGACTGCTGGGTGGGAGACTTCCTACCCTTCCTGCCCTTCCCTCCGCTGTGAGGGTGCTGAGAGCCCAGATGACACCTGGGTGCTGCTGAGGCTTCTGTAGCCCTGGGAACCGTGGCACAGGGTTCTTGTCTGGATCCTCTTGCTGGGTGTAGCCCGACTAAACTGGAGATGGATAGGGTGCTCCACGGCTCAGCCCCCCTGCCATTTAGGAACCTGTCTCTAGAGCACCATCTGTCCCTCAGACCCTGGGCAGCCTTCCTCTCTGACTCCTGGGCCCCTGTCTCCTGGCTGGCATGTCTTTGTCTGCTTTGGATCTTCAGAAACCAGATCGCTGTGGGCTGTGACTCCTATAGGCTTCAGAGCTTATGGTGCTTGGCATATGTGAGAACCTCAGATGCGGACATGCCAGGGGCCTGTTCACGGGGTGGTGCAGACATGGACATGCCATGGGCCAGTTCATGGGGTGGTGTGGACATGGACATGCCAGGGGCCTGTTCACGGGGTGGTGTGGACATGGACATGCCAGGAGGCCTGTTCACAGGGTAGTACCAGGCCTGGCTGTTCAGATGTGGACATGCCAGGAGGCCTGTTCACAGGGTGGTACCAGACCTGGCTGAGGAGCTGCCCTGATCCAGACTGCCATGATGGCTCTCACTCTGACCGGCAGGTGGCCTGGGCTTAGGTGGTGACCAATCCTCAGGCTGAAGAAGGTGTTTGCAGGGTGTCCTTGAGAGATGCTCACACTCAAAACAGGCTCAAGGAGGGACAGCTATCTCTCCTTAGCATGTTGACTTTTGCAGGGTGAGTGGCCACAGAGCGAGCCTTCATGGATGTGGCTCTGGGGCTTCCTGCCCTCAGGTTCCCAGTCCTGTCTGTGCCTTGGGTGTTTCATGATGTCAGCTAAAATGGCCCCTCTGACTCCTGTGCCGCTGCTGACATCAGTAAAGAACACAGGAGAGTCTGAGAAGGCTGAGGACAGACCCTGGTGTGTAGGGGGGAAGCCGAGAGGGTCCTCTCAGTGAAGGGGTGAAGTGCAGGAGCACAGGGGACAGCGGGCCCAGGAGGCTCAGGGACAGGCCACGGCCTGCTTCAGGGCTGCCTTGCCCACCACGCTGTGGGATGGAGGCCTGCTATTTCCTTCGTTGGGCTGGCTTCTTTTCTACCAAAAAGAAGTAGCTTTTGTGATAAGAAAAAAAAATCAATAGACATTATCACAGAAAAAGCTTGTTTCTACACGGGTCCAAAGGCTCCAAGAGGTTGCAACCCTGGAAGCTGCTCTCTGTGGGACCTGGGATGGCTCTGAGCGTCCCCCGAGATGCCTGGTGCATGGAGGACGAGGGTCCATGGTTGCCATGCACCCCATGCTTGAGTCAGCAGATGTTTGGCAGCCAACAGCACCTGCGGGGTTTACTCTGTGCTGTCTTCCTTCACTGGGTCTGAGTGAGTGCTACAGGAGTTTAAGGAAGTACGGGGTGGGGGTGGGGGCTGGTTTGCCCTTTCCAACACTGGGTTGATTGACCCGGGCCCACCGTCTTGGGGAATTTGAGACAGAGGAAGGCGACCAGCTGATGGTCACCGCGTGGTGGGGCCTGGACTGGATGGAGCCCAGGACAGTGAAATCAGCCTCATGGAGGACAGTATGGCTCAACACACAACACAGCAATCAAGCCCCCTGCTGCCTCCGAAGCACGGGCTCTCACCTTCGGAGCAGCAGAGTGGCACGCTTGTCTTCTTATTAGGTCATAAATATTCTAATTAGGAAACGTGGGAAGATGAGCGGGTTAGCAGGTGGGGCGGGGACCAGAGAGCACTCAGCCTTCGCCCCACGTCTCTCCTGACATTTAATCACGCAGAAGCACTCACTTCACACAGCTCTCCTGATTAGACACGTGGCAGTCATGCTTGTGGGTCTCCCACTTCCTGAGGGTAGCTCGCTGCCTTGAGCAGGAAGTGGGGCCAGAAGGGCCTGCCCATGGGACCCTCCCCAGAGGCCGCCTGTTGCATGTGGGGGAAGAGGACGACGAGGAGCCTTAATGTGGGAGTTCAGATTCAGCTGTGTTCCTGTCTAGCTGGAGCAGACGGTGGGTGTGGTGGAGACCTCTAAGACCTTCAACATAGCCCGCAGCTTCTGAGTAGGGGAAATGGCTTCTTGGGCCAGGTGATGCCCTGGCTCTGGCTGTGTCCTACGCTTACAGTTGAACCGCCCCCTTCTCAAGTTCACAAACTCCTGGGACAGTGAACTGATGTGCTCTGAGATACCTATGTGAGGCTAGGCTACCACCGAGGTCTTTAGTAGAAGCCAGTAGGCACATCTTCAGGTAGCTAGCCTGCAAGGCAGGGCCCTCAGAGCACAGGGCACACGCCTGTGCCAGAAGAGTGTGTCTATGAGAGCTCCCTCCCTCCTAGACACTGTGCTCATCAGCAGCCCCCACCCCAGAGGCTGAGGCAAAGGCAAGAGCTGAGCAGAAAAACTTGAGAACATTCTGGAGGCTTCCCACCACCAGGGAGCTCCCCCCCCCCCGTCCCCCTGAGGAGGAATGAGGAGGGGGGAGGGCAGGGAGGACAGGAGGGAGGAGGGAGGACAGAAGATGGAGAAAGGGATTGCATATCACTGAGCCCTCCAGTGGCCGTGACCCACCGACATGCCAGGGTCTTGCCAAGGGCACTCGGCTCCCAGATACCATGTCCCCACCAGGTGGGGGTGGCTAAGTAATATCTCACTGTCTCAGTGACAGGTCCCTTGACGGAGCCAAGCCAATGAGTACGTGGGGCACACGGCAGTTTCTCTGAGGGAAGAGGCTGGGCCACATGGCAATGAGATGGAAGAACTTTGTGTGGCTCATAGGTGACCTGTTCACAAAGGCAGCCATCCAGGCCCCAGTGACCCGTGGGAAGAATGACACAGATGCTGGTGCTCTGGACCTGGTTTGAGAGGACAAGTGTGGCCAGGAGAGGGCCCAGGGGTTTAGACATTTTGGATCCAGATGGTCTTAGACAGGGCTTCCTGTGCCTGGACCCTGGAGACCAGTTACTGGGAGGGGGTAACACAGAGGGTTTGTCTAGGGGCACTGCAGGGTCTCTGAGCCCTCCCAGCATGCTCCACTCCCATGGGTCACACCATTTACTGCTTCCCATCTAGAACACGCACAGAGTCGGGGCCTGCATCTGTCTGCTCACTGCCTGGGCAGCAGCCAGGCATCCAGTAGATGCCCAACACTCACAACCGGTGTGCTCTGTGTCCCCCTCCCCCTCCATGTTACAGGCTTCACTCACAACCGATGTGCTCTGTGCCTCCCCCCCCCGCCCCCCCCCCATTGCAGGCTTTCCTTGGGAGAGGTTCAGAGTCTCCACTACAGCCCACCTGGTCCGGTACACTATGCTCTGCAGGAAGTAGAGTCAGGCTGTCCTGGTGGGGAGCTGGGAGTCACTGGCTGGGTTCTGACCCTCTGGGTGATGGTGTCAGAAGCTGTCTTCTGTATGACAGTGTCTACTGGTGTGGTCATAGGGGTCTCCTCTATACCCCATTCCTCTTTGTCAACCCTGTACCTCCTCACTGACCACTTTGTTTTTTGTTTGGAATTTAGCCTAGTGTCTATCCCTGACTCTCATGCCTCAACAACTTAACAGTCATGCCTGAAGCCAGTTGCACCCTCTAGACAGCAGCCCCTAGTTCGTCCCTGCTCAGGGACTGTTTCCTCTCCTTCAACTTGATTCTGTTTCTTGAGAATTTTGCTGGAATGGAACATTAGCAATTGAAGTCATTGAGGAAGACAGGAGAAAGCAGGTCACCATGGTGTCCCCAGCCAACCCTGGAGAGGGAGGAGAAGAAGGAGGGGGAGGAAGAGAAAGAGGGGGAGGGGGAGGGGGAGGAAGAGGAGGAGGAGGAAAGCACTAAGGCTGGGGCCTGCTCCATTGTGCCAGCCCATGCTGGGCTCAGTTTCTTGGAGAAGGATTGGGACAGGTTGGATGTCTAAGGCAAGCTCAGCCATATAGCCAACTCCCAACCCAGGATGCACATAGCATGAGGGTGTCTCCTAATGTCTGTCTTCATCATGTGAGCACGCACATCAGCCTGGTGTGCAGGAACACACTCTTGTGCCTGTTACATCGTGGAGGACATTCAGCTACCCACTCATGGTGGTCAGACATACCTAGGCCCTCTGCGAGAGCAGGCTTCAAAGGACCCCAGGTCTAGAGCACAGTGGTGACTGGACCAGGAAGCTCCTCCCAGCTTCTCTGAGTCCCTGCTATGACATCACTGGGCCTGCGCTGGGCATCTTACAGGGTGTCAGCTGGTGGCTCCCCGTCCGCCTTCCTCCAGCCCAGGCAGACGCATCGCTGAGTGTCACCTGGATCCCCGACTCTGACAGCACTGGCTGCTCCCCTGGGGCTCACAGCCTCCCTGTGGCTCACCTCCCGGTCCAGACCGGCTGCCACTGTCACGATGTCCCCCGTTTCACTGTTGATGGTGAACATGTTCTGGGACGGGCTCTGGGGCGTCTGGGTGACGATCCGGTATCGCACCATGCCGTTGGCCGTGGTGCCGTCATCGGCGTCGTTGGCTGTGACGGTCATCACATAGGTACCTGGAACAGACAGCAGCTCAGAGGGGGTACTCCGACCCACAGACACCCACCCCACACCCCACCAGGGCAGACATCCCCGGTAGATCCCAGGGCTCTCGATGCAACGGCCTGGGCCTGCAGTTTTTCTCACAGTGTGGCCTAGGTGCTGCCATGTGCCTGAGGCTGCTCAAGAACAGCCTCCTCACCCTACAGCATCTGAGGGACACGAACAGCCTCCTCACCCTACAGCATCTGAGGGACACGAACAGCCTCCCCTCCCCACCCTACAGCATCTGAGGGACAAGAACAGCCTCCCCTCCCCACCCTACAGCATCTGAGGGACACGAACAGTCTCCCCACCCTACAGCATCTGAGGGACACGAACAGCCTCCCCTCCCTACAGCATCTGAGGGACAAGAACAGCCTCCCCTCCCCACCCTACAGCATCTGAGGGACACGAACAGCCTCCCCTCCCCACCCTACAGCATCTGAGGGACACGAACAGTCTCCCCTCCCTACAGCATCTGAGGGACACGAACAGCCTCCCCTCCCCACCCTACAGCATCTGAGGGACACGAACAGCCTCCCCTCCCCACCCTACAGCATCTGAGGGACACAAACAGCCTCCCCTCCCCACCCTACAGCATCTGAGGGACAAGAACAGCCTCCCCTCCCCACCCTACAGCATCTGAGGGACACGAACAGCCTCCCCTCCCTACAGCATCTGAGGGACAAGAGCAACCTCCTCACCCTACAGCATCTGAGGGACAAGAGCAACCTCCTCACCCTACAGCATCTGAGGGACAAGAACAGCCTCCTCACCCTACAGCATCTGAAGGACCCACCTAAGCTCACGGTCCCCATGACATTGTTCTGAACTCTTGTTCTGCAGAGGGCAGGGCAGACCTGGAAGAGGGAGTGCTTTTTACTTCTCAGAGGAAGTAGCAGCAGACTAGGCCTGAGTCTGGCTAGTGCCCTGAGCCAGGGAGTCTGAGGCTGGTGAAGAGTGAGGCCCGTGAAGGCTGCTTACTGAGGACCAGCTGATCCTGCAGGAGGTCCTGCTAGTGAGGTATAAATGGAGAGACTCCAGAAAGATGCTTTATTGAGCTTTGAATTACACACATAAAGTTTGCCCTTGAGAAAACTGTAGCCCAAGGTTTTGATATCCCCATGAAACTGCAAATAACTATGTCCACCATCTAACTGCAGAAGGTTGTCCTCACCCCCAAGAGAGAGCAAGCCCATCCTAGTCTCTCTGCCCTCTCTCCCAGCCGTCCTAGCCACAGGCCTGCTCTCTCCAGTTCACCTGTTCCGGCACTCGGGCAAGTGAGGCCACAGATTATGTCTGACTTCATTCATTGACCCAGAGTTTCTGAACTGCCCTCCTTTTTTTGAATACTACTCCGTTGTGTGAATGAGAAGAGCCACTCTCCACCTAACTGAACACTTGTGGTGTGCCAGGCACCGAGCCCTAAGCTTTATGAATGAGTTCAGCCAGAAAAATCTCATCCCTCCTCTTCAGCATTACTGAGAGAGACAACACAGGCAGGCAGAGACACTGAACTGCAGATTAACATGCTTCCCAGAGACTGGGGGAGGCCCACAGTCATGCAAGGGTTAACTGAGCGAGCAGGTACCCCGTGGCCATCCCCAGCAGCACACTGTATGATCTCAGCGCCCAGGAGGCTGAGGCTGGAGGATTGCCCCAAGTTCGAGATTGGCCAGGTTCTAGGCCAGCCTGGGTTGCACAGTAAGACCCGATCTCACCAAATAAAATGACAAAAAACGTGGCTGCAGAGGAAGCGGAAAGGCACCTCTGGGAGAGGAGTTGGAGATGGAGAGGATGTGGACCCTGGCTGGGGAGCAAAGGGCCTGGGGCAAGGCTGCACCTGAAGGGCAGAGGGACAGGTCACGTGATGGGCTGGGTGTGGATCTGCTATGACCTCAAAATAGAAAGCTAGCTGGAAAAATGTTTCCCCGGGTCACAGAGTTCACATCCGGGAGGCAGAGGAGGGGCTGCGTAATGAGTTCACAACGGGGCGCTGGTTACGCGAACCGGGCACTGGCCGCAAGCCAAGCCTGGAGACGCCGGACGAGTGCTTTCAACGCTTGAGGTTCCCACGGTGTGCGGTGAAGTGGGAACGGTGTCCACACGGGTTCACTGAGGCCAGCTCTGGGCTTTGACAGCAATGTGTGACAGGGAGGCCAGAGGCCGCATGTAGCCACACAACCCATAACGGCTGCAGAGGGCGTGTGGCGTGCTAGGCAGGATCTGGCCATTCTCCTTAGTCCTTCTGAGAGTGTGACTTGTGCATCAGAAGAGAAAATGTGTATCTGAGGAGAGGGAGGGAGGGAGGGAGGGAAGAGGCCAGCAGAGCGGAGAGTGGGGAACTGAAGTTACTGAGGAAGACAGGAGAGTTTCTTAAGACTACATCACAATTTGGAAACCGTGAGACCTGGTGGTGTGCCTGGCGGTGTTCATGGCCAGCCCCTAGGGCGAGGTGAGGATGCTCCAGGCTTGAACACTTTGAGCCAAAAGGAAGAAGCAGGTCCGTGGGTTGCCATGGAAACGACCCGGGACCATTCCCAGCCCTGGAGCTGAGCGAGAGCTCAGCAGTTTTAGTTTTTCTTTCTGAAAGGTGTATAGAGAAGAGGGAGGAGGGGACGAACTCCCTTTTGAAGACTGGGGCGCTGCCCTGGCTGGGGAGTAGCCTCTGTCTGCTGCCCAGGGGTGTTCTCGACCCCATCGGCTCTGTATTGTCCACTCAGCAGGCCCCTGAGGGTGTCTGATCGTCTGAGGGGAAGCCTCTTGGGGACCTGGGGATCCTCTGCTGTTATGTGCCTCAGCTTACTCCGCATGCTGAGGTGGCTGCCCTTCTCACCCTCCTCTGGCTGCCCCAGCCCTCTGCTGCTTGGGGTAACCTGGGCTCATGGCCACCCCTGGGACTGTGAGTTCAGGGTCCAGACAAGGCTGTGGGGGCAGAGGCAGGGGAGGGCCTAGGAACCAGAAAGGGCCATTAAGGGGTAGACTGAGGCAGAGGAGAAGCCACCTGGCACAGATCCAGGTGCAGAGGACAGAGAAAACAGTGGACACTGTTGGTCAGAGAGGAGGACACCTCCAAGAAGTCCCTGATGTCAGGAGAGAACAAAGGGTCAGGGGTAGAGGCCCAGAGTCACGCCAAGGATGCTGGCTTTCAAGTGCTTGTGGGACACAGGGGAGATGCAGGCTCTGGAGGAAGGTGTGGTCACCAAGGCCTCGGTCTCTGAGGTGGTGCACTGGGAGGAGGGGCTGGCAGGACCGGCCGAGGCTAGGGTCTGAAGTGGGTAAGCTGTCCCACATAGGAGGGGTTCACCTGCTCCCAGAATGGCTCAGCTCTGCTGTCCTTTTCAACATGCCCGTCGCCCACCTTGCCCACACAGGCACAGCCTAGGGATCTCAAGGCCATGCTCACAGGGCACTCTCTGCTCCATTAGGGCCCAGGGCCTTCAGGGGGAAGGTCGCACAGACGTGAGGAGAGCTGCCGGCAACAGTCCTGGAGCTGTGATGCGTCTTCCTGGTGTATCCACCAGGCAGTGGGGCTGGCATTGAGCCCAAGTCAGAAGGGAGAGAAGACAGTCTCTGGGGACTATGGAAGGTGTGGCCATGGAGGGAACTGTGTGGTCATCTGAGAACCACGGGGCCCAGGGCCATGCAGAAAAGTCACATCCAGTCAACCAGAAAGTGGCGGAGACTGAGACTTCAGCACAGAGGGCCAGGACACAGGCTGGGCAGTGGCTGTGGGGGCAGAGGACCGAGACCATTGGCTCACAGGGCGGCTGGGGCTGCACTGCCTCACGTCCAGGCTGTGAGCATAACTTATGTGCAGAAGCCCATATTTGCCCCTAACAAAGGTGTGCGGAGGAGCAGACTCAGCAGCCCTTCCACAGGGCTTCGAAAAAGGGGTTTCGCTTGTAAACATTCTACCCTAGAAGTAGCTGGTAGCCCTGGTCACACAGAAGCACCGAGATGAAGTCTAGAAGCCCTGGAAGCAGGCTGGGTGCATCAGCACCTCGAAGATGCCATCAGAGCACGCACAGGACATGGTTGCCACCAGAGCGCTTGGCTCTGGGATGTGGAGTTGGGGTGAGACAGCCGTCCCTGGTGACTTAGCCCAGGGAAGAGCTTGCTGCTGGCTTGCCCGTGGCCGTCTCAGGTCTCCTGGATCTTGGGCTGCGATATGAATGTCACCACGACCCTTGGCAGCATGGTGCTTTCTCGCTTCCCCAGTGGAGTTTGAGTTCTGCACAACTGAGTTACGGAGAGTTCAGTGAGCTGGATTTATTGGTCTCGGCAGGGAAGTGGGTGAATTTATTGCTACGCAGGACCCTTGGATCCCACGGACAGATGTGCGGCCTTGGCTTGTGCTGGGAGCCTGTCCTGAGTTATGGCTGCTGCCAGTGGCCTGGGGAGGGCCGTGGGTGGGCACATTTTTCTCTGGACTCTTGACTTCTGCTTGCGTTTATCTGCAGGCCCAGTGCAGAGTACAGTGTCCAGGTCCTGGCGGGGAGGTTGCCAGGTCCTGTTGCTGGGGTGAGAGAGTCCTGGCATCCCGGGTCCTGGCGGGGTGTTGAGGCAGGGCCAGAGAGTGTTCCACATTCATCCACAGCCCACTATGGTCCTTGCTAAGGACCCAGCTTTGTGCCTTCTGGCCTAGGGACAGGGCCAGTGGCCAGCCAGTGTCCTCCGCAGGGCTCCGGATCCCTGACACTGGCCCTCGCCTTATTCTGGGATGTTTTATTTGGAGTGTCTTCACTGGGCCCAAGAAGTCACATGATTAGAAGTGCTTTGTCTAGTGACACAAAAGCAACAAGGTCCGGAGTAGGAAACAGAGGGCTGAGGAGCCCAGGTCGATTAGCCACCCCCTTTCCGCCTTCCTCCAGGCAGCCTACCCTGCTGGGGACCTTCCCTAACCTCCAGGTTTGGCAGGAAGTCCAGGGAACTCTGAGTTCACCATCTGCATCCTGGGAACTTCCCCAAGCAGTGCCTAGCCATGCTTGGATGGGGTCTTCTAACCTCGGCTGTGAGTGTTACCTGGAAGGTTCCAGTGGTGGAGGAAATGCTGGATTTCCAGTGTTTTCCCCAAAGAGATCTGTGTTTGCCTCTTGGGACCACTGTCACAGTGTCTCTGATGGGGTCTCACACAGTGTTTATTCCACAGTCTGAGCCCATTCAGCATTGCAGGCTGGGCAGGTCACTCTCCTTAAAGGCTTCAGGAAGCTTTGCAGTTGCTGGAGGTGGTTCCTAGGCTCAGAGGTCCCTGGCTTGTGGCCACACCCCTCCAAACTCTGCCTTTGGCCTCACTGGTGTGTCTGTTCTTCTTCCTGTCTTGGGTTAGGCCCGACCAGCAATGTCTGCAAAAGCCTGACCCCTGTTCTTAAAGTAGGCCATGCTGAGGGTCTGCGAGGACCTGAGTTTGGGGGTCCAGCCTTGCACCCATTCATTATAGGAACTACGTGGAGGGTGGGGCAGGGTAGGCTTCATACCGACCGCTGTGATAACACGCAGGAGATTGTGGCCACTGTGTGCCGTGCTGGATGGCCAGACTGGGCGTGGAGCTCAGACGCTCACCCTCAGTCCCAGATCTGAGTCTGGCTGTGTCCTCCCTGGTGCTCAGCTTACTGCCACGCCACCCCTCACAGTCTCTGGCTCTTCTTTTGGAAGCTGGTCTGCAGAAGACTGAGCTGGGTTCTGAGTTCAATGCCATTCTGGAGGGTACAACTGGGCCGTAGGTGAGCAGGTGAGATGGTGCCCAGTGTCCCCTGCTGACCCTTCCTTCTCCCACTGGGTGGAGTTTGAGGCCACACGGATGGCTGAGCTCTCTAAGTCACTCTGTTCTCAAGGTTTGTCCCATTGCAATGCTGGCCAGTCAGCAGAATGGCAGTGTTGGTAACCACTGGCCATGCACCATGGGGGAACACCCACTGGAGCTACACCTGCAGAAGCTGCCTCTCCAGAGCTTTCTCTGCAGGCCTCTACAGCCTCCCCCACCCTTTCCCGGAGAAAGACTTGGATTTTTCTGGCGAGCAGAGCCAGGCAAGCAGAAACGAGCCATCTTTTCTCTGGGCTCAG
This sequence comes from Cricetomys ansorgei, assembly GCA_026225945.1. NCBI lineage: Eukaryota > Metazoa > Chordata > Mammalia > Rodentia > Nesomyidae > Cricetomys > Cricetomys ansorgei. The sequence continues at coordinate 10,280,759 of JAMJFZ010001249.1, read as the reverse complement.
GGGTGTGGCCTGCCTCTCACCTGGAGGGTGGTGACACCTCTTTTTCTGAACGCACCGGGAGAGCACAGAGGACTCTCAGCTCCGCTCTTCCTCGGAACCCATGTACCACGCTGCCACACGCCTTAAAGGATTAATTTCACAAGCCTTAAATTGCAGTTTAATTTGAAAACTAATTCAGCCCCATAATTGGCTTTCTGCTCAAATCACTGAGGCTAAAGATTTAAATTCTTAATATTCAGATGACTTTCAAGTATCTGGTGCCATCTGTGCATCAGGCCGTGGCATTAATCTAGGGGGACTTCCACCAGCACAGAAATGAAATAAACAAATACAAGGCTTGCTAATAGAATAATCTATTCAAGCCGGGGCCCTGCCTCGCACGGAGGAGCGTTTCTTTCATTGCACTCCTGACTTGTAGATTCTTCTGCTATTTAATATTCTTTAAGTGACATCAATTTCAAAATTTATAGCGTGGGTCTCCACACGGCTACTGGGGGCAGGGTGTGCAGCAAGTTAAGACAGCTGACTGGGAGGTCAGGGGGCATCTTTGCTTGGGCCGTTTGAGAAATGATGCTTCAAGTTGGCTGTGGGCCCTCTGGCCAGAAGCATGCCAGCGATTCTATGGCTAGCCTGGGAGTGCTCGGAAAGGAGACGGGGGCGGGGAGATGGTGCAATGGGTAAAGAGCTTCCTGCACAACCAGAGGGACCCGGGTTTGAATCCCAAGGGTCCACATAAAAGCCAGATGCAGTCTGTAATCCCAGCACCCCCATGGGACACAGAGGGGCCACCCTGCTTTGTGCTCACCTCTGCACGTGTGCACAGGCACGCATACACAGCATGTGAGAACACACAGCACACACATGATTTACCAAAATGAAAGGAGATGGGTGTGTGGCCAGGGTGAGTCTAGGGAAGGGGCCTAGCAGGGTGCAGTCCTGGGTGAGACCCTGAACCCTAGCAGATGACCTGGCATTGTATGAATGTGAACTGTCCTCCACAGGCCTGGGTGAGACCCTGAACTGTAGTATGGTATAGTCATGGTGTGAGTGTGAACTCCCCCAGTCCCTGGTGACATTCTGAACTGTAGTGTGTGGTCTGTCATGGTATAGTGTGAACTGCCCCGGAGCTCACATGTTTGAACACTTGGCTCCTGCTTGGTGGTGCTATTTTGAGGGGTTGTATCGGAGGTAGAGGCTGTTTGGGGGGACATGGGTCACGGAGGGGAGGCCTTGAGGTATTTTACAGTCTCAGACCCCTCCTCACCCTGCTTCCTTCTGGTCTCTGCCTCCTGTTCCTGAGATGTGAGGAGTCCTAGTGTGTGCTCTTCCCACCACAGGGCCCCTGCCACCACGCCTCGCTTGCACTGATGGACTGTGTAAGCTGTGCGTCAAGTTAACCCTTTCTTCCCTGAGCTGCTTTTGCCACAGCAACAGGAGGCCTCTAATGCTCCCCTCAGGCCTGACCGCTCCCCACAGGCCTGACCGCTCCCCTCAGGCCTGACCACTCCCCTCAGGCTCGACTGCTTTCCTCAGGCCTGCCCACTGCTGCCCACTCCCCACAGGCCTGACAGCTCCCCTCAGGTCTGACCACTCCCCACAGGCCTGACAGCTCCCCACAGGCCCGACTGCTTTCCTCAGGCCTGACAGCTCCCCTCAGGTCTGACCACTCCCCTCAGGCCTGACCGCTCCCCTCAGGCCTGACCACTCCCCTCAGGTCTGACAGCTCCCCACAGGCCTGACCGCTCCCCTCAGGTCTGACCACTCCCCTCAGGCCTGACCACTCCCCTCAGGTCTGACAGCTCCTCACAGGCCTGACCGCTCCCCACAGGCCTGACCGCTCCCCAAAGACCTGACCGCTCCCCTCAGGCCTGACCACTCCCCTCAGGCCCGACTGCTTTCCTCAGGCCTGATCACTCCCCACAGGCCTGACCGCTCCCCTTGGGCCTGACAGCTCCCCTCAGACCTGACCACTCCCCACAGGCCTGACCGCTCCCCTCAGGCCTGACTGCTCCCCTCAGGCCTGACCACTGTTACTGTCACTTTAGGTTGGTAGGGAGTTTGCATCTCAGAAAGACACTCCTCTGAGGGGAAGAAGATTGCCTATCAGCCCATTGGGTGACAGAGGCAAGGGCTGCTGATGTGGGCACTCTAAGGGCTGCTGGCATACAGCAGGAAGGTCATCTGGCTTTTAAATGAATCTTCTTACATTTCTGAAGACTTAAATTCAACAAAAGCAAGTGGGTTTGGAAAATGAGCTAGTATTTTGAGTAAGAATCTACAACAATGTCTGTGCCTACCTGCTAATACCTCAGAACTACGCGTCAGGAGCCCCATGTGAATGTTTTCGGGTGCTCATATTTCCATTCTGTCAGTATATAAGAAAAAAGCTTGCCCTACCATACCAGGGTCACGTGACGGTGGTGCAGTAGCAAGCCTGGATAGCAGAGCCCTTGGGTTCCACACAGGTGTGTGGGAGCAGGGTGGCGCGGGGTGCGCTGTCCACCCCCAGGGGTACATTGCTGAGGGAAGGGGAGAAGACTCAAACACCGCCCGGCCCGACACTCATGACTGCAGCTTCTGCAACAGTAGGGTCAACGGGACAGACGCGAAGAGGGCGTAACGGCACAGGAAAGGTGACAACCCCCACCCATGTGACCGTCAGCACACAAGCTGTGGATTGGGTTTCGGGCAGGTGGTGCAGGGAGCAAGAGCAAAATACAGCCGTGAGCAGAAACAAAGAGGAACCCAGATGTGAATCTCACCTTGACTCTGCGTGAATCGTGGACCTGGCGCGCGGTAAAAAACCACCAGACTCTTAAAGAACAACACGGGGACAGAATTTCAGGAGCTAGAGCTTGGGGAGGTGTTCTTGCCAAAGCCCTGTTCTTAAGAGAAAGCTCCATCAAGGTCAGGCTCTGCTCACAAAGGACCAGGGAGGCAGAGCGGGGCAGAGCGCGCAAGCCCCGTGCAGCAAAGGACTGTGGGCAGTGCGGGAGAGGGATTCTCAGAGCACCTCTGAGAACAATCTAATTAGGAGGCAGACAGAGACACGAATGGTCACCGCAGAGGCCGCACAGATGGTGAGAGACACCGGACAAGATGCTGCATGTCACTCGTCATTGGGAAACACATTCTCAGACTGGTGGAGATCGCTGCGTACCCACCCACCGCACAGCCCGGAGACGGGGTGCCACTCAACATGGTGGGCGTACACAGACGGGGCAGCTCCTCGAGGAAGGGCATGGAGTGTCTTACAAAGCTGTCCACTGCTCACAAAATGTCCTCTAAAGGCCCTTGTGTGGAGGGGCAGGTCGTCAGCACGGGGTGCTGTTGTGGGGCTGTGACACCTTGCTACGGTTTGCTATGAAGTATTCCTAAAGGCTTGGCTGAGGGCTTGGTCCCACCCTAACCCTCACCCTAACCCTCACCCTAACCCTCACCCTAACCCTCACCCTCGCCCTCGCCCTAGCCCTCGCCCTCACCCTCACCCTCACCCTAACCCTAACCCTAACCCTAACCCTAACCCTCACCCTAACCCTCACCCTCACCCTCACCCTCACCCTCACCCTAAAGCAGATCTGATCATTGAGAGGCAATCAGATCATGGCCCAGCCAGCAGATCCGTTCCCTGCTGGGCTCCTAGTTGGAAGGCTTTGTTCTCAGTGTCGGTGGTGGGGACCGGAGGTGGGGTCTGACTGGGGGAAGTGTGTCCCTGGGGTGTGTATTTGAGGGGTAGATTTTGTTCCTTCTTCTGCCTGGTCTCTGTGAGGTGAGCAGCATGCCTCTGCCATGCTCTTTCGGTACGGTGTACGGTTTCGGACTCATCTCAGACCCACAGCCTGGAGCTAGCCAAGCATGGGAACCCCTTGAAATTGTAGCCAAAACCTTTCCTCCATATAAAGGGATTGCTTCAGGGCCTTTGTAACAGAGATGGGAGCTACGACACTGTGTGAGCTGGCACTGCATCTGCGGACCTTTGTCCCAGCGATGTTCTCAAGCATTCTGCACTTCTTGGAGTGTGGTCAGCTAGCGAACTGTGGTGTGGCTCTTGCTTATATCATGGACCTCTGCCCTGGGGCCCCCGTGGTGGCTTGGATGAATTCCCAGAGCCTCGTGCTGAGTGGAAACACCAACCCCGCAGGTCCTGTGGTTCCATCCACACAGTATCTTGAAAGGACAGAGATACAGAGAGAAGAACAGGACGGAGCTAGCCAGGGTGAGGGACGGGGTGGGCGTGGAGTGGTAAGGCTGTGGCTACAACAGGGTGCGGCAGGGTCTTCTGGCCGGCTCTGTGTTAGTCGCTTTCCTCACTGCTCAGATCAAATACCTGACAGGAAGCAACTTAAACGGGAGAAGGGTTTGTTTGTGCTCATAGTTGGAGGGCACAGGCCACGGCAGAGGGGTGGGCATGGTGGCAGTCTGCTCCAGGGAGGAGGGGGTCCAGCAGGACTTCTGGTCTCTTCTTGATGGAACAGGAAATGGAGCAGACAGGAAGTGGGGTTGGGTTATCAAGCCTCCTGCCCCCCAGCGATCTACTTCCTGCAACAGGTTCCATATCCCAAAGGTTCCATGAGCCCATGGAGGGCAGTTCACAATGACATCATCAGAGGCCTCTTGTGTATTGATGGCAGGGGTCACAGCAGACACATGACACAAACACCTAGACACAGACACACATGCACACATGCTCACACGTAAGTGTAGACACACACAGAAACACACACACACACACACACACACACACAGACATGCACACAGGGAATGCGGGTGACACGGCCAGCCTATCTGTGGCTGTACTGAGCCACCTCCTGGGTCTGGCCCACGTGCTGGTTTGGAGGATTCTACTGTGGGAGCCGGGTGGAGGGTGTGTGTGTGTGTGTGGCTGTACTTCTCACAGCAACCTGTGAATTTATATTTTCTCAACAAGCCCATAATTTTGACAAAAAGACATTTCTCATGAATTCCTTACAATTGGGGGAAGACTAAGGTGTGGAGGGAAGTGAGCTGAGTGTAGGCTGCTGGTGGGATCCCCGGCTGCTGGTGGGACCCCTAGCTGCTGGTGGGATCCCTGGCTGCTGATGGGATCCCTGGCTGCTGGTGGGACCCCTGGCTGCTGGTGGGACCCCTGGCTGCTGGTGGGACCCCTGGCTGCTGATGGGATCCCTGGCTGCTGGTGGGACCCCTGGCTACTGGTGGGACCCCTGGCTGCTGGTGGGATCCCTGGCTGCTGGTGGGACCCCTGGCTGCTGGTGGGATCCCTGGCTGCTGGTGGGACCCCCGGCTGCTGATGGGATCCCTGGCTGCTGGTGGGATCCCTGGGACCCCTGGCTGTTTATAGGACCCCTGGCTGCTGGTGGGACCCCGGGCTGCTGGTGGGGACCCCTGGCTGCTGGTGGGATCCCTGGCTGCTGGTGGGACCCCTGGCTGCTGGTGGGATCCCTGGCTGCTGGTGGGACCCCTGGCTGCTGGTGGGATCCCTGGCTGCTGGTAGGACGCCTGGCTGTTTATGGCTGCTGGTGGGACCCCTGGCTGCTGGTGGGACCCCTGGCTGCTGGTGGGACCCCGGGCTGCTGATGGGACCCCTGGCTGCTGGTGGGACCCCTGGCTGCTGGTGGGATCCCTGGCTGCTGGTGGGACCCCTGGCTGCTGGTGGGATCCCTGGCTGCTGGTGGGACCCCTGGCTGCTGGTGGGATCCCTGGCTGCTGGTAGGACGCCTGGCTGTTTATAGGACCCCTGGCTGCTGGTGGGACCCCAGGCTTCTCATGGGAACCCTGGCTGCTTACTGGACCCTGGCTGCTCATTGGACCCCAGGCTGCTGGTGGGACCCTGGGCTGCTGGTGGGACCCCGGGCTGCTGGTGGGACCCCTGGCTGCTGGTGGGACCCCGGGCTGCTGGTGGGACCCCAGGCTGCTGGTGGGACCCTGGGCTGCTGGTGGGACCCCAGGCTGCTCATGGGACCCCGGGCTAGTCGTGAGACCTGGAGCTGCTTGTAGGACCCCGGGCTGTTCGTGGGACCCAGGGATGCTCGCCAGACCCCGGGATGTTAGTGAGTGACCCCAAGTGAACCCGTCCTTAGTGTCCCTCGCCAGCTTAGTCAATATTTAATCTTTTCCCATTTGTTTCCCATTAGGACGCACATCTGAAACCTCTCATTAGCCCATCTTTCCGGAGAATAATGACTAATTTCCAGCAGTAGCTTTCCTTTCTCCCACAAAGACCCTTCCATTATTGTAATTTACTGATGGGGGAGAAGAAATTGTAGACAATTTCCAGGGCCTAGGGACTGTGCTCTAGGAGGGGACGCCACATCCTTGCTCTTGGCTGGGGGGGTGGTGGGAGGGAGGGAGACGCCAGGTTGATGTGACATCATCCAGCTTCATCTCACGGTTGGCCTGAACACATACATGACTCCTTCAGGAGCCAGGGACAGATTTTGAAGTCCGAGGAGCCCTGAAGGCCACTCAGGACTCTCACACAGTCTTGGAAGGCTCCCTGTGAGAGGCCCGAGAGCAGTGTTCAGATCTGCGAGGGCTCCCGCCGCCCAGCCAGCTTTGGGAGTGACCCGCTGTCTGATCTGCAGGCTCAGTGGCTTAAAGGAATTTCTGAGAGGCGTGTGGCAACAGGCTGCTTTTGTTGCTCTAATGAGCCAATGCCAGCTACACATGCTGTTTTTATTATTATTATTTTTCCTGTTTGCTTTAAAAGAAGGTGTGGGAAGGTTGATTTGTTAAAGGGAGACCAGGGGAATCTCAGGCCCTTCAGATAAGCACCAGGTCCTGGACGGTGGACACCTGCCTCTGTGTAATGAGAACACACGCCAGCTGTGCCCGCGCCTCCCTCCGACTCCACCAAGAGGTGCCCTTGGCTGCCTTCATTCGTTTTCTTTGGTTGCTTGTAGCTAATTTGCCCGTCCGCCGCCTGCCCCGGATCCCCAAGGGACAGTCTCGGGATGAGTTGCCTAAGGTTCCACAGAAATAATGCTCTATCCTGTTTCCTCTGGTGGCGCTGGCTCGTCGGTGTCTCAGTATCCTGAGAGACAATCATTCGGAAATGCAATCGCCTTGTTGAAACAGCAGTCCCCAGAGACGGGGCAATGACAACCTCCACCAGAGGAGGAGAGTGTGATAAATGTTTGCCCTTCTGCCCTAGCCAGATGAGGCTGACCCCTCATGGGGCCCACGGAGCCCGGGAAGCAGGTGGCTCCTTGGAGGACAGCCTGCCCTGGCTCTGCTTGCTCTGGATTTCTGGGAAGAAACTGCCTCTGTTTTGTCCAGTTGTTTGGGCTTCTGCAGAGCTCAGAATCGCTGCCAGAGAGCCAGGGCTGGGACCGACGGGTAAAGAGCAGGACACTAGGTAGATGATGAGGGGGAAGTAATGAGGGGAATCTTTTAATTTAAGTGTCTGAGAGTTGCTTAGGACATACTGGTGTGGAGTGGCTTGCTGTCTGAACTTCAAGGTCACCTGGGTGTCATGTGTTTTAAATGGTCACCCCTGGTGTCTTCCGCAGAGGCTTCTGTGGCCTCACCCATCCTACCTGGGCAAGGCTTGTCAAATCAGGTCCTCCTACCCCTCAACACAGGAGACAGCTCAGTAGGATCACCTAGGGATTTGTTAACCCCTAGGCTGACGTCTCCCGAATGGACCAAGCTAACAGGCCTATTGGTTGTGGGGCTGGCTAGCACTCTGCACCCCCACATAAGCCTCCAGCAGGGTTGGGAATGTATGTACTTGTGTTGTGGACCCCCCCCAAACATAGCTGCCTGGTCCCAAAGTGTCCTCACTGTTACTGGTGAGTGGCTACCTGCTTGTCAGTAGCTGTGGAGTGCAGAGAAGTTGGCACCTGACTCACAGTGATGGCCCCCAGCATATGACAAAGCCGCGTGTCTCGAGGGTCTATGGGAGACAGGCTCTTGGGCCAGTTCTCAGGGGGATGGAGGGCTTTGACACAGGGGCTCGCCACCTGGGCTGGGAGAAGGGTTTGGCTTATTCGGTGGGCCTTGGTCTCTGGCCTGGTTTCCTGACTCGGCACAGCCTCTTACTTCCCTAGATTCTCTTCCAACACGTTATCATAGAGACAAGAAGACCAAAAGCCAAAGCAGAACCTCCCCGTCGAACAATCTCAGCCTACCTTCTTGGAGCCTGACTCAAATGACAGCTATAATTCCTAACGACTCCTGGGCCTCACCCCGAATGGCCCGTCTTGTGGAGAACAAGTGGGCGCTGTACAATTTGCTACCTTAGAGGGAGGTGGTTCAGTTGGTAATACACTTGCCTTGCAAGCATGGGATCCGTGTTTGACTTCAAGACTCCATGGAAAAAGGCCAGGGACAATAGCACACGCTACGATCCCAGAGCTGGGGAGGCTCAGACAGATGACCCCTGGGGCTTCCTGGCCAGCCAGTCTAGCCTGTGCAGAGAGTTCTAGACTAGTGAGACCCTGTCCCAAAAGCCGGGGTAGATGATAACTTGAAGAGCGACACCCAGGGTTAACCTCTGACCTCCACATACACACGTTTACATGTGCTCTCACGCATGTGCCCACATTCATGCTCATTCCCCAAAAAACGTTTACTACAAGATAGTGAACCACCGCCTCGTATCTCTTCAGATATGACCCCATGCAGCTCACAGATGGCAGGGAACTTCTCTGCATTGCCGCAAAGTGTCCCCGTTGCCTCTCAGGAGTCTGGCTCTGTCCATCCACCCACTGTCTGTCCTCAATGCCCATTCTTTTAAAAAACTCCCGTATCAGTTCTAGTCTGGGAAGAACCTTTCTCCCTTGCCAGGGTACGACAGTCCTCTCTCTTCTCTGCACCTGAGGCTTGAGTCCATCAGGCTGTTCACTGTCGCTGCAGTGCTCCCTGCGGCCTCTCTGTACCCCAGGTGTGTGAGAACGGGGGCTGTAAAACTTGGGCAGCTATGCTGTGCACTAACAGTCCTAGCCCCACGTGTGGGTCCTGCAGGATGTGCGGGGGCCCCACACAAAGGAGGCAAATGCCCACACATCTGCCAAGCCTCACCTGGCTTGGAGCCTTCATCCACAGAGCCGTTGTAGACCTGGTTGATGAACTCGGGGCGGTTGTCGTTCATGTCGATGACATAGATATACAGATCAATAGGATTCTCCACCTTGTTGCCGTTCATGTCCACCGCATGGGCTCGGAGCTGTGGAGCAACAGACGTGTCAGAGCTGGCGGTCACATCCGAGGGTGTGCTTGTCTCTGGGGTCCCCTAGGGACTCACAGCACTGGGCTAGCATAGTTCCCAGCTCCCTGGGGAAAGAAGCAAAGGCAACCTGGGCAGGGCTCAGGTTGAATCGACACAGCTAGAAACTTCTTAAGCCTTGGTTCTTCCCTCTGTGCAGATGGGGTCATGTGAGCGAAAACAGAGTGGCTTCCTCTGTCTGTGTGACCTTGGTCACCTGGAGCCCCTGGGTCTGACTGTCTTCTAATGCCTGGGCTGAGCAGGTGCCCTGCAGACAAGAGTTTACATCCCACAGAGGCTGCAGCTCGGCCACTTGTGCCCAGTGGAGCAGTGGGGCTTGGACGCAGGGCCTGGAGTGCGTGCAGAGGTCTGAACGAGGCCTGGAGGAGGACACTCATTTAGATGTCCACAAAGAGCCTGCAAGCATGGGCTCCGCGTGTCTGCTCCTGCTCAATGCACTGTGGGGCCTTGCACAGTGAGGTGAAGGATGGCCAGAGGGAGACCAGGGAGAAGAGCCTGGGGGCTCAAGAAGAGAGGGGGCTCTAGGGAGATGTTTGAGGGATTGCCCTCCAGGTAGAGAGGGAAGATCCCATGAACACTGGCAGGAAGTTTCCAGACAGGCTAAATGCTATCTTTGAAATTTTAGACTCATCCAGCCATTCATTTATTCCTTCCAGAAGTGCCGTGAAGGGCCCACTGATCGGAGATAAATGGACGTGGGCGCCCCGAGGTTTCTCACCAGAAATGGTTAGGGACACAGAGAAAGACAGACTCTGACTCTGGGGGAGGGACAGCTGCGGCACATAGGCCCTTGGGGCTCCGCCTCATGGGATGGAGTGTAGGGAGAAAGGGAACACAGGTTCCCGCTCGCAGTCGTGACTGGTTCTAGGCCCTCCTCCTTTAGGTCCTGTCATTTCCGCTGACCTGCTGTCACAAAGCATGGGGCATGCAGAGACCCAGGCAGGGAAGGGGGAGCGAGGAGGAAGGAGCTCGCCCGCAGTGCTTGCACCGGAAGGCACGCGCAGGAATTTGTATGATTTGTCTCATTATTCTGAAATTCTTGATGTGTTATGGACAGGAGGCCCACCTCCACTCAATGCCAGGACTAGAACTCTATGTCTCTTCTGCACACAGGCCAAGCAGGGGCGGCAGGGGCACAGCAGAGAGGGCCGCACACTGATCGCCACAGGCTGAAGGCAGTAGGCCGAGCCTGTTGCCTCTCGCAGTGGGGAGATTATGGAAGATGCAGAGGAAGGCAGCCTGAGAGGCCCCAGCTACAGCTGGTTCCCTGCCTGGGATGCCCTGCCAACAGCTGCTACCTCCCAGAACATGAAACCAATCTTGGAGATTCTCTGAAGCACAGGGCGGATAGAACATTCCAGTGGGAAATCGGGGGACTTGATAGGGCCCTCAAGTCAAGGCCTCAGGGAGAGGGGGAAGTAGAAAGCAGAAACTCCCCAGGCAGGGGCTTTCTCTTATAGACCACGGTAATTAAAAATGAATCTGTCTAATCTAAGGAGTGAGTTTAATCAGTGAGTGGCTTCCTCCTGTGGCCCACGAGGAAGCAAAGTGCTCTGATACAGGGTCGCCCAGTGAAAGGGGCAGGGGCGTGGGATAGACTAAGCCTGCTCTGTCTTTCTCCCAACCTTCAATCCCACTCTGGTTGAGCCCCGTCTAGGCGTGGGCACAGACGTCTCTAAAGGACACATTCTAGAAGTAATGTGTGCTCCAGGCGAGGAGGAGGACGGGGTGGGGGAGGCGGCGGCAGGGAGGTGATGGGATGAGGCCAGGGATGCGGCCTGCCAGAGTGACCCTCGTCAGCCTGAGGCTGCTAGAGCAGCTGAAGGAAGAATGCACGGCTCTTTGTCAAGTGATACCCAGTCTTCCCAGAGTGAGGCAGGGCCCCTGGCTGCGGTTTTGGGGGGCACTGACTCTTCCTGCGTAGAAACTAGCCGCCAAGCGAACACTTACTGCCACCTGCCCCAGTCTGCACCCAAGCCAAGCCCCAATCTGCAGCTGCCCAGTCCTGAAAGTGGAGTCCGGCGCAGAGACCGGCTCTGACTCTCCTCCAGGGAACAACACCATCTTCCTGCTCAGAAAAGGACACGGAGACTTCCGACATGGGCTCCTGAGGGAATTTCTTCCTCCACTCAAGCTAACAAGACAATGTCTCCTCTCTTCCTCTCCTTGACCTTGGCTTCCACCATGAAAGCAGAATGCGTCTCCTGGGACAGACAGGGAGACACTGTTGGTACCGGCACCATCCGTGCTTCTCTCCCTGTGTCTGGCTCTGAAAATCTGGAGACCCAATCTCCCTCAGGGGTGTAAGGCCAGGAAGGATCCAATTGTTCCTCCGCGTGGAACTGTATATGTTCCCCGAAACATGGGCCATGCTTACTCCAGTCGTTTGCGTCTTCCCAGCACCTGACAGGGACCAGCATATACCGAACGCTGCGTGGGAGGACGGATGTGTGGTTAGGAAGGGTGAGTGATGGGGGTGGGCAGATGGGAAATAGACAGACGGGTGGGTAGATTGACGGGCAGGAGCATGGTTGGGTGGATCAGGAGATGGCTGGATGGGCAGACAGGCTTATGAGCAGGCGGTGAGATGTCTGCCGGATGGGTAGATGGCGACTGGATGGTGAATACGCGGGAGGTGAGTGGATGGAGAGACGAAGGTGAAGTGACTAGGCAGGTGTGTGGAAGGCCTGCTCTTGACGTCTCTGTGAAGAGGGACATCATGGCGATACCAGGTGCTGAGAGCCTGGCTGGGTTCACTCTTGCGTCTCAGTCATCCGCAGAAGCCAAGGGTGTGCAGAGATGCCCGGGCTGTGGACCAGAATCTACAACTGCGTAGGGGCTCAGGCAACGGCCTCGGCAGACTTTTTGGCTCAGAAGGGACAAGCCGCATTCCTGAGGTTGGTCCTGTCTCTTCGGCACAGCACCCTTCTCCTCAGGGCTGGTTGGGGGTTGGTTGCGAAGGTCACTGCTGCCAGGGACAGACTCCCTCTCCCGCCCAGAGGCGTGGCAAAGCCGCCAGCCGGATCTTGGTGTAGGGGACTGTGGTTCTCACTGCATCCCCATCCCGACTTTGGAGGAGCCCTGGCGAGTTAACAAGTGCACAGACTCGGGAGAAGCACGCGTTGTAGGGCAGTCTCGACTTCAATGCAGGTTTTGGGGTGCCTTTTATAGGCGTAGCCTCATCTGCAAGTGGAGCTCAAGCCTCCGTATGACTCCAGCTAAAGCACGGACAAGCACCAACCACGCCACGTTCCTTTGCTCCTGTAAAGCTGCCAGGCGAAGGCAAGCAGCCAGATGCCTGCCGTCGTCATCTCTAGGGACGATGCGGGGCTCGAAGCCAGCTTCGACTTACTCTTAGCTCTAGGACTGTCCCATACGGGGCCAGACTCTGTCCTTCATGAGGCTGTGGTGTGGACAACCTGACAAGTCCTTGTGCACATGGAGGCTCCTCCTGGAGAGAGGAGATGGAAGATCAATCTTGAACAAATGGCCATCGGACCCAGGAGTTAGCAGGGTCAGCCCGCAATCAGCACAGAGCGGAGGCGAGGAGTCGCAGCAATTAATATGACAGCATGGGGCAGAATTCCACCTCTGTCCTCCGACGGTTGTCAGAGCACCCGGCATTCCACATCCTGGCATTTAGCCACAGGCACGAACAGTATCCCGGCCACACCTCTGCTGCGTCCACCTGAGAGCTGAGCTCTCTGCAGGGTGGGTGCAGGCTCACTGAGGCTCACAGAGGTCCAGGGCTGGGCCTGGCCTCCCAAGTGCTGGGGCAGAGCCCTGGGAACCAGCCACTGTGTCACTTGGCCGTCACATGATGGGTGGGGTTGAGGTAGGAACCTGGCAGTCTCGCTCATGTCCAAGGCAAGTGGGACAAGGAGGGAGCTGAGGCCCTGCAGCCTCTCCTTTCTTACTGTTCCTGCGTTCTGAGTGGCTCCTGCCTTAGAGCCCCAGAGAGTCAGCACGTAAATGAAAGGCAGACGCTCTAACCTGGGAAGGGACTGGCAGTGCTGATTGAAGCCCACTCTGTTCTGGAAGGGCTGGGGTGGGGCCTGGCAATCACGCTTGGACCAGCCTGATGGCAAGTCTGATCTGGTGGATGTCAGAGGCCTTCGTGTTTTAGGAACCGTCAGAGTGCGACTCGCTACTGACACCCTACCAGGATGGAAGGGTACGGCAGGGCGTGGGAGGGTGAGGGGGTTGTGGGAGGGCTCAGGAGAGTGCGGGAAGGTGCGGCAGGGTGTGGAAGGTGTGCAGTCTTCAGACCACCTGCTGCTGCTCTGTTCCACATATGGATACTTACGTGGTAAGAGGCTCTTTCCTCCCGGTCCATGGGCCGAGTGACATACATCCGGCCAGACATGGAGTCGATGCTGAAGACCTCCATGGGTGGCTGGTCGGCACCGACACCTGTGATGCTGTACCGGATGGGAATGTCGTTGTCCTTGTCAGATCGGATCTGGAAGACAGAACGGGCACTTGAGCCTGCAGCAGGGGTGGGGTGACACATCCACCCTGACACCTGGAGGGCCTCACACTCGGCTCCATCCTCAGAGCACCCCGGATCGCAGCGGGGACAGCTCGGTCTCTTTCACACCGAGTTACTTTTGTCCCTTCCCCAGCAAAGCAACCAGACGCTGCCCTCAGGACCTCCCTGCTGCGATCACATGTATCCAGAGGAGAACAGCCAATCCAGTCTGAACAGGTTTTAGGTGCACGTACCGAAGACAACCTGTGTCCTAGAATGCTCTTTTAGAGAGCAATCCCCGTTTATCACCTCATGCCTATGCAGGACACGCATGCACCTGATTAAAACACCCCATGCCTGCAGAACAGCCCATGTCTCCACATGTCAGTCAACAGCTATCAGAGCAGAAACCCACCCCTACGCACCCCTACAGCCAACTTCTCCTTCTCAGGACCCAAAAAGAGCCTCCAGGAGTACACACGCTCTGGAGCACTCTGGCTCACCCCTGCACCCCGCACGGGCCCGCCTCACAACCGCACACTTTCTCTTCTGAATAAAACCCCTTGCTACGGAGATATTTCCGTACGGTTCTTCAATCCTTTGAAGATGCCAAGAATCAGAGATGCAACAGGCTCGGACAGTGCCCCTGGTAACAGAAGGGCAGTCAGCGGACGGGGGTTACTCAATGCCTCACGTCCCGGGCTCATCAGGTGACAGAGAGGCACGAGGTACACTATTTCAAGATTGATTTTTATATTAATTTTTTGATACAGAGTTCCATGTAGCTCAGGTTACCCTCACACCTGTTGTGTAACCGAGAACGTAGCTCAGGTTACCCTCACACCTGTTGTGTAACCGAGAACGCCTTTGTATTCCTGGTCCTCCTCCACTTCCCAGTGTTATTCCCCTGGGATGACAAGCACGCACCACCAAGTCCAGTTTATGCAGTGCTGGGAACTGAACCCAGGGCTTTGTCCATGCTAGGTAAACATTCCACCAACTAAGCTACCTCCCCAGCCCTCAGTATTTCAAGTTCCAGGTCGAGCTGTGACGTGGTATGCCAGGCCACAGAGAGACACCCGCAAGGGGGCACGGTGGCAGACTGAAGGCCCCGTCCGCACCAAAAGCAGGGATCTTCCTGGGTGGGTCACTTCTTTGCATTAAACAAGACAGGACTCCCAATCTGTGAGCAGATTTTCTATCCAGTTTTATTTGTATACCAAACTGCAAGCTGGCCCCAGAAAACCACCAATACCTAGAAAATTCGGCTTTATGGAGAACAGCTTTCTTTTTTCTTTTCTTTTCTTGATTTTTAATGATAACTTGATTTTAAAAATTTGATTAAAATATAATTGCATGATCACCCTTTCAAATTTGTGGACTCCTATGCTTTAATTATTATTGTTACATATTGTGGTGATTTGGATCGGAATGGCTCATATATTCCAACGCTTAGTCACCGGAGAGTGGAATGGTTTGACGGGATTAGAAACATTAGGAAGTGTGGCCTTGTTGGAGGAGGTGTGTTATTGTCGGTGAAAAGCCCACGCCAGGCCCAGTCTCTCTCTCTGCCTACCGATCAGGATGTGGCTCTTACTGTCCCCGCTATTGCTCCATTGCCTACCTGCCTACGTGCCGCCATCTCCCCACCACGGTGATGGACTAAACCTCTGAACTATAAGCAAGCCCCCATTAAATGCTTCCCTTCATAAGAGTTGCCTTGATCACGGTGTCTCTGCACAGCCATGGAACACTGACTGTGACAGAGGTTGGTACCAGGAGTGGGGTGTTGCTGTGACAGCCTGACCATCTGCTTGTAGGGGAGTGTGGACTGTGGGACTTTGGGTTAGGAAAGAGTTGAACGTGTTAAATGGGGCTTAATGTGCCATCCTGGTAAGAGCGTGGAAGATAGTGGTGCTGAGGGCACTATGGGGCCAGCTCAAGAAGTTAAAGAGGGAAGAGCATTAGTAAGTGGCCTAGAGACCATTTTTGTGATATTTTGGCAAAGAGTGCGGCTTATTTCTGCCCTTGTCCTAAAAATTTACAAGAGGCTAAATTGAAGTTTTGGATTAATGGCCTTGGCAGAGGAGATTTCATGACTGTGTCACGTGGCTATTAGTGGTCACTTGTATGCAGATCTACAATGAAGAAGAGCAAGCAGAGTAAGGGGAAATGCAAAATGTGCAGTGTGAAGAGGAAAAGAGTCCCAGGAACTGTAGCGCAGAAGATGGAAGTCCCTATGCTCAAGGGGATAAAACGTTCATTTAAAGAAAAGCTTGAGATAGAAGTTTAAAAATGGAATAAGGGGAGTGGTGACCTCAGGGCAAGACCCCCGCTCAGCTGAGCTTCCACCTCGTGAAAGGAATGCAAGGGAGCCGTCGACAAGAGCAAACCGATGCCGAGGTGACTGGACTAGAGGGCGGAGTTCCAGCCCAGCAGGCAGCAGAACTTGGCAGCTTTGGCCCAGGTGGTTCTGGCTTTAGAGTTAAAGATACAAGAAAGGGGTTGTGGAATCTCCCGCCAAGGCGAAGGAAAGCCGCCGAGGCCGGGAACATGTCAGGGGTGTCCCTGCATGGAGGCCCAGAGAGGCCTTTATGTGAAGCTGTGAAGGTAAAGCCTGCGTTGGTAGAGATCTCAAGACGCTGGCGATGCAGAGCTGTGGGACATCTGCCAAGGAGGTCTGCAGACCAGGTGTGCAACCAGCCCACGGTACGGAAGTGTGATGTAGTCAAAGCTGAAGGAGCCGCGGGTCTCAGAGACTTTGAACTTTGGACACCGTGTTGGGACGGTGACAGACCATGAGGACTGTGGAAGTTGGACTGAATGCCCTTTGCATCGATATGGCTATAAGCTTATGGGGGCCAGGGCGTGGAATGCGGTGGTTTGAATAAGGATGGCCCCCATAGGCTCATAGATTTGAAGTGGAAACTGTTTGAAAAGATTAGCAGGATTAGGAGGTGTGGCCTTGTTGGAGGAAGTGTGCAACCAGGGGCTGGGCTTCGAGGTTTCAAAAGTCCATGCCAGGCCCAGTCTCTCTCTCTCTCTCTCTTTCTCTCTCTCTCTCTCTCTCTCTCTCTGCCTATGCATCAGGTTGTAGCTCTCAGTTACTGCTCCAGTGCCTGCCTATATGCCGCCACGCTCCCCACCATGATGACAGTAGACTGAGCCTCTGAAACTGTAAGCCATCCCCAATGAAATGCTTTCATTTTCCTTGGTCATGGTCTTTTCACAGTAACAGAACAGAGACTGAGACACACACACACACACACACACACACACGACCAAATATGTAAATACAGCTTGCTGAGTCTGTTTAGTGTTGCTGTGTGTATTATTTTGGAGGAAGCCGGCCATTTGCGACTGGATAACCATTTGAACTCTCAACTCTGGGGAAGACTACCTCTCCATCTCTCAGCAGTTTTTAATTGATTGTAGTTCTTCCTCTATTGAGAGGCTCTGTGTGATTTCCATGCTGGCATGTCAAACAGGGAACACTTCCTTTCTTCTTCCCCCCTCCGTCCCTCCCTCCCTTCCTTCCAACAGAGTCTCACCACGTAGCACAGGCTGGCCTGGAACTCACTATGTAGACCAGCTAGTCTCGAACTCAGAGTTCTGTCTGTCTCTGTCCCCCGAGTGCTGGGATTAAAGGTGTGTACCACAGTGCCCAGCTGAAAACACCGTTCTTAAGCCAGCATTTACAATGTTTGACCCAGAGCTGTTTGCACTAGAGCGGGGCCACCAACACACTAGTCACCTAGGGTAGCAGTGGCTCTCCGACATTGTGACAGCAGGCTGAAGTCCTCCACCTGTTGGGAGAAGGTGAGTTTTCATCACAGGCGTCATGTAGGTCAGGGCGAACCTACAGCTGCGTGTGCCGGCTCTGGGAGAGGAAGCTAGCAAGACCTCCACGCACACACATGTGTGGTGCACACAGTCGGTGGGCTTCAGTTCTAGGCCCCCAATACCCCTGCTTATGCTTCCATGACAAGGCAGGGAGCAGGGTTTCTGAGACTGAGGCCAGAATAGGTCAGGGCCGGGTGGTAGAAATCCGGGCTTTTCCCCCTTAGCCAGAGCTATCCCTTCATTCAGGAGCTGGTGACAGTGTCTAAGCTTGTGCCCTTCTGGCCTTGGCATAGCAGAAGTACCATGGCAGCTGAGCTGCCCTCATGTGCTGCCCTGGCTGAGGTGGACAGTCTCTGGGAGGCTGTCTTTTCTCCATCCTTGCAGAGGCTCCGTGCGTTTTAGTAACTAGGGACGCTAGTGGAGAGACAGCGGAGCCTGCCCTGTGCCTGTGTCTGAGTTCTTGGTGCCTGAAAGGCAAGGGACAATTCCCACGGGGGTGAGGCGAAAGTTCACGGTGCTGGGACAGTCCTTGCCAAGTGCCAAGCGCTGGTGTGTTGGAAGCTAGCTTTGGCTTTGGGCTTGGACTAGAGCACCAGAGTCACAGTTGAGTCTTAAGAGACGCTGGCCGAGAGGCACTGGATTTAGGGGACACACGGAGCCAGGGACAGCCCTCTGGTGAGAGTGAGTGGTGAGTGTCTTCAACAGCCCAGGACAGCGCTGCTGCTTCCTGTGTGGCCACTGCCACATTCTTCTGGCTCCAGGGACGTTTGGTTTATTGCCATGCTGAAAGAAACCCTCCATACAGTAAAGTTTTGCTTCTGTTTCTTTTTTTTTTAAAGGAAACTCGTTGAGTTTTGATCATCCAGGGGCCACTCAGAAGTGCCTTCTGAAATACAGTGGTAGCGGGCCGCTGAGCGCTCCGTCCAGGGGGCTCTTTGCGCAGACCTTGGAACGCTGTGATTCTCTCGCAGTTTACCTTGTGGAGAAGAAATACTGTGTGACGGAAGCCAGCGGGCCAGGGGAGAGCGCTTTCCTGTGATTTGTGTCTGGAAAATGAGGAAAACATCGCAGACAGGGACGCTGAGGGGGGGTTGGAAGCGCAGACGGCCCTCCCACGTGCTCCCTTCTGAGGATGCCACCGAGAATTGCTTGGGCTTCTTTGCATTTGTTATTAGAGGACAGAACAGATGGTGAAAGGTTAGTTTAAAGTGATGTCTGCATTAAAGTAATGTACAGCACTGGAGGCTGTGTTCACCTGGGGACGGTAGCGGGGCTGCTCTGTCCTCAGGAAAGGATGGAAGGAGGGAGGCCCCAGAACCCCCCCACCCCATATAGAGGATCCGCCTTGCTCAAATGAACTCGAAGCCGGAGAAAGTCACCGCGTGGCTTCCAGTGCAGACGCCTAGGGTTTATTCAAGTGAGGACACAATGGGGCAGAATCACATCTGGATTCCAGATGTGTGTGTAAGAGAGGGGGCAGGGAGGGAAGAGAGAGAGAGAGATGACAGAGAGAGAGATAGAGAGACGCAGAGAGGTAGGAGGAGTCCCCTCAGAAGAGGTCTTCGTGTAGGGACAAAAATGTAGACGGCATGCCAGGCCCTACAGGACAGCGGGGTGACACGGTCACCCGCCAGGGGACAGGAGCTGTCCCACGGAGTGACACAGCACAGTTATAAATCTGGAGCAAGTGTGTCAGGGAGAAGAGGTCCGTGAGGATGTGGGGAGCATGGGCGAGTAGCTCAGAGCACGCCACACCTAATCGGCTAGCTCTCGCGGATCCGCGGCCAGTTATAGACACAGATAAGCCACACACAGATGCATAAAGACAATACACACAAACACACAAAACCACACATGCACACGCATGCATACTTAAACACAAACAGTACGAAGACCCATGCACACACATAGGTGCCTCCAAGAGTCTGCACCCGCACCGTGGCCTCCTTCCTCTGGGCATGGCTTCTGAAGGAGTTGGGTATTCTGTGGCTAATAGTCCTGTCACTCACAGGTCTCCCTGGTCCCTGTCCTGGCATTTCAAAAGATGCACAGGAAATCCTTAGGATCAAGCCTGTCCAGCAGGACACGGATCTCTGGTGAAGTGTTTCTGTGCTTTCTTCATGTGCCGTGTTAAACCCAGAGATGTCCCCGGGAGGACAGGTTGCGATTTCTCATTTTGTTTCCCGCTGGGAGTGTGCATGGCCTGCAGCAGCTCCCGCTTCTTCGAGTGAAGGGCTCTGAGTTGTGACAGCTTTGCCACCCCGTCCCTCTGCCCACGCGCCAGGACGCAGGCGGGTGGATTTACTCTTGGCCGTGACTGCAGCCAGAAAGGCTGTAGCTGGCCAAGAAAGGCATTTTTTCTTTTAAAACTGGACTCTCCCTGAAGCCTAGAGGTAAGAAGATGGTTGCATTTAAACACACTTGCAGCTTCCTGTAGCCTCAGCCATGGCGCTGAACTTGATCCACGGCTGACAGAGACCCAGGCTGCTTTGCCCGGATGGCCCTGCCTCCATGTTTCCTTCGCCGTTCCCTTGACACCAGGCGTTGATCATGCTCCTCCATGCGCCTCGTGGGCCTGGGAACCCAATAGGGTGGCCTGCTCCCAAGAATGGCATGTCCGACCCTGGGAGGTGCGTGCAGCAGGTGCCTCATAATTGCTAGATGAGCAGATGAAACCGGGAGCCGCAGCAGATGGAGACGCCAGGCCACTCAGCAGTCTGTTGGGAAGGCCTAAGGAAGGCCTTCTGCAGGACAGCCGCCCATCCTGTGCTCCAGAGGACGGGGAGTGGGCAGGCTGCGGTGAGACGGGGAGAGAAGGCCCTCTGTGAGACTCTACTGCGCGGAGTGTACTGCGCGGAGTGCGGACAGCGAACGCTGGACGGCAGGAGGGGAGAGTGAGGAGACCGGCCCCGGCTCGCTGGAGCCCGCAGACGAAAGGGCAGCGTGTGCAGCGTGTGCCCGGGAAGCCATGGCAGCTCTGGCAGCCGCTCCACAATCTACTTGCTGCTCTGAGACGAGCCCTTTTGCAGAATTGGATTTCCCATCAAATGCGTCCACGTCGGGGTTGCCCTGCTGGTCATCTGCTGTGGCACCCCTCAGTGGCCCACCCTGAGGAGCAGCTGGCCAGGAATCTCTGGCCCTTCAGACGTCCTCTAAAGACCATAAAACATTCCGGAATGCTAGGCTCTCTGGCCACCATCTAGCCCATGCTGCAGATGTAGCCACTGAGGCCAAAGGTTTCACGTGTAACAGGGACCTCGGGCAGAGTTCCCAGGTCCAGCTTAGTGGTTACATTACACCTATTTATTTATTTATTTATTTATGGTGTTAGGGATAGAACCCAGGGTCCCAGGTCCAGCTTAGTGGTTACATTACATCTATTTATTTATTTATTTATTTATTTATTTATTTATTTATTTATGGTGTTAGGGATAGAACCCAGGGTCTTGGGTGTGGTAGGCAAATGTTCTATCACTGAGCTACACCCCTAGCCTAGCCACACAGCCTCTATGTGTAGAAAGGAAGCAGTCTTCTCCCTGCTGGGACCCAGAGCCCTACAAACTGTTCAGAAGGGAAGACTCAGCCAGCTCTGCGTCTCACGGGGCTTCTCTCCTCTCCACCAGAGACTCGTGAGCTGGCCATCACCCACCCCAGCCAGCTCTGCAGATGTGGGTCCCGGACATTCAGGTGACTGTCTGTCAAAACCCCCAGTTTAAAAATCAGCATGGTTTTGTCTTTGTTCCTGGGAGGAGCCTCATTTCATTGTTTTGGGAAGTGGTTGTGAAATTGCAGCCCTATCCATGTGAGAGCCTCAGAGCTGGCTCCAGAGTCACATTGAAAAGCCCTTTGCTGACTGTCCAGTGCTCAGCCCTAAACAGGACGCCTGTATCACCCCCTTCAAGGCTAGGGAGCATTGTGGGAGAGGGGGCAGAGAGGACGTGAGGGCTGGAGGATGGGGAAAGAGCTTTGTAAAGCTGTTGGCAGCCATGGCACCTGCCCAAGGCGGAGCCTTCAACACTGCAGCACGGATGGGGAGGAGCTCATGAGGCCACACCCCTCCCCAGGAGCTCCAGTGACTGCCCCACCCACACTCACGAGACCAAGGCTACAGAGTCACAGAGGAACCGACCACACAGAGGAACCGCCCGCACGGAACAACTAGCCAGCCAACTAAACAAGAAGCCGTGCAAACAGGACGGAGAAGGTGTTCGGTGGGAGAGAGCGAGAGCTTTACATGTTGGTGAAACGGCCGAAGCTGTGTGGGCACATGTGAAATCGCCAGAGAAGAGAGCGAGCAGGAAAGCGAAGCCCCTGGCCAGCAGCTGGACTGTAAAAGCCGCTCTTATGACGAACGGCAGCAACTCCGCAAGTTTTCCTGCCTGGCCCCCTCCCTTGGTTTTAGAACATTATTGAAGGAATTTGAAGTGTTTCTTGCATTTCATGGAGTATTTCCTATGACAGTGAAATTGAACCTTCGCTGGTTTTCACTTACGTTCTTGTAGCAGAAACCCCAGGACGTGACAGGAACTGGAGGGGACGGTGCTCATGGCGAAACACGCTGGCCGAAGTGCGTGCTGCCCACAGTTACTCTGAGTTTCATGAATCACGGGAAAACCCTCCAAGTCATATGAATACTAATGAAGGCCATGAATATGCTCTTACGGAATTTTCCTGGTGGGGAAGCGGGAATTAGTGGATCTCAGAGCTGCCCTTCAGGTTGTACCAAGTTAATAAGGCCAGGCTGTCTTAATTTCTAGGGGCGTTTGGGGTTGGGCAGGCTTTATTGCTGACTGTGTGATGGCTGTAGGCCGTGCATGTGTCTGGCCTGCTGGTAGCACAAGGCCTGAGTAACTTTGGGGGCATTGTGGTTCCCATCCTGGGACAGCCAATGTGGCCGCCCTCCCTTGCCACTGGGGCTGAGGGGTGGGGCATAGGACAGCCTTAGGCACCACCCTTCTTCTTTTGAGGCAAGGTTTCTCCCTGGCCTGGCCAGTGAGCCCCAGGGATCCACTGTCTCTGCCTGGCCGGCACTGGGATTACAAGCACGCTCCGCCATTCCTAGCTGTTTTTGTAGGTTCTGGGGATTGAACTCATATCATTGTGTTTTCAAGACTTTCCTTTGGTCTTAGGGCAGACACAGACATAAAAATCAATGATCATGTCTGAGGAACTCAAAATGCTTGTCTCCTGTGCAACAAGGTCACACAGATCTTCCTTTGCTTTCAGTTTTCAGCGAGTTTGGTTTTTTTGAGACAGAATTTCTCTGTGGTAACTCCCTCTGTAGACCAGGCTGGCCTCACACTCACAGAGATCCACCTGCCTCTGCCTCCAGAGGGCTGGGGTTAAAGGCCTGTGCCGCCACCACCCGACTCACTCGTGTTTTTTAAAAATTCAATTTTTACTTGCTAAAAAAACAAAAGCAACAAAACAAAACAAAACATCGAAGCCAAACGCAGCAAGCACGTTTAGCAAAGGGGGTTCCTATCCTGGCCTCCGATGCTGTGCGGGTATTGCTCTGTCATTTGGAGACACACAGGTAGAGGCCACCACACTTCTTGGATAACTGGTAGCAGCTCCGCATGCTTCTATTTTGCTTGTGTTTGTGTGTGTGTGTGTGTGTGCCTCTGTACGCACGCACACGCGTGCATGTGGAGGCCAGAGACTGACAGCCGGTGTTCTTAATCTCTCTTCACCTTATTTTTCAAGACAGGGCTCTCACTGGTCTAGCTAGTCTAGACAGCCAGTGAAGTGTAGCAACCTCCCCATCTCTCTCTCTCCAGCTTTGGTGGGCACATGCTTGGCTTTTTACATCAGCACTGGGATTTGAACTCAGGTCTCCACACTTGCCTGGCAAGCACTTTACCAACAAAGCCACCCCCCCTGCTCAGAAGTTTATTTTTAGTCACATAAAATAGTCGTTTTATGCACTGTGGGGGGAGGAGCTGCCTATGGGGTTCTGTATTGTTGGCAGGTGTTGTGTCTCTGTGGGGATTGTTTAATGGCTAATGATCTGCACGTGCTACCAGTAGAATGCCTGAGGAGTTCTGAAAGAATAAAAACACCTGAGCTCAGATTGTTCGGGTTCCACTATGGAGTCTGGCGCTGGCTAGGATGGTGGTCCCCTTTGCTGAGGTCTGGCAGAGTTTACACATATGAACATGCCTCCGTGTCTCCTGCTAGCCGCCCCAGCAGTTTACTACTACAAATGGCGTACCCACATGGGCACAACATCATGCTAGCTAATCCAATGTGACAACAAAGAAGAGAAACTCCAGACCTTGCAGAGTCCAGTAAAGTCCGTGCAGAGAAGCTACCAGAGGACAGAGATTAAGGTATTAAATGAGGGCTCCTGAAGGAAGAGGAGAGAGAGAAAGGGAAATAAGCCTCTAAGAAGAGAAAATTATGAAAATTAAGAGAGAAAGAGGGCTCAAAAGTGAGAGCTACAGAATGGAGGGCCTTAGAGGCAAAGAATTCAGCTGGGAGCAGGAAAAAGCAAGGTTCTCAACTGCTTCTCCTGATCATGGAGCCAACGCTCCCTCCTGCTGCTGGTGGGAGAATCTGTTTCACAAACTGAGTTTTCCGATAGCTGCATCGTAGGTGTGTGAAACTCAAGATCCTGTGTTTGAGATCATTGGAAGTTGTATGTTTCCCCATAGTGGCGGTGAAAAAGAACACTAAATGGCCAGAATGAACCGGAGATTTTCCCCACTGGCCCAGGACCCCCCTACTGTGGAAGCTGCAGCTTCTCTGGTGATTTTCCCCCTTTATCTCACCACCATACTCCTCTCGCTGCACCTTAACTAATGGCCTCTCCTGACCTCTTACAGTGCCAAACCTCAGCTGCTCTCCAAAGACCCCCTTCATGCCTTCAAAACCAGCACCAGCTGGGCGACTCTTAAGTACCAAGTTCGGCTGCCAGCATGAGATACAACCTTGGCCGATTCTGGAAGGCAGCTTCTGTGTGCTGACCCTGAGGACACACTTTCCAGATTTTAAGATAGAGTCTGGTTTGCTGGAAAAGTAACTAGTCCTTATCTGCAGGAAGCATTCCCTCATGGTGCAGAGTTACCGCTTGTAGACAGGCTTGCAGAGCAGTCAGTGGTCACAGTCAAGGGCCAGCAAGGCGGCCGGCCAGTGTGGCGGAGATGAGGACGGTGCCCAGGAGACCACATGCTGTGGGGCCAAGGAAGACCTTTGGGATTCTGGCTTTTGACCTGGTGGTAAGGGACCTCTAGGGGGTGAGTAGGAGGTGCTGGCTGCCATGTTTCCAGGACTGTCCTGTCTTGCTGTTGAATGGCACCTGCAGCAGGAGTTAGGGCTGAAGCGGGAGAACGGCACCGGAGCCATGAAGGTGAGGCTGGTAAGCGACAGCAATGGCCTCTGTGCAGATGGCAGGGAGACTGGGGTCTTGACGGTACAGATGACATGCTCTGGAGATGGATTACAACAGGATGTGAGCAGAGACGGGAACACAGAAGTACTCTAGGCCCCTGGGGAGACAGAGATCCCACCAACACAGGCGATGCCCAGGCCATGCAAGCACGGGTCCATGTAGAGGGGCCAGGGGCTCATGGGACAACCAAGCAGCAGGACGTCCCAGAGCACAGTGGGTTAGACTCAGCTCTGTCTTAGGTCAAATTCTGGTTCTACTGTTTTCTACCAGAGATCTTGGGCAAGTGATTTCTTCTTTGCCTCAGTTTCCCCCTGTTAAAACAGAGAGGACCTTGGTCCGTCTCCTGCCAGAGTCCAGCATGACTGTGTTGTGTGCACTGGTGGCGGTGGGAGCCGATTGGCTTTAGCCTCAAGGGGTGAGAGGAGTATGGTGGTGAGATAAAGGGGAAAAATCACCAGCTCTGCAGTCTACAGGGTAATGAGAGCGTCCACTCTGCCACATGCCTGACCTCTGCGGCCGAGGTCATGGGGTAGAGGGCGAGGTAACAGGGAATGGTGGTAATATTACCCAATGGGTAGCAGGGAAGAGTGGGGTTTGGAAAGTGTCAACCTCTATCATCCTTGAAGCCGCACTGAGGACTGCCAGTGTGGTCACGAGGGAGCGAGTCTGCTCTTGTGTGTAGCCTGGTATCACAATCGCCCTCTGTGGACCAATGGGAAGGACACTGTAGACAAAAAGGCCCCAACAAAGGAACCCTCCCCCCATGTTAAATACCACAGTTGGATTACATGTGGCCTACGTCTCGTTCAGCACCAAATTCTGATTTCCTACCGAGCCCCCCCACCCCAACATGCCCCAGTTTTCCTGATGGTTAATTCCAGATAAACCACCGATAAACCAGTTGTAGAAACGCAAGCCTGAACACTCAACGTCTCACAGCAGACTGCTGACGGAAGGTGAGGGGGTGGGAACTCTGCTTCCTCAGGGAGACCTGTAACAGCAGTGACGCTCCACAGTGCCCTTGGCTTTAAGGGCCTTCCTCACCACCCTCATCTACACACTTGACTCCATCCTGGTGTCGAGGCAAGGGAGAGCATCCTTGTATTCTTCTCCATCCTTGCAAGACTCAAGAGCTGACATGCATCTCCACCCTTCCCAGTCCCTAGCAACCTGCCCCAGACAGGGCGGCCCTGGAGGAGCCTTTGAAGAACGACACAGAGAAGTAGGAGAATGCCGTGTCTGGCACCGTACGCAGCCGCCCTCCTAAAGCTGTGGGGTTTCCCGGGAGCACGCTGCTTCCAGCTCCTGCTGGGGAATTACAGGCAAGAAGAACGCGAGCGGGCACACTTCGCTATGGCCAAGAAAACACCGATCCTTAGTGACTCTCTTTCCTCCAGCAATTCCTTCTTGAGCCTCAAGACATCTCACGCTCCCAGATTTCCGGTGATACCGTCTTTACACACGGGGAGAGCTGCCCGCTACGTGCTTTCACAGTGTAGTATTTCTAGATGAGGCAGCGCTGGGTGTGAAATACACCAGCAGAGAACGGCATGTCCTATGTCCTGCAGCATCCGCACAGACCGGCAACATCTCGAGCCAGAACGCGGCTCGCGGTGCACTGGAAGGGCAGGGAAACTCAGCGGGCACACAGCACACAAACGCGCAATGAAGATCAGCGGTTTCAACTCCGAGGTTGGGATCAAACAGCTCCAGTTAAAGTCCTTGTTTTCTCTCTCACGAGTGGGCTTTGGGCAAGTCAACTTCCTAACTCTTCGTCTCTCCAGCCTTGAAGAGGGACTGAGATATCTGCTGAACAAAACCGTCGAGAGGAGTAAAGAAAGATGTCCACAGTGCTCGCCGTCTCCCTCCTCTGCCGCCACATCCCGTTTCATATCGTCTTCTCTGCATCTTTGTCATCTTCCCGTTCACCCACTTCACAACCATCTCCATCCACATCACCACCGGGGCTACTGCCATGCCTTGGACCACCATCTCCATCCACATCCACGCTGCCAGGATCATCACCTTCACCCACACCACCACCACCACCATCACCACCTTCACCCACACCACCACCATCATCACCATCATCACCTTCACCCACACCACCACCATCATCACCATCATCACCTTCACCCACACCACCACCATCAGCACCATCATCACCTTCACCCACACCACCATCATCACCATCATCACCTTCACCCACACCACCACTACCACCACCATCATCACCTTCACCCACACCACCACCATCATCACCATCATCACCTTCACCCACACCACCACCATCAGCACCATCATCACCTTCACCCACACCACCATCATCACCTTCACCCACACCACCACCATCACCTTCACCCACACCACCACCATCACCATCATCACCTTTACCCACACCACCACCACCACCACCATCATCACCTTCACCCACACCACCACCATCATCACCATCATCACCTTCACCCACACCACCACCATCAGCACCATCATCACCTTCACCCACACCACCATCACCACCATCATCACCTTCACCCACACCACCACCATCACCACCGTCATCACCATCACCACCGTCATCACCTTCACCCACACCACCACCATCACCATCGTCATCACCTTCACCCACACCACCACCATCACCACCATCATCACCTTCACCCACACCACCACCATCACCACCGTCATCACCATCACCACCGTCATCACCTTCACCCACACCACCACCATCACCATCGTCATCACCTTCACCCACACCACCACCACCATCAGCATCATCACCATCACCCACACCACCACCATCAGCACCATCATCACCTTCACCCACACCACCACCACCACCGTCATCACCACCCACACCACCACCACCACCAGCATCATCACCTTCACCCACACCACCACCATCAGCACCATCATCACCTTCACCCACACCACCACCATCACCATCATCACCTTCACCCACACCACCACCATCACCACCGTCATCACCTTCACCCACACCACCACCATCACCACCGTCATCACCACCCACACCACCACCATCAGCACCATCATTACCTTCACCCACACCACCACCATCAGCACCATCATCACCTTCACCCACACCACCACCATCAGCCACCATCATCACCTTCACCCACACCACCATCATCACCTTCACCCACACCACCACCATCACCACCGTCATCACCATCACCACCGTCATCACCTTCACCCACACCACCACCATCACCATCGTCATCACCTTCACCCACACCACCACCACCATCAGCATCATCACCATCACCCACACCACCACCATCAGCACCATCATCACCTTCACCCACACCACCACCACCACCGTCATCACCACCCACACCACCACCACCATCAGCATCATCACCTTCACCCACACCACCACCATCAGCACCATCATCACCTTCACCCACACCACCACCATCACCATCATCACCATCACCCACACCACCACCATCAGCACCATCACCTTCACCCACACCACCACCACCACCGTCATCACCACCCACACCACCACCACCATCAGCATCATCACCTTCACCCACACCACCACCATCAGCACCATCATCACCTTCACCCACACCACCACCATCACCATCATCACCTTCACCCACACCACCACCATCACCACCGTCATCACCTTCACCCACACCACCACCATCACCACCGTCATCACCACCCACACCACCACCATCAGCACCATCATCACCTTCACCCACACCACCACCATCAGCACCATCATCACCTTCACCCACACCACCACCATCAGCACCATCATCACCTTCACCCACACCACTATCAGCACCATGATCATCACTGTCATCTCCATCCATATGGACCCTAGTATCATTGTTGGCATCACCACCATCACCATCCTAACCCACGTCACCACCAGTGCCACCACCATGCCTGTATCACCGTCTTCCTCATCACCACCACCACTGTTTGAGGGGCCCCATTTTCCCAAGGAGAGGGGGAAGAGATATGCGACACATGGGTTCTCTAGCCGAGGTGAAAAGCTGACGGACCGCAGAGGCTACAGCCAGGAGTCTGCACAATCTTATGTGACACTAAGAAGGAACTGGGCACGGAGTCTGATGTAAATGGCATCTGACGTCAGATTCCTGTGAGTGACTAAAGTTTCCTCTTTTGTGTCCCTGGCGGACAATGTGTGTGTGATGAGTGACACCAGACATCCCCCCAGGTGCAGTGGTGGCAAATGGACACTAGGAGGCCATCAGGTCAAGGGTCAGGATGTTTATGGCAGCCAGGCATGTCCCTTCATCTTGCTGGCCCTAAGTCTCCTTGTCAATGAGATAGCCTCTAACAGCGGTTCTCAACTGCGGGTCAAGACCCTTTTGTGGGGTGAACAGTTGTGAAGTAACAAGGGTCACCGCAACACGAGGAAGAGAGACTGTGGGCTGTATCCCAGAGGCTGGTGTGTGCGCTTATATCAGGGAAGGAGTCTGACTGCCTGGGTAAGCAAGAAAGACCTTCCGGTGGTAACTGTTGGCTTCAGATCAGTGGTCCTGTGCGTGCGTGTGGAGAGACCTCAAACGTCTCCCGGAGCACACGGGTTTCACAAGGAGGTTTCGCTCCTGCTGGCCTCTGCAGAAGCAGAGCGTTGGGTGTGACAGGTGGTGTCACCCACAGGCCACCTTTGCCTCCTCTTCCTACACCGCGCTGATTTCAGATCAAGTTGTCAGCTTTCAGAGATTGGATTTCACGTAAGAGTCTGCAGGAGAGGCTCCTTGAAAAACCGAGGCACCTAGGACAGTTATCTGGGGGCATGGAGAAGCAGCCCCTCTAAAGAAAGTACAAGCCCCACTTCCTCCTAATGTCTCATAAGCAGCCTGGCCTTGGCCCCTCGAGCCCTTGCCCCCAGCAACCTCAGCCCCACAGTGCCCCCGCCCCCCTGCCTGGCTCAGCAGAGGGACACTGGTCTCGTAGGACCAGGCTAGCACTGCCGGGCGCTGCTCCTGAGAAGCCGTCCTGCCTCCACGTGGTCACGAAGCCGTCCACTCTCCTCCCATGAGCACTTGCCCAGCCAGGCTCTGGGGTCTCAGGTCTGACCTCCAGGTCAGGTTTGGAGAAATGGCCTGCATATTTCCCCTGAAGAGTTTCCATCCCGTGATGGATCCCAGCCTTGGACAGGACAGAGAGAACGTGCTTGGGCATCTGAAGACTGCAGGTTGGCAGGAACCACTTGACCTCCTGCCCAGCTTGCCCCAGCATGGTGGCCTGTCTCTCTGGCTCACTCAGGCCGATGGACAGGCTGCCCTGGGGACACTCTTTCTCTCTGCAGACAGCTCTGGCCTCTAGCACACCTCTCCTGACAGGCTGTCAGATGGTGCAGAGGTCCCTGTGACCCTGTCCCCCTCTGCATCAACAATGGGTCTCTCCCATGCCTGGGTTTCTATTTCTGTTTCTTGCCAGCTGGCTGCAGTGCTTTCTAATACCTTAGCTCATGAGAACTCTCCTCCTCATGCTGATCTTGGGAGGAATAGGCCTGCCACGAGAAGCCAGCGAGGCAGACGCTCTCAAGTGTTCATTTTGGACTCCCAGCCGCCATTGAGTCTGCCTGGGATGACACCTGACAGGACCTCACCAAGCTCATGTGTACCCTGGGCCGGGAGATGCTACCACAATCAGGGTGGTAACCTTCTGCAAAGAGCAGGCTGACACTGAGGTGGACACTGGGCCAGCCTGCCAGATGGCTTCCAGAGGCCCGGGACTTGGCCCCCTCCAGGAATGGTCAGTTTCTGGTGCCAGCCCGGTTGGGCCATGAGTTCCCAGGCATGTGGCCCAACACTGTGCTGGCCACTTTTGACTGAGGTTGTCATTCACATCTATGAGTACTCAGTAGAGTCGTTGCCCTTCCCAGGTGGGGTATGGAGTGGGCCTCGCCCAGTCAACTGAAGCCTGAATAAGACAGAAGGATCTGCGTTCCTCAATCAGCCCCCCAGACAGAGCTTTACCTTGTGGTAAGTCTCTGTAAGCCTGCAGGCCTCTGCTGCTTTTTGGAGGAGCTGTGACTCTCACCACTGCTCTCCCTAGCCTGGCTGGAGACTGGTTGACAGCGGTGAGAGCTGCTGGGCCTGGGATGTGTGACCTTTAACCTGCTCTGGCGGTTTTGCTTTCAGAGATGCTGGGATGCTGCTTAGGAGGGCTTTCTCTGATGAGGCCAGGCAGCCCTCATCAGTCAGGGGAAGCAACCAGGCAGCTGACCACTCTGACAAAATCAGCGGCCTCTGGTGGGTCATGCTCAATGGGAGTTGACCTCTGGCCACGAGCTCAGTGAAGCCGGAAGGCCTCCTGTGCAACCTTCCATGATGAGGAGGGGTTCAGGGAAGATAGCCTCCGGTTCTTTCAGAGAGATGTGCTCAGCGAGTCCCCATGTGCACGCGCTGAGGAAGCACCACTGAGTCACCTCTGCTGCCCAGGAGTGACAGGTGCACCCCCATTTCTCTCCCCGTCAAGTTCCATCTTAGCACACAGCACTGGTTCTCACCATCTGAACACGGTGCCCTCCCTGTCCTGTGAGGACGGCTGACCCCACTGTTGCTGCCATCAGAGATCACATCGCCACGCTGAACCAACAGGCTGGATGCTAGGAAGAGCAGCTGACAGGTCTCAGGACAGGAGGGGTTCTGTCGGCACCAACTCTTCCAGCTGATTGGCCAGTTCAGCACCCGGGGTGCAGGTACTGAAGCCACAGTAGCTGCAAACATGTCAATCACGAATAACAAAATCCAAGCCCACCACGTGCCAAGCGAGGGCACAAGCCTTCTTATTTAATTTCTCTGTATTTAACATAAACACTAAGAAATATTACATATCAAAAAGCATGGGTCACTTCTCCCTCATCTGCTCACGGGCCAACAGCCTCCCAGCACCTCAGAGGTGAGCTCAAGTTCAGCTCAGTTCAGAGGACTTTGCCAGGTAGAGCAGAGCTGTGTGCACAGGTGCGTGTGCGGGACAGGGCAGGGCTCTGGGAACTCCGAGAGCTGCTATCAACTGTGCTGCAAACTTCCCAACAGCATGGCTTCTTCTGTTCCTGTAGCGGAGGCTATGGCGGCCAAACCCATGCATGCCAATCCAGCCCAGTGTGAGCCCTGTATTGGCATCACCCCACAACTGGAGCCCACATGAGCCCCAGCCTCAGGTCAGTACACTGCAAGTGGTGTTACTC
Source organism: Cricetomys ansorgei (assembly GCA_026225945.1). Lineage (NCBI taxonomy): Eukaryota > Metazoa > Chordata > Mammalia > Rodentia > Nesomyidae > Cricetomys > Cricetomys ansorgei. Next base: position 10,248,619 of record JAMJFZ010001249.1, on the reverse strand, counting down.
ATGACAGCCAGTAGGGAGACACCAGAGTCCGTCAGGGAACAGACTGCAAACAGATACGGCCTAAGCAATGGACTGACTGTATCTGAAGACAGAAGGAACTGATACCTGGGAATGGGTAAGGAACTGGGAACGAGCCTGATATAGGCAGACACTGAGATTCTATCCTGTGAGGCCTCACTGGGGCCAGAAAGCAGGACAGTGGTTCCTGGGGCAGGGTGGTTAAGTTTGGTGAGGACAGTGTTGGGGTGGGCACACAAGGAGCTCTGAAGATGGCGGCGATGGGTGTGTTACGATGTCAGCCACGGGGGTGTGAACACGTCTGCTATGGCAAATTTCACATCATGTACATTGCACCACAAGGAAGAGTTTGCATCCACTTTCTCTGGCTCAGAGGCAGGGGGATGGTACAGGGAGACACCTAACATCTGCACCCGTGTCTGCCAGGCCGGCAAGCTTGGCTGTGAGTCCCCAAGGGCAGGCGCTGGCACAGCCGGCCCCCTCCCGACTGGTGGTGTTTAAGGGACTTGGTCTGAGTGAGATTTGTGACTCTGCCTTGTGCTCAGTTGTGTGGATGCTATAAAATGTTTGCAAACGAAACTGAATTACAGCTGTAATCCTCCCTTCCTAAACAGCAAGGCCAGCCGACACCCTGAACAGACCTCCAGAAGGCCATGCAGGCAGCACAGGGGGCCACATCCCAGGGTCCAGGAACAGAGATGACACTTTCTTCCTGTGCTTGCCTAATCGGTGGAATTGGACTTGCTCCCTCAGCCCTGCCCTGACCGCCCCCACTCCCAGCCCTGCCCTGACCCCCTCCCCACAGCCTCCCCTGACCCTGTCCCCACAGCCTGCCCTCTGGATGCATCAGGGAGTTGGAGCTGGTTAGGGGCACTGGGCCAACCTGTGTAGTGTCATATTTTTCTCATTTCTTTGCCAGCAGCCACTGCCCCCCCCGCACCCCCCAAAAAAAACCAAAAAAACCCCCAAAACAAAAACTGGAGAGTGTGTTCCGATGTGGCTGATGTTCAGATGAGCCTGGGACACAAACAGTTTTTCTTTTAAATTAATATGTAAGAATTTTATTTAATATGTGTGGATGTTTTGCCTTCATGCATGTCTGCGTACCCTGTGGAGCCAGAAGATGGCGTCAAACTCCCTGGAACTGGAAGTATAAATGGTTGTGTATTGACTTTTTGGGACAGAGTCTCATGTGGCTCAGGCCTGTAGATAAGGGTGACCTGACTGCTGATCTCTCCTCTCTGGGAGTGCTGGGAACCTCAAGCATGCTAGGTGAGCACTCTCCGCCTGAGCCATGTCCCCAGCCCCACAAACACTGGGGGATTTTAAGGACCATTATGGACGTTGTGATGGCCCCATCTCTCCCCTGGGCATCTCACATCTCCAAACAGAACATGGTCCCAGGAGAGGAGAGGTCTTCCCTCCGTGTCCCGGCTACTCAAGCTGGCCTGGGAGAGTTTTGTTGATCAATGGAAGAGGCAGAGCCTGGTCCAAAATTTTTTCCCAAAGGCTGTCTCAGGGAGGCCTTGTGGTATGGCGACATGTCTTACTCCAAAAGCTGGTCTCCACCCTGCTCAGAGTCAGTCAAAATTGGTACCCACCCTGCCCTCTCACCCTCCTGTTGGCCACACACCAACAGCTGCCTGGCCGGCTCCCCAGAGAATATGCATTTCATCAACACAACTAAAATAGCTCTTTTCAAAATGTCTTCACACAGCACACAACTCTGGAAGAAGGGTTTGTAATTATGTGTATTGCAAGTCATCCCAGCCTGGTGGGGGGGCTCAGAGCCTTCATATAAATTATACAAATCAGCAGCGGAGGGAGGAGACCCCACACGGTCCTCAAAGTGATGCACACGACACTAAATCACAGCAAAGCAGTGCTGGGAGCTGGCGCCGGGAGCCAGCGCTGGGCTTCAGCCTGGCCGCCTTCCTAAATGCATATGATCATCTTAATGATGCATTTGGGGGAGACATGATAAATCACAGAGTCGAGGGAGCTGCAGCATGCAGATGCGTGTAAAACCTTCTCTGGGAGGTGTGAGTGATGGGTGCAAACACACCTGAAACCGGGGCACAGAGCTCATGCTCTCTGTCCCCGGTCTCTTTCCTGAAGGGGCAGTTTCTAGGCCTCCCATGGTCCTTCACGTGTGCTGGTCTGGATCTCTCCCTGCCCCCAGAGGGTCTACGGGATGTGGAGGGAACCCTCTCAGGTAAGGGCAGGTGCAGGATGCAGACCTCGGGGAAGGGTGAAGGACAGCAGGAGTGGTCTAAGAGGCACAAAGGCACTACGGGACATCTGGGAGCAGCTCCACGGCTCTCACCAAAAATGTCCACAGCAGGGAGTTCCAGCTGCCCCTCACAGGACCACCGCCTCATCGTTAGCAGCCACACAAGCCAGGCTGGAAGAGTGACAGGAAGATGCACCCACTGCTGACTTGAATCTTTAGGGGGCCCGCGTCAGGAATGGAGCCAAGCAGGATGGAGCCGAGCAGGGTGGGTGTGAGGAGCATTTCCTTACTCTCCCTCTGGTCCCAAGGCTCATAGTCCTAAGCCCACGTGGGACCACAGGGACTTTCCTGCTTTGTAGAATTTGGACCTAGAGGGCTGTCCTCATACTGAGCCTGCATCAGTACTGGGGAAGGGAGGCAGTACAGGGCGGGGAAGGGCAGCAGCCTCCCCATGAGGCCATGTGCTACAAGCTGCATGCCTAAACACCTGGATTATGGTGGTCACTGGAGCCCAGGCCAGTGGTGGAAGGCTCAGAGAGCCTGCTGCTTCTCAACAGCCCCCACTGGCTCCCCAGGGCCGGCTGGGAGGTTGTCCAGGCTGCAGCTCTCCAGTGCCCACCTTCTAACCCTGTCTTAGCCCTCATTGTCTGCAGCTCAGAGTAGGCAGAGCTGGCCAACCGTCCAGCCAGGTATGTGGCTGCCACACACATAGTCAAGGAGTGGCCGTTCGGTAAATTCAGAGATGGGCGGATGTGTAAGATCTTGGACATCAGGAGTGCACTGTCAGAACAGGAGAGAGTGTACATGGGGGCTGTGTGTAAGCAGAGAGGCCAGCAGGGCTGCAGGAGTAGCATGCCGTAAAGGTGGTTCCGGGTCTGGTAAGCAAAGGCCTGAGGGAGCCTGGACACGATGGGACGCCAGAATGTGGCATGTCCGGGCTCTGTGTGTGGAGAAAGGTGGAGAGGCCAGGTGGGAGGAGCCTATGCATGGTGGATCACACCAGGGGAGATGGCTCAGTGGGTGAAGTGCTTCCCAAACACGCATAAGGACCTGAGTTCAGATCTCCAGTGCCCACTTGAAAGCTGAGTGTGGCAGCATGGACCCATAACCCAGAACAGTGGGGGGAGAGTGACAGGGAAAGGGACAGGGACAGGCAGATCCCAGGGCAGGGGGGAGTGACAGGGACAGGGACAGGGATGGGCAGATCCCAGGGCTTATGGTCAGTTACTGGCTCAGGGAGCGACCAGGTTTCAAAACCTAAGGTGGCAGGGCTGGCAAGATGGCTCAGCAGGAAGGGTTTGAGACTCGGACGGTGGAAGGTACGACTGACTCCCACAGCTTATGCCCACTTTCACACGTGCACTGTGGGATGCGTGTGCTACAACATACATGACACAAGAAATCAACAGACAAATGAAAGAAATTGAAGAAAAAAAACATAAAGAAAGCCACTGAGGAGGACAGCCTGACACCAGCCTCCAGCCTCCGCACACGCCTGTACACACATGTACACATACGTGAGTGTGCACACACATACACTCACAGAATCCTCATAAGACTCCAACAGTCACCTGGGGGCAGTGCTGTGTCCCAGCCTGAGCGAGGCAGGACCCCTGCCCTAAGCACTGGCCACTGCTTGTCCCTGCAGGGCCTGTCCTGCTCCGGCTAACTGGGGGACAGGGTAGGGAAAGAACTGGCCTGCAATAGACACGGACCCCGAGAGTCCCTGCTGTGTGGAGGGAGCAGCGGATGCCCTCATCCCAGCAGCCTGTGGGAGTATCCGATGCCCTGGCAAGGGTCCTGAGGAGAGGGTGCCATTGGCCTGGGCGGGGCTGCCAACAGATCGGGGACTTTTGCCAGCGAGCACCCCTCTGACACTCCTCCAGACTCCACCAGACCCTTCTTCATCCAGAGCCTCTCCCCAAAAACTGGTGGGTCACATTTGGGCACCAGCTGCCACTGGACGAGTCTTTCTGTTGAGAGAAACCTCACTCTAAACTGTGGTGGGTTCCTGCCTTCAGAGACACCGGTCGGCAAACTCGTGCCTCTGCTAGTATACGAATTAACATTTCCTACCATAAAAGAAAATAAGTTTGGTGTTTAAGCAAGTGGAAAATAGCATTTCTATTGCTTGTGCCTAAGCATCTCAGATGAACTTGGCCTCTGGAATCACCTCTTTAGAGTATCTAAGAGCCAGGGAGAAAGCTTTCTAATCTCTTGCTAGCAAATCCTCCCCCCACCCCACCAGGGAAAACACCACTAGGTGGAGGTGAATAAAGGGGGGGGTTAGAATAGGGAAGAACGCCTCACTCCCTGTGTTCCCACTCCTCAAGGCCCCTGTGGGCAGACAGATGTTCAGGTCACACAGCGGTTCCACTGGTTCATGGGACATTTGCTTCCGCAGACCTGGCTGCAGGAGCAAACACCAGGAATTGCCTGGAGCTCTCCCTGTTTGCTCCTGAGCTTCCCTGGGTTTTAGACGACTTTAAGCTCCTGTGTGCCAAGGCCAAGTGAAATTGCTTACTTAACTTCCTTTGTAAACGGAGAGAAGTGGAGGGTTTAATGAGTAAGTGTGGTGGGCATTGCAGATCACAAGGCAGAGTATAACTGGGACCAGATAAGGGCTTCTGACTCTCAGAGACTGAGTCTCTCCTTCCTGGCTGGAGCGTATTTTGCATTTGATAATCTTGGATTAGCAGTCTCAGTCATTTAAAATCAGAAGACCCAGATTCCTTTAAATCCTGCGGGAGTGCCCTTGCCCTCGGCAGGGCCCAGAGCTGGGAACTCAGTCTCTTGCCCTCATGTGTGACCTGCCTCTGCCCTGAAAACTCAGGTGCAGCAGGTCACTAGGCTCTGGGGAGGGCGGCATGCTGTGTGTGTGGGGGGAAGGGTCAGCACTCAGATCATCCCCTGGGCACCCAGGTGCCAGGCTACCTTTTGCTGCCTTCTTTTGGAGCCTCCCTGGGACAAAGGTGGTCAAGGCCGGGTCAACAGCTCCCATTGCTCCAAGTAACAGTTTGGTGGATTCTGGGAATGTCATGGGATCCGTTACTGAGCCCAAACAAATGCTGCCTGGCCACAGACTTACGACCCAGGCCTGTGACCTCGGAGGCAGTGACCCCCTTGGGGCCTGCTATTGTGTTTCATAGCTGTTCGCAGTGCTGGAATCACCGAAAGTCCTCCTACTCCACATCCACTACCACCCCAGCAGCCCGCCACATAAACCATGAGCACCATTAAAGCAGAGTCAGCCCACACAGGACACAGTCTTCAGCATTTGATTCAACACCTTAAGGTTCTGGGCTGCTGTAAAACCAGGCTGGGGATCCTCGCCGGAGGACTGGACATCCCTCTGAGAGGCACACACAGCCTTTGATGCTTGGTGCTTCCTAGGGTCCAGGCAGGGCAGGTGGGGTTCTTGCCTCAGGGTTGGGGTTCCTGCACCATCAGGGGGTGTCTTAGGGTTACTGTGATGAAACACCTTCCAAAAGCAACTTGGGACAAAAGGGCTTATTTTGCTCACGGTTCCATATCATCAAAAACAGTGAGGAGAGGAACTCACGAAGGGCAGGAACCGGAGGCAGCAGCTGCTGCAGAGGCCACTGGCTTTGCTGCTTCCTGGCTTGCTCCCCATGGCTTAACCAGCCTGCTTTCTTACAGAAGCCAGGACCACCAGCCTAGGGATGGCACCGCCCACAGTGGGCGGGCCCTCCAGCATGGATCACTAAGACAACGCCCTACAGCTGGATCTTAGGAGGCATTTTCTCCATTGAGGTCCCCTCCTTTCAGATGACTCAAGCTTGTGTCAAGGTGACATGGTACTAGCCAGTGCAGCTCCTGGCACACCTTCCACTGCCGCACCCCGGCCCCTCGCTGGGGCTGCAGAGGTTGCAGTGGATAAAGTGCTTGCTGCGCAAGTGGAAGAATCGGATCCTCAGAATTCCCATAAAGGCCAGGCAGGTGTGGTGGACACCTGTAGTCCCAGCCACCCTGTCTCCTGGGAGGCACAGAGACAGGGGTGCTCCAGAACAAGCAGAGTTAGGGTGTCATGTAGGCATGGGGCAGCTCTTGGAGCCTTCTCAGTGGCCCTGGTGATGCCCATTTTACAGATGCGACTCATTGACTGGAGATTATACCTGGCCTTTTTAATCCTCTGAGTAGGCTCTTCCTGCCATAGCATCCCTGGTGCCCATGAGTGGGGTATGAGGAACCCTGTGAGGTGAGATGCCCTTAATCTCCATGGGGTTTGCCTAGGCTAGGCTCTGGCCTGGCTAGTACGCAGCCCCTAGCAGAAGTGGAGCTGTGGCCTACAGTCCTGCATGAGCCCCAGCTGCGAGCTATGCTGGGGTGACTCTGGAGGATGAGGTGAGCTGAGCCTGGAGCCACACTTCCACACAGGCTTCCGGGCCGGGCCTGGAGTGATGGCAGTGATGGTGGTGCTTAGTTTGGGTGAGCCGGGGAGGCTGTGGTGTCCTAGCAGCTCGGTGTGAGTCCATGGAAATGAGGGAAACACAGAGATGGAAACCCGGGGTGTCTGGAAGTGGGGTCCATCAGCGGGTGGAGAGTGCAGCCAGTGGAAACTGGAGCCATCAGTGGCTGCAGAGTTCTCTTGCCGGCTTGGTGCCGTCCCTGGCTCCTCTGAGTCCCTCTCCCTCAGTCACCCACCCTGCCACATGCACTGGGCTCAGAGGACAAGTGGGAGGCCACGGGGGAGGCCATGGGCTCCTCTGTGCCTGACTGAAGGCCTCTGTCATCATTACCAACAGACTTCTGGGAGAACAAGGACCTCCGTGGCTCTCTTGGTGCCTGCGGGGGTGGAGAGATGAGATGCCTGGCTCATTAATGAGGTGCTGAGAGTGAAACTGGGGCTCTGAGGAGCCGCAGGGAGCTCAGGGTATTCCTTAAATATCCCCGAAACCTTGTTGACACTGCTAATTCCAGAACTAGGGGGTTCACAGAGGTCCTTAGGAATTCTGTTTAAAAGGTGTGGTGATTAGGATGTAAGTCCTCCTTATTTAAAGGCACAGAGGAAGGCTTTCTATCAGTCGAATGTTCTCCAGCCACCCTCCCAGGGAGCATCCTGCAGGGCCGTTTTCTTATTAGGCACCCGCGGTTCTGGCTGATCGATTTCTCTGAGTGCTCCTGCCTACTGGAGGTGATGGATCAGAAATGCTGCCTGGGCACACCCTGCTCCTCATCTGCTGAGGGACCAGAAAAGGCTGCCAATGTATTGCACAAACGCAAACGATAGGGTACACGCACGTCCAAATCCTAGCATCTGCTGTCTGCAGGTAAGCCTGGTTAGTAATGACCTCTGCTACTCAACAGGTAATGGCTGTGTGGAGGGCCAGAGGACTACCCACCAGAGTCAAGAGTTGTCAGGGGCAGTGCGACTGGAAAGAGAGGATGCAGGGAGGGTAAGGGGCCTGTCCGTAGCCGTAGCATGCTGCTGTTGCTGCGGACAGCTCAAAGCTCAGGTACCACTTACCGGGCCCTGCTCTGCTTCACCTGGAAACCCCAGACTAAGCTCTGGTTTGGTGAAAACCTGGTGAATCTTAGGTAGTGTCCCAAGGACGTAGGGTACAAGGCGGCTGCGTCATGTGGGTGGAGGGGTGAAGGGAAAGCACTGGGGGGAGGCCCCTCCCCATGGCTCTGGGTGCAGCCCAACCTGGAAGTTTTAAGGACAGCTGGCTGCTGTGGGAGAGGCCCTTGATGCAGTAGCAGCTGGCATATTTACGGGATAACCACTCCATGCAGCAAGGTGAGGTGGGCCCCTGAGCTCCCACGGCCTGCTGGGCTGTGGAACGAGCAGGCTTTGATTTGTTTTTCTACTCTGACTGGCTGGTTTCCTCAGCGCTGCTCTCTGCTCTACAGCAAGCCTCCTTTCCCCTCAGAAAGGCGTGGAAGCTAAATATTTATCGCTCTTGCCTCGCTTTCAAGTTGCTAAAAGTTTGATCTTTATTGCAGGGGATGGTGGTCACCACACACCCTCTGGGCTGTCTGCAGGAGCCAAGGATGGGTGGTTAATCCCACTGTCTCCGTATCTGTGGCTGGGGCTCTCCTCATCTCAGAAAAAGTGACTTCAAGCCTCAGACACTTCTATCTCCCCCAGCGATCCTCATTCCTGCCAGGATCTTGGCCTCAGAGAAATTGCTTTTATTTTTTCTGTTTTATCTGCTGAGAGTTGGAGGATGTTTGTGTTTTTAAAAATATGGCTTCTGTTGCATGCTCCCAGAGTGGCCGCCCGGTGGGTTAACCAGCCGTCAGCCTTGCATTCTTCTCCTTGCTGGGCACCCTGGCCCCTGGTTCTTACTGTCAGTTTCTATCTAGATCTTGGCATTGCAGACACAGCAGAATGTACCGGGAAGGTGGCAGGGCCTGCAGTGCCCTACCTGGGGGGCTGTGATGTCCTAGGTGTCTGGGGTCCTAGGAAACTCTTGGGGCCGACGGACCTAGCTGTGGAGCATGATCCACAAACTTACAACACATGTTTTCACTCCTGGGGTCCTTGCTGGCTGGTTAGGAGTCAGAGATGGCCAGGCAGGTGGAGAGGAGCCAGGGTGGGAACACACAGACGCTGTGCCTCTCCATGGGTGTCTGCCTGCCCCCTCTCTGGCTCACTTGTTAAGAGTTTTCAAGAGTTACCCTTTGATGCCAAGAGGGCACACACTGGATCAGATCTTGAGTCGGAGTTGGAGAAACCAGGTCAGGATGGTGCTGGGGAAGTGCTTGCAGGGTAGAATCCTAAAGGTCTGTGGGACAGAACCTACCCGTAGGCCTATTCTCCTGTGGCCCTTGGTGCTAACTGTGAGAACCGCCTAGGGCTCCAGCCTGCTCAGCTCCAGCCACCGTCACCTGTCACCCGGGTGTCAGAGAGAGCTCCCAGGGAGCTCTCCTTTCCTATGGATGCCCTCAGGGCTTTATGGTGTGCAGGATTTGATACCCCTGTGTGTTAGAGCCCACCCTAGACTGTGCCCTTCAGTGCAGAGCCTGTCAGCCTCAGCCCTCCCAGAATGAGGCTGCCACCCCTCCACCACCCTGGCTGTCCCCTGCCTCATCTTAGGACCCAGCGACTGTGACACTTGCATGCATGGGGGATTCTGCTTTTGTCCAGTAAAAATGACCACTTGAATTAGAAAATATGTCCACTTTCAACAAAAACCTCTCATGCTATCAAAACTCTGGTCCCAGTTCTGGACTCCTGCACCCCCTTCCACCCCAGTGATATCCTTGGGAGCTCTCAGTGTCCTTCCTCCCCTGAAGCACAGGCACTAATGAGTCCCAGGGTCATGTTTGAGAAGCTGTAATTACATCTAATCATCCAGCATGTTGGGACTCTGATCTCGCACAGAGTGGCACCTGCTTTCAGATTCCTGTGTTTTGGGAGTTGGTTTTAGCTAATGTAAACTGTGCAGATATCAGGTAAGCTGTCTTCCTGGTGTCATCTGCAATTTGCTCCAGCATCTAATACTATGGATTAATTGGATCCCACCTGCTTCAGAATGGCCGTGGCTGGGCTGACAGCTCGTGTGTTCAGGAACATACCACAGTACTCCTTGGAGGAAGGAAGTAACTTGGTCCACATTTAAGGTCTGATGGGCCACGGGACCCTGGCCTGTCCAGGGTGTGGTGGGTGTCTCTGTGCTCCGGTTCCTTGGTGGATAGACATACACTCATCGAGGACGATAATGCCATTTAGCCATCGCCACATCTGTTCTGGCTGTTTTCTTCCAACCTAACTGATGGGGTGTTTTGTTGAACAGTGGCCACATAAATTGTTCTTAATCATAAAGCTGTTTGGTTTAGAAAGGAAGCCAATGCTGGGCGGTGGAGCGCACCTTTAATGCTAGCAGAAGCAGGCAAATTTTTGTGCATTTGAGGCCAGCTTGATCTACATAGTGAGTTCCAGGACAGCCAGGACTACAAAGAGAATTTCTATCTGGAAAACCAAACAAGAAGAAAAAATAGTGAGCTGACTTCAGCACCATCAGGGCGTCAGCAGTACACACGGTCCAACCACAGGTGGTGGAGGCGGGCGTGGGAAAGCCACACCAGTGCCAGTCTACACAGGGTGTGCTGGTCTCAGAGAGGCTTGTGGGTGAGGTGGTGCTGTCACATGCCACTCAAGAGGCCAGACGCAGGCTGAAAACATCAGAGGAAGACTGCTTGCAGGGGAGTCACTGAGGTGCAGTGTGGAGCCCTGGTTCTGCTCCAGGTCCCGTTAAGAAAGCCTTCTGTATACATTCTCCTCAATTTCCAAAGGAGTTCTAAGGGGGACTGGGCTGGGAGGCACCCTACGATGAGCTGGAGTGTTTGTCCTGAAGTGCATAGGCTGTGACTCTGTGTGCAGGGGGAGGGGCCTGGGCTGAAACTCTGTGTGTGTGTTTGTGTGTGTGTGTGTGTGGGGGTGGCGGGGTAGGGTGGGGTGGCGGGTGGTCCTTGTGTTCAGAGCTACAGTTCCTGCGCTGTGGGACCAGCCCGAGAAGATGGTTTTAGATCAGAGTCTGAGGTGAGGCTTCCGCAGGGACCCACTGAGGTGTAATCTTCTCCAACTTTTGATATCCTAACCCCAACTTTGCATCTGTGTTCTTGCCAGGGCCGTGGTTCCCTACAACATGGTGCTCTTGCCAGCTGGCTGGGCATCCCTGGAGGCTTCCAATCAGGCTTGTTCTGCCACACTGCTTGGGTCTGAGCAGCCTTTTCAGCCATCTTTTTCCCTCATGTGTATTTACTAATGGTTGTGCTTGATCAGGAAAGACCTGCCTATGCCCACCCTTCCCTCCAATGGAAGGACCTGCCACACCTCAGTAGGGATGGGGGTGGGATGGAAAAGATGGAGATGGGGACTTTTGGATCCAATGACTTGGACGCCAAGAGCCTTAGGTCACATGTGTGGTATCAGACGCCCTGCTACCAGAGGCTGGCAGTAAACCTCAGCACCAATGCTCCCCGACATCTCCCTACCCTGGGACCCACACATGGCATCAGCTGCCAGGGCACGGGCGGTGTGGGGATGTCAGGGATGCCGTGGCTCCATAAGTCAGCCAGGGTCCTGTGGATCCGCCCTGTCCGGCGTTGCTGGCCTTCTCCCAAGGGCATCCTCCCTAGGGACCGCTCCTCCCCACAGGCTGATCCCAGCTCCCCTCCCCCAGCACTGCTGTGGGACTGCCAAGCAGGTGGGGCCTCCAGGCTGTAAACTGGAAGATCAAGGAATGAGCGAGACGTTTGCAAAATCACCGACCGCAGCAGTTTCTTAGCAACCGTTATTAGAGGGCTCCCTGGTAGTTAAAAAAAGATCTGCTCTCTTGAAAATGGAGCCGTGGATGGCGGAGGCAGCTCTCCATGCCTTTGTCTGTGCATTGGAGGAAACACCTTGGAAAAGAGCAAAACGGTCTTTACCCCTCCCCTCAGGACCAAGTGCCATGGAATTCTACCTAGGGACTGGAGCAGGTACCAAGACGCCACCCAGTTACTGATGACGTTCATGATGCTCAGACTGGTTCCCGCCTGTGTCCCCACACAGGGGACGCAGTTCAAAGGAGGTGGTGTCTCCCATAGCCCCAGGTCTGAGCAGTGCTGACAGTCACAGCATGTATGTCTCCACAGCCTGCTGCCAGTTCGGGTGTGTGTGCATGTGTGTGTATGTGTGTGTGTGCGTACATGTGTGTGCGTATGCGTGTGTATGTGTATGTGCGTGTGTGTGTATGTGCGCGTGTGTTCATGTGTGTGTGAGTACGTGTGTGTATGTGTATGTATGTGTGTGTGTATGTGCATGTGTGTGTGTATGTGTGTGTGTGCATGTGTGTGTGTATGTGTGTGTGTGAGAGAGAGAGAGTATGTGAGTGTGTGTGTGTGTGTGAGTGTGTGTGTGCGTGTATGTGTGTGTGTGTGCATGTATGTGTGTGTGCATGTATGTGTGTGCATGTGTGCGTGTATGTGTGTGTATGTGTGTATGTGAGAAAGAGAGAGTATGTGAGTGTGTGTGTGGGTGCTCATGTGCATCTCTCTAGGGAGAAGTCTGGAACATTCCTCAGGTTCTCAAATGGATGTCAACCACTTCCCCTCCCTGATATCTTGGTGCACACTGTGTACAATGTCTGCACTACCCTGTTAGGGTAGAAGCTCTCTGCATGTGGCCTGATCCTGAAAGAGGCAGGCACTGCCCTGAGTTTGTCTACTTGGTCTCCTTCCTAGGAATCCAGATGTGTCCCTCCTAGGATCTGAAGGACACACAAGGCCTTCAGGATGAGGGCCCAGCACCATGTGGACCCTCTGGCGCCTGCTCCTCACCTCACAGTGTGGCGATGGTGGACATGTGGATTGTTGGTCTGGGGCTTTCCTTTTGCTATTTAGCTGAGATGGAATCTGCTTCCTAGAAAAACATTGTCGAAGATTTTAAGACTTTATTTCTCAACAGGAAAGAGAGAGCTCAGTGTTTCCTCAAAGCTGAGCGTTTCCTATGGACATGCCCTGTGGGCCTGTGGGCCTGTGGGCCTGTGGAGGAGAGCCCTGTGTCCCTTCCTCCCCCTCAGCCCTCTATTTCCTCATCGGTGTCACACAGCAGAGCTAGGCCCCAAGCTCAACACAGGGGCTGATCTCCATTCCCACCCGAGAGGCGCCTCAGGCTACCCGGCTGCCAGGCTATAGTTTCCCTTGTCAGGAGGAAAGGCCTCTTGTGGTGAGGTCAGTCATGCGCGGCCACTCCCCTGCAGAAGATGCTGGCCACAAACAGCACAGACCATCTCCTTCTAGTGTCCCTGTCCACACCCACCCTGACTTGGCCATGTCTGTAATACCTCCTGGAGGGGACAGAAGGCATATTCTTGTTTCACAGGGTCTCCATTTTCCAGGGGAGGGTGGGTGAGTTTTAGCCCTGTGTAGTCCTAGCAGCAAAGCTGGTGGGAATTGAGAGTTTTCCTTGTAATGGACTTCCGCGTTTTGACACTTTAATGACCTAGAAATTGGACCGGAAGCTAGAAATAAAGTTGGCTTGCCCTGGGTGGCAAGGCAATGTGCTCTGGCTTCTACCGTGGTCCCTGGAATTCCCAGTCTGGGTCACCTCACCCGGGACCCGAGGCATCAGCCTGAGGCGGCTCGTCCCGGCCTCTTCCACCTGCTCTGTGTATGTGGAAGCTTTGGAGCCCTGCTTCTGAACAGAATGGATTTCATCCTCAAGAGGAGGAACTCAGAGGAAAAAAGACATTGATGGAAATCCCCCAGCCTCAGCTTCCTTAACATGCAATCAAGTTACCGTTCATATTTCCAAATAAAGCTGAGCTGCTGAACCGGAAGATCTCATCTGGGGACAGAGCGTAAATTTAAACACCTCCTGCCTCTCGGTATTTGGGATTTTTAGACTTTCAAATAACCAAGCCCAGGGAAATTGGTTTGGACAGGCGCTCTGGCTCCACCCCTCTATGGCACCGTTAATTGCCAGCTTGGGTGGGTTGTGCCAAGACTGCCACGTTCCTAGCTGGTGTCTCATGATTCAGTAGCATTCAGAAGAAGGCCAGAGAGGGTCTGGGCAGCATTCCATGGACACATGGCGGCACTACCTCAGGAGAGACAGGACAAACAGAGTTAGGAGTCCGGAGTCCCCTGTGAATATCCTACAGAGGTTGACAAGAGAAGTGTCCCCTGCTCCCGCCAAGGCCACCTGCTGGACGGTGGTGCTTGCTAAGGCGTCCAGTGTTGGGGAAAGCCGGATTGTTTGGGAACCTCCTCCAGCCACAGCCTTTAACTCCACCCTGCATGGCGTCTCTGCTGCTCTGTGCAGCCCTGGGTGTGAGCAAGGAAAGTTCTTCGGTTTGACTTTGAGGTCTCCAACTCCAGTTCTGTACCTGGAGCCACATGACCGGTTGTGGGGGTCCTATGAATGCTACCTTTCTCAGTAGGAGGGTTCACAGACATGGGCAGTTAAGGACCCTGAGGTGGGGAGACTACTCTGGTCACCTAGGGGTTCCAGAAGCCATCTCCTGGTCCCTCTGTAAGGAGGAAGAGATTTGGTGATGGAGAATCAGGCCACAGCGGCTGGGTAGTGCAGCGCTGAGGGTCTGGACAAGGACCGAGGAGGAAGGGCTGAGGGAGGGTACGGGTACTCCTGGGGGCTGGGGAGAATAGGGATATGGTGGTCTTTTGGATCCTCTGAGGGGTCTGGCCTGCTAGAGTCTTTGCTCTGACCCATCAGAACTGACCTCAGACTTCTAACCTTCAGGAATGTCAGACAGTAAGCGTGGGCTGTTTAAAGCTATCCGACCTGTGGCTATTGGTTTCGTGGGCCCGGGAGACCTGCACAGAGAGTGAAGGGAAGCAACACAAGAGGCTGCCTCTGGACCCCAGAGACTACAGGGCCACATCTACTCTGGACAGTGGGCAGGGAAACCCAGGCTCCCTGTGGCTGGAGGAGGGGAAGCTACAAGGATCGGAGGCCCCAGACTCAATACCCACTGCACCCCACCCCTGTGTCCAGGCTGAGGCTCTACGTCCCTGGGCAGCAAATATTCTTAAGAGGCACCAGTTAGTAACTTTTCTCATTGCTGTGATAACAGGCCCCGCAAGAGGAAGAGAGGTTTGTTTTGACTTGTGGTTTCTTGGGGGACCTCAGCCCATCACAGCAGGAAGGCATGGGGCAGCTCCACCCACAGCAGTGGACCAGGAAACAGAGAATGGGCCCAGAGGCAAGGCATGCTAGGAGCTCTAATGTTCCACCCCCAGTGAACCCCTTGAGCCAGGGTCTGTTCCCTAGAGGCTCCACAGTCCCCAGCAGTGCCACCAGCCAGGGAGCACTGCAGCCATGAGCCAGTGTGAGACGTGCTGATTCACACTGGGATGGGGCGTATGTTGCCCTTTGACTCCTGAACCCCCACAGGGCCACTTGGCTGACTGGAGATGTCAGGTGGACTTCTGGGCACAGGTGCTCGTGGTAAAATGAAGCTAGTGAACATGGAGGATGTTTTGGGGACTGAGGATGTAGCTCAGTTGGCAGATGTGTCTGACTAGCATATACGAAGCCCTCGGATCCATCCCCAGCTGTGCGTAAACCGGGTATGGCAGCATCTACCTGCTATCCTAGCTCTCTGCAGGTGGAAGCAGGAAGATCCGAAGTTTGAGCTCATCCTTGCTCCACGGTGAAGGGGAGGCCAGCCTTGGCTACATGATACCCTGTGTCAAAAACAGTGAGTGCTTCCATGAAAAAACTCCTAAGTGTCACCCTTTACAGCCTTCGAGAAGGCTGGTGAGATGTCTCAGTAGACAGAGGCGCTTGCTATGTGGGCCAGAAGACCCGAGTTTGGTACCCAGAATCCATGTAAAGTTGGAACGAGAGAACTGACTTCAAAAAGCTGTCCTCTGACCTCCCCAGGTACACTGTGGTACCTGTGTGCATGGATGCACGTACACACAGTAAAAATAATAAAAAGCAATAAAAAGCCTTCAAGGAATTGAGACTTGGCTGTATTCTCAGCCGTCCATGGAGTTAATCAGAATCACCAGCTAGGGGCTGAGTAGGCTGCTCAGCTGGTAACATTTTTTGCCATACAAAAGAGAACTAAAATTCGATGCCCAGAACCCTTGTACAAATCTGGGTGTGGCGAAAGATGTTTATAACCCCAGTTTGGTGTGTGTCAGGGGTCAACACAGGAGGATCCTTGGGCCTCACTGGTTAGCCATCCCAGGCAAACTGGCGAGTTCCTGGTTCAGTGGGAGATCCTGTCTCAAAAACACAGTAGAGTGTGCATGAAGGAGATGCCTGGCTTCAACCTGTGTCCCCCACCCATGAGTGCACACATGAACACATACCAAAATCATCATCTGTGCCAAGAAACAAATGTAGCCTCTTTTTCCTTTCCAGAGCACTCACACGCACCACACGCCAGCCAGCTGTGGGGGACCTCGTCTCCAACACTCCAGATTTCCAGCTGTTTAAATGTAAGTTCCTGATAGATGGGACAAGATAGTATACTTAAGCTATTTAAATATTATCTGGTTATTTAGAAACATTTATAGGGGCTAATTATACGTAACAGTTGATCAGAAATGTAACAGCTATAAAATTAATCCTTAATAGCCACAGCTCTGACAAGTGGCTGCTATTTATTTAACATATATTAAAAGCTTTTTAAATTTTCATTAAGAAAGCCCGGAGCTTAGTGAGATCCCTGGGGACACTGACTGTGATAAAGTACCTATCACCCCTGGCCTTCTGCTGTGGATTGAGGCCAGGTCAGGAGAGGCTAATTCTTATTGACTGCAGCTTTGAAAGGAAGTATTGCTTAAGTTAATGAAAGAGAGGGCTGGGGTGGGGAGAGGGGGGTTGTGGGAGTTTGTTTTTAGTTATGTGTAAGATGTTTTATGCACTGTTGGGTAAGGGGCTCCCTAGGCCTTGGCATATTGTCTGCAGATGTTGGACTTATGTGGGGGATGTTGGATTGCTTATGATCTGCACCCGAGGAGTTCTGAATCAATAAAAACACCTGAGCTGAGGTGCTCGGGGCTCCACCGTCGAGGATGGTGCTTGCCGTGATGGCGGTTCTGCAGAGGTCTGGCAGGGATTGCATCTATGAAAATGCCCCTTGTCTCCCTTGCTGAGCCTCCACAGCAGCATACTACTATAGATGGTGCCTGCAACATGGGACCCAAAGTCACCCTCATCCAACATGGAGACAGGAAGAACAAGACAGAAACTCCAGACCTCACAGAGTCCGGTAAAGTACGCTCAGGGAAGCTACCAGAGGACAGAGATTAAGGTATTAATTGAAGGCTCCTGAAGAAAGAAGAGAGAGAGAAAGGGAACAAGCCTCTATGAAGAGAAAATTAAGTGAGAAACAGGCTCAAAAGTGAGAGCCACAGAAGAAAGGCCTTTAGAGAAAGACATTTTCAAGGTAAAAACAAAAAATTCAACTGGGAGCAGGGAAAAAAGCAAGGTTCTAATTGTGTTTCCTGATCATGGAGCCCATGCTCCCTCCTGCTGCTGCTGGCAGCCAGGG
Organism: Cricetomys ansorgei; assembly: GCA_026225945.1. Classification (NCBI taxonomy): domain Eukaryota; kingdom Metazoa; phylum Chordata; class Mammalia; order Rodentia; family Nesomyidae; genus Cricetomys; species Cricetomys ansorgei. Next base: position 10,231,384 of record JAMJFZ010001249.1, on the reverse strand, counting down.
CATGGGGAACAGAAACCAGTTCTATAAACTGAGTTTGTCGATGGCTTTTTGTGTGTGTGAAGCCCAAGTGGGTCTTGTGTTTGAGATCTGTGAAGAAAGGTGTGTGTTTACCTGTAGCAGTGGTGAAAAATATTTCCAAACTGCCAAGACTTTGCCAGATATTCTTCCCACTGACCCAGAACCCCCTGCTGTTGTGGAAGCCTTGGCTTAGAACCAGAAAGTTGCTTAGTTAAACTGGCCAGTTTTTTGTTTTGTTTTGCTTTGTTTTCTGAAAACCTGACTAAGAGAAAGACAAGTGGTCCAGGCACTGGTGATGGTGATGAGAACTCCATTCATGAGAGGACCCTTCCTCCAGACAAAGTGACCAGTAATTTTTCCTGCAAACCAGACTCTTAAAATCTGGAAACTGTTTCCTCAGGGTAGGCACACAGAAACTGTCTTCTATAACTGGCCAAGGTTGTATCTCATGCTGGCAGCTGAACTTGGTACTGTAAGAGTCACTCAGATGGTGCTGGTTTTGAAGGCATGAAGGGGTCATGGAGAGCAGCTGAGGCTTGGTGAGAGGCCAGGAGAGGCCATTGGTGAAAGTGCAACCTCAGTAGTAATTGAAGGCCCAGATTAAAGGGGTCATGCAGAGAAGTTGAGGCTTGGCACCAGGAAGAGAGCCCAGGAGAGACTATTGGTGAAAGCACAGCCCAGTTGCAGCAAGGAACCCCAGCATCCTGAAGATGCCAGTACCATAGGATGACCACCAAGAACAGCAGCAGCAGTGGAGTGGAGTCATCCAGAGCCTGGAGGACAAGCTGTGTGTGCTGCAGAGGGCAGAGCCAGATCCAAGCCCTTTGGAGGAGCCCGGAAGATAGTGAATTCCAGATAACTGGACATTGACAAGTTTTTCTTTTGTCCAAAGACAGTATGAAAAGCTTGATAGATGTTTGGTTTCATTTGGTCCTGTGCATTAGCAACCCTTGTGATTGTTCCTCTTGTACGTGGTTTTGCTGGAGTAGTGTTGAATTGTGTTGTAGAGGTAAAGCGATTTTTTTTTTTATACAGAAAAGGAAACGTTGTGGAAGTCTATTTTTAGTTGTATATAAAACAAGTGTTTCGTGGACTGTGCAAGGGACTCTCTTGGTCTTGGCATTTTGTAGTATTATTTGTAGGTATTTGATTTCTGTGGGGGATGTTTGATTGCTTTTGGTTTGCATGTGCTGTCAGTAGAACACCCGACGAGTTCTGAATCAGTAAAAACACCTGGGCTCAGAGGCTCAGGGTTCCACTGTCGAGTATGGCTCTGGCCATGAAGGTGGTTCCTTCTGCTGAGGTCTGGTAGGGTTTGACATACGAATATGCCTCCCGTGTGTCGTCCTTGCTGGACCGCCACAGCACTGTGCTACAACAGGTCAGGGCAGGACACCTCAGACACCTATGGAAATGCCAAGGCACCACCAAGTCATGGTGATGAGATGTCCGACGTGGGCGGTCCTGCCGCTGGGCTGCTGGCTTCGAATATGCCGCTTGACCTCAGGTCCGTAGGCTGGGATGCTTGGTAGCCTCTATCCTGGGTCAGGCAGTGAGGAAGGGTAGTAGCTAATCAACAGCCATCAACACAACTGCATTTGGATGCTGGGCGCTCCTGGGAGGGGGTTTCTTGATCACAGTACTCTTCAGAATTCCAATGTAGGCCGAGGACCAGCAGCTCTCAGGAATCCTTCAGGCCTTCAGCACCAGACTGGGACTGCCGAGACATGAGCTGAACAACTGCCAGGTTCTCAGCCTCTCCACTGAGAGACAGCCTTTGTTGGACTACCCGGGACAAACCTCACAAGCCAATCTAATAACCCCCTCGTGTGTGTGTGTGTGTGTGTGTGTGTGCGTGCGTGTGCGTGTGTAGTATATCAGTCTGTTCCTTTAGAGAGCCCTGATCAATACAAAGCTGTATGTTGCAGGAGTTCCGGTTTGGCCTCCTATTTCCAATCCAGGCCCAGGGCAGAGAGACCCAGCAGTGGTTGCTGTGGGGCTGCAGGAAGACCGAGGCTGACCTTGAAACCTCACTTCTCCACTCTGATTTTCTTGGAGGTCTGTGAGCCTCACTGATGGGAGAGGGGCCCTGAGTCCTGGCCAGCCTTGCTGGGAGGCTGGGAGGGCAGAGCCTCCCCACCCCCCTCTTCCCCTACAGGACTTGTCAGATTCCTCCTTGGTCACCTAGAGGCAGGGTGGCTGGTACCTGTCACCTCAGGTTGGGAACACCTCTTCAAGTCATAGTTTGTCATCAGCGGCCCCTTTCCATGTGAATGTGAAGGGCCCACGGCTGAGTGGTGATGCCCTGTGCAGAAGCAGTGCTGTTAGATGGCATGGCTCCCTCACGCCCTCCCAAAGCCTAAGACCTGAAATCCTTGATATTGGAGATGGAAGAAGCCTCAGTGCCCCCACCGTCTCCCAGGAGATCCCCTGAGAAGTGAGGTCACCAAGAACTTAGTCATTACCACATCCTGTAGAGACCCACCCCGAGCAGCAGGAGCCCCGCTGCCCAGCGTCCTGACTGCATCTAGGCTTCCGTCCTAGAGCTGGTCCAGTGTTTCGAGGGTCTGAGGCTATGCCAGCATGGTGGGGCCACCTGGGCCGGTGCCTCTGTCCCCACCTGAATACACCCAGCCGAGCCAGCAGCGCAGCAATGGCTTTAAATCTCTGACAGCAAATTGATGATGGAAATCTAAAATATTAATGTATTCTAATAGAATATTCTCCAATAAATTATCTGAGCACTTGCAGAGATTTGGTTTTACTGTCACTTCATAAGGATCTTTCTGCTGTATCAATGTAACCACGGTGACAGGAGAGGGAACATTTTCTGCCCAGACAAGGGACGGTGTGTGCAAAGGCCACTCAGTCCTTTCACACGACTGATTAAACCATAGAACACAGGGCAGAGGTGGGAGACGTTTTCTTCATGTCCCTGGGGCTTCAGCAAGGACTGAAGAACCTGGACACTGTGTGAATTACAGGGACGTTTTTGTGGGGGACGTCCTGCCCTGTCTGCTGGGCGGCTCTTTCAGAATCACACGCTCCCCTCTTCCTGTCAGGAAGGGGCTCTACCTGTAGCAGGGGACACGCAGTTAGAGTGTCAGTTTCCCCAGGGAGATGTTTTCCTTGGGAGTGAACTGTCCCCCTGGGGACTGCAATTTCAGCCTTTCTTGCAGTGGGGTCCCTCCTGCCGAGTGACAGCTACAGCCTCTGCTCAACTCTGTGGCGAGAAAACCCAGGACAAGTGACTCCTGGCACACCCTGGCTCTCTTCATTCCCTCTCAGAGGTTTGGTCTGCAGGTTCTGTCAGAGGGAGAGGTGCATATGTTCCCATCTGTACTGCAGATCCACTGATGTGTGGTCCCATGTTCATCCTCTCCTGAGGAGCGCCATGATGGCTCAGGACAAGGCCATGTGAATACACTCCTCCCTCAAGGGTCTCCAACACCTTCTGACACTGAGGACTCTCCAGGGAGTTTTCCCGGCTTATCATCTGTAGGAGTGCCCGACAAGAGCGGCGTAGGGGAATAAAGGTCTACGATGGCTCATGGCGTGAGAGGACGGTCCACTCCACCACGGAAGGGAAGCATGGCGACAGCAGCGGGAGCTGCTTGTGCACATCTTAGCAGAACAAGGGTCACGAGAAGGGGAAGATTGGTGTAGCTCTTTCTCTCCTTTGTATTCAGGTCAGGATCCCAGCCTGTGGGTGGTTCTGCCCACTTTCAGGGTGGTCTCCTCCCCTCAGCTGAACCTCTCTGGAAACACCCTCACAGACAGTGGAGGTTAGCTATCACAAGTCCATCTCTTGTCAGCTGGACGCACATCATCTTAAGCCACAATGGCTAGTGAGATACAGACCAGGAACAGCAGAACCGCCATCAAGTTCTCCGTCCTTACTTGCTGCTCTTGCTAATGACTGTGCACTGACCGCAGAGGTGGGTGGCCTGGGGTCCTCTCCCCTGTTCACCTCATTGGTCCTCAGTGACATCTGCTCCGTCTGCAACATTGGGCCTGGGGGTGTCCCACGGAACTGGAGTTACAGATGGTTGTGAGCCTCCGTGGGAGTGCTGGGAACTGAACCCAGGTCCTCCACGAGGGCAGCTAGTGTTGACCACTGCGGTTTCTCTCCCTCTCCTCTCCTGCCCACACACGTGTGCCCGCACACCTGCACACTGTGCACATGCAAACGGAGAACACTCCGCTCCCATCCGGCAGAGCGCTGGATCAGATGGACCTCTGCGAACTTCATCGCTGCCGTTTGTGATCTCTCTGCTGTGGTCTCTGCACAGAGCGGTTCGGTGGCAGCTTCTTCCGGTCTCATCTGCGGCTATTTCTGGGGGCTCACTTTCTAGCAGGTGCCCCAAGGACTGGTTTGCATGGCTTCTTGTCTCCTCAAATATCAGTTTCTAAAATTAAGCAACTCGTCCCCCAAGAACACTGCCTTTTCTCTTCCTCGTCTTCAGTCAATTTGTGCGGCCGCCGTGGACAACCTCCCCAGTTAACAAAGTCTGAATTTTTATTAGATTCAGCTGCAGAATGGACCTCTTTCTACGAGTCCTGTTTTATCCTCCCCTGAATCTTGCCAGCAGTCAAACTTCATGAGCACTTTAGAGCCGCCAGCGGCTTTCAAAGCCTGCGCTGACATCCCGTTAGGAGCCGTCAGCATGGCTGGAGACGCGGAACCCAGTCGGGAGGGACAGTCAGGAAGATGGTGGCTGGTGCTTCTGGATCTCTACGGAAGGGAGCACTCTCTATTCTTATCCTTGGATCTCGAAAAGGGAAGGCATGCCCCACACTGTCCAGGCCAGCACCGGGACTCTAGACTAGGGACCTCACCCCACTGTTCCCATAGTCCTCTGGGAACTTCCCAGAGTGGCTCAGGTGCTGTCAATTCTCCTTTATGCTAGCCACCCTCCATTGCTGTAACGAACACTCAGACAACTGACCTATAAAGATGAGAGGTTTGTTTTAGCTCCCGGTTTTGGAGGTCTCTGTCCGTGGTCGACGGATTCTGTGACTTTGGGTCTTGGTGGCACCATGTGACGTTGGAGACCGTTTACTTGTAGCCCAGTGTGTAGTATGGAGGACTCTAGTGTTGCTTGTAACACTGTGCCCTTCAGAGGCCATCTCTTGAACACCTCTCCCTGTCCTCCATCACTGAAGAGCCCATCACCTCTACAGTGCCAACCTTGAACCACAGGTTCAACTGGTGTGTGTGTGTCATATATGCATCTATCTATCTACGCATGGCTTCCGAATGCACTTTTCTCTAAACCACACATCCTCCATCTGAGAGAAAGACAGCTGGGACTTATGGGTAATGTCTCTCCAAGGCCACTGCCACTCCCAATGCACACTGGACTGAGACTGTGGGTTAGCTTCACAGAGTGGGACCAGAGAGACCACACCATACTGTGCTATAAGCCCGCACGGCTCAGCAGCCCAGGAGAGTCATGTGCCATCATGGCCTCCACGTGCTTTGCTGTGGACATCTGTGGCTCAGCCTATGCTTCGCCATGGACCCATGTGGCTCAGCCCATGTGGACCTGCATCTCAGCCTCCTAGCTGAGATGAGAGCTACCCTCTCCCCAGGCTTTCCTGTCCACACGAGTGTCCTGTCCCCTGGGTGGCAGAGTGAGCACTTATGGAGAGATACACTGTTCCTTCCAAGGAGAAAGCCTGCAATTAACTGAGGTTTGGGAAGAACATTCTGCCTCTTCTTCCACCCACATTTTCATTTAACATATTTTATCAGAATGAAATGCCTTAATGAGCACGGAACTGCAGCTAATCCTAGCTGAACCTCTGCGCGTGCCAGCTCTGCTGCCTGCCCATCCAGCTGCATTCATGCTCTGATGCGGGCTTTTGGAGCACTGCCCTGGAACATCGGCAGGAAGCTCGTGGGCTTCCTGCGGATGAAACACCACCGAGTAGACCCAGAGCCGCTGTCTGCGCTCTATGAGAGTCAGGAACAGAAAAAGAGAGCACGATTTGAGCGTGGTTGTGTGAATGGAGTGCTGTGTGTGTGTGTGTGTGTGCGCACGGATGCATGGTGTGGGCTGGTGCACACGTGTGTACAGTGGGCTTGTGTATGCATGTGTATATGTTTGAAATGGGCTGGTGTGTGTGTGTCATACATGCATGTATAAAGTGGGCTGTGCGTGTGTATGTTTATGTATATATGTAGGAAGTGGGATGTTACATATGAATTACGTTTCTGTGTGTATGTGTATGTATGAAGTGGGTTGCAGTGTGTTCATTTGCACATGTGTGCATGCACACGTGTGTAGGGTCGATTGCTGTACATGTGCATGTGTACATGAGGCGGGTTGCCGTGTGTTCATCTGCGCATGCGTGCATGTACACGTGTGTAGGGCCGACTGCTGTACATGTACACATGTATATGAGGCAGTTGCAGTGTGTTCATCTGTGCATGCGTGCATGCACACGTGTGTAGGGCTGACTGCTGTACATGTGCGCGTGTACATGAGGCGGGTTGCCGTGTGTACGATCACACAACGGCTTCATTATTGTCCTCATGGGTTTAGGAGCTCAGCTTCTCAGCTTCACAAGCTGGAACTGCCCAGCTTGCAGCTTGTACTGCCTGCAGCTCTCTCCAGCCACTTGTCCCTGTGTCCGTGTGGCCAGGACAGGACAAATGCCCCTGCTACGCAGCCATCCCTATAGGGAAGCCGTGCACAGCCAGCACCGTCAGACACGCTGTGAGTTCAACTCTAATGGCCATGCCTTGAAAAGAGAGGTCTCCAGGTGACAGGGGCCTTCTGCTGGTTGGGAGAAAGTGGCCATTCCCTCAGTCCAACCCTGCCTGGCCATCCCTGACTGGTGACACATCCATTTGGATCCTCCAGGCCCAGCAGAGGACAGCAGGCAGCATCAGTGGCCCCGCCCCAGGGGTACCTAGGGAGTACTTTGTGGGGCGGGGCTTCCTGTATGACATTTCTCTGTCTGTCTACAGATGGGGGGGGGGACGAGGACTTGAGAGTGCTGCCGTTCTCCTGAGCTCCCCTCTGCTCCCACTGTGGGCGTGAACAGACTAGGGCCCTCGGCACACCTGCCACTCAGTGCTCATGAGAACGACTTAGGGTGGACCTTCCTGGAGGCCGGGGATGAGTCTGATTGGCAGCTACCAGTCAAGGTTCTGCCTGCTACTTGTTCTCAGGAATTTGGTTTGATGGGCACATGGCCACACCCCTGCTCATATGCTGCTTGGGGCCCACTCAGCTCACACCTGTGTCCCAGAGAGCCTTTGAGGTTTGTAGATTGACCCATCTCAGAAAGGTGAGCCAGCTTTGAGGAAGAGAAAGGCTGGGCTGAATGGCACACGTATCCCCCATCAACCTAATGTTGCTCAAGACGGTCTGCAGTGCCCCGGTGCATGTCTAAGGAGTTCTGCTGCTCCCACGGCCTCCCCCAGGCTCACACTGAGGCTCCAGAGTGGGTCTTGGGCTGTTGTCTCTGCACTGGCAGCTACCATGTTCATAGCCACCTCCCATGTGACACACAGAACAGTGCAGGTGTGGCTGGCTGAAACTCCGCTCAGAACAAACTGATTCATAGTAAAAATGAAAGACTCGGAGAAAACCCTCCAGGAAAAGACAACACAAGGGACCACCAGACGCAGCCACCCCCGGGGAGCGCTGAGGCTGTGCAGCATGAGGACCAGAGGGCTGCCGTCAGCACCATCTCAGCAGCCACTGTGGACAGGGACTAGGCCAACAGCCAGGAGCAGCCATGAGACCCCACAGCGGGGTCTGTATCCTCGACAGCTCCCTCCAGGACCGACTCTGACTCCCAGGGCAATTCCCAGCCCAGCTAGGCAGTTCCAGAGGTGTGGACAGTCAGGAAAGCCTCAGGCCTCTCGTGGTGAGAGTGTACACTGGCAGGAACATTGCCACCCAGTGTCCCTGGGTGTGTGCTGCTCGGTCCAACACTACTTTCCTCTGTAAATCCTCTGTCACTCTCGGATGGACTCAGAAACCCCTGTGGCTGACGGTGGTGACACAAAGATCTGGGGCTCTGATGCTGTCTGCACACTCGATACACAACCCTGGTCTACACTGAAAAGAACAAACAACAGAGCAGGCCTAGGAGATGCCACCTTCTGCAAACTCTGCCCATCCACGACCCTTGCAATCCCCAGAATCCTCATTTTCACGGTCTTGTTCACGCACTTCGTCACTATGACCATTGTCATGGATGTGTCAGTGCCCCACAGGGGAAACACAGTCAGATCAGAGACAGGTGTCAGAGGCCACAGTCTGAACCACGCCAGTTTCGGCAGACAGTCAGATCAGAGACAGGTGTCAGAGGCCACAGTCTGAACCACGCCAGCTTCGGCAGACGGTCAGATCAGAGACAGGTGTCAGAGGCCACAGTCTGAACCACGCCAGATTCAGGGGATAGGACAGCGGTATGCAAAGAATCCCGAGAGGAGCCTCTGTGACCCAAGATCCTCTCTGCATCTTGCCAGTTTCTTTCCTGGACAGCGCCCGGCATGCCAGAGTCTGCACTTACCCTGACGAGCTGCTGGGGGAAGGGCCCACGGGAGTTCTCGGGCACGTTGATGGGTGGGATGACCCAGTCACGCTTCTGCCTTCTCAGTCCGCTGGAGCTCTGTCGCTGGGGCCATGGAAGCAGCACGTCCTGCGAGGGCTGGGAGGAGTCCAGAGTCACTGTCTTTCCTCGCTAAGGGAGAAGAGCCAGAGAAGTCAGGTTAGGTTTTTTACAAAGGTGCTTGCTCTGCTAGGAGGATCTGTTTAACCCCATTGGGATGGAAAGTGGGGGACATTGGGGAAGGGGCGAGGGTCTTCTCGTATGTCGTGCCTAGAAATAGAAACCTCACGGAGGATTCCACGCAGCTCCTTGATGGACTGTGGATAAGGGATTTTTATTATTTTTAATTTTTGTGTTGTTGTTTTGGGGATGGAATCTATCACTTTGTACTAAGCAACACGATTCAAAGCCGGATGGTGGTGGTGCACGCCTTTAGTCCCAGTACTCAGGAGGCAGAGGCAAGCAGATCTCTGTGAGTTCGAGGCCAGCCTGGTCTACAGAGTTAGTTCCAGGACAGCCAGAGCTACAACAGAGAAACCCTGTCTTGAAAAACCAAACAACCAAACAACAACCAATCAACCACACAAACAAAGACACCAAAACCAGAACCCAAAAACCGAAAGAAATCTCACCAAGGGTTGCTAGCCCCTATACAGTTTTTATAAACTAATAATTTCTTTCAGAACAAGAAGAGAACATGCGTAGATAATTCATACCACAGTAGGTGCTTATCATCCGTAAACATATTGATATTTTCCGTGAACAAAAAAGTGTGAATTAAAGTGATATGCCCTTCCACCTGTCAAACTGACAAGATGGCGCAAAGTTCGTCCCCAGCACAGATCCGCACATTTGTTAGTCGCGGGTGATGACCGAGGCTGTGGGCTTTGTAACAGACTGGAGCGCTGAGTGGGTTGTATTTCCTGTCACAACTCACTGGCATGGTGGGGTCCCCTCTCAGCTGAGCTCCAGGCATGGGCGAAGTCGCGGACAGCCTGAACACCTCCTCTGGGGATCAGCACCACACCTGTGGACGCTCTCAGTGTCAGCCCGGTGGATGGACACGTTTACACGTTACAGTCCCCGCTGACTTGGGACTCAGCTGAACTTGAAGCAATGCCCCTGCTTCAGCCTCTCAAGTGTTGGCTCTCACTTCTGGGGCCCTGAATCCTGTGGAGTGCCTTCCTCTCTGCCGTGTTCACTCTGGGTGTGCAGTGAGATGGAGGAGATGTATTACCCCACCGCCATGGACACGGTGGACACGGTAGACTTGGAAGCTTGTCTCCCAGTCCTGGTTGTCGTTTAAACCTTCTGGGAGTGGGAGCAGGAGGAGACAGGGCTTGAGTGACCAGGCTGGCCCCACACCTGCAGCTGTACACTAAGGAGCTTGTTAGAAACACCCATTCCCCAGTCAGGCCTGGCCGGCTTTGGAGTGGGCTGGATGTCTCTGTGTACGAGTCCTGGGGCGAGGGACATCGCTGGTTTTCAGACACGTGCTCATCTCAAGTTTCACGTTGCAGACGCCAGGCTCATCGGTCCCGGGTGCTTACCTCTGGAGGGGAAGGGCTTATTTTTCCAGCATAGGCGTGGACCCAGGCCTTGTGTGTACCACGCAAGGGCGCTACCCCTAATCTCTGTCCTACTCCTCCGACTAACCCTCTTCTTTTTTAGAATTTTAAGAGAGGGTCTCACTCCATAGCCCAGGCAAGCACTGGACTTGTGACATCTGCCCCCAGAATAGCTGGAATCACAAGCCTGCAGCCACCAGACCGGGCAGACTGGCCGTTCTCATTCAGAGCACATCTGCCAAGGTGGCCAGACTCTGGATCTCTCTTGGAGGGCAGCCTCTGGAGGGGGTTCGGCTAGTCCCCAGAGCTCCCAGCGTGTGGTGAGGCAGAGCCCACCAGGATTCTCACCCGGAGGTGCCTTTTTAATAGCCGCCTCTAATTTCGGACTAGAAACTCCAAGTGCCTCTCACACATCCACTTAAAAGCCAGACTTTATCTTCATTTGCTCAGGAAGAGCTTGCACGCCGTTAATTTCCCCAGTGTTGTTTAAATAAATTGCACATATTTGCTACTGTTTTAAAGCTGTGAGACAAATGTAATAACAAAATCTGGTGAACGCCAATGCCAGACCTGCTCAGGCTTCTGCCTGGAAGAAGCACCCACGGCTCTGGAGGAAAACCGACGAAGGCAATTAGCTAGCCTGGCGGGAAAGGCACGTTCTCCCAGACGTAAGCGCATCCGGGCCCGTTTGGAACGTGGCGTGAGAACTCGGATACAGAAATCTGCTGGTTATGAATGAGTCCCCCAGTCCCCAGCACGTCCTCGCTAACTGTGGACACCTGCTGACTCTCTTCTCTCTGTGTTTCTGAGTGATGGCGGCCGGGTGACGGGTAAGGAAGGAGAGGTAAGCTTCACTGTTGCTAGCGAGCATTGCAGAGGACATCCACACAAGTGTGGCACTCTGCATGCGTGTGCACACCTGGTACACACACACAGAGGCAGACAGAACGCACGCCTGGTCCCCTCTGTGTGCTGCTCCTTGCCTGGTTTCTGCAGCGTCTTGAGTCTCCAGGACACATCTTTCCTCCTCACCCTCTGGCTTCTTCTCAGCCGCCTAGCTTTCTTGCAGCAGCAGCTGACACACTGGAGCCTTGCTCGGCGGCTGCAGTGTGGGCATTGAGCGTGCGGCTTCTCGAGGAGAGCCTCACTGTGTGTCCCTGGCAGGTGGACCTTAGGCTAGCTGCACGGAAGGCGACTGGGTGGAGGAGAAGTGTCCCCGGAGCCCTGCTCTTCCAGCCCGCTTTCCCTGGAGTCTTATAGCTAGCCCCACCCTACCTCTGTCCCCCTCAGGTGAGTCTGTGAGGCGTTTACTGGGATGGAGACCTCCCCCTCTCCCTGGTCTTAGGCTCTAGGACGGGTGCTCGGTACCCTTGCCTCCTTCTGTGTAGGAACCAGGCAGTGTAGGACCGCGTATCTTCAAGGCACCAGCCATTCAGCAGTTAGACTCTCACAGCCCTAAGTGCTTGATTTCCTCCCTCTCCTCCTTATCCTCCATCTCCCTGTGTAGCTCAGGCTGGCCCCGAACTTCTGAGCCTCCTGCTTCTGCCTCGGAAGTACTGGGATCACAGGCGCTTTACCGCCACACTTCGTTTTTTCCTTTCTTAGAAATGTGAATTCTGGGGATTAACCTCACATCTTCATGCTTCCAAAGCCCGTGCTTTAACAACAATGGCATCCAGAGTTTTCATGAGCTGCAAAGGAGGGATTCACTGGTGCACGCTGGTGAATTCACGGGTGGAATGCGCTTCCCTGTTCTGCACACAGAGCGTGTGGGCATGCATATGTGCATGCGCATGTGTGCATGTGTCTATGTGTGTGTGTATATGTGCATGCATGTGTGTGTATATGTGTGCACGTGTCTGTGTGCGTGAGTTTGTATGTGTATGCATGTGTGCATGTGCGTGTGCACGCATGTGTGCACGTGTCTGTGTGTGCATGCATGTATGTGCATTTGTATGTCCACATGTCTGTGTGTGCGTGTGCTCATGCATGTGTGCATATGTGCACGTGTCTGTGTATGCCTGTGTATGTGTATGTGCATGTGCATGTGTGTGTGTGTGTGTGTGTGTACACATGTATTCTGGGAGGGGCTGGACCAGGGTTTGGCAGTTTTTCCACATCAACTGGTCTTGGATCCCTCTTGGTAGGTTTCCTGGATACATCTCAAATATAGACACCGCCCCTTTCTCTCTCAGAACAGTTTCAAGATACTCAAAGTTGAGGACACACAGATCATCATTTCAGGGAAGAGGTGAAGTGAACTCAAGAGGGCAAGAGGGAGCATACAAACAACAGCAGCCCGATTTTCCCTGGAAGGTGGAGGTTCCCATTCCCCGAATTGGAGTGGGGTATAGTCACCCCACACCCATGTCCCTGAGCCTGGGCCTCTGTCCCGCCGAAGCCTTACTCCTCTCCGAGGGAGAGCTGTTCTCTGAGCAGGACCACAAGGGTAACTGACTGGGGCTTCTCAGTGACGTCTCCAGGGCTGCTCCACGTCAGTGAGAAGCTGGGTCAGTTTCCTGCAGGTTCCATTCACAAGTGGGAGGCGAATAATTCGACACTGATCTGGGGCAGGTTTTAAACAACCACCTTTTTTTTTTTTCAGACAGGGTCTCACTTTGTAGCCCTGGCTGTCCTGGAGCTCGCTACATAGAACAGTTTGGCCTTAAACTCACAGAGATCTGCTTGCTTCTGCCTCTCAAGTGCTGGGATGGAGGTCTGGGCCATCATGCCCAGCTCATCATATTTTATTTTAAAACAATGAAGTGTCACAGGTAGAACACAATGCGGAGAAGGGCGTATTCTCACGGTCCCCTGCTGTCCAGTGTGCTCATCTTTGTGAGGAATCAAACAGGAGCCTGAGCTTTAAAGTCAACAGATGGAAATATAAAACGCTCAGGTAAGGCTGCACGGTGGTGTGAGTGATAAAGTGCCCGGGACCAGAATCTCCTGGACACCTATCCCAGGTGTGCTTGGGTCTGTCTTACCATTTGGTCTGCAGTGAGCCGGAGGCAGTGGGTGGTGGGTGGGAAGCAGCTTGCAGTGGGTGGGAAATGCTTTACAAGTAGATGCTGACCGATATTTTCTAAACTTCCTTGTGATGGCAGTGTAGAGAGCTGTCAGACCCCGTTCCCGGCCTCCGGACATGGCATGGCAGGCTCCCTGCGGCTGGTGTGGATCTCACATGGAGGCATACTCCCAGTGCAGATTCTTAGCCAAGTGTGCATGCCTCAGCTCTGTGGACAGTGCACTGATGCCCTTTCAGGCACAGGGACACTGAGAAGCATCCTTATCTACCTCCCTCAGCTGTGGAGGGCGGCACAGTATTGGGTTACCGGGCACTGGGTACGGATGTGGGTTCCTGGGGGCTGTACAGAGTCCCTTGAGAGACAGAGACTTTCCCATTGCTGCCCAGAGAAGGTGTCACATTTTAGAGCAGAGGAATCTAAGTTTGCTTAGGTTCCCAGATGCCAGCTCTGTAAGGCTGGATGGCTGGTGGCCTGACTTGGGGATGGGGTGGTCCTTCACAACCACGATGCTCTCCCAGCTCCCCCAGCCACTGGGTCTGCGTGAACGTGCTGGGTGTCTCTCTACCACCTTCGGTTCCTCCCAATTTTGAAAAAGGGCCTAGTTTTCCTAACTCAATAAAAGCGGATACAGGAGCTGCCACACCAGCTCCCGAGGGGCACACGGGGCCCTGGGACACAGCCTCGTAGTCAGGGTGTCCCGTTCCCATCCTCATCTGGTGAGATGCAGCCACCAGCTTTTACTGCCCGAGGATGTGAGTCCTTGGGAAAGTCTCTGGTTGGCAGCACATGGTTCCCACGGGGACCCTGAAGTTCTTATTTGCAGAAGCAGAAAACAAGCTGCTCATCGCAGCTGTCCGTAAGTGCTCTCCGTCTCTGCTCTCTGTTTTATCTTATTTTGTGACATGGATTAAAGCTTGGAAAGCCCTCCACCACAGTGCCGCCCCAAGTCCTCTTCCCGCTTTCTCTTTTGTGACAGGACTTCACTAATAGCTCGGGTAGCCATTGACCTTTGAGTCCTTCGGCTGCAGCCTAGCAAGTAGCTGGGCTTGCGTGCCGAGCCACAGACCGCTCCTCTGCCTTTACCGTTAAGAGAAGGGGATCTTGGCTCTGGGTGGGCTTACACGAGCATGCTTGGGCAAGAAGGCAGCCCCCAGCTTGCCACTGTCGCCGATATCTACTGCTTCTTTTCTGATGTGATTTCCTAGTCAGAAGAAAATGGGGCCACAAAATACTCCCTCCCCCTTTGCCCCACATTCCCTTAACTCTGTCCAGCCAGCACATAACTCTTAGGTGTTGGGGATAGGGTGGGCTAGAGTCAGGTGGACATCCTATGGTCTTCCTGCTGGCCAGAGGGCATGGGCTTTTCCCTGGGTTCCACTGCCAGACATGGCCCTTCAGGGCAGGACTGTCTGCTCTGTGGAACACTGGGACGACAACATATGCAGCAGGGGAAAATCTCCAGCAGTGGCCCCAGGTAGATGGTGTTCCCAGAGGAAAGGTTCCGGGATCTCCAAAGCCCTTCCTACCTTCTTCCCTGGCCCCTTCCAGCACCCAGCACCCAGCACCCAGCAGCTGCTCAGGTTCTGAGAGCGAGAAGCCTCTCACCCAGCAGCCTTTGCTGCCACACAAGCTCCCAGCGCCTACAGCTCTGTATGCAGCTGGTTGCCCATAACATCACTGGGATTATAATCCCATGGCCTGGGTAGCTCTCTCTAACAAACAGATAAATATGGAGCCAACCCAGGCCACACAGATGCTTTGTGTCTTAAGGTCTAGCATTTTAAGGCTGTTAACTGGGTGCAGAGCTACAGTCAAAATGAAGGGGTATTTCTGCATCATGAATGGACTGGACTTACACTGGAATAGGGGAGGTGAGATATGGTCCCCCAAGGAATCTGCTGATGCGGTCCTCATGTTTCTGTGGCTTCCCCAGAGCTCCAGATTCAACAGGTTTCTGGGAGGAAGTGAAGTGAGTCTCCCACCACTGTCAAGCCAGGCATGGCTTTTACCGAGGGCAATCAGAGGATCAGGCCCTTCTGCTTCCCCTTCCTCCCCTTCCCCCTTCGCCCCTTCTCTCTCCCCTCCTAGAGGAGCCCTGAGGTCTGCACAGTTCATTCCCTCGCCTCCCCCCTTTCAGTGTAACTCCGGGTCCATTTTGCTTGTCTGCAAGCACACACATTTAAAATATTTAGCTAGGCTTCTGTCTGCAGCCCTCTAGCTGGTTTCCATAGTAGCCAAGGAAGAGCTAAGGCAGAATAAAATGGCATTTAACAAACACAAAATAAAACAACAGAAAGATAGCTACACTCGCAAACAGAGCACGGAGCTATTATACACACACCTTTGTGTGAGTTTGCTCTGAAAAGGCCCCAGGTGGGTGATGAATGCCGTCCTTGCCCCAGAAGCCGGATGCTACTTAGTTCTGATCGATGATGAAATTCTACTGAGCTGTGCGCAGGGAGGGTTCCCGAACAAGGCAGGGCGATTATTTCTTCATCAGCTCTGTCTTGAAGGACAATTTGGACTCCAATATGTGTAAGTTACCTACTATGTGCAGGGTAATGATCAAAGCAGCTTTTAATTTACTCATAAACATCTATCTGGTGCTGCCTGAGGACTGGAGGCCTGGGATTGGAGCTCAAACTGTGTTTGAGTTGTAGCTCTCAGTCCTTCCCTGCTCCTTCTTTCGAAGGTGACAGCTGATGCAGAGTGTGGGAAATCTCTGTTCTGTTAGGGACCTGCACTGCCCTCTGATGCCTATGTGCAGAGTAGGGGTGCGGGCCGAGTCCCATGACCCTGGGCACTGCAGACAGCGTGGATGGAGTCCCACCACCCTGGGCACTGCAGACAGCGTGGACGGAGTCCCAGCACCCTGGGCACTGCAGACAGTGTGGACAGAGTCCCAGCACCCTGGGCACTGCAGACAGTGTGGACAGAGTCCCAGCACCCTGGGCACTGCAGACAGTGTGGGTGGAGTCCCATGACCCTGGGCACTGCAGACAGTGTGGGCGGAGTCCCATGACCCTGGGCACTGCAGACAGTGTGGACAGAGTCCCAGCACCCTGTGCACTGCAGACAGTGTGGGTGGAGTTCCATGACCCTGGGCACTGCAGACAGTGTGGGTGGAGTCCCATGACCCTGGGCACTGCAGACAGTGTGGGCGGAGTCCCGCCACCCTGGGCACTGCAGACAGTGTGGACGGAGTCCCGCCACCCTGTGCACTGCAGACAGTGTGGACAGTGTCCCGCCACCCTGGGCACTGCAGACAGTGTGGGTGGAGTCCCATGACCCTGGGCACTGCAGACAGTGTGGGCAGAGTCCCGGAGTCCCGCCACCACCCTGTGCACTGCAGACAGTGTGGACGGAGTCCCGCCACCCTGTGCACTGCAGACAGTGTGGGCAGAGTTCCGCCACCCTGGGCACTGCAGACAGTGTGGGCAGAGTCTCGCCACCCAGGGCACTGCAGACAGTGTGGGCGGAGTCCCACCACCCTGGGCATCACAGACTGATGGCAGCTTCCCTGACCTCCACCCGAGCGACACCAGGCACACCTGTACCACAGCATCCAGAATGGTTCCAGACTGTACCAAATGCCGTGGATGAGAACCAAGTATCCAGAGAGTTAAGAAAATTACATGTAGTTAGAAATCCCACAAGCAAAATCGCCCTTTAGTTTTCAGAATAAATAACAAAAACCTCTGTAAGCTCGCATTCACGGTAAGACAATGTCCTGTCCCTTCCCTCGTGGCTCCTGCAGGCCTGGGCAGAGGTAGGACGCGCCACGGGCAGCCTTTCCTCGGAGCACCACACAGGGCCCAGCTGTTGTGTCCAACCACCTAGTGCCTCATGCCTTAGCAGGCTCTGCACCCACGCCCTCGGGTCTTAGAGTCACAGACAGACCACGACCTCTTCCTCATCTCTTCCATAGACTTCCAGAGACATCTGGCATTTTTTCTTTGGAGTAACTCCCAGATGGACACCTTGGAGAAAAATGAGCGTGTGTGGTCTGAGACAGCCTGGTTTATTTTGACTTTGCACACCAAAAGAGGGTGGGCCTGTAATCCACGCTACTCCCGAGGCCAAGGCAGGAACACTCTTCTCCCTGGGCTCTTCCCAGGCTCTCTGAGGTCGCATCCATGGACAAATGCACACACACACAGACACACACACACACACACTGGACATGCACACACAAGGGCGCACAAACGGCCAGACATATACACAATGTACACATACAGTGCACATGCACATCCATATTCACACATACACTGGACATGCACACACAAGGGCACACACATGTGTACACACCCCTATGATGGCATGAAAGTCCTAGTGAGGAGCTGTAGGTGAGCGGTAGTGTGAGAGACGGTGACCACTGTGACCTGCACCCACTCTGTGACCTGTACTTCCTCTGTGGCCTGCACCCCCTCTGTGGCCTACACCCCCTCTGTGGCCTGAACCTCCTCTGTGGCCTGCACCCCTCGCTCTGCCTGCCTCCCCCCCTCTGTGGCCTGAACCTCCTCTGTGGCCTACACCCCCTCTGTGGCCTGAACCTCCTCTGTGGCCTGCACCCCCTCTGTGGCCTGCACCCCCTCTGTGGCCTGCACCCCCTCTGTGACCAGCACCCCCTCTGTGGCCTGCACCCCCTCTGTGGCCTGTACCCCCTCTGTGACCTGCACCCCCTCTGTGGCCTGCACCCCCTCTGTGGCCTGCACCTCCTCTGTGACCTGCACCTCCTCTGTGGCCTGCACCCCCTCTGTGGCCTGCACCTCCTCTGTGGCCTGCACCCCCCCTGTGGCCTGAACCTCCTCTGTGGCCTACACCCCCTCTGTGGCCTGAACCTCCTCTGTGGCCTGCACCCCCTCTGTGGCCTGCACCCCCTCTGTGGCCTGCACCCCCTCTGTGACCAGCACCTCCTCTGTGGCCTGCACCCCCTCTGTGGCCTGTACCCCCTCTGTGACCTGCACCCCCTCTGTGGCCTGCACCCCCTCTGTGGCCTGCACCTCCTCTGTGACCTGCACCTCCTCTGTGGCCTGCACCCCCTCTGTGGCCTGCACCTCCTCTGTGACCTGCACCCCCTCTGTGGCCTGCACCCCCTCTGTGACCTGCACCCCCTCTGTGGCCTGCACCCCTCTGTGGCCTGCACCTCTTCTGTGGCCTGCACCCCCTCTGTGGCCTGCACCTCTTCTGTGGCCTCCCTTAGCGAGGGCTTGTCACCTGCTCACTGTTCATCATTGGTCACTCTGCCCAGCAGGGACCACAGTTCAGACTCCGGGGCCAACACTGTATCTCACGATGCCTTCAGAATGACTGGGTGGGTGCTCTCACCCTCACTTTGCAGAGAGTGGGCTGGAAAAGGAGCAGAATAGCATTGAGCAGACTGTCCACATGGTGGCCTTGCCCCAGGCCTAAGGCAACTGTCATAATCACAGTGACATTATTGACAAGTGGTAGAAGAACACACCAAATCTGTGACCTGGGAGACTTAACACGTGTGACCTGGACCTGGGAGACTTACACGTGTGACCTGGGAGACTTACACGTGTGACCTGGGAGACTTACACGTGTGACCTGGAGACTTACACCTGTGACTGGGAGACTTACACCTGTGACTGGGAGACTTACACCTGTGACTGGGAGACTTACACCTGTGACCTGGAAGACTTACACGTATGACCTGGAAGACTTACACGTATGACCTGGGAGACTTACACGTATGACCTGGAAGACTTACACGTGTGACCTGGAAGACTTACACGTATGACCTGAAAGACTTACACGTGTGACCTGGGAGACTTACACGTGTGACCTGGGAGACTTACACGTATGACCTGGGAGACTTACACCTGTGACTGGGAGACTTACACCTGTGACCTGGGAGACTTACACCTGTGACTGGGAGACTTACACCCATGACCTGGGAGACTTACACGTGTGACCTGGGAGACTTACACCCGTGACCTGGGAGACTTACACGTGTGACTTACACGTGTGACTGGAAGACTTACACCCGTGACCTGGGAGACTTTCAGCCTGGTGACAAGGCCCTGGCTACAGGAATGCCCTGTGATCTGGTGACCGTGGCGCCTGGATTAACCCTCATACCTCCTGTCACCCACGCATCTACAAAGCGAAGCCTGAGAGTGTCACCAAGTCCGAACTTTAGCAGTTTGTGACCCACAGGGACAGACAGCTGAGGGCTGTCACAGTGCACGGATCGGGCAGAGGGGAGCACACTCACGCCCATCCTGTGCCCTTCACAGCACAGGGATCAGATATCACAGATCACAGGAGGCCATGACACTGAGGGATGCTGACTTCTGCCAAGAGGGGCGGGTGCTCTCGGGCTGTGGGTCTACCCAGGACTCTTTCCCATAAGGCTTTCTAGCAACGCTGTCTGTCTGTCACGGGAGACACGTGAACAGGTCACCACACGTGTCTCCCATTCCAGGACGTTCAGCATAGACCTGAAGAGCTGTGTACTCGTGGTGTGGCCAGAATTCACAGGACCGTGGGGGTCTCCGCTCTCTTCAGGAGGACAGCAGGATAGTGACACGTTGCCTACAGCTCACCAACACTGTAACAGGTTACTTTTTCTGGACCTGAAGTTTTAAAGTCTCCTTGAGGGTCATCTTCCACTATTTTCAAAAATGCAAGCTTCATGACCTACACACCGCGTAACGCCTCTCCTGGCTTCTCCAGGAGGACTGCGCCTCTTCCACATACATATCTGTGCAAAGCCTGGGTCACTGCAGCCTCAAGGCTGTAGGGTTCCAAGGCTTCCTTCAATAAGAATCTCTGAACCTCTAGGTGTCTAGGCTTAGGTTTCAGAATACCAGGCTTCCAGAACTCACAGAGTGGAGCCTACAAGGGTCACACTGTCTTCTTACGGCTCTGTTTAGCCACAAGGTTCTATGAGGTCTCTGTGGCGATGGTGGGAATGCTTGGAACTGATTCTTAACAAGACCTTTCCTTTCCATTTTCTCACTGGCAACATGGGAGCCTCAGTGGCAAAAGCAAGAATAAAGCTACCAACTTGCAGGATGGGGTAGCCAACCAGGACAACGGGAAGGTGAAGGGGCCGGGAGTGTGTGATGAACCAGGAGGTGTGGCAATAAGCTACAAAGTGGAGAGCAATGGACCGGGAAGGAAGAGGGTGCTGGACCTGAGGGGTAAGATGATGGGCCTGGGGGGGATGGGAGGGGGAATGGGCGGCTGGGTGGGCCAGGGGGTGAGGTAACGGACTGGGTCATAGGGAGATGGACCTGGGTAGAGGGGATCGATCAGCGTGCCTCTTGCAATGTTATCAACAGGCTTAAACCAATAGAGGTTTGTTCTGCTCCAGGGGGAGGCCGGCAGTCCAAGAGAGACGTGCTGGCGGAGGCCGAGGCTGAGGGGGTGGCTCCTCGTCTGTCTGGCTCCTGGCAATCCTGGGTGTGGAGATCTTTGTTTTCATCTCCTGACAAAGTCCTCTGTGTGTCTGTTTCTAAAATTCCCCTCTCACGGGGTCACCCACTGTTGCGGATCCGGAAAATCCATCTCCAAACACAATCGTGGCGCTAGAGGTTGGGACACAACTGGTCACTTGTAGCTGGAGCCCCGGGGAGCTCACGGCGCCTGTGCGCTGATCCTTCAAAAGCACAGATGTGCCAGAAGACCCAATATTAGTTCCACAAACAACAGTGTCTTGTTGGCAAACTGTACCACAGGCCCCATCGCCAGATTCAAACACTGCACCATCTGGGCAGATGACAACGGGCGAGGGAAGCTTCATCTTTGGTATTTACCGAGAGGCCACATGCGGCTCAGATTCCTCAGGGGCGCCTCAGCGCTCCACTGGGAAATATGTGACCTCATTTGCATTTTCTAATTGAATTGCTATCGGCTTTCCTGCAAGACTGCACAAAAGGACGTTCTTCCAGATTTGAGCACCGCTCGCATCACACGCAGAAAGGCGGTCTTTAATAGCTGCTGGGGGGCGGGGAGAGAAGTTGCCAAATTTTTATGGTTCATCTAACTGTAAAGCTGTCGGTTTTACCCAGAGCCATGGAGAGTCGCTAGCATAATGGATGGGAGGTGCTGCGTCAGAAGCCTCCGCAGAAGAGAAATGAAGTGAATAGACCGGGAAATTAGGGGGTCCCTGGGCACTGGTCTTCGAGGGTTTACTCCAAGGCCCTTTCCATGAGAGCTTCTCCAGTCCTTAAACATTCTGTGGCCTCTGCTTCACAGGCAGCCATTTTTCTCTCTAGAACCTTCTTTAACAGAACTCTTGCTTAGAGTGCCTCTCCATGTGCATTCACCTTCCTCAAGCCCTGCTGGGAAGCCCTTGACATGTGTATTTCAACCGCGCGCGCACGTGCTTGTCTGCAGCATCCGCACGTGTGCCTGCGTGCAAGTGCAACGTATTTGTGTGCACACACGTCGCGTGTACTTGTGTGACGTGCATTGTGGGACTGTCCAAGGGCTATAGTGTTGAAGCCCCACCAGTGATCCTTAATATACAGGGTATAAGCCCGATAAAGCGAGACGCCCACTGAAGTGTGTCGGGTGGTCACTGCCCGCTTGTCCACTCACGGAGGCCCGCCAAGGTCACAGCAGGATGAGGTGAAACCCACAGCCCCGCAACCCCTAGCCACGCGGTGGCCACGCCCGACCGAGCCTCTTGGCCTGGAGCGGGCGCGGATGGCCCAGAACTCCGGACGAGAGGCCAGTGGCGGTGGTGGCCCACATGGCGGGAGAAGGTCCCATCACGCGGGACTACAGTGCATGTATGTGTAGTATGTATGTAGCACATGTGTGCACGTAGCGTATATGCGGTGTATGTGTGTGTGTGCAGTGTATAGCTAGTATGTGTGTGGGTGTACAGCGTGTGTGCGTACATGGTATGTACGTTGTATATGTGTGTATGTATGCTATTTGGTGTCTGTGCGTGTGCATGTGTGTGTGCAATGCATATGCACTGCATGTATGTGTATGGCTAGTGTTTTTGATTCCTGGATATATATGTGTGTGTGTATACACATATGTGTATATATACACACACACACATACACACACACATATACATATATGCACATATATATACACACAGGTATGTGTGTAGTGTGTGTTTGTGCAGTATCTGTGTGTGTAGTTGATATGTGTAGTGTGTGTGCTGTGTATTTCTGTGTAGTGTGTGTATATTTGGTCTTGTGTGAGTGGGTATATTTGCATGTATATGTGTGTAGTGTATATATATATGTGTGTGTAGATGTGTAATGTATATGTGTCACGTGTGTTTATGCATAGTGTGTGCACGTGTGTGCAGGCCAAGGTCAACATCAGTGCCTTCCTTGATTGATCTCCACCTGATTAGGTGGGGACAACATAACTTCTCCAGGTCACAGAGTAAGGTTTTTAAATGTTGCAAGTCAGAAGGTGAACTTCAATATATTGTATAGGAACTTATATAACCGTTTAAAATACAGTCATTAAAAGTATAGGGGCCTAGGGTGTGGCTCCGTGGGAGAAGGCCCTGCTTTTGATTCCTGGCATCCTACGTATAATATATATATGCATATGTTATGTGTATCAAAAATATACACGTATGTAGGCATGCACATAATGTATGCACACACACATGTACGTATCTATGCATGTGTGTATTACGTATGCATATGAGGGTCCCCGGGCAACAGTTCCTGAAGAGTTTACTTCGGTGTCTCTTTCCGTGAGTGCTGCCTGGACTTTACCATCCCATGGGCTGAGTTTCTCAGATGGTCGTTGCTTCCCTCTGGACCCTTTTGTAGCTCGTGAACTTAATCTCTTGCTGAAGTCTATTAACTCTTTCTTGAGGAATCAAGATTGGGAACTGAACTGTTGAGACGCTTTGTGTCCACGTAACCGAGTTTTTAAAAGATTAAATATCTTTAGGCCAGCAAGGTGCCTCAGTGGGTAGAGGCACTCACTTGCTGCCAAGCCTGACAACCTGAGGTTAGTCCCTGGAAGCTGCACAGTGGAAGAAAAGAGCAGACTTCCACATGCCCTCCTCTGACCACGCCATGTATGCTGCAGCGTGTGCCCCATATACACACACATAAATAATGTAAACATCTTCCCAGGCTTATTATTCTGCTCATTTTTCTCTCTGAATCTTTGCTCCCAAAGCTACTTTAACTGTTGAGTCCCAGTGGTTCATGAATGAGGCCAGTTTGTCTCCAAGGAATCTTTGGCAGTGACTGGAGACAGTTGGGGTACACCTGCCATTTACTAAGCAGAAGCAGGGTTTCAGCTATGCACAAGGTAGAATTAATACCCTCATGGCCCAAAGTCCTCTAGGAATTTAAAGAGAGCTTTAAACTTGCCTCAGTAAATAATGTGAACTACTGATTGAGGGGCATGTCGGCACACAGCACAACCCCACCTCACCCAGGTCGTCTCTACGGTCGCTTGCCTATCCGCCCCTTAGGTTCTACATTTCAATGTGCTGGCCTTATTTGTCTTGATTTCTTTGTCTTACCACGTTGGCTTGGTGCGTTAGTGAGCGCCCCCTTTCCCTATTTCAACAGCTGATTGGACACCCACTGCTGAGTTTGGAGACCCCCTTTGTGAGCTGCTGTAAGGTCACTTTCTTTCCTAGTAACCCGGATATTCCTGATATCCGGAACAGAAATTTAGCTTTTAGTAATCGATATGCAGAGGATTATGAGCTGTTTTAATCCTTTGCTCTAGGAACTGCGTAGATTAAACCAGTCTTATATTCTTAGAATAAATACAGCCCAGTCGTGATTTGCCGATCTATGTAAACATAGCTAGACTGAAGTTTGTTATGGTTTTGCTTATATCAATTTATTAGGCAATGCTGGCCCATAATTACCCTTTCTGTCACACACTCCAAAATTCTGGTTTGGGGTTTGGGACCAGGCTTTTGGTCAGGAAAGACAAGTCCTGTCTGGCTTTGGGAACGACTCACCTTGAGTTCCAGACGTAAGTCCTACTCACTTGGGCAAAGATTCTGCTCTCCACTAGCGTTTACAGGATCAACCTTCTCCTTTAACTCTCTGGACATGTTCATGTGGGATTAATTTTAATTTCTCCTTTTCGCTAAGATAGAACCGACTAGCAGAGCTGAAATATTCCCTTGGTCCAGATTTTAATTTTGTTTATAATAATAGACAAATTTGTCTGCTTCTCTGCCTTTTGGCCAAGATCAAGTATAATAACATAGCTCGCTTTAGTTTTGCTGAACTCGATGTTTGCGGGCTCTCAGCGCCTTGGTAAAATCACGCAGTCCCTCAGACACTCTCCTGGTGTCCACGTGGTCGTGTGACCGGTCAGCACCACCTTTTCACCCTAGAGTCTGTTCTTTGCTTTTTATTTTTTTAACCCAACATGACAGGTTCATCATTTAAGAGTTGACTTTCGTCTCTTGTTCAGGACTCTCTGGTCCCTGCGTTCTCTCTGCTGCATTCTCTGCTCTGCTTCGCCTCATCTTCTGCCCTTTGGCAATTTCTAGAGCTGGGAACATGGAAGGCAGTGTCCTTTCTTTATCCTGTGGGTCATTAGGCCCAGCCGTTTCCACCTGGGTGTACCCCACTAGTTTTATTATTCAGTCAACACCCCCTAATTTACATTTCAGTTGTTCTACCCGGGGATGATAGCAAGGGCTTCACTTGGCTCACAAGCCTACGGGATTCCCAGTTATCTTCTTTGCTGTTGATTTCTAGTTTAATTGCTCCGACGTAAAAACAAAACAGAAACAAGAAAATGAACCAGAAACAACCCACAGCTTAGGTCTGTTCGGACTTTAAGTCTTCTGAGAGTTATTCTGAGAGTAAGTTGTTTTTGGGTTTAGAACTTGTCTGTCTGCAGTCAGAAGTCTGGGCCTCAGCGGTTGGTTTCTGGGTTACAAACTCGCCTGCGCAGGGGTGAGCTTCCTGAGCGAGGTTCCTCTCTGTCTCCTCGTTGTGCAGACGGACACTGGTTATAATGGACCACACCCGGGCTTGCCTGACGTCACGTGTGTCTTCTTCTCTGTGTCTGCTTCCCATGGCCCCTTCCCTCGATCTGTTCGACGTCAGTAGAGCTACGTCCAGCTTTCTCCAGTTGTTATTTACGCGGTTTTCCCTGGGATTTTACTTCCAACCTGTCTCCTTTTTACACTTCCGAGATGTGTATTTAACAAGCTGCACCTAGCAGGGTTTTTACTTATTCAATCTGTCAACATGTTTTCTTTTATTTGTGTGTTAACATGTCTTCATTTTTATAATTACCAATATATTTGTAAGCATACCATCTTACTCCAAGAGAAATATATTAGCCCATCTGTTCTGTGTTTTCCTTTCTCCTTTCTTGAATTTATTATCTTTGAACACACAGACATACACACACAATCTTATGACTCTTAGCGATTTCTCAAAGGCTTTAGAGTAAGTCTTTGAAACATTTTTTAAAAGAAGGTTGTATTTGCTTAGTTTTTAAATTTTTACCTTTATTTTAGGTGTACGAGTGTTTTGGCTGCAAATGCTTATGTGCACTCCACGTGTGCAGTGCCTGCAAGCCAGCCGAGGGTTCGGACCCTCTGGAGCTAGAGCTACAGGAGGGAACTCAGCCTGGGTCTTCCGCGAGCCGTAAGTACTGCTAACCGCGGAGCCAGCGCTCTGGTTCCGAGGGTAAGGTTTATTTTATTTTTTATTTTTTTTTAAACTTATCAAAATATAAGACAAGTTGAGCACCTCTTACCAGAAAATTCAAATTCTGAAATGTTCTGTCACCATCGTGACACCCAAAGTGGAAAATTCCACACATGACCTCATGTGATAGGTCACAGTCAACGCACGCATGCACGTGTGCGCACACACATACAGACCATGAATGCGTGTGTGTGCATGCACACAAACACACACACACACACACACAGACCATGAATGCATACACACATGCACACGCACACACACACACAGACACACACAAGCACACACACAAACACACACACACACACCATGAATGTATACACGCATGCATGCGCACACACACGCACGCATGCACACGCACACACACACACATACACACACACACACCATGAATGTATACACGCATGCACGCGCACACACACACACACATACACACACACACACACACACCATGAATGTATACACACATGCACGCGCACACACACACAGACACACACACACACAGACACACACACACACACACACATACAGACCATACAGACCATGAACGCACACACGTGCACACACCCACACACATACAGACCATGAATGCATACACACATGCACGCGCACACACACACACAGACACACACAAGCACACACACACACACACGTACGCACACACGCACACACACACGTACGCACACACGCACACACACACGCACACACAGACACACGCACCACGCACGCACAGCTCCAGGCTGCCTGAGTCCGGGTGGAGGGACGAGCTGTGCTCAGGTGGGAAGCATCCCCGAGCTTCTCTGCCGTTTTAAGCAAATATTCTGAAACCTGAAGAAGTCTGAACTCTGGCTAAGGGGCCATCGGCTTCATGAAATCGGTTCTGGGATGCAGAACCGCGTCAGCCGCGCTACTCAGTACCCAGTACCCGGTACCCAGTACCCAGCACTTAGCTTCACATGCTCCTGTGTCTCACCTACAGGAGATGGCCTTCGGCCTGTCCTGCCTTGACCTTCACACATCGCACCTCACCCCTCCTCGCCTCACCCTCCTCACCTCACCCCTCCTCACCTCACCCTCCTCACCTCACCCTCTTCACCTCACCCTCTTCACTTTACCCTCCTCACCTCACCCTCCTCACCTCACCCCTCCTCACCTCACCCTCCTCACCCCCCCCCCTTCACCTCACCCTCTCTCACCCTCCCTCACCCCTCCTCACCTTACCCTCCTCACATCACCTCTCCCTCACCCCTCCTCACCCCCCTTCACCTCACCCTCCCTCACCCTCCCTCATCTCTCCTCACCTCACCCTCCTCACCTCACCCTCCTCACTTCACCCCTCCCTCACCCCTCCTCACCTCACCCTCCTCACCTCACCCCTCCTCACCTTACCCTCTTCACTTCACCCCTCCCTTACCCCCTTCACCTCACCCTCCTCACCTCACCCCTCCCTTACCCTCACCTCACCCTCCCTCACCCCTCCTCACCTCACCCCTCCCTCACCCCTCACCTCACCCTCCTCACCCCCTTCACCTCACCCTCCCTCATCTCTCCTCACCTCACCCCTCCTTGCCTCACCCTCCTCACCCCCTCTTCACCTCACCCTCCCTTACCCTCCCTCATCTCTCTTCACCTCACCCTCCTCACCTCACCCTCCTCACCCCCTCTTCACCTCACCCATCCAGAGAACTAACTCATACGGTGTCTCGCGGCTTGGTTTGTCCGCTGCTGCACTAGCTTTGTGCGCTGGGGTTCGTTTCTCCAGCAGCACAGCCCCCTCGCCCTGGAGCACTGAGCCCCTCGTCCCTCAGCCCTGCATTCCCTCTGCGGCTGTCCTCTTTTCTCTTTTTGAGCTCAGGTTTGCTCTGTTTTTAAGGTGTGAAGTGGGTCTCTCTTTATTTTTATGCTGCTGAGATGTCGGGCTCTTAGTGTGTGTCTGCAGACCTGGGGGGGCACCCAGCATCGTCTCTGGAACATTCCTGCCACTATCCAACCTCCGCCTCCCTATTCCAGACACGCCCCCGGGAGAGCCTTGCCGTACAGACCGTCTCTCTTCAGTCTGAATAGCTCTCTGCTCTGCGGATTCTCTCTTCACCTGTGTCGTATGTTTCAGTTCCAAGTTCCTCCAGTCTGGTCAAAGCTCTTTCACCTTGTTCGGACACGGGAAGCACAGCCACTTCGGCAGCCCGCGGTCTGCGATTTGTCCCTTTCCTGGATTTTCATTAATTTAGTCACCTTCCATGTTGTGTGTCTGGTTATTTCCACTTGCGTGTTAGATAGACACTGTATATGAGAGGGGGTTTGACTTACGGCCCAACACTAAAATCTCCCTAGAGGACACCTGCCTTTTGCAATGGCAGGCAGCCAGGAACACTAGGAACGGTGCGCACCGTGGCCCGCCTCCAGAGTGTCAGTGTGGTGAAATGTGTATCGGTTCCTGTAAGGGAGCACCAGGATGTACCGCGACCTCACGGTCCCAGCTGGTCCTGCTTGGGCCGGACTCCTTCGCCATCCTCTGGGATCTGTCTCGGGATGAGGAGCTCAGGCTGTGAGGCTTGGGACACAGCAGTAATAAAGCTACTCTCTACTCTATTCGACCTCCTCAGCTCACATAACCTCACAGAGCACTCTTCTCGGCTCCGGGACGCAGATGGCATCGCTCTTCTCGAGGACAGTCACCCCTGAAATCCCCAACCCTCAGCGAGCAAACTGGAGAATCTCAGCTTGATACAGTGCCTTTCCTCTGCCAGGCTTGGCTGGACTTACAGAACCACCGTTCACCCCTCAGATACAAACCCTGCCCTGTGAGAGGAGGCCGGACCGGCGCATCTTTTACTGTCTGTGACGGAGAGACGGTGGTGCCCTCCGTCCTCAGCATGGCAACCTGAGGCTTATTTGCTGTGGTCATGCTATGAGAGTAGGGTATGGATGGGACTCTAGAGTCAGGACAGGCCATCGGCAGCAAGAGAGACCTGGAATTCAGTGGAAGACTGGAGGGACAGCTGCCACCTGTAGCCATGCGTCAGGTCAGGGATGACGGGGCTCACAGGTGCTGCGAGCCTGGGCCATGAGCCCTGTGTCCCTGCTGTGATTGCGGGTCCCTTTCCAGGCCACCGTCTGCGGTGTGGAGCGAACCCGTGCTGAAAGCTGGTGATAGGCAGGGCTGCTCACTGACAAGAGGCCCTGATCTGCTCCCAGTCAGGGAGCAGGCCTCCACCAGGATATAGGGGCCTGATTTCCCATCATCAGGTACAAAGTTTCTGCCTCACAATCCAGGCCTGGAGCTTGTTGGCGCGGAAGTCACAGCTCTGGTGGTTGATTTTGATCACTAACCCGACAAGATCTAGAATCCCTTAGGAGACAAGCCAGATCAGGTCAGCTGAGGTGGGAAGCCCCACCCCAACTTTGGCAGCACCACCTCACAGACTGGGGCCCTGGGAGCTGGTCCCAGTGTCTGTCCCGTTCTGCTCTCTGAGTTGGCTGCAGTGTGCCCAGCCTTCCTGCCCTGTGGCTTCCCCTCTGTAATGGACTGTGTGCCCCTGAGCTCTGAGCCATAGCTTGTCCTCACTCAGCTTGTCTTCAGTTACTTCACAGGGCAGCAGGAAGAGTGACTGATGCTGAGGGGGTGGGGCGGGTGTGTGTGTGTATGTGTATGTGTGTGTGTGTGTGTGTATGCGTATATGTGTATGTGTGTGTGTGTGTGTGTATATGTGTGTGTATTTTGTATGTGCATGTATGTGTATGTGTGTATGTGTGTGTATGCGTATGTGTGTGTGTGTATGTGTGTGTATGCGTATATGTGTATGTGTGTGTGTGTATATGTGTGTGTATGTGTGTGTGTATTTTGTATGTGCATGTATGTGTATATGTGTGTGTATGTGTGTGTATGCATATATGTATGTGTGTATGTGTGTATGTGTGTGTGTGTGTATGTACATGTGTTTATGTGCTTGGTTCCCATACCCAGGAGGACGCTCACGATCTCCTTTCTCTCTCCACATCAGGAAGAAGGTCTTCCCAAGGTCCTGCTCCTAAGTGGATTCAGGAACTAAGACGCAAAACCAATTCCTGCTTCCCCAAGGTGGGATCCTGGCACACCTGCCCTTGGAGCTGTTCCTTGGCGGGTTTCTTGGTCAGATAGGTTTTGGAAACTTGGAGATTTTTCTCCCACTAGGAGGCTTTCAAAGCACACTCAGCTGGAAGGTTCTGGGAAGACCCGTACACAACAATGTGCTTAACCTTGTTCTCTTAACTTCAGGTCCCGTGGGTGTTTCCCAGTTCCCAGGGAGCACCCCCAAACCCGTGCAGCTGCTGGAGGCTGTGTGGTGATTGTGAAGCTCATTTTGAGGGACGTGTCATGCTTCCCAACCTGACCGTGCTGGCTTCTCAGGGTGTCCCCACTGCAGGCACCCTGCAGAAAGCTCTCTGCTAACCTGCTCTGATACCTTGAGGCTGATGCAGCCACCTAGGGTTCCGAGCATGAACAACGGAGCAGAGAGGATGTGGGCCTCACGGAGGCTGCTAGGAGTCTGGTCAGATTGCTGGACAGTGCAGAAGAGCGATCTCAAGACCAGGACAAGGGGAGGCCTCCACCCCCATTTATCTTTCAGGCACACAGCGGGGGAGGGAGGGGTGCACTGACTGCAGACATCACAGAACTCACCGTCTCACCATTTCCCTCCACTCCAGTCTTCTCTCTAGTCCGCCACCCTTCCTGCCTCCATCTCTTTGTCTCTTCTTCCCTCCCTCATTCATCCATTCACCCCCTCCTCATTCACCCCTCCCCCTTCACATTCATCGACCCTCCTCATTCACCCACCCCTTCTCCTCCCCCTCCTCTGTCTCTCCCTCTCTCCACTTCCTCTCCACCCTTCCCATCTCGCTCTCTCGTGCTCTTGTTCTCACCCTGCATCTCTCTGTAGATCTGAATTAGACCTGCCTTGGCTTCCCCAGCCTTGTGGTTGACCTGCTTTGCTTGCCAACCCTCCTGGCCGTGAAAGCTGGAGGCTCCTAGTAGGCGCAACCCTCTGAGAGCCCAGGCTACAGGCAGACCTTTTGTTTTATTGCTCGAGGTGGAAGTGTGTGTCTCGTTCAATATGCAGCAAAGCCGGTCCTGATGGTGGCAGCTTGGCAGACTGAACTCGGGGCCCAGTGTACCCGCTCCAACGTCCTACCCACGAGGGTGACTCTACCACCTCAGAATGACGAGGAGGTTAGGGGTATCGCCACGACTGAGCTGTCAGCCCTCATCTTCCAGGAGTGAGGCAAAGGCTCTGCCTGGGACCCCCTAGGGCGGGCCACACCTTGGCTCCGGATCCGGCCCTCCTGCTTGCCCTGTCTCCTCTTACCTCATGTCCAGAGTGCGGGGATGAAGTCTGGGCCACCAGCAGCCGCACCATGGCATCCCATTGCTCAGCAGTCTGGCGTGCCCGCGCAGTCACAGTGAAGGCCACCTGCTCTGAGGGGATCTTCAGCTCCCGGGTGGCAAAGACCGTGCCGTCCGCCCCGACTTTGAAGTCCAGGCTGTTGGTCTCATACTGCGTCGCTTTGGTGCCCAAGCAGCTGCTGAACTTGACTGCAAGAGGAAAGGAGAAGATGGTCAGAGTGGCCGTCAGGCAGGGGCTGCAGTGACAGGTACGGCGTCTGGGTCCCCAAGTAGCCCTGACACAGAAGGACCTCACTGCGGTCTCTGCCTTCCCTGAGACATAGCTGGAGGCCAGGGAAATGGATGGGAGAAGGGATGGATGAGCACCTAACCCTCCAAACCCAGGCAGAACCCTTCAGCCCGGCCACAGTTTCTGCGCCCACGCAGAGTCTGTGTGACTCATGGAGCAGGAATTCTCTACACCAGGAGCTCCACGTCCCAAGCCTTACACCAGCTTGTCAGAGCAGGGGGCCGGTCCTTTGGATTTGCTTTTGCGTCCAAGGAAGCTAAGTGCAATCAGGAGCCAGAGAAAGCTGGTACGCCAGAACTCTTCTCCAACACTGGGAACATTTTGGAACTGAGATTGGCACGGGCTGGCCCTTCCATGACTTAGGGAGACCTGACACTTGTCAGCCACCAGGGTCCTGCTGGGGCAGGGGCAGGATGGCAGGCTTGGCTCAGTCGTGGAGTTAACACAGCCTGTGACACTACTGGGTACCCGCATCATTCTGCATGCAAAATATTAATTAGGCTCCCAGACTCTCAGCCCCTCCCGCCGGCGCCAGCGCTGCAGCCATTTCTAACTCTGCACAGAAAGAGACATCGCCGAGACCACATTAGTGCATTTTTCAGACACATGCTTTTGTGACTGTCCCCCGCCGCTGCAGTGAAGTATGAGCACCAACAGCTGGTGTCACATTCTGCTGATAAAAGCAATGGATAAAGTTACCCAGTATTTATAAAAATGTGGGTATCTAAGCAATTATGGTGGGAGGATTGGTTTTTTAAGCAATTTCACTGTCACAGCTTACATGATTTAATTACTATTTATTCTGGAAACTAAAAAAAGCAACTCACAGTTACATTTGATAAAGTGTTTTTCCTGCATGTTCACCTTTCACTGCTGCCTGCCTTGAAATAATGAATCACATGTGGTTCCCTGGTCTCGGATCATTCTCCAGAGATGTCTCCCCAGTTGCCGGTTCCTCCTGCTTGTGGGCTTAATGTGAACGTGCTTTTATTTTTCCTTATTTTATTATTTTATTTTTGTTTTTTGAGACAGGCTTTCTCTATGTCCTTGTAGACCAGGCTGGCCTTGAACTCTGAGATCTGCCTGTCCCTTCCTGTCCCCCAAGTGCTGGGATTAAAGGCATGCACCACCATGCTTGGCTTAAAAGGTTTTTCAAGCATAAGGAGGCCAGGCGTTTCTGCTCTGTCAGGTCACAGAGTGGTCAGCACAAGATCCTGGCTATGTTTCCTGGGGGTCAGGCGTCTCTCCGTTGCTAAGCATCCTTGAAGCTGGAATTGGGCGGTTTGCACCGTGGCAGAAGCCAGGCCAGCACAGCGCTCTCCACTTGCGCACTATCAAAGGGGCCGGCCCTCGGACAGCTTGATGCCATTAGAACACTACTCGTACTGTGGGTTTGGTCTCAGTGTATTTAAAGACACTTTCAAGCCTGGCATAGTGGCACACATCTTTAATCCCAGCACTCGGGAGGTAGAGGCAGGTCGATTCCTTGAGTTGGAGGCCAGCCTGGTCTACAAAGTGAGTTCCAGGCATATTCTAGAAGGGAGATATAGTCCACCATATTTGGGAGAGGTAAGGCTCACTTTCCTCCATGAGCATGCTACCCAATTCATAAGAATATGTAAGACTCCTTAAAGCCCCACAGTGCAGGGCTGGCTGGTGCGATACCTCGCTGGGGAAAGGCACCTGCCGTGAAGACAGGAGACCCAGGCTAGATCCCTGGATCCACATGCTGGAAGAGCAGAACTAACTCCTGCAAGTGGTCTTCTGACTGACACATGTACACTGTAGCACCCTCCACCCCGATAAATAAAAATCGATAAATAAGTGTAGTAAAACCACAGTGCAGAGCCCACCTTGGGGCAGCTCACCCCAGTCCCTTGAGAGAGGGTTTGCTTTGTTTTACTAAATGAACTCCTGCTTAACCTGTCTATGCCTCTCCTGCATTCTTTCTCTCCAGAAGACAGGAGCTGGAAGGTTCTGAGTTTCTCTGGTGGACAAGGGTTGGGTTGTGGCTCCCTGGCACTGATTAATTTTCCACTAAAGGACAAACTGTGTGTGTGTGTGTGTGTGTGTGTGTGTTTTCTTTTCAAATGAAAAGAATTAGCAAACGGTTTGCCCAAGTCATAAACAAATTAAAATCAGCAACATATCAAGTGGACCCATCATGGCTGATCCCCAACTGTTATCAATAAAGATAAACGTGACACGGGCAGAGTTGTGGTGAGATCAGCACAAAACACTCAAGTGGGCCTGTGCTTTCCACAAGCCAGCTCCTAGTGAAACCAAGGAAACCCGGCGGCAGTGGGGACTGAGTTCCTCGGCCCTCCGTGGGTGGGGGCGGGGAGCTGAGGAGGAGAGCTTAGAGGCAGGCTGCGGAGGATTCCAGCAGGCACTGGAGTCCCGTGTTGTGTGTGACCCTGTGTATGAAAAACAAACCGAAGTGGCCGAGGGACAGCCACACCCAGAGCGATCGGGGCTGGGAGGCAGCGCAGAAACGACTTCCCCCAAGCAAGTGATCTGCTGGCGGGATCCATTTGTCAGTAAAGTCCCGACCGCACCGATTCCCTGCAGCTTGCTTCAGAGCCAAGGCATCACAAATACCTTTCTTTTCTTTCTAGCTTAGGGCATTATTATTATGTTTTTTTTTTGAGATAGAGTCTCACTCTTTAGCCCAAGATGGTTTCAAACTCACGCAGCTCTTCTTGCTTCCCCGGCGTTGGCATTACGGGTGCGCACTGCTGAGCGCCGTGCCTGGCTCCGGGGCACTCAGAGTCCGCATCTGTCTAAGGTTCCAACAGTTCGGCACGCGGCAAGCGGAAGCCGTCTGCCTGCTCCTAGTGCTGTGCGTGCCCTAAGTTACACCAGGGGCCAAACCACCCCTGCCAGACGCCTTTCAAAGCCTCATTGCGTGGGCGTCCCTCCCCCCGTTACCAGTTTTGAAGCCTGGCAGTCTAATACTCCCTGAACCTGAACACAGAGCCATCGTAACGCGTCCTTGCTGTCTCTCCCGAAGGGTTTAGGTGCCTTTGTTTAAGACGGTACCCCCCATCTCCCCGGCTCCCATGGGCCCAACAGCACAGTGGCGGCTGCGCTTGCAGGCGCTTCTGCAGATGCAGCCCATGCGCCCTGCATCCCGGTCACCTTGTGCTACAGAAAGAAGCGCAGCTTTCGCTACGGGGCTGGCTTTAGTCCTTCGGCCTCCTCGCTTCTAACTGCTGGCTCCGTGGATGGCGCTGAGGTGGTGCTCAGAAGCAGGCAGGGAGTGGCACGTGTTTGCTGGGGCTCCTCCTCAGCAGAGGCGGCCTGACATTCGTGGGGGTGCAGCAGACTGAGTCTCCCCGAGACAGAATGCTGCAGAACTGCGCTGTGTCGGCAGACGTGTCATTTTATTGTCTCCCTTGTTAGGTGAGTTGAGAAAGATCAAAGGAGCCAGAGGTGAGCTTGTAGCCGGGCCCTCGCCAAGGAACGGTTGCGCTTCACGCCCGCTGTTCAGCTCAGAGCCAGCCGTTCTCTCTGACCCTCCCCTCCATTCCTCCCTCCCACAGCTGCCCAGGGCCTCCCTACCTTCTAGCCAGGGCTCCAGGTGTGGACAGGCAGGCTCAGATCTTGCCCAAGTGGACCTCGGTGTGAGGAGGACAACAAATGGACAAGCCAGTGTGTAGGCAGAACCTCATTGGCCAGGGCATCAAGGGAGATTAGAGGGCCGGTGCGGAGGCGGTGTCTGTCGGAGGGGATGTCCTGAGGGACGGCAGTGCAAGGCCGAGAGAGCCCTGAGGTGAGGGTGAAATGAGGGTGGAGGGTCATGGAGGGGGCTTAGTTGGGTGTGTCGGTGGGGATGACCTTGTGGACCTGTGGCTGTGTGAACTGGTGCTGTCCTGTATAAGGAACAGGCCAGAGACAATTACAGCTCCCCCTTAACGCGACATGAGAGCTAGCCTGGCGGGGTCACGCACTGGTGGGCACCCACCCTCGCCTGGGCTCTGCTCTCTTCCACCTGCGTCTTTGACTTGGACCTGCTGTGATGTGTGGGCAGAACACCCATCATTACAGAAGGAGCTGGTGCGGCTGGGGAACTGTTAAGCACCAGAGCCAGGAAACCTTTAGCAGGCTCTCTGCCCTTCAGTTTGCTCCAGCCAGCATGCATCCTGGCTCCCAGGGGAGAGTCCATGCGGAGAGGAGGCGTCCTCCTGTGCTGGGATGCCCCAGGGCAGCGAGGCACGGGCAACGGAGCCTCCTCGGAGGAGCCGAGCAGCAGGTGCACGAGGGGCATGAGTCTCTGTTGGGTTTTGTTACAAGGGTCTGGTGGGGGTGGAGCTGAGGTTTTTGACTGGGGGGGGTGCTTTCTCGTTTCCACTATTTCTGCTTGGAAATGGGTGGGATGTCACTGGAGCTGCAGGCAGGCTTCCGGGGACCCTGCAGGGTCTGTTTTGAGGATTCCTCGCGTGGGAAGATGGATCTACCCCTCCTTATGAGGCCCTAGTGACAAACCACAGTAGGATTCCACCAGACTGCTCCCGGGGGAACCAAGGAGTCGGCTTGCTTACAGAACACGGGTTTTCCGGTAGGATTTTTGGGCGATCCCAAAGGAGCCACGCCGGGAAATTTTCACCCGGCTTAGGTGGAGCCCCCACCCCACCTGTCTTCCCTGCCTGTGTACTCTAGCACGGCCTGAGGCCCTGTGCAGCTAGGGTGGAATTGTATGCAGAAGAGTGGGAGGTGCAAGAGGGACTCGCCCAAATCTCAGGCGAGGGGCCCATGACCGCCCACCCCTCCTTTTCTGAGGGAAAGTCACCAGACCCCCTCATGACGGACTCTGCAAGTGAGCACAGCCAATCTGCTCAAGACGGCGACTGATCCCCATGAAGGAGCACCGTCTAGGGCATCCACGCCGACGTTCTCTTCTGTGTGCACTTGAACCACACACGGGTGTGTCACAGGCCTCTCAGGAGCCATCTGCCCCTCCTGCCCGCGGCGGATCGTGACAACTGTATCACAAGAGGCTGGGCCGAGAAAACAGCTTCTCTCTGTTCTTTCCCAGAATCAGACCTGAGCAGTCTGGAGAGCTGTCAGATGCCACAGGGGGCCATGCCCACCAGCTCAAGGGGCTGCCTGCCTGCCTGCAGCTCCGCACGTGCCAGTCGGGTGCACCCGGACCCTGGTGGACCCCTGTTGGCAGGCCTGGAACAGGGCTGGAGGCTGGCTTTGTTTGCTCTGGTTTTATGTTGCTCAGCTGCTTCCTGAGGCAGCC
Organism: Cricetomys ansorgei; assembly: GCA_026225945.1. Taxonomy (NCBI): domain Eukaryota; kingdom Metazoa; phylum Chordata; class Mammalia; order Rodentia; family Nesomyidae; genus Cricetomys; species Cricetomys ansorgei. The sequence goes on along the minus strand of JAMJFZ010001249.1, from coordinate 10,194,601 downwards.
ATATGCTGATCAAACAGGGAACTGTTTCTAGAAAGTGTAGTTTGGTCTGCTGACGGAACCAAGGGATGCTGTGGATCAAGCCAGCTGGTGCTGGTGAGGGAGGGGGATGGACAGTCTGTGCACATGGTTGGACTTGTGAGTCCCTCGGCGGTCACATGGTTCTCTACTGCTGGGACAGGCTCACTCAGCGAGGACAGGGGAGGGACGCTCCTCATCCCAGAGCAGCAGCCTCGTAGAGGGAATACGGGCCAGGTGAGAAGGCGTACTGCCTCCTTTGCTGGCTTTGTTCTTGTCTGAGTTGTCAGCACGCTGGACTCAGTCCATCAAAAAATCCCTGCAGAACACAGCTCTCTGCAAAGGTCTGCCCAACTCTGCAAATCATATCCTACGCTGATGTGCTGAACCACCTTGCCCACCATCTGGTCCTCAGGGACCAATCTTCTTTTAAGGTTTACTTTACTTTTGATTACTTGTATGTGTCTGTGCGCGCATGTGTGCACATGAGCAGAGGTAATGCAAAGACCAGAAGATGGTGTCAGATCCACGGAGCTGGAGTTACAGTGGGTGCTGGGAACTGAACGTGGGTCCTCTGCAAGAGCAGTAATTAGTCTTAACCGTTAAGCCAGCTCGCCAGCCCCCTCATGTTCTTCTGGGACAAAGTCTTCTCTGTATTTGCCCCCAGCATCAGGTGGAGATTTTCAGATCACACGTTTTGCACATGGGAAGATGACTTTGGAGTTCAAGTCCTGGTTGAGCTTGAGGCTGTGACCCGGGTACCCACTGAGAGGACCAGCGCCCCCTAGTGGCGGTGGCGCTGACCTTGCCTCTCTGCTTACTCTCAAGTACTCGTTTTCCCAGAAGCCCTTTGCACCCTCCTGAGATATGACAGTCAATCCAGTATTCAGATCCTGAATCAGAAGGATACCCTAGGCACCGCCTATTTGGTTTAAAAGGCAACACGTGGCCAGCTTTCGGGGCTGCTGCCATGTTTTTTTAATTGGACAGCCCTGACGTCAGTATGTAACCTGTGGAATATAAACAGCTTTGTATGGCCGTACACATATCTCTCAGTGTCTACTTGAGCTATTAGCGTGCACCCAACACCCACCTTATACAATGACCATTACTGAACACCCACACAGGCCCCAGCACCAGGATGGGGATGAGCATGAAAGTGTCTTCTCCCCAGAAACCTCACCATCCCAGCTGGGGCTCTTCTGGGGGCCCCCTAATAGGGAAGGTTTGAGCAGAGACCCGAGAGATGACACGGGGTAAGATCATTTCAGGAGGGGACAGGCTTCTCACGGGCTCAGGGCTGGCGGCCGCTGCCTCGCGGGGTGTTTCGGAAAGGACAGGGCATAAATGCGCCAACTCCAGTGCCCTCACCTTGGCTATTGGCTGGAGTTTGGATGCAAAGCATTGAGTGGAGGCTGACAAGACAGAGCACCACAGAGAGCGCTGTGTGGCACAGCAGGGAATCAGGCTGTCAGGGTTGGGGAGGAGAGAGGCGATTCTGAGCCAAGTGTCATGTGGACGCACCTCATACAGCTACCAAAGTGGCCCCAGCCAATTGCTTAATACCAGTGTGTCCACCTGGGCTGCCAGTCACAATGAACATGGTAGAAGACTTGAGTAATGGAGCAGCTGGGCAGAGTGGGAAGGGTTCACTTCCTCCTGTCATTCCACACACTCGATATACTGCAAAGGGCACTAAAGACAGACATTCTCTGCTCACTTGACAGACATCAGATTTCCAGAGAAATCCAGGCTTTAGGAGCACGAGAACCCCTACTTCAGAGGGGAGCAGAGGCCTCTTTCCTGTATGATGGCTGAGCTGCCCACTGTGGACGTGTGGCATTAACTCAGGGTCACGGGAGTCTCACACCACGGTGACTTTATACCTCTCACTGAGGGGATATCCCAGGATCCTCTTTCTCTCCACAAAAATTCACCCAAAGTAGAACACATGTGGTTCACACCGCTCACCCCAGTGTGGCACCAGTAAGGCTCTCTGAATCTTTATTTAATATTCACGGTGCCAGGTCAAAACAGAAATCAAGAGTGGGAAAGTGTCTGAGCCAAAGCCAGGATCTGAGCTACCCACAGCTCTGTGAAGTGTCTGAGCACTGTGTGCACCACCCCAGTCTAGGGAGAAGGGAAGTCTCCCCAGGCTGGAAATGGACTTCTTCCCTGGGTAGGAGAGGGACTCGGGCTGCTGGCATTAATAGCGTCCTTCAGTTAAGTGAATCTCGGTGCTGCTATACTGCACAATGCAAAAGTGGGTGCAGGGACAGCCATTCTTAGAGGACTGTTCATTCAGAAGTGGCTTTTCCAAGTGGTCAGAGGAACCGAGCCACGAGTACCTCATGAATAAATCCCGCCAATGCCCCATGCAGTGGGACACAGCAGCTCTTAGTTGGAGAAGTCCCCGGTGAATTATCTAACCTAGCCTCAGATACTCGGGCGTGCTGAGGGCCCTCAGGCCCAGGGAACATCGCAGCCTCCCCCACCTGCTGCTCCACACTCAGCTTGGGAGATGGAATTCCCGGGGACTCTGGAGAGGCGGCCTTGGCTGTCACCGCTGCTGCCACTCAAGACTGTGGAGTCCCTTGGACTCCGTGTGGGAAATGGGAAGGGTTTGGGGATTCTCCAGAGAATGTTTTCCTCCTCGAAAGTAACACTGCGCAGGCTAACTGACACAACTGACACCTGGGCAGCCTCTCATGCACCCGCCCATTCATCGCGCACTCATTCAGCATCACTCACGGTCTACCCCGTGAGGGAACAGGCCTTCCCCTCATCTCAGAAGAGTAAGTGAGCGTCAGTGTCCTTAGCTGGCACCTCAGGGTGCCCATCCCAGTGAACACCGAGGCCAGTGTTCTCCCAGGGTGCCTGGCTGTCCCTTCCATCCTCAAAGCCCTGCTGACTCCAGAACCTTGACTTCTCAGGTGATTCAAACCCACACCATCTGCAGTCATTGTGGCTCTGTCAGCCTGGCTGGCCTTGCCTCTACATTGTTCTACAGTCTTCCAGAAGCAGCTTTGTAAGGACACAGAGGTCTCTCTGTTCACGGTCCTGCCGTCAGCCCACCAAAACAGGGCAGGGCAGCATGTTTGTGAAGTCCTGCAAGGCTGTGTTGGGTTTGTGGGAAACTCTGCTAAGCTCTGAAGAGGTAGCATCTTCCAGGTGCACACTGACAGCTCTACTGACAATGGTGAGGGGGGAAGGGTTCTACGTGGGTTCAGGGATCTCCTGGAGCAGGTGCTGTTCACTCTAGAGAGAGTGTTCTCTACCTCATGGCCCTGTGGCTCTGGATCTTTCTCAGGTGGGTCTCAGGTGCTGTTGGGAGCATGTACTATCTCTAATCTGGACAGGTATGAACTAACATGCCCCTCCTTAGCCTTGTGATGGATGATGGCAATACTGGAACAGTGGTGGTGATGATGGTGACGATGGTGATGGTGATGATGATGATGATGGTGATGATGATGATGATGGTGATGATGGTGATGATGGTGATGATGATGGTGATGGTGATGATGATGGTGATGGTGATGATGGTGATGATGATGATGATGGTGATGGTGATGATGATGATGGTGATGATGATGATGGTGATGGTGATGATGGTGATGATGATGGTGATGATGATGGTGATGATGATGGTGATGATGGTGATGATGATGGTGATGGTGGTGATGATGGTGATGGTGATGATGATGGTGATGATGGTGATGATGGTGGTGATGGTGATGATGATGATGGTGATGATGGTGATGATGGTGGTGATGGTGATGATGATGATGGTGATGATGATGATGATGGTGATGATGGTGATGATGATGATGGTGATGATGGTGATGGTGGTGATGATGGTGATGATGGTGATGGTGATGATGGTGATGGTGATGATGGTGGTGATGATGGTGATGATGGTGATGATGATGATGGTGATGATGATGGTGATGATGGTGATGATGATGATGATGGTGGTGATGATGATGATGGTGATGATGGTGATGGTGATGATGATGATGATGGTGATGATGGTGATGATGGTGATGGTGATGATGATGGTGATGATGGTGATGATGGTGATGATGGTGGTGATGATGGTGATGATGATGATGGTGATGATGGTGATGGTGATGATGGTGATGATGGTGATGATGATGATGATGATGATGGTGATGATGGTGATGATGATGGTGATGGTGGTGATGATGATGATGGTGATGATGATGATGGTGATGATGGTGATGGTGGTGATGATGATGATTGACAGAGATATTGATGACTGATGGGGTGATCATGATGATAACATCAGAAGCTCTGATACCATCATCACTACGTGCCAAACTAGGGAGAAGCACAGTATGCAGGAACTCCCTCAGTCCACTGCAGTCATGGGGGGATGCTGCCATCCCTTTTTATATAAGCACCACCCAAATCTAAAATTCAGCTTCTGCTTCCAGATGCACCAGCTAGGCTGAGGATGCTGGGGCAGATGCCAGGAGACGTCACTCAGCATGCCCCAGGAATTCATGATTCATGAGCTCCGAATGAGCCTGTGCCTACACCACTGCCCCTGCATGGTGCTCCTGGACCTGTGTGTGTACGTTCGTGAATATGTAGATGTGTGTGTGCACGTGTGTGTGTTTGTGTGTATGTTCATGCATATGTAGATGCATGTGCATGTGTGTGAGTGCCTGTGTGTGCCTGCGTGTGTGTATGTATGTTCGCGCATATGAAGATGTGTGTGTATGTGTGCCTGTGCTTGTACATTCTTGCATATATAGATGCACATGTGTGTGTGTATGTTCGTGCATATGTAGATGCATGTTTCTGTGTGTGTGCTCTTGTGTTTGTGTGGTATTGTTCCTCAGACTCGGTTCACCACCTTTTATTGAAGCAACGTTTCTAACTGGCTTAGAACTCACTAAGAGGCGTGTCTCTACCTCCCCAGAACTGGGACTATCAAACGAGTTACCACATCCAGCTTTATTTTTTAAAATGTGGGTTCTTGGGATTGAACTCAGGCCCTCAGAAGTACCTCACCGCCTGAGCCATCTCTCCAGGCCCTCCCTGTTTTACAGATGGGCATGCCACAACTGTGAAACGTGACCTCTGCCCCCAGGATGCTTAAGGCACCTCTCAGGTGGAGACACCTCAGGCTTGGCAAGCTGACACACCTCTTCAGTCTCCAAGCCCCAAGGCCAGCCTACCCAGCATTACTGTGTCTGCCTCACCCAGCGCACCTTCAGCCGCCGCCAGCAGCCTCTGCGTGCGGTGCTGTGGGAGCAGAGGGCATGGACCACATTCTCGCATCCAGTTTCCCTGCTGCCGGCTGCTCCTCTGACCACCAGGGGCGGGTTCTGCTCTCTCCTTTAAAAGCTCTGATCACACACTCGAAGTGGACAGAACGATGTTGGACTTGACAGCTGGAGCCCAGCGGCCTCGCTGGGGCTGTGTCTTTAAAACAAGAAACAGGAAGGAGTGGGCTATTTTTAGAGCTGCCAACCTTTCTCTCATTAGTGTCTTGCACATCAGGATGGGGCTAATGAAATCATTTGTAATTAAGGCCCAGGTAGATGACTCTCTCTTGTCCGGAGCGCCCCCCCCATTCCCTTTCTGTACATGGAGGGTGGGGGTGGGATCCAAGCCCCCCCCCTCCATTTAGGGTGCTGCGGGGCTGTTTCCTGCTCTGCATGTTCTTCCTGCTCTGGTTCAGCCTTGAGGCTGGAGGAACTCTCCTCTTTAAACTCTTACAGAGATGCTGCAGGTGTGTGGGAAGAAAGGAGAGGTGAGGCCCTGGTGAGGCCCTGGTGAGCCCTGGTGAGGCCCTGGTGAGGCCCTGGTGAGCCCTGGTGAGGCCCTGGTGAGGCCCTGGTGAGGCCCTGGTGAGCCCTGGTGAGGCCCTGGTGAGGCCCTGGTGAGGCCCTGCTGAGGCCCTGGTGAGCCCTGGTGAGGCCCTGCTGAGGCCCTGGTGAGATCCTGGTGAGACCCTGCTGAGGCCCTGCTGAGGTCCTGGTGAGGCCCTGGTGAGGCCCTGGTGAGGCCCTGGTGAGGCCCTGGTGAGGTCCTGGTGAGGCCCTGGTGAGGCCCTGCTGAGGCCCTGCTGAGGCCCTGGTGAGGCCCTGGTGAGGCCTGGAGCCCCTGTGCTAACTCCTAGCCATTCTGGAGTCAGGATACAGCCGCTACTCTTGGTAGGGGCATGTCTGTGCTCACAGGTCCCATGCAGACATGAGGTGGGGAGAACAGCTCCTTAACGTGCATTAGTGGGGATTCTCAGCCTATCCTGAAGCTCGGCAGTAGATGCCCTGGGGCCCAAGTTCCCTAGGGCTGAGGCAGCTGGCAGCTGTTACTCTGGTCTTGGTCAGCTTCAGGGCTGAATCCAAATAGGAGCCTGAACTTTGCCATCTGGGCTACACGGTCAAGCTGGCCAGTGGACAAAATGGCTGCCAGCCATTTTCCTAGAGTAAGAAGAGGCCCAGGAAATGCAAACATGGTTTCCCCGTCTCTGACTCTCCTGGTTTGCCCTGGCAGCCTCTGCCAGGTTTTCCCTGGGAGACCTCTTCACCCTGGTACATTCATAATGCACACCTTCAAGGCACATGGAGACCCCTTCAGATAAGCAGACCCTTAGGTGCCTGAAAACCAAGGAATGAAACTTTTTGGCATAGATGGTGTCTAGGTTGCTTGGTCCCTAGTGGGTCAAGGTGGACCCTCCCATGAGCCAAGAGCAGACACACTCTCAGAGGGCAACAGTGCCTAGGGAGCCTGGGCCGCAGGTGGTGGGGTTGTTAGGAACCTCACAGCTCCAGCTTCTGGGAGAGCCTCAGGAAGGTCTGACTGGGTCTGGAGCCCAAGGAGCATTCTTGACGGAGCCATGCCTGGAAGGAAGGGCATGCTACAGCCCTACCAGATAAACCCACCCCAGACAGAGGGACAGTCCTATGACCCCGTCAGATTAACCCACCCCAGACAGAAGGACTGTCCCACAGAGACCAGAGGCCTCCAGGAACACCACAGGAGTTCTTCAGAAGCAAACCGGGCCCATGTACCACCCACCCTCCAACCCCCTTCCCAGCGTGGGACCCTAACACACCATAGGCCGGGGCATCTGAGCTATGCAGATAAGTGTCCCAGAGAAGTGTCAGGAAAGCCAGCTGTGGAATGAGGCCCTCTTCCCACAGACAGAAGACCACAGACACATCTTAGCGACTTCTCCATGACCCTTGGCCTCCACATGGGTCACGCCCAAGAGAGCAGGAGCCAAGATTTGGGATTGGCCATCTCCAACCTCACCCTGCTTCTAGAGAGCCTGAGGCGGAGCACAGATTCAGTTCTGTGGTCACGATATTGTCCCGATCGCTGAGGGTGGCGGTGGAGCAACACACCTTGCTTTCCTCCAGTTCAGTGGGAGAAGCAAGCTTGCCGGTCACACCTAACTTGCAGGACGTAGGAAAGTAAAGCCAGCCCCAGTGGCTCTGCTGGGGACGTGGTGTTGCGTGCAGCAGTGAGGGCCAGGATTACCCGGGCTGTCTAGCGATGGCCCACGCGTGGCCCTGGGAGCCATCGCCTGCCTTCTGCCCATGTTATCTTTTCCACAAGTAAGAAGGCAGCTGTGAAGTGACCCCCAAGTCTCGTCCTGTGCCCAGAGAAGCTACGAGTAGACATCTCTGTGGTCAAATGCTCCCTCTCAGCCCAAGCTGAGGTTCTTCAGCAGGAAAACCAGACTCCGGTGCCTTCTGTCGCTCTGTAAGGTGCAGGGCCCTGAGATGCAGCCTGTGGCTTTTCCTATCCCACCCTTGGGTAAGAGGAAGGCTGGGGTGCACTGCGCAATCCTCCAGAATTCTTTCTCTGCTTTCACTAGCCGGGAGTCCAAAGCCAGTCCAAAGGCAACTTCCGCCCACGGTTGCTAGCACATCCTGTCTCTCTAAAGGAGGCCGGTTAAGTGTAGCTTGTGAAATGTCCACTGTTTTGCGGGAATATGCCTCTGGAGATGCCGCCTCCTTCAAGTTCCACGCTGGGGGCTGAATTTTGGGCTGAGTAAAAGCTGGCTAATGAAGTAAGCTCAGACAAGTTGGAAACATGTCTTGTGTGGTCCTTGACCTGATCCTCAAGTGTTCTCAAAGGCCAGCCCTTCCCCGTCCTGTCCTGAGAAAAGCAGCAGATAGCCAGCTGACAGCGCTGCCTGACGGGAACCACTGTGTGATGTCTGCTATGCAAACGAGAGCTTCTGCAAGGTGATTGCCCGGGATAATTTCAACACAAGAGCTCACCAACTCTCACTTCTCAGGACTGCACTGAGCCTGTCCAGCCAAGTGCCTAAGACTCACGTGGCGCTCCACTCCTGGGTGCAAATCAAAATCACAGAAAGGTCAGTGGACCAGGAGAGATTGTTTTTCCTTCAGTAATCTCGTTATTGTGAAGAAGGAAGACTGGAGGCAGAAAGAGAGCCCTGGCATCCAGCCTCCATCCTGCCCAGGCTCTTCTGGAGGAGGCTGCTCAGACTACCTGCTCTGCCATCTGGCCCCGCCCACCTGCTCAGTCCCTCACCCCTGCTTATCTAGATGAACCATTTGCTCCTAGTGTCTCTGGAGCTTCTGCCTAGTGCACATTGGAGAGCAATGAAGAGGTTCAGGCCTTTCTTAGAGGGAACTTTCTCCTTCAGGAAGGTGACCTTTGGCCTGGATCCCTCTGACTACTGAGAAAGGCTTATGGGGAAGAGAACAGTCCACACTAACCTTTCTCTGTTGGGCTCCACCTCTGAGTACACCTACTGTGTGCTTTGACTACAGCATACGGCTGAAGAGTACAGCATGCTGCTTTGCAGGAGTCCAGGGGTCGGAGCTAGTGGACCAAGCTGTGTGGGCTTGCAGAACTTGCTAAACTTCTTTGATCATGTCTGACTTAGCGCAGCACCCAAAAGTTACCAGGCATGAGCCGTAGCTGGCAGAGTCTGATTTATTGACTGTGGGGGAGAGACGGCATGCTGTCAGCTTCTCCACTCACAAACGTGTTCGTGACAGTTGAACCCAGGGAACACTCAGCACAGCACCTATACGTTGAAGCTTGGAGTTTTGAATGGGTGGAGAGGAATGTGGGCTTCCTGCAGATCTCACAGTCAGTCGGGAGAGGGAAGCAAGCTGCAATGTACAGAAACTAAGACAGAGGTGTGACTGCAGAGACAGCTCAGCTCAGCTCTCTGGCTGACCTCACTGATAGATCTCTGCCTGTTCCTGGAGCTGAACCCAGGACAAGGGCCTCTGGTGCTGGCACCAGGCACAACCGCTTTATCCTTTGGGGCTAAATGTCCTGTGAACACAGATCAGCTCCTGCCTGCAGGAATGGCCTGTAGGTGTGACAGCTGGGGCATCTGCCCCTCCAGAGTCAGCCGTCCACACAAGAGACACAGAGGGCCCTGGAGCTGGCTCCTCATCCAGAGCTGCAAGGGAGCCCAGAGCTGCAAGGGAGCCCTGAGCTGCAAGGGAGCCCAGAGTGGCACTGTGCCTTCCCTGCACTTCTGGGAAGTGGGGTGCCTTCCCGCCCACTTCCTAGTCTTCATCTTAACAGTCCTGGCAGAACAGAACCCCCAGAAATCATCTCTTCTTCAGGAAGGAAGCCAGAACGAAGCCCCTTGTCAGAAGACCCAGGCACCTTGGGGTGGAGCCCAGGCTTACTGGCTTTCCCTGTCTTCTGGGAGAGGCTGTGTGATGAGGGCAGCCAAAACATGGCTGCCTGTGCTTAGAATTCACAGCTCTTATGGGTTTTGAGATTTGGGGTGGCCGTTATTTATAGGAATGACTTAAAGATGAAGGAGGGATGATCTCTTTGGGTTGGAACAAAAAAGAGAAACTACGCATTTTTCTATTATTAAAAACAACACTTTATGGTGTAGAGGAACACTTGGAATTTTTATGATAAGAAAAGCCTTTTGGGTTAACTGACTAGTCACTAGAGGTTCGCATTCCCACCCCAGCTGTGGTGTAGCTGTTTACGAGTCAGAATCGGAATGCTTGATGCAGGTGGCTATCATTTGGTTGGGTGCAGTCGTTCTGGCACCTGTAGCTTGTCTTTGAGATTGCATGCCGCATGGGTTTATGGGAACTTTGGGCTTAGGGCATAAAAGGTCTGAAGCCCTGAGCGTTGGGGTGGGTTGCTGTTGTTAGTGTGAGAACAAAGGTTGGAGAGACTCGAGCTTAGGACAGCCTAAAAAGAGGCTGTGAAGATTTCTACGTTTCTCTCTGTATTAAGGCCGCTTGTAAAAGCAGTGAAGATTTCTATCTTTCCTTTCTCCTTCCCTAAATTGAGGGTAAAAGATTGTGGCGTACTGCTACATTATGGGACTGGAGAGATGGCTCAGCAGTTAAGAGTAAGTACTGCTCTTTGGAGCACCCAGTTCCGTTCCCAGAACCCACACCGGGTGGCTCCCAATTGCCTGTAACTCCAGCTCCAGGGATCCAGTGTTTCTAGGCTTCGGGGCGTCAGCACTTAAGTGCACATGCCCACACCCAGCGCATGGTTGAAATAATAAAGATAAATCTTAAAATAACACTGTATTCTAATTAGCTCACAAGTAAAAATGTCACATGGATGGCTCAAGGAAGTCTCAAACACTGCCTCACCGAAGTCCCGGGGCTTTGCGAGGGCTTTACACTCGCAGTATCTAGTGGGTAACTTATGCAAGCTCTGTCTGGTGATTCTAGCTACTCCAGTATTCAGGAAGTTAGAGTCACTTATCCACCAAGGGAAGAAAATAATGATGGAGAGAAACTAGAAAATTAGCTTTCTATGTGCTTTCATGACCCACAGTCCTCACCCGCCCTTTATCACCTCATACTTCCTTCCCTCAGCTCCTCGATACACGTTACATGTACCCACGCTTGCCCCTGTTTGCACACACGCACACACACGTGTACACACTCACTCATATACACACATGCACACACATGCACACTCATACACACACTCATGCACACCCACACACACGCACACACTCATACACACATACTTGTACGCACGCACACATGCATGCATACTCTGCGTGTATACATTACAGGCTGGGGTCCACACATGGGGGTAAATTTTTTTCTTTCTCAGTTTGGGTCACTTTGCTTAGTATATTTTTACAAGCCCATCCATTCCTGTGAATTTCATGATTTTATTTTTCTTTACAGAATAACATTTTCTCTTGCGCACGAACCGCATCTTCATCATCTCTTCCTCTGGTGCTGGACGGCTGTTTACATTGCCTTGCTGCCTCCCTCCCGGGCACACAGCCGGAGAACTCCAAACCCCACCACAGAGTGTCTGCATGTCCACCTTTATGGCTGTTGTAGTCACGGAGCAAACGACGCCAACAGTTAGCGAGACTGGTTGCTCCGTGCAGCTGCTCGTGGGGTACTGATTTTCTGCGTGTTCTCCGCTCTTCTCGAGGTAAAACAGCTGTGACTGATAGGGGTCTTGGGCGACTTGCTGAGGAGGCTGTGTGGCGCAGGTGGATCCTTCCAGGGTCAGGCATTAAGTCACGGCTTGCATCTTTCTCTATGAACAAAATTGGTCAAGACAAAGCCCCAAACAGCCCAAGCTCTGGGTAGGAGCCATGGAAGCTCCTGGTGACATGCGGCCTCGGATGGCACTTCAGCCATTCACTTGACACGGTCTAGTGTCCTAGGAAGGGGTCTCGACCGAGGGGTTGCCCAGGTCAGACTGGCCTGTGGGCACGGGGTTGTCTTGATCATCAGCTAAAGTAGGAGGGCCCAGCCCACCGTGGGGAGCGCCGTGCCATGGGCGGATGGGCCTGGGTTGTATAAGAAAGCGCAAGCCCACGAATGAGCCAGCAACAGAGATCCTTCCTTGGTTTGGGCATCAAGTTCTTTGAGTTCCTGCCTGACTTCCCTCAGTGACAGGCTGAGGCCCTGAGCTGAAATGCACCCTTTCCTTCCCAGGTTGCTTTTGCTCAGAGTGTTTTACCACAGCAATGGAACGAAACTGGAGCAGCTCCAAAGCATAGATCAGGTTCTGACTGGTTCTGACTTGCTTTTGTCATGATTGCCCATGAGCACGAGGGCAGCCAGGGCCCGTGTCCACTCTTGCTGCTGAGGGCATCTGTCCGTCTGTCTGTCTCGAGTGGACCAGGGGCCAGCCTGAAGGAGGTGTCTTCTTAACTCACCAACTGGCCCATAAGGGACAGGGAGCTCCAGCAGGCTGGTGACAGAGTTCCAAGAGCCTGTGAGAGCTGCTTCAGCTGGTGCCGCACACACGGTGCCAGGCCACGGCGCCGACCCTGCAGAGCGCACCAGGAGCAGCTGTGTACCTGGAGCAGCTGATACGGTTTAGCTGAACAGGGTGCTTTTAAGTGTGACTGGTTCTCTCTTGCAGTGTCATGACCCAGCTACGCCTCCCACGCGTGCGGTGCTAGTTGGGCTACGGCTGCAGGACTCCAGATACGGCAGCGCCAACTTTCCAAGGAGAGGAGCATAGCTCAGGACTTGGGTGATGCTGCTCAGGCACACTGCCCCACGTGGAGGCAGAGTTAGAGGATGGGTGTCCAGACCCCGAAGGGAAGTTCTTGGTCACCTGAGCTACCTCCTTGACACTCATACTGCCCACATTTCCTTGATGTAGGCCTTTTCTGCAGGCAGGCAACTGTAATGACAAGCACTCTGGCCACTGACCACGGGATGCTCCAGGATCTGATGGCAGTGGCATCTTAAAGCCCACAGGTGGGGCTTGATCCCGGGGCCAGAGCCCTGACTGCCACTCTTAGAAACAGGTCTTCGACGTGGCTTCCAAATCAAGTCCGTTTCAGCAGCCCACACCTGCACTTCTGGAGGGGGAGGGGCAAGTCCTTCTGGGAAGATGTGAGCAAGGCACCTCTGAGGTGACTCTGACCCCTCCAGGCTACTGCTGTCATCTCGGCAGAGCCCAGACACCGGGGAGATCAGGAAGACCTGAGGTGTACTCATCACTGTGACACACCCAACACCTAGGCCCCTTGACAGGGCAGGGTGGGCAGGGTGGGCAGGCCAGAATGTGTAGTCTTCCCAGCCGATTCTGTGGGTCCCGCGGGGACAGCACGATGGGTGTGCAGGTGACCCACCGGACACGCGATTCTTAGCACTGGCTGCCAGTCAGAATCCCTCTGGCTGTGACATCCCCAAGAGGCATATGGGACACCTCTAAACTCAGCTGACGCCAGGGTCAGGGAGCGAGGGGTGTGGTCTGCCGAGAGATGCAACATTTCATGTTTTGCACATCTGCACAGAGAGCTGAGGCTCTTCTGTGATGAGAAAGCAGGGCCTAAGCTGCCTGTGTTGAGAGAGTGGCTCAGGCCACCCCTTCCCCCACCGGGCTCCCGGTACCTCTGCCCTTAATTGCCAAGCCGTACATCTGAGGCCAATCAAGTCTCTGCTGTTTGTTTCTCTCCCTTTAGCAACGTCAAGAATTGATTTGTTGCTTGTCAGCAGGAGTTCTGGGGTGCGTGCGTGCACTTCCCCAGTCGCCCAGCGATGCGGCTCTGGACTGGTGCCCAGGAAGAGGGCAGGTGTGTCAAGTGCCTGCACAGTGGCTACCCGGCCTTTGCATGCTGCAGGACCACCCACCCAGCTCCTGCTGCTTCCTGCTTGGTCCCACATCCTCTCAGGATCCACTGGAGCCTCCTTCCAGCTCTGCCCACCATGTGACCTCTGGACTCCTGCCTGGATCAGGTGCAGTGCATTCAGGTTTACCTAGCTGGTGGAAGACGGCCCGCAGGCTACTAAGCCTCCCCCACCTTTGGCCTCCCAGCTCCACCAGCCGCACACATCTCAAATCCAGCCTTTTGCTGTTTCAGCATCTCTCCAGCCGCACCAGACCCAACTGCTGTCCACCTGGCCCTCCCACTTCTGGGGGGTTCTGTCAGCGGACATCGCACCTGGAATGCTTGCTGAGATGTAGCCACAGCCAGTTCCTCTCCCTCCGTCCCCCAGCGGGCCTGCCAGCACTTTGCTCTGGGGCTGAGCAATGGCCACCTGGATCCCTGTGCCCGCACCTCCTTACACAGAGCGCGGCCTTGGCAGGTACAAGCTCAGGACCTCGGGAGAGGAAAGAGCCTGGGTGTTTGGGGTGCAGTCCTCACAGCGGCCTTGCTCAGGGAGTCGGAGGGTCAGAGGAGGAAAGAGGGCACTGTGGGGGCTCTGGAGAGGGTCCGGAGGGTGGCGGCTGGGAGCAGACAGTGCCCAGCAGCCACGGAGGGCCAGGCCCACTCCACCTCCCTGGCCCCGCCCGGCCCTGTTCTCACCTGCCCCCAGCTGCCCCGCATGCCGTCTGCCTTCACCTGCTCCCATCTGTCCATCTGCCCACTTGTCTGTGTCTGCTCCCAGCGGTCCTGCATGCCCACACCTGCCCCTCTGTTCTCACTCACCCCCCTCCTTACCCCTCTCCTCACCCCCCCTCCTCACCCCCTTCTCACCCCTCCCTCCTCATCCCTCCTTTCTCATCCCTCCCTCCTCACCCCTCCCTCCTCATCTCTCCAAGCATTCACCTCCCCTCAGAGGTCCTCACCAGGACCAGGCCTCTGGAGGTCTCCTTTGCTGGCAGATAAGAGTATAACAGTCCGTATTCATCGCTTTAACTCTGGGAGTCACACTCGAGTGGGACATGGGTACAGACCGGAGCCCCCCGAGAGTGCCATGCCCAGGAAGCTGAGCTGGAAGGCATGCAGATGGAGACCCCCACTGCCAATACCGCCTTTGCCAAGGGTGAGCCTTGGGGTCTCCTCTCCCACTGGCTTGATAACGTGCGGGTAATCCCAGTTGATGGGAGTTCATGAACGCAACAGCCATGTCCTGGCCCTGAGACGGTGTTTCACTGCACCCTCCCTCCTCTGCTCTTACATTCTCTCCGGCCCATCTTCCATGACGTCCCTGAGCCTTGGGTGGGGGAGGCGGCCACAGGTGGTGCCTCTACAGCTGGGCACACGTTACCTATACGCAGTATTTTGACTAGTTGTGAGTGTCTAGCACAGGGACTTCTGGCTACTGATTTTTTTCTGGAAAGTCCTAACTTGGTTAGCATGAACCTGGGCTGGGGAAACCGTCAGTCAAGGCTAACCAGGGGAGAGCACCGAGCGAGCCCAGACCTGCTGACTGGGCTCCCAGCCCCTCCGTGGGTTTGGATCCACCCACTGCAGGTTTTGAGTCCCAGGGCCCCGCCAGGTGTCTGGTTGGGAGCTGGCTGCCCGTGGCCAGCTAGAAGCATCCTACTCGGCTTCTGTGAAAGTCTCCAACGTTTTGCTGATGGCAAACTTTACACTGAAACACACAGATGGTCCAACCTTATCTTGCTAATGAAAAAAGTCCTCACATGGCTACAAAAACAGACACAGTCATCTGTTCCCCAGCACTCCGAAAAAGTCTACAGAGGTGTAAGGTGCTACGCAAACGAGGATAATTAGCTCGTGCCATCTGCGGGGAAGAGTAAGGACCCCGTGCCTCCCGCTCCACCCGCTATTCTGGGCTTCAGAAGGCGGTGAGCAGTGACAGTGCTGTGCCAGAGCAGTGCCCCTTCCGCGACAGTACTGCCCCATGAGCGAGCACCTCCCTACACCACCTCTGCTCTCGTTTACTTAGGAAACTGACATCGCACTCCTCCGCACACCTTGTCACTAGTGGTCGTAAAAACCTCACCCTGGGAAGTGCTGGCCCTGTTCTGACAGTGCTCTTGGGCAGGAAAGCTCTGGAGTGGCTGGCACGGTCTGGGTGCTGTGGTATGTTAACTTAGCTGGTCTCTTCTCCTCATTCTGAGATCTGACTCCAAACCTGCCATGTGCCAGGTGGGGCTGACTGGCTGCCATCAGAGCTTGCAGCCTGCAGGGAGGCGGGCAGGACGGGGCCCAGCTTGGCGTCCAGCCTGTCTGCCGGGGACCAGCCTTTGTCTAAATTCCATCGCTCACTGGTACGGATGTAAGATACCGTCGTACCTCAGATCATGTGTTGCGGGGGAGGGGCTGAAGGGGGCCTAGAGGGACCCCGGCCAGCAGAGATGCAGAGCCTTTAGAAGCATTCAGGGCCAGAACCACGGGGTCTCCTTCCCCCAATAGTCTTCTCCAGACACAGAGTGAATGCCTGGCCCTCTAAGCTGGAGGAGTTTGTCTCCTCTGCACGCCTCTCCACTCTCCCTCTGCCCTGATGGCATCCACTTGCCTCCTCTGGGTGGCCCCTGTAGGTCCTGGCACTGGCCAGCCTCTCCACACAGGCCTGTCTATCCGGGAGGCTCCTTCCTCATTAGGGCCTTGCTCCAGTCTCCACAGGACAGCGACCCCTATAGTCCAACTGCTTCTAGTTCCCCTCCCATGGCTGTTGGGATCCATGTTACCCAGACTATGGACATTTCAGCTTGACAAGGATTCTGGGACTCTGTTGTTGGGAAGTGGAATTCCTTAACTGCTTTGCCCCTTTCTTATCTTTACGGTGACATATGTTTCTCATCAATAATAAGGTCTGCATAGCCTAATAGTAATATCCAAATTAATCCTTGAGCCGGCCACTGTGGGCTGGAATGGAACGCAGCCATGTTATTCAAAAGTAAATTGTAATCACCTCTGGACTTCCAAGTCCTGGCATGTGAGAGCTACCCGGGTTTACTGCAAGTGCATCATAAAGCTATTCCTGGAGTAAATTCTGATCTTCCCAGAAAGAGATAAGCCTTAATAGATAGAAGCCAGAGAGCTTAGTTAGAGAGTTAGCATGCCTGAAGAAACAAATAGATCGTTCATCCTTAACTTGCTCCCCCAGTTAATGAAGAACATAGCAGGCCTGCACTGGCCTAAAAGCAAACTTCCCAGGACTTAAGAAAGAAAGCTTCCAGAGCCATTAACAACCAATAGATAGGATCAAAAGTTTATAGCTGTGACTCAGGAAAAATAAATACTTCCAAGGACCTAAAAACCAAAACAAAACTCTCCTCTGGTGTCTACGTGTCCTTGCCCTATTTGACCTAGGTAACTGGAAGTTACCTAGGAAATTCAGCCGGCATGACATCCAGCAGTCCCTGATTGACCATTGTGTCATGTTATGTGGTCTCTGTTGATAATTACGAACTTTAAGGCTTGCAGCTACAGAAGAAAGGACACCGCTTATCTACACCGGCTTCTTCTGAGATGGGCCTGGCTGTTAGAGAAGCATTCCTGCGGTTTGCTACTTAAGCTGCAGAAAAGTCTTGGTCAGACAGAAGACACAGAGACAGACGGACAGGAGAGACGAGGCGAATGAACTAACTGAGAATAGATTGTAAGGCCTAGGGAATTGGATCGCTAGCTTAGAGAAACTTTGTTTTATTCCCTTACCGTGCACGTTGTTATTTTCTTTGGTTTTACTCTTTATTTATCTTTATTTTACTATTAAAGAGGTGCTCCTGCGTGTCATAATACCATAAGGCGTATTCTATGTTCCATTAAAGCGCTTTAAGCGTGACAGCTAAAATCCTATAGAAGAGTGAGGTGCTGCGCTCACTTGTCACAGCTTGCGTTGTTTATCCTTCTTCGTGGAGACTGAGGAGCCCATCTCGGGGACTAGAGCTGGACTTGACCCTGCACATGACCTACAGGCAAGCCACGGGTCTCCATGCTGCACCCGCCTTACTAGGATGTGCAGCATTGGAACTCAGTGCCCGCTGCTGCCCTACTGCGTCACCTAGAATCCCTGCTGAGCTAACAGCACAACACCATTTCCATTAAAAGCAGGTACTGTGTGCACGCAGTCCCCAGCAGGAGCCATGGTGGGATGAGGCCAATGTTGGATGTGGTGGGCACTGACCCGACCCAGGACGTGCTGGGCACTGACTCCTGACCCCAGGACGTGCTGGGCACTGACCCCTGACCCCAGGACGTGCTGGGCACTGACCCCTGACCCCAGGACGTGCTGGGCACTGACCCCTGACCCAGGATGTGTTGGGCACTGACCCCTGACCCAGGACGTGCTGGGCACTGACCTGACCCCAGGATGCACTAGACACTGACCCCTGACTCCAGAATATGCTGGGCACTGACTCGACCCCAGGACGTGCTGGGCACTGACCCCTGACCCCAGGACATGCTGGGCACTGACCCCTGACCCAGGACACGCTGGGCACTGACCCCTGACCCAGGACGTGCTGGGCACTGACCTGACTCCAGGATGCACTAGACACTGACCCCTGACCCCAGGACATGCTGGGCACTGACCTGACCCCAGGATGCACTAGACACTGACCCCTGACCCAGGACATGCTGGGCACTGACCCCTGACCCCAGGACGTGCTGGGCACTGACCCCTGACCCAGGACGTGCTGGGCACTGACCCCTGACCCAGGACGTGCTGGGCACTGACCCCTGACCCCAGGACATGCTGGGCACTGACCCCTGACCCCAGGACGTGCTGGGCACTGACCCCTGACCCAGGACGTGCTGGGCACTGACCTGATCCCATGATTTCCTGGGGCTGACTGGCTGACCCAGGACAGTGAGGAGCATCCTGAGAAGAGATGTTGGGGCAGATGCTGGGCAGTGGAGGTTACATGAGAGCAGAGGATATGCCTCAAGGTCCAGGCCCAGCAGTGGGCCTTGCTAACAGAGGCCCTGACCATGCTAACAGTGGCCTGGACCGTGCTGACAGTGGCCTGGACCATGCTAACAGAGGCCCTGACAGTGCTAACGGTGGCCTGGACCGTGACACCTGCACCACATTCATGACCCACAGGAGCTGCCAAGTGCTTGGCTTCACTGGAGGTGGGGGCAGGGTTGTGGTGGTGGAGATGCCTCCAGCTCCATCCTGTCTGAGATCCCTCCAGACCTGTCAGGATTGAGGGCTTCAAGGGCAGCCTGCTGTGCTCCTGGGAACACAGACCGAAGTGTCTCCTGGAGTTGACCGTTTTGGCCTCCATAAGAGGAATGAACAGCATCCAGAAAGGCAGAGGCCCAGATACTGGCGGGGGTGGGGGGGTACCATCTCTGCCAGGTGAAGTGTGTGGGTGAGGGAGAGACTTCTCCATCATCAGCAGGGCTGGGGGTAGGAGTCAGAGCGTACTGGACAGGGGCCATAGTTACCAGGAGCTGGAAAGATCCTCAGGATTTGGGTGCTGACCAGTCTGGCCTCCATCCTCATGTGGGACCGTCCTAGAGCTGAGAGTGAGCCGAAGCTGGCTTGGAACCCGTCTCATCCTGAGAGCGGCAGGCGTTCGGCTGCTCCTTGCCTGAGCCTGGCCAGCTTCACAGAGCAAGGAAATGTGGCTTGGGTAATGCTCTGTCTGCCCTGTAGCTGGAAGCACAGAGTCCCCACATGCAGACGAGGTGGCGCCAGTACCCTTGTCTTAACCAATGGATTCCATTCTTGGGGTTGATGAATCCTCCCCTGGCTGCACCCTATAAAAGGCACTCTAAAACCTGCATTAAATAAGGTCACCCCACAACACGTCTCCTGAGTCCTGCATTCGTGCAACTCACTGGGCTCCAAAGACGGGATGGGAGTGCCTTAAGAACACACTGTGTTCCCACGTGGCTTTCCTCCTGGGGACAGCCAGCCGCGGGCGGTGATGGCCGCTCCACTGGGCCGGTTAAGCTGTGGTTGGGAACCCGTGCGTGGGTGAGATTTTTATTACAACATCCTCAGGCTTGTCTGCAAGCAGAGGTCAGGTCCGTGGATGCAGGGGGTGGTGGTCTCTTGGGGGCCTTCATACTGCGGCCCCTCTGCCGCTCGTGTGTGTGGGATATGACTCAAGGGCAGGAGCTTTTGGCACATGGGTGTGACGTCCCTGAAATGCTGAGTGCACAGAGCTTTCTCGCTCTTGCCCCTGCACCGCCATTCTGAGGAGCCAGGACAAGGTCTCAGAGTGATGTCTGTAGGCATGCTGAAATGTGTGTGTGGGGGGCATCATGGGCTCTGTTGGGTGGGGGGTAAGGGATATTTCTCGAATTATTCTCAAAGTTTAGATTCTTTGTTCCTGGGAGATTTTCACCAAGTTGATGCCTGACTCACTGCCTAACTCCCCTCCCCGAGGCTGGGGCTGGAGATTCTAGGACCCCTGGGGGCATCCAGCCTCATTCTGGCAAAGGCCCTGAAGCTCCTGTGAGTGTGTCATGGGTACTGGTTCTAGTGCCGGCTGTAACCTGTTTGTGGTTCATGAGTGAGTGTTCCCAGTCCGGTGAAACATGTCTGCTGACTACCCTTTGCAGCTGTGGAAGTGGGAGCCCTGGGGCAGGAAGAGCCTTCTATGAGATGCTCAGCTCAGGAGCAGAGGCTGGGGGACTCGCCTAGAGCTCACACCCTCTCCTCTCTGCTTCCCTTGGTGGACAGGAGCCCTGAAGAGGGCTCAGGCCCACAGCAGGCACTCAACCTACCTCCATTTGCAATGGATTTGTTCTCATTTCCCTTTCAGTCAAGGGTACAAAGTGGATGAGAAGGCTTGGCAGAGTTCTGGGGTCAGGATAGCCATTCTCTCCAGATGGCCCAGGGATGCCCAGGGATGCCCAGGGACGCCTAGGGAGCATGGGGTCTAGATCCCAAGGACCAGCTGGACAGAAGCCTGTCTGTAAGTGTTTGTGCAAGAGGCCTGTGTAAGCTGGGTTCCAGATAAGAAAGACAGTCAAGGTCTCTCTTGGGGAGCTGGGCTCATGTGCTCAACACCACGTGGCTGCCACGTGTTTCTGAGGCTCTCGCCCCACGCACAGATAACAGCATGATAGTGTGCCGAAGTGAACGTCAGAGGTGACAGCCACCACCATCCGAGGCTGAGCCTCATTAGGTACAGCAGGACTTCCCATGCTCCCGGGGTCCGAGGGCACCAGGGGGCCCCAATCACAGCACCTGTGGAGACCCAGCTTGGGTGTTACCAAGTGGCAGGGAGCTGGTGCAATGCCTCGGAGATGTGGAGAACCACGATGCGGGTGTGTTTCACCTCTGCTGGAAGATCCCACAGCCCCTGTCCTTGAGATGTCCGTGGGGAACCCAGCTGCTACTGGTTCAGTGGTTCCATCTGCACCCCTTCCTGGCCATCTGTTTCTGAAGAACTTTCTTTGGTTTCACGGATTCTGGTCATCGTGTTGATTACGACAGTCCCCAGCGTGACCGTGGAAGCGTGGGTCCCCACAGGAGGGCAAACAACAGTTTCTGGCCAGTAGTCAGGGTTCCAGGGGTGGTGGATGGGGACAGCTGGGGTCCCTTATTATCGCCGTTAGTTATGGTAAGCCCTTTCCAATAAACATACTCCAAAGGCAGCTTGATTGCTGTGCAAACATGACTCAAGGCCATGGGGCCGCAGAAGGGAGAAGAGGGGAGGGTGCCATGGGCTTCCCTCCCCACCGGCCAGCCAGCCTCCATGTTTACCATCCTGTGGGGAGGGGTGTTTGCTCTGCCTAGCGGGAGGAGCAAGGATGCCAGTCCTGAAGGCAAATGTGGGCAGCACAGCCATTATGTGGAAGCAATGTGGCATTTGCAGGCTCCCTCCCCTCACATCACATGTAGGGATCTTGACACAACCAGGGTATTTGACTTGGCTGTTAGTGATGTAATTTCTCACTGTTGACACAACTCATGCTTTAAGAACCAAGCCAGCGCTTCACAACCAGAGCCTCCTGGCTAGCCTCAGCTCCCCCAACTTCCAATTTAAACCTTCCCTGGGTTCCGGCTCAGAGAGTCTGTCAGCAGAGCAGGCAGCCTGCTGGAACAGCCAGGGTTGGCATGGCCTTAGCATTCAACAGTGCCCTCATTTCACAGAACTGACCCTTGACCGGGTCCTTTGTGTGTGACTTCTACTTCCAAGTGGATGAGGACGAATTCCTCCAAAGTCTGTTTAAAGAGTGTGTGTGTGTGTGTGTGTGTGTGTGTGTGTCTGTCTGTGTGTCTGTCTGTCTCTGTGTGTGTGTGTGTGTGTGTCTGTGTGTGTGTGTATGTGTGTGTGTCTGTGTGTCTGTGTGTGTGTGTGTCTCTGTGTGTGTCTGTGTGTATATGTGTGTGTGTGTCTCTGTGTGTGTATGTGTGTGTCTGTGTGTGTGTCTCTGTGTGTGTGTGTGTATGTGTGTGTGTATGTATGTGTGTGTATGTATGTGTGTGTGTGCATGTATGTGTGTGTCTGTGTGTGTGTCTGTGTGTGTCTGTCTCTGTGTGTATGTGTGTGTGTATGTCTCTCTCTGTGTGTCTCTGTGTATTTGTGTTTCTGTGTGTGTCTGTGTGTGTCTGTCTCTCTCTGTGTGTGTGTCTGTCTCTGTGTGTGTGTGTGTCTGTCTCTGTGTGTGTGTGTGTCTGTCTCTGTGTGTGTATGTGTGTGTGTCTGTGTGTGTGTCTCTGTATGTGTGTGTGTGTCTGTCTCTGTGTGTGTGTGTGTGTGTGTCTGTGTGTGTCTCTGTGTGTGTGTGTGTCTGTGTGTGTGTGTGTCTGTGTGGTGGAAGTCAAGATATGACAGAGACCAGGACTCCTGAAGCAACAGGCAGAGCAGGGCAAGGTAGGCAAAACAAAACAAACAACCCGTATTTCATCTCATCTGAAGGTTTGGAAGATTGTCTCCCTGACCTGATTTATCCAGACGACAGACAGACATGAGAGGTGGTTGTGATGGCCCAGAGAGCATCCTTTTCACCTTGTGTGTGGCCTCCACACTGAGCTGAACATTCTGGCTCAGGACATTCACGAGCAGGCCGCTCTGGAATACACTGGCTAGACACGCAAAAAGGCCGACCATTTTTTAGAAGCAGAGGAGAGATGCCCTGCCACACCCTTTAGCCTGGGAAGAGGCCAAGAGGAAGCACACACACCTCCCCTACCTTCCCTTCCTACCTGAGGATGCACTGTGCCCACCCGAGGACAGGAACCACATTTTGACTCTCTCAGGTCCAGCCCCGGCTCCCAAGAGCAGCACTGACTCCAGTGCCCTCAGCCTGCCCTACCCCCTCCCGAATTAAACTTTATTGAAAAGTCTAATTGGAGGTTCTGAAAGGTCATTATTAATACCTTCAAATGAAAAATACAAGGTGAAGTATCTCTCAGTAAATACTGTTAAAATTCAAAATGCTTAAAATGCAAATGAAAAGGAGAAGCTGGGGAGCGAGGCTGGGGGAAGAGAGGTGGCGTGAGTGTGCAGTCTGGTACTAAAGAGTCATCAGGGCCGAGCCTCACAAGCTCCCTGAGGGTCTACCAGATGGCCACATGCATTGGGTATCATTCCCTGTAGATTTCTCCCTAGCCTCGGGATCCGTCTTCCTCTCCGACCTATCCAGTGTTGCAAAGCCTGGTTTAGCCCTAATCCCAGCCACCCTGTGCCCTCCTCTATAGGAATCTGCAGCAGGGTGCTTGCTGACACTTGCCAGTTTTCCTGTGCACTGAGTTTGCTGCCCGCATTTTCACAATAGTACAGGAGCTCTATGATGCTACCACCCTTCCACACAGAGTAGCCTCTCGCCAAGTTGGAGCTCACATTCAGGTAGTCAGAGGAGAAGAATGGGCCCAGCCTGTCCCAGCATCCCCCTGTGATTAGCAGCGGGATGAGTGCTGTGTTCACAGCATGTGATGTCCCCTGGAGACTCTGCAAGGTCTCTCACCAGGACTGTTAGGCGCACCAGGCTCTGTCTGCTTTGCAGGAAGTTTTTGACACAGGTCAAAAACTCTAAGTTTCAACCAAATAGAATGGCAGATTAATTGCAAAACCCCTTAAAAGTACTTGGGAAAAAAATAATACCTTAAACTAGACACGAAAACCCTGTGTCTTTTTTTGAAGATGGCACTACTCATAAATGGATTTATGGAGCACTCCTGAACCTGCAGCTCAAATCGTGTTTGTGCTGATAAATAAAATTGTGTACAATTACAAGCAGTGGCTCTGCTTCTCTTGCACGTCAGTGACTCTGAACCAAGGTCACACGCTTGACTTCTCTGTATGGCAAAATAATTGCATTACTATCATGCCAGCAGGCTGGTGATACACTCAGAACACATCTGCACGGCAACTAGGCAGCCGGCTGTATGAGGGAGGACAGGAGGACGGGAGGATGGTCCTCCCTTGCTCGCCTCTGCAAGGCAAGCGTCTGCAGGGCTTCGCGCAGGAGATCAGGGGTTCAGGATCCCTTTGCATCATTTCTACTACATGAAACAAAATGAAATGAAAACTCATCTTGTCTGGCCCCAGTCCTTGCGGCCTATTCGACGAGGATCACAGACCGGGTGACCACGAGACACGGTTTTTCTTTTCTTTTTTTTCATGGCGTGTGATTTGTATATGTTCACGTGTGTGTGCACACGTGTGTGATTTGTATATGTTCACGTGTGTGCACACATGTGTGATTCGTATATGTTCACGTGTGTGCACACGCACGTGATTCGTATATGTTCACGTGTGTGCACATGCGTGTGATTTGTATATGTTCACGTGTGTGCACACATGTGTGATTCATATATGTTCACGTGTGTGCACACGTGTGTGATTCGTATATGTGCACGTGTGTGCACACACGTGTGATTCGTATATGTTCACATGTGTGCACACGCATGTGTGGAGGCAAGAGGTCAAGAGTGGGTGTCTTCTTCGGTCTCCTTTTTTTTTTTTAAGGCAGGGTCTCTGTATATATCCCTGGCTGTCCTGGAACTCACTCTGTAGATCAGGCTGGCCTCAAACTCACAGAGACCTGCCTGCCTCTGCCTCCCAAGTGCTGGAATTAAAGGCGTGTGCTACCACGCCATCTTCCTGTTTTTGAGACAAGGTCTCTAAGTGAACCTAGAGCAGACCAACTTGGCTAGATTGTCTGGCTAGTCAGCCCTGGGCATCCCCCTGCCTCTGTCCCAGTGCTGGGATTACATGTATGTGCCACCTCAGCTGGCTTTTATTTTCTACGGTGGGGACTGGGGATCGGAACTCAGGTCCCTCTGTTTGCACAGCAGGAGCTTCACCAACTGAGCTGTCTACTCAGCCCCAGCTTGTCTTCTTTCTGTCTTTACGTGGTACCTCAGAAAAACCAACTCGACAGGAGTGACCTGCAAGGACCCCATCTGGGCCTCACTGCAAGGGCAGCAGGGTACTGGGGGGAGTGTCTTATGCTTTGTAGCCATCTCAGCACGATGAGCTCCCGTCCAGACCAAGGAGACTGTAGCGGTCAGGATGAGGCCAGTGCTTTCTTCCCATGGCTGACCGCCTCACTTCAAGAAAGAGGAAACTGGTTCAGAGTTTCCTGTCACCTGACACCCAGGTAGGGGGATGTGGGTTGGAGAATTTGTTTTGGGTGTGGTACCATTGCTTAGGATAAGATCAGACTCATGGTCTTGTGAGCAGGTCTCTTTGGACAGAGGAAGATTTCCTCCTGGACCTATCTGGCTGCTCCAGAGCCAAACACATCTCGCCTATCGCTGGTCTGTCTGCATCTTCTATGTGATCAGCTGAGGCCCAGTCTGGTTCCTGTCAGTCCTGGTTCCTGGAACTCTACATGATCAGCTGAGGCCCAATCTGGTTCCTGTCTGGCTGGAGCTCTATGTGCTGAGCACCCGAGGCCGTCCAGCTAGAGGCTCAGCTCGTTTCTGGCTCTCCTCCTCACTTGTTTCTACCCCATTACCGGCCGGCTCACACATCTCGGGCCATCTAAATGAAGGCTGTGGTGATGTCAACTGCACCCATGATCCCCAGTGAGATGAGAGCCCAGGTGTCCACCACAGCGAGACCTGAAGAAATAGCCATGGAGACAGCCAATACGTGGTGCCTCACCCCTCGACCAGGCTGAACTTTATCCCCACACTTGCCCTTTACATCCGGGTCACCCCATCATGCAGTCCGGGGCCTCTGCTGACCGTTATGTCCCTCGGCCTTCTCTCTGGACTCTCCCATCCTGTGAGTTCCTGCCAGGTCGGGGCTTGCTAGCCTCGCCAGCTGCTGTGTCCTCTGTCCTGCAGGTACCATCAGCCCCATGCACAAATACACGGACGCAAACGGATGTGACAGTCCAGCCTAGGGACTTGGGGCCATCAGCACCTAGAATCCAGATGGGCTTCTGCCTCAGACTTCAGCCACAGAACATGATCCACCCACTGCTTGTCCCCAGTTAAGTGAGGCCCTGAATAATAGAGGCCTGGAAATCTGCCCAGATGTGCTCATGTTAATAAGGTCTCAGATGGGTGGTATAGCTACGCTGTGTGTTGAGCTCAGGTTTTGAGTGAGAGGCGTCAGGCAGCCATTGTGCCTGCAGTTCAGCTGACAGTTGTCCCTCGTTTCTGAAACCCTGAGTCTGGGTCAGCGGCTGTGGTGTTCAGACATGCTGTGTCTTCAGCCTTTCCCGAGTGTCTGAGCTTGCTTAGCTCTTTGCAATGTAGCCAGCCAGGTGGGAAGCATTGCCACTGCATTCTGGGGAGAGGGATGTGATCTGCATAAGATGCTCTGGGCATCAGCTCCTCTGCAGGCTTCCCACTGCTTCCCACCCAGTCTGCTTCCTACCCAGTCTGCTTCCCTCCGGGTCTCTCCCCTCTAATTTATCTCTGGTTCTATTCTCATTGCAATGTCTAATGACCCTCAACCTTCATAAAACAATCACAAAGGCAGCGGGAACCACTGGTGCCACAAAGGTTGAGTTGGGCTATGTGTCCTCAGGCTCTGACAGACAGAGACCTAGCAAGCGGTGCTTGTGATATCTGATCTGCTGGGAACAGGGAGCATGGAAGGCCTACGGCTTTGCTGTATTAACCGTGTGGCACTCCTGTCCAAGAGGAGGGCACTGCCACAGCAGCGTGGTCTCCTATGTAGGCGTGGAGGGCACAAGGTCCATGTGCGTAAGACAGCAATAAAGAAACCAGAGTCGTTTAGCACTCAGACTTTCTCAACAGAAGGGACGTGCATGCCTGTTTTCCACCCGGAAGGCTGGGAATGGGTGTGTTAATAACCTGGTGATCTCTGCTACTCTGTGGAGCTAGCTTCACCCAAACCCCATGATTCCAGGGCACTGCTTCTCAGCCTTATTTCTCAGTCTGAGACCTCATTAACATAGAAGACATTCTTACGAAAGAGGTTCCCGTGTACTTTGCAGAAGAGTTTACTGTCAACGCTTATTACAAACCCTTCCTCCCTAGACCCTTATCCTGGGCCTTGTTTCTCAGTCAATAGAACTGGTTCTTGTAGAAGAAATCACATGTGCTTTGCAAAGGAGTTTGATATAGTCATGCCCTAAGCTTTATTGTGATAATTGTAATGAGAAAACCTTTTCTCAAACTCACACTGTGTTTTAATATGTGAAAATAGTAAACTGCTTCAGGTCAGACACCAGAAGTTTGAACCAGCTCAGCCAACTAAGTCACGCTGAATCAAGTTTCCTTCTTGCCTCTCACAGCTGTCTCTCTGCCAGCTGTAGGGCTTGCAGGAACTCTCACACATGGGGAGAGGGCATTTCTCCCTGTGCAGCTGACCTGATCACAGTGACCACTGCCACTTGCCGGGCACCATGGGCTTTAAACGACCCTGGGGCACCGTGGGTGTATGGCTTGTAATGGTGTGCCCCTCTGCCCCAGGCCTGTCAGACTGCACACCAGCCAGTGTCTCCTTATCCACCACGTGCACCTCAGTCACATGACCTTTACCAAGGAGAGATGGCAATCTCAATTAAGCTTGGGACTCAAGTAACACAGTGTGCCTGGCCACTACCTTACGGTTTAAAGTAAGACCCCTCTCCCCCCGCCCCACACACACTGTGGCCAGGCCAGAAGAGGGACAGGTAAGTCCATATAGGGAAGTTTGATGTGACAGTCATAGTAGGACTGGTTGTCCTACAAGGAGGTCTGGGAGGCCTTCCCCTCAGGACAGGATTGCAGATCGTGAGCTTGGCTGCTGGTGCTGGTGCTCACGCGGGGCTGGCCACTCTCACGGGCTCCACCCCTCTCTGCAGTGTTGTTCACGCTCCCTTTCCTCCCAAGGGCGCTGAGGACAGGGGTGCTCAAAAGCTATGGGGAGGTGAGGACACCAGGCTCTGTCCTCATGCCTCTGCATGGAGGTCTCTGAGAATGGGGATGGAACTTACTGCGCACGTGCGCGCACACGTGTGTGTGTGTGTGTGTGTGTGTGTGTGCGCGCGCATGTGTGTGTATGTGGGCGTGTGTGTGCACACGCATGTGTATGTGTGTGCCTGTGTGTGCCCACCTGTGTGTGCATGTGCATGTGTGTATGTGTGCACATGCGTGTGCACATGCGTGTGTGTGCATGTGTGTGAGTGTGCATGTGTGCGTATGTGTGCACATGCATGTGCACATGCATGTGCGTGTGTGTGCATGTGCATAGTTGTGTGCGCGTGCACATGTGTATGTGCGTGTCCATGCATGCGTGTGCATGGTGTGTGTGTGTGTGTGTGTGTGTGTGTGTGTGTGCTTCTTGTCTCCTTTATGTTTCTTCCAGGCCCTCAGCAGACCTTGTGTGTGGCGGGGCAGAGCTATATCTAAGTCATCAACATACATCTGTGTCCGCACCCTCATTCTTCAGGACTATCCTGTGCTAGGCTCAGGCCCAGCACTGACTCAGGATTTGGGAAGGAGGTAGGAAAAGCCCTATCCGGGCTGAAGGCTGTGGAGCCGAGAGCCTGTAGGAGCTGTGCTACAGTGTGGGTCCCCAGCTGGTTAGTGGTAGGTGGAGGAGGCCCGGCAGGGAGCCTGCCTGCCTGCCTGCCGATTGCCGCCTCTTTCCTTCTTTTCCTGCATCTGGACTCAGCAGGCAGGCCTGGCGCTGCTGAGGAAATGCAGAAAGGAGAAACTTTGGGCTGGTTGTATGTGAACAGCCACTCTTGGAGGGAAATGGGCTTCCATGACCCTGTGGATTCAGGCTGGTCACTTTCCAACAGTGCTCCACAGCTGTTGGCTTCCCCTGTCCAGATGTGTTCAGTCCACGGCCTGTAGCCCGCACGTGGCCCATGATGACTATGAATGGGCCCAACACAAAACTGTAAGCGTATTTAGAACATATTGAGACTCTCTTTTCTTGTGTGTGTGTGTAACTTGGCTGAACAGTTCTTGAGCAAGTACCTTATAGGTGACAGTGGCACGTTGCAGTATCAAAGGTCAAAGGTCAGGCCCAGCTGCCTGCGGTGTCTGCCACTAAGCAGGCATTAGTCCTGAAGTCGCACAGCCGATCTGGAGGCATTAACATTTTGCGCTCAGAACGGCTGTTTCCGTGTCCCTGTGCTGCCAAGCAGCAAGAACACCTCACATATTTTCTGCACGTATTCAAAGAAATTTATCTTTCACACCCTACGTCGCGCCGTATGTCGGGCACTGAAGGAATGAAGGATTTGGCTGTCAGTCTCTGAAGGAGCGGCAGGCCTTACTGGGCTCTCTGTTGGAGTGTAGGGCCGAGGCTGACATTTCCCTTCCCTCTGTCAGCACCCTGTGTCACCAGCTGAATGAGGATGTCTGTGCAGACAGGGTCTGGCACATCCTCCCGGGATGCGCCACAGGGCTGGGACCTGCGCTGAGGCAGCCCCCGGGTCTCTGCCTCGCTCGCCCTGAGTTCGTGGTTTCGGGAAATAGAAGCACAGCGTCTTCCACACTGGCGGGCTGGTGAGATGGTTTCCGCACTTGCGCCTACTGTCTCCCCTGCACAAGGATCCCTTCCACTGTCATCTTGACTGTGTCAGAGGTTAGACCAGGGACAGGCTGGTGTCCTCCTCACCTGCCTCGCCCCCGCCATTAGGAACATGTTCTGACCTTTGACCGGAGCATCCTGTGACCGTCTGGTGGGTCCAGCAGTGACCGTCACTATGGTAGCCACCAGGCTTGGCAGCAAACCGTCAGTCAGGTGATGTGCTGATAGAACCTCTGCTGCCCCCAAATGAGCCATTCAAACCCCAAAGGGTGTGTTCCCCAGACTCCCTCCCGGGGCTTCACCTTCACAGAGCATTTCAATTGGCTCTCTGAGGACAAAACCCCAAACTCGTTTCTTAAGCCTCCCAACACCGTTAGATGAAAGGCTTTCAGAGAGAATACGCTAACTTTTGGCAAAACCCACACGGGCGTTTGCAAAAGACACTCACTGACCGTAGAAAATAGGGTATTAAAATAGCATCTCAGTCCATTTTTCCTGATCAGTTGCTGTAGAGATGTATGTAAGTGGCTGCGAATTGAGTCCCGCAGCACACAGACGGCTCTGCGACGCGGAGAGTCATTGTAAACACCCCCGCCCATCCCCCCAGCACCCGGGACTTGCACGTGGATGTAGATCTGAGAAAATTTCCTGCTTGATCGATAAATGCTTATTAAGAAGTGTGGCCCCGTGCCCGCAGCCTCACGTGCACGGAGCTCAGACCCCAGCTCTCCTCCCTCTGATCCTTCCCCTTAGCCTAAAGCAAGAGCAGCCTCAGGTCTCCTCTCTAAAACAGACTCTTTCAGGAGGACACAGGCCAGGATGAAAGAAAAACTGTCGGATGTCTCTGCAGGTAGGTAAACGTTCCTCTGATGAGTTCCTTAGTTGAATCTAAGGAATGGTGCTGCAAGCAGACATAATCCAACTACACACATACAACACACACATCTACCCACACCCCACCCCTACTCCTGCCCCCACCCCTACTCATGCCCCCACCCCCAACCTCCACTCATGTCCCCACCCCCTCACCCCTACTCATGCCCCCACCCCCTCACCCCAACTCATGCCCCCACACCCCACCCCTACTCCTGTCCCCACCCCTACCCCGAATCATGCCCCCACCCCCCCACCCCCACTCATGCCCCCACATTCCCCCTCCACTCATGCTCCCACACCCCACCCCCCACTCATGCCCCCCCACCGCCACTCAAGGCCCCCCAGTCCTGCCCCCACACCCTCTCATACCCCTCACACATAACACATAGTCCAGCTCATGTCCCTTTATCTCTCATTAGACTTTGTGTCTAGAAGTTTCCTTGAATAAAGACAAAGTCTAAAATTTTGTATACCTGGGGGCTGGAGAGACAGCTCATTAGTTAAGAGTGCTTCCTGTGCAACAGCAAGGGCTGGAGTGTGAATGCAGCCCCGTGCAGCCGGCTGGGTAATCTGTGCATGCCTGCAACCTGGGGACAAGGGTCACCTGGCTGAGAAAACTAACACGGAGCCACGTTCATGGAGAGACCCTGCCTCACAGGCGAAGAGTGGTAGAGGCGGGCACTAATCACCCTTCCTTAGCTGCTGAACACATACAAACACAAGAAAATAAAAATGAGCTCATATACCTAATACACTAGCTACACCTCTACACACGTGCACACACACACACAGACACACACCTGTGCACACACACACAGACACACACCTGTGCACACACACACACACATGTGCACACACACAGACACACACCTGTGCACACACACACAGACACACACCTGTGCACACACACACAGAGACACACACCTGTGCACACACACACACAGAGACACACACCTGTGCACACACACACACAGACACACACACACGTGCACACACAGAGACAGACACACACACATGCACATACACGCACACACACAGACACACACCTGTGCACACACACACACAGACACACACCTGTGCACACACACACACACACATGTGTACACACACAGAGAGACAGACAGATAGACACACACATACCTAGTGTCTGAATCCATACATATGTGTACATATAAGTATGTACACCTCAACCTATGCACACACACAGGAACATATACCTGTATACACCTCATATTTAAGTCTACACACACATGTGCATGCATACCTATACTAATATTTGTATCTGTGAATATACATGTGCAACCACACACATACACCTGATATATGTTCATAGACATACATTGTACACCTGTTATCTGTGTCTCTGCATGTGCACACATGTATATATGTACGCCTCAGATCTGTGTCTGTGCACACACACACATGCACTCTCACATGCATGCCTGCTGCAGCGCACACACACACACTCTCACACACACACACACTCACACGTGTGTTGATATCCCCTACCTTCCCTTTCAGAGTCCTGGGCTGCTGACCCTGCATTTGGAGGTTTCTGGGCTTTGGGAGATTCGTCCTAGGAGCGAATTCTGAAGGCAGGCCTGGACTCAGGAGAAACTATTGTTGGGTCTGAAACGGGTGTGTGGTGGCAATCTTTGCGGTCAGCACGACTAGGTTTAGAATCATCTAATAGAACGTGTTTGCTGCTGGTATGCCTGTGAAGGCACCTTCTGGGAGATGAACAGAAAGAGACTGGCCCCAGGCACGGTTGGTGCTGGCCCCGGGCACGGTTGGTGCTGGCCCCGAGCACGGTTAGTGCTGGCCCCGGGCATGTGCTGGCCCCGAGCACGGTTAGTGCTGGCCCCGGGCATGTGCTGGCCCCGAGCATGTGCTGGCCCTGGGCATGGTTGGAGCTGGCCCTGGGCTGGTTGGTGCTGTTCCTGGGCTGGTTGGTGTTGGCCCTGGGCTGGTTGGTGCTGCCCCTGGGCTGGTTGGTGCTGCCCCTGGGCTGGTTGGTGCTGCCCCTGGGCTGGTTGGTGTTGGCCCTGGGCTGGTGGCCTGACGGAATAAAGGGAAAACCACAGAGAATCTTCCTTCCCTTTCTCAGCTTCTCGGCCAGTTGTTATGAATTGAGTTCATGTGCCTGGCCCTCCCCGCCTCTGAAGCTCTGAGCCCAAACCACCCCTTTCCTTTCTTAATTCGTCTATGTCAGGAACTGTGATGACACAAACTGAAAGCCAAACAACCCCATGCGGGCCACCAGGGCCGCAGCAGCAGCTTGTACAGGTCCTGCGAGGAAACACAGGGCATTGCTCAGAGAGAAAGGGAGCTCTGGCAGGAGGGCATGAGCTGCTGGGGGGTCACAGCTGCCTCTGTACCCAACACTGTACCCAACACCCAGCTGGCCCTGGGTCCTGCTGTCCCCCCAGATCTGGTCTTCTAAACGCCTGCCTTACCAATCATACCTCTATCCTTGGTGGGTCTTCTACCAGGAGCTTCCCAGAACCCACTTAGCTCCAGACATTGTGGACACCTTGCTTCCTCCTGTTCCCATGATGCACCCAATGACATGTTCTTGTGACTCAGTGACCACACTGTCCCCAACCTCCATTATTCTGATAGAGCTGTGGGGTGTGTCACAGCACCCGCAAGCAGGAGAGGTTCGCCCAGTGCAGGACAAGGGTAGACTCTCATGACACACTAGGAAGAAGACGCCGGTTGCCAAGGTAGCATGATTTTAACATTAGAAGGTCATTAGATACCA
Organism: Cricetomys ansorgei; assembly: GCA_026225945.1. Lineage (NCBI taxonomy): Eukaryota > Metazoa > Chordata > Mammalia > Rodentia > Nesomyidae > Cricetomys > Cricetomys ansorgei. The sequence continues at coordinate 10,161,420 of JAMJFZ010001249.1, read as the reverse complement.
CACACACACATTTTTGACTCTATGCAAAGGACGCTCACCGGGTGCCCCTCAGCGGTGGACCAGCCACCAGAACATTGCTCCACTGTGTATACAGTTGTGGGGTTGAAATTTTCTGCATTGTATGTGTGAGTTTTGTTAGCAGACAAAGGAACTGAAATCAAAAAGACAAGTTGATCCTTGGAAGCAATTGGTCCTGCAGGGGACGTGAAGACCTAGGCTGTGGCAGAGCCCTGAGCCCAGTTTTGGTAAGAGGTGTGCAGGGAATATGGCCACCCTGAAGCCAAGGTGGGCTCCGTGTGGGCAGAGGAGTTCAGACACACTGAGTGTTGGTTTGCTCTGTGCCTCAGTTCACACACAAGGTGTCACCAGAAACAGCCATCTTACTGCAGCGGAGACTGGGCAGGAGCCACAGATCACACAAGTCACGTCAAGAATGGGCAGAGGCCGCCATGCCCCCACTGCTGACAGGCCAGGCTATTGCAGTAGTGACCCTGAACACAGGCACTGTCTCCTCAGGCCTGGCTGATGGGCGACCTGACTTCCCTTGAGGGCTGTGTGTGTAGCTCTGCTGAACAGTGAGGCTGGGAGCAGACCCGCTGGACAATAACGCTGAGGGTCCTTTCGCTGACCCCAACATTCTAGTAGCCCCACTTAGCAGAAGCCATGGACATTTGGAGGCAGCTTCCGGGCAGGTCTGGGCTGTGACTGTGAGGAGGGTGGGCAGCCTGCTGTCCCTCAGCCAGCTTTGTCCAACTGCAGCTGACATCCTGACTGTGGCTGCTACATCGGACTGAACTAAGGTACAGGAATGTACAGGCTTAGCTGAACCAACGAGGCTTCCTAGCCTGACTTAATAACGTAACGAACTAATTTAGCTTATTAACTTGGCTTATTAACCTAACTAAACTAACTAGCTTGACTAACTCACTTTTAAACCATGCTCTGAGTGAGTCGTGGTGGTCCCCGGATGTCCGGGCTTCCATGTCCAGCGCTCACCAGTCAGAACTGGAAACAGTTAAAAGCCTGCATGTTTGGTGAGCACGCAAGGCTGTTTTCCACAGGACACTTTTCCCACTGTGCTAGGGGCCAGGGTCCTGGAGGGGAGAGGAAGTCTGGCAGAGACTGCGAGGAGGTTCTATGTCAGGTTGCACTTGCCCTGCCTAAGAGCTGTCCTGTGTTCCGCCGATTCTGTCACCCAACCAGGGACGGTTGTTCTAAGAAGACCACGGCACACGACTAGGTAAACCCACGGATCTTAACTCAACTGAACCCACAGGAAGTAACTGACTTAACTCCTGCTATGAAAAGAGCCACACGTTATAAAGCTCAAGCCCCGGCCCCAAACTCCCCTTCTGGTTTGAGGTGGACTCTGGACCGTGATTGCATTTCTGTTTTTTACAAAGAAAAAATGTGCCTCATGGACCATGCGCAGGTACTTCTGCAACAAATGCTACCTGTTGAGACTGCGCTCCGACGGGGCTTCTGGGAGGCGCGTTTCCCAGTGACTCACGGGGGCGGGAAGTGCTGCTGTGTGCTGGAGCCTGGCCTATCTCACATCTCCAAGTCTATTTTTAAATAAAGTTCTCTGTGCCTTAAGCTGCTCCTAAAATACCTCCCTGGCTTGTTCCATGGAATTAAAACAAATCACCAATCACCTCTGCTCGAGTCAGCGAATCACAGTGCTCAGAGATGGAGGAGCCACACCGGTCCTATATCAGCGTGTAGCGTGTCCCCGTCACGCGCCTGCTCCCTCCCGACACTCTGCAGCCCGAGGACAGTCGCTGGGGAGGGGACATGCCTCCCCAACAAACTGTTCTTCACACGTCACCTCAAAGGAGAAAAGCAAGGAGAAACGACAGATCCATTTGGTCCCTTGGGTTACAGAAGTAAAAATGAGAGGGACTAGGAGCAGGCAGTGGAGGTGGGGGTGGAGAGGTGGGGGTAGGGGTGGGGTGATCCAGCTGCTCCAGAGAGCCCTAGGCACGCCCTCCGCCCTCCGTACACGTACACGCGCTGGGGCTGCTCAGGGCCGCTGGGTGGGACATCTGTGATTTCCAGTGAAAGTGCCACCTGGATTCCAGAGTTGATAAGACAGACATAAGAATGACCAGACACCTTGTCAGTGGAGGGAGTGGGACCGCTGGTGGCTCTGGGAAAGCTTCCTGAGATTTTGTAGGAAGCCAGTCACTCTCTGTTAGTGTTCATGCACACACACTCAAACACGTGTGCACAGGTGAGCGCACACTCGGGAGCTCCTGCTTATCCCCGGGGTTCTCATGACATGTACATGCACATGAATCCTTGCACACTCACTACACACATACGTAGTTACTCAGGAGCTCCTCTTGGCTCTGGACCTCTTATGCTCACACCGTGTACACATATACCCAGACACACTCACTCTGGGCCTGCCGCTTGCCCCTGGACCTCCTGTCATGCACGCATACAGCTGCTCCTCTCGGTGGATGACTCTGCTAGACTAGCTGTCATCTGATCCGAGACAGTCTGTAGAACTCCAGGAGTCTCACAGACATTCTGATCCTGTAGGAGAAGCTGGCAAGACTCTCACTACTTGGCAGAGATGTATATACATGGATCCGTGCAGACTCCACTGATCTGTTTTAACCACAAGAGAACCCTGTCTGCACATCTGAGAGCTCTGCAGTGTTCACACCTGTGCATCTGAGGGCTCTGCAGTGTTCACACCTGTGCATCTGAGGGCTTGGCAGTGTTAGCCACACCTGTGCATCTGAGGGCTCTGCAGTGTTCACACCTGTGCATCTGAGGGCTCTGCAGTGTTCACACCTGTGCATCTGAGGGCTCTGCAGTGTTCACACCTGTGCATCTGAGGGCTCTGCAGTGTTCACACCTGTGCATCTGAGAGCTCTGCAGTGTTCACACCTGTGCATCTGAGGGCTCTGCAGTGTTCACACCTGTGCATCTGAGGGCTCGGCAGTGTTAGCCACACCTGTGCATCTGAGGGCTCTGCAGTGTTCACACCTGTGCATCTGAGGGCTCGGCAGTGTTAGCCACACCTGTGCATCTGAGGGCTCTGCAGTGTTCACACCTGTGCATCTGAGGGCTCTGCAGTGTTCACACCTGTGCATTTGAAGGTGCTGAGAGTGTAGATTTCTTGGTGCCCCAAGTCAGGAAAACAGATAGGTGGTAACTCCCATCAGGGACTAGTGCTCAGCTAGAACCAAGATGGTCACTGTGACTGGACAAGACCCATGATGTCAAGGGCCAGGATGGGTTAGAGCAGCCTGAGGGGTCAGGTTGAACTGGTGAGAGCACGCTCTATATGAGAGACGCCATCTGTGTTAATTACGAGGCCAGCACAGGAGGAATGGCTCTATGCCAGACTTGTTGCTCATGTCCACTATGGGGGGCTGTCGCAAATGCTCTAAAGTTAAGTTGTGGGGATGGCTCACTCCTACAGCCCCCCTTTTTAAGGCTGAGCCAGTAGGTGTTACCCACAGCAGCGCCAGGCAGGGCCACTGCACCTGCGAACAGGGTTCAGTCATGGCTGACTCCAGGAGAGGACAATAGATTGCACCTGAATTGCTTCACTTCTTTTTAAATGTATGTGGGCATTTTCTCTGCATGTATGCCTGTGTACCGCATGTGTACAGTGCCCACAGAGGCTGGAGGAGGGTGCTAGATCCCCCTGGAGCTGGAGTTACAGGCAGGTATGAGCCTCCTGGTAGGTGCTGGAAATCGAACCTGGGGAGCCTGTTCTCTTCACCACTGACTTTGACGCCAGGGTAAAGTCAAATGAATGTGAAGTTTAATTCCAATGCCATTTTATAACATGTAGAGCACGCGTTTCACTATTTTGGCAACTGATGAACTACAAACACGGTCCTTACTCTTAGGGTCCCTGAGACAGCAAGGACTCAAGGCAAATCTTACCCCACTTAGCCACACCCCTGGGGTGCCTGCCCACCACCCTGCAGGTGAGGGCCTAAGGTGCACAGCAGCAGCTCTGAGAGAGCGACTTGTTCTACGGCAGGGCACAGAAGACCACGCTGGACACAGCCTTTGTCAGCAGACAATCTCCAAGACATGTTCTTGCCTCTGGTGGTTTCTTCTCTGCCACTCAGACATCCGTTCCCTTTATTTGCAAAGACCGGAATTCTATAAGACAGACATGTGGATCTCGAGATCTGTCCCATGCCCTGTGCTGTGTCGATGTGGAAATACAGCTGTGTGCGCTTAGTCACTCCCTGCACGTTTGTGCCCCTCGTATAAATTCACACCAACACATTTCTGCGAGAAAGTATTGTGTCAAAGTCACATGAAGCAAGCTCCCGTTGCCAGCCCCGAGTGACACGTGACTTTATGTTTACTTTAATAGACTCTAGTCTGTCATTTTCATCTTTATAAAAAGGTGTTAGATTTTTTGAAAAGTAGCCGAGGGAGACCATTCACAGCGTGTTTTTACACTTGTTTTCATGTGGAGCATTTTCTGGAAGAAAATGTAATGCTGGGAGGGTGGGCAGCCAAGATGTGCTTTCCAAGACTCATCTGTGGGTGCTCAACCTTTGATCCGTATCAAACGCCATAGCCTGAAAATCTGAGAGTAACTTGGTGTCCCTTCTGTGGTTTCCCAAGCCTTCTCTTTACTAAGCCGGGACTGTCAGGTGCTCTCCAGAGAGTGGCCTTGGGAGGAATGGTGGCAGGCAAAGTCCACATTTCCTGCAGCTATTTTTTTTATCAGTAATGAATCTTTAATGAATCATTTTCTTCCATTCCATTTATTCATTGATACATTCATCCACCTACCTGCTCACCCACCCACCCACTCCTTTATCTACCCATCCACCTACCTGCTCACCCACCCACCTACCCATTTATCCATTTATCTATTCACCCACTCATCCACCATTAATCCATCTATCCATCAATACATCCATCCACCCACCCATTTCTCTACACTTAACTGTCCATTTATCTATCTATCCATCCACCCATCTACCCACCTATCCATCCATTCATCCATCCATCCTTCCTTCCACCTAGTCATCCATCTATTGACCCATCCACTTACTCACCCACCCATTCATCTACCCACCTACTCACCAATTCATCCATCTATTTACCTACTCATTCAACCATTCATTCACCTGTCCAGTTACATACCCATTTATCCACCCACCCACCAACTTATCTATTTATCATCCATCCATCCATGCACCCATGCACCCATCCATCCATCCATCCATCCATCCATCCATCCATCCATCTACCCATCCATCCATCCATCCATCCATCCATCCATCCATCTACCCATCCATCCACCCAGGCACCCATCCATCCACCCAGGCACCCATCCATCCATCCATCCATCCACCCATCCATCCACCCATGCACCCTTCCATCCACCCATGCACCCATCCATCCACCCAGGCACCCATCCATCCACCCAGGCACCCATCCATCCACCCATGCACCCATCCATCCATCCATCCACCCATCCATCCATCCATCCACCCACCCAGGCACCCATCCATCCATCCATCCACCCATGCATCCATCCATCCATCCATCCATCCATCCATCCATCCATCCATCCACCCATCCACCCAGGCACACATCCATCCACCCAGGCACCCATCCATCCACCCATGCACCCATCCATCCATCCATCCACCCATCCATCCATCCATCCATCCACCCATGCACCCATCCATCCATCCATCCACCCATCCATCCATCCATCCACCCAGGCACACATCCATCCATCCACCCATCCATCCATCCATCCATCCATCCACCCAGGCACACATCCATCCATCCACCCATCCATCCATCCATCCATTTACCTATTCATTGCTTCTCATCATTGTGACTAAGATCAAATGCATTTGCCATAAAGGTGGGGACCTGACAGATGCCAGGCCCTAGGATGGAGGGTATATGCAGCAATTTGATATTGATGAGAGTTACTGAAACCACTTAGCAGCTGAAAACCTGGGGCCACTTCCAGAATAGCTTGCTCTAGCCCACACCACACACACACGAAAACACTCTCTGTTGTTGTCTTCTGTCTAGGAGGCTGATGGTGTGTGAGATGAATGACAGAAACTACTGGCTGACATCTCCATAGGGCTTCCTGATGTACAGCTCAGGGGCAGCCATCTTAGCCTCTGAAGTGCTTCCAGGATAAGCCTGTAGGAGGCAGCTGTGCTCTGGGCCTGTCACTGAAGATGTAGGTTTCCTCCGTGGCCATGATTCTCCTCCTGCCCACTGGCCAAGGCTGAGCTTCCCCATCCGCTTGGTTAAGGCCTGAAGCTGTCTTGCCTTAAAACGCGCACACTGCAGCGAAGCCCCAAGAGGTGTCTAATGCATTTCTGTCGCCTTTTGGGTGATTTAAGCCTCATTTTTACGCATGGCAGAAAATCTTAACAATTCAGAAAGAGGATTTTGTAGGATTTGGACAAAGGAGAAAATTTATACGGAGTCCTGCAAAAAGCTTCTTAGCCACAAAGCACTGTACACAATTTGTAGGTAATTCACATTAAATTATGCCTCAGGTTTGTGTGGCTGAAAGAGGGGAAAAGCTGTTAGCATAGGAGGTGGGTGTTTCCCCTGCTGAGCAGAGTCCAGGGTCCACGAACACTCAGTGACACCATTGCTGGGCTTGTTAATGGACACAGGGCAAGGGCTGAGCATTCCCCAGAATGCTTAACTTTAAAGCATGCCTCCCTTGTTGGAAAGTGGTTCGTTTGCCCTCAGGGAGAAGCGGGTGGGAAGAGAAGGAAGGAAAATGGGCCACTCCAAGCAAGTCCTCCCTTTCAAGAGAACACAGCCCCTTGGAGGAGTAGACAGCTCTCCAGGAGACAGGAGCCCTGCTGCAGAGAGCAGAAACCCTGTCCTCCCGCCAATGGTAAGACAGGATGCACTGGAAGTCCCAAACACCTGGGAGTGTATGGAGATTGGCTAGCTTTTTGACTGCTAATATTTGTGCCTGTGTGCATGTGTGCGTGCATGTATGCTCATCTATGAGACCCAGAGGACAGCCCCCCCCCCCACGACTCCCTCTCTTCCCTCTTCTCTCTCTGAACTTGGAGCTCACAGATTCAGTTACGCTGGTTGGCTAGCGAGCCTCAGGGATCCTCCTCATTGGTGCTGGGATCACAGTACAACCATTGCATTGGCCTTTTAAAGCATTGCCATAGCGGGTCAAAGGGCATCAGGACTCGGGTCTCGATGCGTGTATGACGAACACTTTACCCACTGACCCATCTCCCTACCCTTATGTGCGGTTGTGACTAAGCAATAGCAGGGAGGTTACACTGGATCGGGGTGGGCTGTCAATCCAGGAGAACAGCCTTGGGACATAAGACAAGAACACGGGCAGGGGACGAGGCACAGGCAAACAGCTCGGTGGGCAGCACTTTTGCATGCCAAGAGATTTCGATATTTTCCTGTGCCGTCAGAAGCTGCACAAAGACCCGGAACAGATGCCCCAGCGCCCCGGAGGAACCAACTCTAATGATACCTTGATTTCAAATTTGGGTCCTGGAATTATGAGAGCATACATTCCTGCTGTTGGAAGCCTCCCAGCTGGTAGCCGCTTGCTCTTGTAGCACAGATACTAAGTGGGGTTTGGAGGTCATGTTTGTTCCTGGTGGCGGGGTGTCTACCAAGGTCCACACTGCGTGATGTCTGAGACCACGATGACAGTCCTCCTGCCCACATTCTCCTGCAAGGACTCTGCACTAACTAATCAGACCTCAGTGTGCAAAAATGATAGGTCTCTGTTTGCCCTTAGACATCCACGCTCGTGTGCCTGGCTCTCACCAAGCACGGTGTGCATCTAGCACACATGCACGCATGTACCTGCCGCCTATATATCTGCCACCTGTGTACTGTGTGCACTGGCTGCTGTGATCCTGTGGGTCACACCAACCTCTCTACGTTTGCCCAAAAAAGACTGTCGGAATCAGTGGGGAGAAAAAACAATGTGTGAAGTGCCGTTGGTTTTTTTTTTAAGAAAGCAAGCTGTATATTTTCAGGCCCAGGCATTAACACCAACGATCACACATTAACAGAACCCCAAAGTGCTGGCTGTTGCTGAGTCGGAGTGCGGCTGCAAGGTCCTGATGGAACGGCAGATCGGCTCTCCTCACACTGCCTCCGTGTTGCTCACTTAGCACATTCTCACGGAGCAAACGGTGCTGTTAATGTACCGCGTGCAGGTTGCTGTCTTAAGTAGGTTATGTGCCTCTTTCCTGCAACACCAAGACTCTCCCTGCTGGCAGGGGGTGGGGAGCGGGGCCCTGATTTTGCTCCGCTCCAGCCAGCTGCAGACCCTGGGCTCCCCACCACACCACTGTGAGCATGGCTGATGTGGGCACTGCCCTCTCCTGGCCTGGCACGCTGTCCTTGGGTGCTCTTCTCTAGCCAGAGCTCTGCCCGTGTCCCAGTGCCCTTCCCTGGGTCGGGTGCTCTGCAGCATCCAGGCTCTCCTGTGTGTCAACTGGGCCTCCAGCTACTGGAGCCTCCTGGCCACACGAGCACATGCTCGTGACATCTAGAGGCATGTGGAGGGCCAGTCAGGGCAGTGTGTGGAGCCTGTGCTGCCCAGACACTGTCCTCCGGTCTCTGTCCCACTGTGTCACGTCTGGAAGAGAGATATTGCTCTGAGTGTCCCCTTAGCGGCGGGGTAACCCCAGTGTGCTATTTGCTCGGTGGGTAGCTCTGTAGCCCTGAATTTGTTTCAGGATGTGCCCTGAGAGCACCATGAATCAGAGACATGGGCTAGAGAGCCTGCCACAGGCCCTCCCTGCCTGTGGGAGACGGCCAACCCTGAAGAACGCAGCCCCAGCATGCCATACGCATAAGAAAGCCCTGGCAAGGTGCAGCGGCTCACACGATCGCCAACCCTGGCATCCCACAAGAGGTGAGGCTCGCCAGGCCCCTCATGACCTCTTTACGTCAGGGGTGGGTGACGCAGGCCGTGTGACCACTCTCTCACACGATCTCTTTACTGTGGAGCTTTCAAGAGGAGACAAGGAAAGACGGCACAGGAGAAGGAGCTGGCCCTGGGCTTTGTCTACATTCCTGAGGCAAGTGCCTCAGAGCAGGAGCTGCAGCCATGACCAGAGGCCCAGAGGGTCTAGAAGTACCTATGGCTACATTAGCACTCAGTCACAGGCTCTGGTCCCCACAACCCAGTCCCCACCACCATGCGGTCTCTGGTCCCCACGACCCTGTCCCCACCACCATGCCTTCTCTGGTCCCCACGACCCTGTCCACAGCACCATGCCGTCTCTGGTCCCCATGACCCTGTCCACAGCACCATGCCATCTCTGGTCCCCCGACACTGTCCACAGCACCATGCCGTCTCTGGTCCCCACGACCCAGTCCCCACCACCATGCCGTCTCTGGTCCCCACGACCCTGTCCCCACCACCATGCCGTCTCTGGTCCCCACGACACTGTCCCCACCACCATGCCTTCTCTGGTCCCCACGACCCTGTCCACAGCACCATGCCGTCTCTGGTCCCCACGACCCTGTCCACAGCACCATGCCATCTCTGGTCCCCACGACACTGTCCACAGCACCATGCCGTCTCTGGTCCCCATGACCCAGTCCCCACCACCATGCCGTCTCTGGTCCCCACGACCCTGTCCCCACCACCATGCCGTCTCTGGTCCCCACGACACTGTCCCCACCACCATGCCGTCTCTGGTCCCCACGACCCTGTCCCCACCACCATGCCGTCTCTGGTCCCCACGACACTGTCCCCACCACCATGCCATCTCTGGTCCCCACGACCCTGTCCCCATCACCATGCCGTCTCTGGTCCCCACGACCCTGTCCACAGCACCATGCCGTCTCTGTTCCCCACGACCCTGTCCACAGCACCATGCCGTCTCTGGTCCCCACGACCCTGTCCACAGCACCATGCCGTCTCTGGTCCCCACGACCCTGTCCACAGCACCATGCCATCTCTGGTCCCCACGACCCTGTCCCCACCACCATGCCGTCTCTGGTCCCCACGACCCAGTCCCCATCACCATGCCGTCTCTGGTCCCCATGACCCTGTCCCCACCACCATGCCGTCTCTGGTCCCCACGACCCTGTCCCCACCACCATGCTGTCTCTGGTCTTGTCCTGCACGACATCCCAACCCTCACAGTTCACCTGAGATTCCCACTCCCTGCCGGAATCAGGAGACAGTCACCTGTCCTTGGCTTCCTTCCTTCCCCTACCCTGCAGTGCCTCTGTTCCTTAGTCCCTTAACAAGAGACAGACAGCTCTGTGTCCACGACACAGGGAAGCTCCAGCCACCTCCACTCAGGATGCCTCACTGTTTTCTTTCGTTTACTAATATTCCAGTCCTTACTAGTGCCCCAAGGACCTGTGTGCACCCTTGCACACGTGAGAGAGGTTTCACCATCTCCCTCCAGACGCCATCTGCTCAGACGCACACCTCTGCCATGGCTGCCTTGCCCGGACCACAGTTGGTCATCGGCCACATTGCTAGATGCTAGAGCTGGGGAGGTCATTCCACAGATGTTCATGCTCTCACATGACACATGGCTCGTCCTATGTCAGACTGTGAAGGGCTCTTGATGGAATTGATCTCCAGGGTAGGGGCTACACCTTATGTGTATTCTTATCATGTACAAAAGGAACACTGGTATGTCCTGGGGGATCCACCACCCATCCATTCATCCACCCATCTACCCATCCTTCCTTCTTCAATTCAGTCATCATCCATCATCAATATAACCATCCATCTACTACTCACTTACCCACTAGTTCCCTATCTATCCACTCATCCATCCATCCACCCATCATCCACCCATCCACCCATCCACCCATCATCCACCTATCCATCCATCCACCCATCATCCACCCACCCATCATCCACCCATCTACCCACCCACCCATCATCCACCCACCCACCCATCATCCATCCACCCATCCACCCACCCACCCATCTATCCACCCACCCATCCATCCACTCATCCATCTATCTATCCATCCATCATCCATATACTCATCCACCAACATGTCAATCAATCATCCATCATCCACCTATCACTCCCTCACATGTCTATCCCTTCATCCCTCTCTCATAAGCAGCTCAGTCAGTACTTACTTACTAAGCTCAGTACTGACCTTAATTTGAAATTTGTCCACAAGTAACTAAGGGAGTGGTTCTCAACCTGTGAGTTGAGACCCCTTTGGGTGTCAAAAGACTTTTCACAGGTGTTGCCTAAGACCATCTGCATATCAGATATTTACATTACAATTCAAAACAGTATCAAAATTACAGTTATGAAGTAGCAATGAAAATAATTTTATGGTTGGGGGGGGTCACCACAACATGAGGAACTGTGTTAAAGGGTTACAGCCTTAGGAAGGCTGAGAACTGCTGTACTAAGGGAAAGGACCTGTGGTTAGCACCAGACACAGCTAAAGTTCACTCTCAGGTCTCCTCTCCCAGAAGCCGCTCTCCCGGTGAAGGGGGCCACAGAACGAGCTGCAGCAGACCCGTCCACAGCTCTTTACCTCACCACGACCACGACCCGGACAGAGCAGTGCTTGGCTTCTTCACAACATTGGGATGACCACGGGTGACAGGAGCCCTGGAGGGCTACTTCAGCTTTGCCCTGTCTGAACAGCTTTCTTCAGCCTCTTGTGCCTGAGCCTGCGAGCCCCACCTCTTCTGGGGTGCTTGGCTTTGATGCTTCCTTCAAGGTGGTGGTGACTCTGGGTTCTGTAGGGACCTCCCATGTCCTCTCTTCGTCCATTTTGCTGGGTGGGTTGACCACATCCTTGGTGCTGTTGGAGGACATGTTATCCTAGCCTAGCCTGTGCATGGAAGGGAGCCGGGGCTTTAGAGTTGCAGCTTCAGGTAGGTGGCCTGAGGTGCCCATGGCTTGGCCAGGACCTCCCAGCTCAGGTCTGCCACTGACCCCCAAGAACCAGAACGGTCCTCAGGCTTCACTCAGAGCATGTCCTGAGTAATTGTGCACATTTTACTAACATGGAGAAGCCACATCTCACCTGCCCTAGTCCCTCAGAACCACGGCTGCCACAAGTCATTTTCATTAAGCCTTTTGAAGCTGAGGGGAGGAAGACATGGAGGCAGGACTCTCCTCTCTGGTGCAGATTTGGGAGAATGGCTGCTTTAGTTAGTGGTAGATATGGGTTTTGGGATGTGGCTTTTCTGAGGTTGCATTATGCATGGAGTAGCCCCTACACCCCGTGGAATCTGAGGCCTCTTCCTTGTTTTTTCTGATACTGTTTAATTCCTCTGGACTTGGAAATAGGAGGCATAGCATAGACCTCTAAATTCCAGTCAAATTTACACTATGTCCTCCAGCTAAAGCCTGCAATGGTTCCCCAGAGGGCTCAGAATAAACAGTTTCCATTCTGCTCAGAGTCTGCCTACTTCCTCTGGCACAGCTCACCCCTCCCAGTGCATTAGCCGCCAAGCCTGCCTGTGCCTAGGCATGCATAGCCTCGCCCTGAACCAGGCCTTTGTGTTGACGGTGCATTGTGCAAGGTGCAGTATGGCAGCCCTCGCTGCTATGGCCTCGGTTGACCTCCAGCTCTCTAGTGATCCACCGTTGCCCACCTCCCATCCCACAGGGCCCCAAACGCCCTTCCTAGGACTCTGTTCCCATTTTGTATTATACACAAACACTTGGCCCCTCCCTGCTTGAGAACATGGCTTTCCAAGGCCAGGGATGGAGCCAGAGGTAAAGGGCGGGGCCAATGGGGCAGGGATGCCAGTCGGGAGTCCTGGTACTGGACCTGGGCTGCTAGGACCCCTAGGCAGTTCCTCCTGGATTGGAACACCATCAGGAAGAGCCTGCCCAGGAGGCTGCAAGCCTCCTTGGCTGCAAGTTGGCCAGTGGGTGGAGGGAGCGCCTGTGTGCTGTATTCTGGAGCACAGTGGCTCACTGGCCAGCGCCTGCATCCTCACTCCTGAGCTGGAGGGAGTAATTCCAATTATCCAGCTTATTTCCCAGAAGCCTTTTCGTTCAGGCACTGTGGCTATTGTTCATTCCTAGAAGCTTCTCCCATCCGAGTAACTTTCTCCCTCCAATGGGCGTCAACAAGGTCATTTTTGTTCGTTTGGGGTGCGTGGGCACATTTGTGTGTGTGGTGTACGTATGTGCTCATGTGGGAGTGCACATATGTGTAAGTGTAGGTGCACATGTGTGTGCTTGGCCTCTGGAGTCGCGGGCCATCAGGAATCTTCCTCAATTGCTTTGCTCCTTGTCTGTCTCTCTCTCTCTCTGGAGCTCACTGACCTGGTTTAGACCGGCTGGCTGAAACCCAGGGCTCCTCCTGTCTCCACTTCTCCAGCCCTGGCAGTGCAGGTTCATAGTTTAATCTTTCTCTTAATTTTGGATACTGACACACGGTGTTGCAACAGAGGGTTCTGCAGGTGCACACGGACCCGGGGGACAGGAGGGGTGCTGATGTGAAGAGAAAACCGGGCTCCAAGCAGCTGCCCGGGAGCTCCCTGGAAGAGCCGGAGAGGACCCTGTCACGGCCAGCTTCACCTCTGTGCAGCCGCGTCTCGGGGCCAGTGGGGTTTAAGACTCTTCATTCCCAACCTGCTCTGGGCTCTCTTGATGTAACCATGGGGTGCAGGCCAAGTGCTCTGACCTCCAGGATTCTGCCCCCCAACACTCCTGGTCCAGCTGTGTTTGGGGGTGAGATGGGAAGGGCAGGGGGCATCCAGGCAGTGGATTGGGGTACAACCCTCCCGCCGCAGCCGTGGATCCGACTCCAAGCCTGCCTGGCCCCACACTTCTCCATCTGCTTCTGACTTCGAATGCAGCCGAGGACGTTTTATCTTCCCCAGTCCCCGCAGGGCAGCGAGAGGCGAGAGCATCTGCAGCTCGAGGTGAGGGCAGAGACACAGAGAGGACCCTGTTCCCAACTCGCCTCCCAACAGGTCACTTCTGGGGAGGAAGGCGCAGACGCTGTGTGGTGTTAGTGGAGACTGACCCCGGTGGCCCTGCCTGCACATTCTCCTTGGTCCTTAATCGACGTCTCCACCCTATCTTCACAATTCCCTTCTACAGGCAGTAGAAGCAAGACAACAGGAACCCCAGGGGCAGGCTGGTCATAGAGGCGCAGTGTGGTGACGGTGCCGGCCCCGGAGCTCGCAGTGCCTAGGATGTCAGGGCGGCCTGAGGGACCTGGAGGATATAGGGCAGAAATGGTTTGTTTGTTCAGCGACCACTGGTGTTCCCCAGGCCCAGCCTGGACACTGGGGCCGCGTGACTCCTCCCCCGATGCTCACAGCCGTCAGCGTGCGCTGCTCTCCTGGCTCGGTGTGTGCCTCCTTGTCTGGCCATCTTCAGGGATGCCAGTCTGTCTGGGCAACAGTTCCTGCCTGGAAGATGGCTATGGCTCTCCCTGGTCTCTCCCGTCCATGCCTCCAGGCAGCCAGGCCAGGCTCTTTAACTGTCAGCGCCACGCAGTCCTGGTTTCCCGACTTAGGAAATCTACCCCTACTCAGACCACAGCCGTGCGGAGGCTGCAGCCCTTGGCTGGCACGTGCTGCCTGGGTTCTCCCGAGCTGCTCCCCATCACCCACCCCATCGACACCCCTTCTTCATCCATCATCTTAGTCACCCTGACCTGTGGCAGGCTCCCCAGTTCCCAGTGGCAGGGCAGGCGGACGCTGGAATGTGAACACACAGCTTCCTCTCTCCTTGCCCCAGTGAATTATTTAATAAATATGTCCTCTGGGCTGGGCGCTGTGTGGTTACACCATAGGAAGAGAGTCTGGGGACAGCCTGGAGGCTCCGCAGGGGTGTTTCGTGTTTCTCTCTTGGATCCGCTTCCCCAGACCTGGCCTCTGCTCCCTAAGCAGGTCATGGAGCGGGGCGGGGGTGGGTGGGTAGGGAGACTGTGGGAGCCATGATTAGGGAAAAGTCAGGGGACCTCCATGCTCCTGTCTATGGTTTTGCTGTGTACATATATGGCCTGTCTGTCTACCTGGAGTCCAGGTGAGCTGCTGTGTGATGGTCAAGAGATAGGTGGGTACCCCTTATCTCAGACACGGTGCTGCTCTTCCTTCAAATTAACCTAGGAGCTGAGCCACCTGATAACCCCAGAGATCATAACAGGCTCTCTCCTCACACAACAGCCTCCAAGCAAGCACACGGCCACACCAGAATTAGACGCCTGTCCCCACCCAGGCCTGGGGATGCTCGCTCTTTATTTCTCCCGTGCCTGGCTGCAGGCTCCCCACCTTCCATCCCATATGCTTCTTCTATGTAACCCCAAACCTGCCCCCACCAGGGGTGTGGGGCTGCACTCTATGCCATGCAAGTGGTGACTAGTTGAACAGCAAAGCCTGGGTACGTTCAACCAACCGCCTGCGGACAGGAGCGACTTTCTACGGATGTGGACCCAACAGAAGGCGCCGGGGTCCGGGTATTGCCTAAGCCACACACCACTTCCACGCGGTCTGAGCACGCAGTTTGAAGCAGGGCAGTTCCACAACTTCCCTAAAGCTGGTCTACTGTCGAGGGAAAGGCGGTTTTGCACTTCTCCTGGCCCTTCTGCCAAGAACAGAGGAAATCAGAGAAACGCTAGGGGGGTCTCCTGGCTGCACCCACACCTGGGCATTCCCCCATTGGCATGTCCCCCAATGTCAGCCAGGATTGCCTGGCTGACATTCTGCCCCCAAGCTTCTCTGCTGTGTGATCTTGGACACACTTCTTCACCTCTCTGTATCTCGCTTTTGCCGTCTGTGAAACGGAGACAGTGAACGTGTCACAAAGCGTTGAGTTGCGCAGATCGATGGTGTGCCCACCACAGGGCCCTGGACGGCGTTTGGCACAGAGGAAGGGCACAGCCATGCGAGCTGCCGCCTTTGTCATGGCGATGAACAGGATGGAACAGGGTCCTCGGAGCTACTCATCCACGTGTTTCCCACCTTGCTCCCTAGCTGAGGAGACTTGACAGGGACGCAGAATGGCCACCGTGGCTTGTAAGACCAGCTCAGGACACCTGCACGCCACTCCACCCACCACGCTTTTCCTCCCCTGTTTTCTTGCCTTTGACTCTCCCATAACATCCACCGCTTAGAGGCACTTGGAGGGGAAGAAGGGACCACCTGTGGGGTGTGCTGAGCAGAGGCAGGGGCACCCTGCTGGGCTGCAGAGACCGGAGCAGCACAAAGGGGCTAGCCTAGACGCCCACAGGAGCTCCTACACCTCAAAAGCTGACACCTGGTTAAGAGATCACACGAAACATCGGCAAACTCCGTGTGGCCCTTGGGGACCCTACAAACACAAGTCCACGCTCGGACAGCAAAGCGCACGGGCGCCAAGCAGCCTGAAGTTCAGCTGCAGGACTATGGGGAAGGAAGGGCAGCCGGAGCCCAGACCAGGTGCGGCGGATCTTCGCACCGCAAGTCTCTAGTGATCAAGATGCCTGGTGGCTTACCACAGCGTCTGCTGACTTCTGTCTAATGTGTCTGATTCTCGGGAACAGCACAGTGAATTAATTACGGTTATTAAATGCTGCTTGTTTAATGAGGACAGAACACATGCCCGCAGGCCTTCCTGATCTAGCTGGAGGCCAGGGGCGCTCGGCTCAGCTCAGATCACAGTGACAGAGACAGGATAGAGACGTGGGAGGGGCGTGGCCTCTGTCCCTGGGGCAGGGAGAGCTGTTGCCTCTGGGGACAGCAGCACTCAGGGGCAGAATGAAGGCTGCGCAGCCCCTTGGGCCTCCTGTGCCTTCAGGAGCTGGAGTGAAGCTTAGCAGCTTTTGGAAGCTCAGTTGGAATCTATAGGATTGTTCCTTGGAATCTGAGAAGTTTGTTATGTCAGCCTGCATAGTACCTATACTCGCCGGGCTGGCATGACTTTGATTATTTTTCATCTAGAATAGGCAATAGTTCAGGCATTCATAAGAATGCAGGGAGAGAAAGGTGAGGGGTAGACAGGAGAGTGTGGAAGGGCTGGGGCGGGAGGGGCCGTCCACAGGATGCAGGGGTGGGGTGGGGGCCTCTACCGGAGAACACTGCTGGACGTGATAACGGGTGCTCCAGGCCGGCTCAGCTTCTAGAAGCTCTGTGACTCCGGGTGAGGCCTTAACCTGTCACCCGATATGTCTGATGTGCCCTGACTGAGACCTAATATTTGTGGAGCTGAGCGGTTCATCACCCATGGTGTCCCGAAGCCCCACCCGGGGATAGAGGTCCCCACGGCAGACAGTTCTGGGAGGGCGTGTCAGGGTCCACGTCTGTGCTCACAGCCGTGTGGACACTCTTCTCTCTGAAAGTCCTCCTAGGTTTCTGCACGCTTTCTGGGATTCTGCGGCACGTAGCTCCTACCCTGGTGGTCCCCACCCTGAATGAGATGAGCAGGCCCACTTGCCCCACAGAGACACCCGTGTGCTTAGCGTGACTGTGACTCCCTGAAGCACAGGAGGAACAAAGGTGGTATGAGCTGGATCCTTAAACTGGAAGGTGCAGCTAGCGGCTTTCACTGCTCAGTTTTGAGTTCTGTGGCCTTTTAGCACGTAACGGTTCATTCAGGGTGCCGTCACTTTTTGACGTCACTGCTCAGTGCTGAGCTGTGTGGAACAGGGACAGGCCTTGGGGTCAGGGCGGGCCCAGTGAGCAAGGAGGAGGAGGCTTGCTTCTTTCCTAGAGACAGCACCTGCACGGACTCTTCCAGCCATCGTCTACGGCGTGGACTGCCATACATTGATGTGCGCTAGAGACGGGCTCCCTGGTCCCCCCAGCACTGCGCCCAATCCCTGCAGTCTTGGCTGGACTAAAGAGGCTCCCCGGGGAATTCTGAGTTCACACATTCATCTTACCCCTGACATTACAAGATCGACCCCGTCCACAGACATGCATCCTTATCTTACAGATAAGGAGGCTCCTGCTCACACCCAGTCCCGAGGTCACTTAAAGGAGGAAGGACTGATTTCGGACAATGGTTTCAGAAAGAGTCCATCATGGAGGGAAGGAGGCATGGCGGCAAGCGGCTTTGGGGCCCTGGGGAGAGGGTACGTAGGACCAGCTCCTCTTCTTAGTTCCATAGAACAGGAAGCAGAGTGTGGGCAGGAAGCAGCTCGGCTCTGTAAGCCTTGCCCCCTGCCCCACAGTGGTCCCCTTCCTCCAGGTAGGCTTCAGTTCCTAAAGGTCTCACAGAATACAGAAACATCGCCACCAGCGGTGGGGTGGGGGGCTGGGTGTGCAAACACGCTGTGTATCGCTGTCCTGGGCAATGCGAACAAACATCTACTTACCAGCGTGGCTAGCACTAAATTCCACTTGGTGAACCAATATGCTTTATTGGGGTTACTTAAGGGAGCGTGGGTGAGGAGTTACAGGAACAGAAATGGCTCAAAGGCAATTATATCACCAAATGCCCACCTCATCATGGGTGACAGTCCACAATAGCTAGAACCCTAGAGCTCACTGTACAGCCTGTAGGCAGCTCAACGGACTGCAGAGTATCTTCCCAGAATGGCTCTCTATAGTCCTTACTGTTTATACATGCTAGGGAGGGAGGAGACTAGTGAATCTGATCAGTTTCAGGGACTTTTTGAAGCTAGTGAGTGGTTTACTTCCTGGGCTTAAGGAGCTTCCCTGTGAGATGACTCCTTAGGATGCATTGGTGCTCTGAGTGTCAGGGTCACTGTCAGCGGGGGCAGGAGGGATTCTAAGGGTCCTTCTCAGTTGGGGGCTCCTTTCCAGCCCTTCTGCTCCCTCAGGTGCCCCCGGCTTCCCTGCCCCTCCCTGAGCAGGGTTGGTGGAGCAGGCCTCACAGGGCACCAGGTGGAAACAGCTCCCTTACCTTGGCATTGCCTTCCAGACCCTTTGCTCAGGTCACCAACAGCTAGGCGCTGCTGCAGCCATGGCTGGAGGGCACGGGGTATCCTCTCCTCCCGTCTGATCATTCCTCTCTTTAGTAGCTGCCATGGGTTAGAAGTGGCTTGAGGGTCCCCTGAGGGCTTGTGTGTGGGAGCCTGGCCACCAGTGTGGTGATTTGGGGAAGTGACCCTTGAAGAAGCAGGGCCCAGTGGGAAGCCCAAAGGCTATCCCCCCCTTCTTCTGGCTCCTGTCTCCCCATGTGCTTTCTCTCTCTCTCTCTGAAGTGGCACTTTAGATGTTGAGTTTTCAAAGTTGAGAGCTGCACAGGCCACTTTCCTTTACATGTTTCCCACCTCAGCGCTTACAGTAATCAAGATGTCAGAATGTAACATCCCGGTGAGGCCCCTCCCCGTAAGTTGGGACACCCTCAAGAGAAGGAAGTGTGCTTCCTGTACCCGGACACCTGTGCACTCAAGAGGATGCAGCCTGGGGATAGTGCGCACAGAAACCCCAGTACAGAGACGCAAGCTAACTCTAGATCAGTGCAAAGTGCAGCTGGAGCTGAGCTCAGCAAGTCACCCCAGGATTGCCATGTCCTGCCCCAGTCACCTCAGAATTTCTGTGTCCTGCCCGAGTCACCCCAAGATTGCTGTGCCCTGCCTGTCACCCCAGAATTTCTGTGTCCTACTCAAGTCACCTCAGGATTGCTGTGTCTTATCCTAGTTAGCGGGAGAGTAACCCCAGGATTTCCATGCCCTGCCCTGGTCCTTCACAGTCCTCACTTAATCCACTGCAGCAGGAGGATCATGATCACATGACACAGAGAAGCTGTGCTGCACTCCCCCCTCCCCCTTCCTCCCAGACCTTGCCCCAGCTAAGCACATGGAGGAAGCCATAGAGAGGCTAATCGGTTAAGTCTTTGAAAGGATTAGGACCCTTTACTGATGTGGATCTGCCAGCTATTGATTTTGGCCTATCACAAATCCTGTGTAGCCCATTTCACTTCAGAGAGAGCCTTGTGTTGACATTGTTAAGAATCCTGCAGATATCTTCATCGTCATCTTCACTGACTTTAGTGAAACACAGACGTGGGTGCTCGTGCCCAGCCCGGCCCAGCCCTTCGGTGCTCGTTCTACAGAGGGACGATGATGGGATTTTACCCTTTATAGCAACCTTGAAAGAGCCACTGAACCCCTAGTCTTGCATTTTCCTGAGCTGGGAATCTGGAAAGCCACTTCTCTGCCTTATCCCAGGTCCCTTGGAACAGCCTTTAACAAGCGAGCAGAAGAGAGCAGGAAGCCAAAAGCTCCAGAAAGGCATTGGCGCAATGCTGCCGAAGGACCAGGAGCTGGGCGTGGTGGTCCCTGCCCCAGCACTCAGGGGCAGATGTGGGAGGGCAATTATTCAGGGGCAGTCTCAACTACACAACGAAACCCTGTCACAAAAGAGGAAAGGGGGCTGGAGAGATGGCTCAGCCGTTAAGAACCCTGGCTGCTCTTCCAGAGAATCCAGGTTCAATTCCCAGCACCCACATAATGTCTCACAACCACCTGCAACTGTTTTCAGGGGGATCTGATGCCCTCTTTTGGCTTCTGAAGGCACTGCATGCATGTGGTGCACAGATATACATGCAGACAAAACGCCCATGCATTTAAAATAATGGGGAGAAAAAGAAACAACTTGTGGCGGTTGAAGGAGATGTCCCCCGTAAGTTGCAGGGATTTGAATGCTTGGCCCCCAATTAGTAGAAGTTTGGGGAGAATTGAGAGGTGTGGTCTCACTGGAGGAAGTATGTCACTGGGGGTGGGCTCTGAGGTTACCAAAGACTTGGTCATTTTGAGTTAGCTCTCTCTCCTTCCGGTTTGTAGTTCGAGATGTGAGCTATAGCAGTTGCCGAAGCTGCCTACCACCTGTTACCTCTGCTCCACCATCATGGACCCTACCCTCTGAAACTGTAAGCCCAAATTAACTCTGTCTCCTATAAGCCGCCTTGGGATGTCTTATCACTGCAACAAAAGAGTAGCTAAGACCCAACTCAAAACTGTACCCATGAAACGTACCTACTCGGTCACTGACATTCTGTCATGCCCCCTGCTAGGAACCAAGCACGCTCTCCTCCTGACCACCAACTCTCTCAGAGCACGTCCCTGCATGCACAGCCTGCCCAGTCCCTTCTCCGGATCGTTCCTCTCCGTGGAAGCATGCACAGAAGCCACGTGGTTCTGTTGTTTGGGTCTGCAGTGAGGCGGGGCATCATGGTGGAAAAGATGAGGTGGGCAGAGTTGCTCCCCAAATGGTCTGCTTCTCCTTATCGGACCTACCACTCACCTCCCAACGGTCCACTAGACTACGAATCCATCAGTGATCAGCGGGGTTTGGACAGAACAGAACCCTCGATCCCGTCACTTCCCACAAGGCCTGTCAGCAGGGACCAGGTCATGCCTTAACCAACATGGAGGACAGAGGACCCCAGAAAGAGAGCGACACATTTAACAAGAAGACGTAATCTTGCATGTGACATGTTTTTAAAATTGCATTGCTTCTCGTACGACAAAAGTCCACAACCAATCAATGGAAAATTTTTGTCCATTTTGAAATTTATTTGTCATTACGAGGAATGAAAATGTATTTTTTCCAGTGGGAAGAAAGAATGGCTGTCACTAGTGTTATCTCTGAGACTGTAATTGGGTAAAATAAAATTTCAAAGCCCAAAGGTTTGAACGGATTTTCTCGAATGCTAACGGTGAAAATACATAATCGGTTGCCCTGAAGGACGGTGTGCAGTGCTTCTTAGAAGCAAGGTAAGTACCTGTGCGTTGGGACCTGACAATATTAATGACTACCAAAGGGAATAATTGATGAATGAAGAAGATTAAGGGTCCCATTATCACGTTACTCACAATACTGAGCAACATTAGAAATAACCTGAACGTAAACCGTGAGAGGCCAGCTGAGGAGATACGGCCCCACCATGGCTTTCGGACCTTTCATGATGACGGCGTATCCAGTATCCAGGCACACATGTTGGTCATTAGGTACTGAGTCTGGGCAGGCCAGTCCCGCAGCCACAGCGAATCCAACACATCAGTGCATGATCACAAGGGTGATCAGGGAAGGCCACCCCGGGCCATGCACGGTCACCTCACAGGGGCTGTGGCTGCAGGGGTGCTGTGTACTTTCAACTTTAACGGTCTGTGATATTCTTTCACAAGATTAAAGAAACGACATACAAGATGATCCAGGACTTAGACTTTCTGGTTCTTTCTCTTTCCTGTGACTGCAGGCAGCTCTCCGAACTCCACCCATCACATCAGGAGAGATGGTTGCTTTCAGCCACCAGCGTCCGGCACCCCTCTCTGTGGAACTCTGTTCTCCCCTTTAACAACAGCAGTACAATTTGGGGGGCTGTCTCCCTTCCCGAGCTGGGGCCCTTTACTGGGCACATTCATCTCTGCTATCACCACTCTGAAAGCCGACTGAACTGAAGAGGTTTTGTAGCCTTTTAAAGAGGCAGAGAGCCCTAGAGACGCCCTAATTCCAACCCACTGGAAAAGAAACAACTGTACATTTGGAAAGTTGAGTCTTCTTTGAGCTGGAGAAGATGAGATGGTAGGATTCCTTATAGCAGGCTTAACCAAATGGCGATCTGTCTCCTCGGATGGTGGGGCCACCTGCAGAGAACACATGGCTCTCAGGTGCCCACATGCTGGCCAGTGTGCTGTGCATGGCTAGGCCTCTGGGTGGCTGTACCTCTGTGCTTCTTGGGGGGTGCTGTGTGCCTAGAGCATGTACCTGCTGGTGACACGGATATGTCCATATACACACTGAAATGCTACCACAGGGGCGGACCTTTGTGAGTACCAGAACCTATGATCAGAGTGCACAGTCACATTAAACCATCATTCCCAACCCTCGAGCACACAAACTCAGCTGTCTGCTGGCCTCTGTGCGCGGCCTTCAGTCAGGGGTGATGTCAGCCCTTGAAAGCAAACATAATTATGCAGATGGTCCACGTAGGGATATGTTGACTAAAAGCCCAGCTAATGTCTAAGTGAACTAAACCTCACCAGTGAGAAAGGTGATGCTAACTGTTAGCACATAGAGAAACTAACTAAATACCACTTATTTGTGAACTGCCACCACCGATGGCCTGTAATTATTATTATTACCATTAAGGACGGAAACAAGTCTTTTGAATGCAAGGTAAACACTGCCCGTGGGTGACCTTCTACCTCAATGCTAATGTCTAGTTTTCTTGCAGGTGGAGGTGTTGGCTACTCTGCTGTCTTATGGGAGACTCTCATCCCTCCCCCAGTAGGTGCTCGATGTGCATTTTCAAAAAGGATAAAGTATGTATTAGCAATGCTTCCTGGATAGTATTATGATAGTTCTGTTGACAGTGTCAGACACCACGGGCCCAGGCTCCCAGAACACACCGCAGCTCCGCCTCTGTACTGCACAGATCTAAGCACACACAGACATCTTCCCATCAGAGATGGCACAGTGTGTAGGCACTGTTAGCTCTGTGCCTGGCTTTGAGACAAACATTAGGAATTTACCAGTGGACAAAACCCAGGTGTCAGCCTCACAGAGGAGTAACTGAGCAGTGAGCGTGTAATTGCAGGGAAGCGCTGCTAAGGAGAAGAGAGAGGGCTGTGAGAGATCAGAGGCCGGAGCAGGCATCTGCTCAGAGTGCAGATGGCGGGGGTCAGACCAAGCCTCATGGAGCGGGGACTGTGCAGGAAGAGCGAGCTGCTCAGGCCAAGTGGAGGGGAGTGCTACCTCCATTACCACACACCACTGGGGCAGGAAGTGCTTGGGACCAGTAGTCAGCCAAGAGATGCCGAGGTCCACACGCAATGGCCACTTGGAGATAAGTCCAGTGCGGCAATGGGGCCAGCGGTGGCCAGGTCGTGAGGGCCACGTGAAAGAGCTCTCTTCTGTGATGCAGCCGTCAGTGGGTTGGAAGTGGAGAGTCGACACGGACTCACTTTTGTTAAAGAATGTATTGATTGGCTACTAGCCACATGCAGGGGAAGTGACTGAGAGGCCAGGAAGCGGCGTGGAAACCGGGTTATCCGAAGACCATCGGGGCGCAGCCGGCAGATGCCATACTGACGCAGAGCTCACAGAGGGGCGGTGGCAGCTTCCCTGACTTGAGACACATTCTGCCTGGTACAGACAATGGCCTTGACATTCCATGGCTCCCTGCTCCTGAGCCAGGCCACGCAGAGCCTAACAAGGTAGTTCCAGGTATCTCCCAGGGTGTCTCAGGCCTGGAAACACCCAGAGTCTGAGAGCTGGGGAACCTGAGGGGTCGCGGAAGCTGCTAGAAGCTGCTGTTGCTTTGCTTATAAATTCACCACTGATGGGTACCACCTGCAAGTTCTCCTGCAGTCTCCGCACACCCAGTCTTCCGAAGCTGATTCTGAGCCCTGCTCCACAAAATCCACGATCAAGCGCTTCCTCTTGGACGCTGCTATCTTTCCCTGCAGGACACTCACATGTGATCAGCACTGACCTGCTCAGCTCCTGTGCCCAGTGCAGGAGAACGTCGATCACACTCCCAGAGCTAGTCCATGACAACTTACAAATCGTGACCCGGATCCACAGCTTCCAGAGTCACAACAATGAAGCGCACAGAGAGCAGGAGGAAGTCTTTGGAACCAGAAGTTGGAAAGAGGAGTTAGTCTAGAATCTAACTATGCAGGGCCCCATCTCACAGATGCAGGCTTTGAGTTGGGGAGCCAAGAGAGTCCAGACGAGGTTGGCGTCTGCTTGCTGCATGTGGCCAGAGCCTGGATGCCAATAGGAGAGCCCCGCCGCATAGCGGAGTTTGGCATTACCGCCAAGACGAATGCCCAAGGAAGGCAAGAAGATGCCTCTCAAGCCCAGCCTACTCTGCCCCTATCCATGGTGCCTCATCAGTGGCCTGGATTCCATCTGTAAGCTCTGTCTGTATTCACCTAGCTTCCACAGGGCGGCAGGAACATCTTGCTGGACATGTGGTATCAAGATCAGGATTACATAAGACGCTCGCTTGGTTAACTGAGGGTGAGTGATGGTATCTGAGGTCCTCTGAGCATGGGAGGAGATGGCTACCGTCACTCCCCTGCATTCCTAACTGGCGTGCTTCAGCCTGACATCCCACACCAACGTGCCCTGAGGGGCAGGAGCCCACCGCATGGCGGCGATAAGGTTAAATCACGTGGTGGCCAAGATGACAAGGGGCAGCCTGAGCCACGTTTGGTGATGAACTTTTAATAATGCCTGCTGTTTATCGGTCCTTGGGAGGGCACAATTCTGTATCAAGCAGGTGGGCCGCATGGCTGCAATGTCCCCAGTAAGCTCTTCTCCAGAAGCAGGGGTGGGTCGTGTTCTGTGGTGCACGCCCCATGATGCCCGCAGTGTAGGGTACCATGTGGAACTATATTCTTGGACCCCTCTCCACCTTTGGAAAACATCTTCCGCCTCTCAGGCCCAGTCAGCCAGGACAGAGTGATCTTCCTCTGCTATGTATTTGGGATTCCCAGGCCCCCCAAAGTCAAACAGTAGGTATTTCTATGACTGCATGTATGGTCATATCAGTGTGTTCATGTATGAGTCCATGTGCCCATGTGTGCATGTGCATGCCTGCATGCATGTCAAGGCATGTGTCTACCTGCATATATCCCTTTCCCCTTAGATGACTTCATGTTATCTCATTTTGAGGTAGAAAGGTGTAAAGTGTACTTCAGATGTTTGCCTACTCCCCTCCTAGCCTGACCTTTTGCAGCTACCTATGATCCACGTTTCTGGAATCCTCACTGTTGCCTCAGAAGCTCTGGGAGATCATGGGTGCTTGAGAAAGGGAGGCGGTGTCAGGGCCGAGAGAACATGCCTCCGGATAGATATCTTCCAGTGTGGGCTGGACCAGTGGAGTCCACAGGGACGCTGCATGCAGGGCAGATGTCTGCTGCCCCGGTCAAGCCAGGCCCCTCTGTTCCTGATCATCTGGCGGGCACAGAAGACAGGCTGGTGGTGACCTCCCGAATGGAACGCTGGCCAGGCACCGGTGAGGCCGTGTGCACCACGCTGTCGTCTCTCGGCGTTCTCGAGTAACTGACTTTTATTTGTTTCTTAGCCCACACCTGCAGTTTGGAGCTGACACGGAAGTTAACTACCCCAGCACTCTGGAATCAGGCAATGTTCTAACAAAATGTTGGAGGCTGGATCAGCTCCAACTCCCTGAAGAAGCTTCCGTTATCCAATTCATCTCCTTATTGAAGTGCTTGGCAGAATGTTCCAGCGCTGTTGGTCTCCATGGCTATATGTTTGGGATGTCTGGGATCCTGGCAGGTGGATGATCGGTGGTGGGGTGGGGACGGGGAGCCCTGGGGACAGTAGCACAGGAGTGGCTGTGTGTGGAGTTAGATGGCCCCTCAGGAAGCAGGGGGGCTCCTGGGTGAGGCAGTCCCTGCTCTCAGAGGACTGCTGTCTCGGAGAGAAGAGACTGCGAGGTCTCCCTCTCTGGCAACACGAGCACTCTGCCATGGCAGTCTCCTGAACACCAACAGGGGAGGTCCAGGGATGGAGCGAGCGCCTTGAGCTCAGACTTCTAGCCTGGAGGCATGAGCGAGGTTAAGCCTCTCCTGTTAGTCTCCCAGCCTGCTCTCTGTTATTGCATCCCGACAGAATGTGTGTGTGGGGGCTCTGTTTGTACAGCAAAGAAACAAACAGAAATCCCCACAGTGCTTCCATCTTGCAAATCTGTTTATACATGGATTGAGTTTTCTTAAAACCAAATATAGGGACATTTTGCTGACTCCTGGGGGACCCTAAGTCCAGAGACTTTAGAAGTGGATACCCCGTTTCTGCACACCTGGAATCGGGAATTCCCTTCTGTTAGAATGCTCACGTAGGGGTCCCTTCCTGAACGCTCACCTCTCTGGCTCCCAGGAAGCAGCGCTGTTTACCTGATGCTCCTGTGGTCACGGGAGGCTGGTCTCCACCCTCGCTTCCTAACTTTACTATTCCTGGCTGCTTCTGTCTCTGCACCAAGTATTTCAGAATCCCGCAGAGGAGCAAGGGCAGCTGCATTCACAGGCAGCGAGGGGCCCTGGGCAGCCTGGGCACCTCTGCACTCCGGTGACCTTCGGTCCTCTCCTCTGCTGGTGCTTAGCTCGTCCACAGCGACTCCCATTGTTCAAAGCCCTGTTCCTGTCCACGAAGACTGGAGCTGTTAGGAGCTGGGGCAGCCTGGACAGTGAGCACACCTGTCAGGGCCCAGAACTGGCACGCCTCGGCTTGTCTTTGAGGCCAGCTCCTGTCCTTCATGGGTTTGGTTTAGTTGCATGCCCACTGGGGCTACCCATGCCAACTCCCAGGGGTTGTTCTAGTGATGACTATGCACCCATGGCCAGACTTTAGTTGGGATCCTTGAGTCCTCTTTTTGGCTACTTCTGCCTTGACCTCTCGCCTCGTTTTTGCAACAACCCTACTAAGTTAGTTTGCCGTGACACCCTGCCATGCAGTCAGGCCCCTCACCCCCACCTTGCTGCCTAACTCTGCCGTTACTGAGAATCCCATTGAGTAAGCATGAGACCTCCCCATCCAATCAAGCTCCTCTCAGGAATACTGCATCCCGACCCTCCTGGCAGGCAGCCTGCTCATCTTTCCCGTACGCAGCGAAGCTCGGTCTCCTCTACAAGAGTCTTCAAGGACAGCTCCCTGCCTCATATCAGAGTCACTTTTCCTGAGCACCTGCCACACAGCAGCAGCTGACGGAGCGACAATGCTCCACTGCCCACAGAGAGCGCAAGGCGAGGGAGAAGGAAAAGCTCAGGTGGACTCGAACAGGCGCAATGCAGACGGATGACCTCAGATGGCCAACCTCTCCTGAGGTGGGAACAGAGGTCTTCTGGACCAGCTAAGGACGGAAAGGCGACTCGGGCAGAGGTCAGAGGTCAGCATGACCTGACTGCTGGTTTGCAGGATGGAGGAAAGGTCATAGCCGAGGGACACAGGGTTCTAGGCCTCAAACAAGGCAGGGAGTGTGTTCTTCCCTGTGAGATCTGCAGAGCTGGGAGACAGATGACACATTCACACGTTCAACCACTAAGCTCGAGGTCACTTACGATGGCAGCGGCAGGGTCTGCGCAAAGGAATTCGTTTCCGTGGTCATGGCGGATTCTCAGGACCTTTCTGCGTCTCCCCCCTCTTTCACCCCACAACATCTCCGGGATCATTCTGAATAGAACCCCAGTTCTCCCTGCAGACAGACCTCAGGTTTGGCCACAGTGACAATATTTCTTGGTGGCTTCCTACCCAGCCTGTTGAACTGCACTCCAGGTAGCTACCATTTGCTACCCACCCACGAGCCTTTACCAGACCTCAGGCCCACCCAGGGCTTCCATGACCCGGTATAATTTACCTTTCTCTGAAAACATGAGAATTATAACCCACCACGATAGTGGCAAAACAAAACAACAGGGTGACGTAGGTTGGGTGACTTCCCCTGATTTAAAGAGAATGGAACATTTCCAAGTCCTCTGTACACCTGGGGGCCGCCCTGAGGATCACAGGGTCTGCTGCATCTGAAACTTGTGGTTGGTAGCTAGGGAATTCTTGCCTCTTTGCCCTTCACACCACGGACCCAGGAGGCAGCTCCAGACCTGTGCTGAAGAAACCCTCAAGAGCAAAGCGAAAGGAGGGAGCGAGGCCGGCAGAGAGCTAAGGGCAGGGGTTTCGTCCAGGATGGGGAGGGCAGACTGTGGAGCTGTGTCCGAGCCTGCTCAGGACTGTGCCCAGTGAGCTGCCTCCTGCTTCCCGGGGGGTCCCCTCAAATCCCGCAGCGCGCACTGGGTCCCTCTTACTGCCACCTCCTCACTCACAGAAAGCAGACCAGGTGCCCGATCACCATTCAAGGAATCAAATAGTTCACAAAACCGCCTTGGACCTCACCTTCCACCTACATGGCCGCCAGCCATCTCCTCGGGAACTCTGACTCAGCGCTCTTCTGGAAGGCCACGGGGCTCTGTCCCTCTGTGGACCGCCACCTGCTCCAGCTAACCCGGAATGCTATTAAGGAGTTATCAGTAGACACGGAACTGAGACTCACCCAAAGACAGATCGAAAGCACAGCCCAAACGCCAGCACTGTTACGACAGTGATCGACATCTCATGATTAATTAATCTTCCCTGAGTTTGCTGGGGGATGCAAGCAGTTTTCGATTAGTAGGAGAACCACGTAGTGCTCAAGGATGTTTAATACACTCTCCACTGCAAACCCTGTCAACTCCTCAAGATCCACCTCCACTCCGCCTCCGGGAAGCAGCTGTCTCCTCCGAGCCCAGGCGACTTAGTTTGGAATCTGCACACATATGCTCACCCGTCTGAGGGTGGGGGTGCTCTTACCGTGTGACACAGCCTCTTACACTTGCCCAGCCCGCTGAGTCCTCCCTCTCCCAGACAGTGGGGACACTCCACGGGGGTCCAGCAGCTAGCCTAGAGTGTAGAGCCAGTCTCTGGCTGGGTAACATGAATGTGACTGTGATCCTGTTTTCTGATCTGCATTGACATCTGTCCCACGCACATTCAGGGTATCATCTGGACGTGTTCCTATGGAAACTGGACTAGTCACCGTGTCACCGTGTCAGCAACAAGCTAGGCCATGAAGATCCACATGAGATCAGTAATGTGGCCCTCTGTGGGCTGGCTGGAAGACAGACCTGGCTGATGGTCAGGATGCCAGAGATGGGCTTTAAGGTCATGAATTCCTCTGGCCAGAGAGCATGCTAGCTGCTTTGCCTGGAATTTTATAGCAAAACCTCCCAGCAAACACCAGAGGCTGCAGAGCTTCACGCAGAAGGAGAATCTGTGGCTTTCTTTTTCCATGATTCCTACCATGTACACCATCCACAAAGACAAAACAACCAGACCAATGAGAAAGGCACCGCTGCCCCTGAACAGAAGGCCTTTATGACACAGTGAAGCCAGAGGTGGGCTTAGTACCTGATAAAGCAGCTCCTTGGTGACCAAGGCTGGCTGGCACCACTGGATAACCAGGAGAACTTTTGTTCCCAATGGTATTCCTAACATAAGAGAGGGCATGCCACAGCCAGCCAGGTGACATCAAAACCTCCAAAAAATGACGCTGCTAGTCTAAGCTCCAGGCGTTCCTGAGGAGCTCAGAACTTCAGATCTGCATTCAAAACTTGAATGGTGCAAAGAAGCCAAGGCTAGACAAATGATTTTCTCCCCTTAAGACACTGCAGGGATGGCCCGGTGCCTACGGCACAGCCTTGGCCTACCTTTCCCTCCAGTTACCAAGTTGAACTCCAGAGTGAGCCAAGAGGACCTGCAGTGGAAAGCCTTTCTCATTTTTTGAGGTTTATGTGGACAAATGAATATCTTGGGGGCTGTGATCTTAGGCTGGGATCTGTCTGTGAACTCTTGAGTCATGAGCACACCCAACAAATAACAGAGCACCAACCAGCTATCAGCCAGAGAGGAATCAGCTGCCAAGTTAACAACAGTCACTGTTGACCATCAGATGCCAGCGTGCTGCCCGATCCTGTTGGAGACCACTGCAGAGAAAGCTCTAAGAGCTCTGCTGGGTGGCGGGCCCTTCCGGTACAGGCTGTGATTCCATGGACCGCTGCGGTAGAAGTTATGAGCTCCTGAGCGATTGCCCAGAACCTGGAGCATCGCTGTGCTGTCCAGGCAGGTGCCGGCCTGGCTCTGCCCCCTCCCCTCACTCCCTCACAACTGCTCTTATTCCTTCTGACAGCCCCAGAGATTAGCAGGAGGAAGGACTCCATAGCTCCTGGTGTTGCATGAAGGGCCTGGTCAGAGGGCTAATGGCAGAAGACATTACTGGACGTCAGTGTCTTCTATTTTGCCCCTTTATAATACCTGTGTGCCTGGTGGCACCTTGGGTACTGCCACAGAGGCAGCACAACCCCCCGTTTTATGCTGTGTGCAATCAGGAGTATCTTGGACATTCTTTGAAGAACCTCAGTGTTTAGGGTCCCCTCTGCTTCCTCTGCCTGAACGTAGCAGCGAAACCCGCAAGTGGTGTGTGTCTGGTGCAGTCTCCTCAAGGTGGGTCACGGCAGACAGGAAACTTGTACACACGATGCATCTGGACTCAAGAGTGGGTCTCCGTGCTTCACCAGACCCTCACTCAACACCAGGAGTTATGGAGTCCTTTCTCCTGCTGATTTCTGGTGTCCATGTCACCCTGGCACCCCAGCTATGCTCTATCCTGCATTCTCTGTGTCCCTCACTTGTCCTTTGCAGTGTGGTGCTGGGTACCATAATGCCATGAGGTCCTGATGCTGGTGTGTAGGGACTGTCTTCTCTGGTGATAGCCTCTTCATTCAGCTATGTTGTTGCTCTTTTCTTGCATCTTTAAGTGTTCTGTAACTTATTTTCACATCTCTAATTTACCCTCTCATGTTTTCCTATCAACCCATCCATCCATCCATCAGTCTGTCCGTCCATCCATCCACCCATCCATCCATCCATCCGTCCACTCATCCACTCATTTGTCTACCCTCCCATCTATCCAACCCCACCTATTTATTTAGCTATCCATCATCCATCTGCCCAAACATCTATTCACACCTACTCATCAACCATCTTCCCTCTCTTCCTTTCCTCCAGTCCCCGTGTCCACAGTCTCTCCACACTGGACTTAGTCTCCAGCAGACCATGCCCACTGCCTCCTCGCCACTGTATCCGGACACTTGGTCCTTTCTCCCCTCGGCTGCTTTCACTGTTCCCTGCTTACTTCCTTTCAATGTCCTTGTCCTTGACTTTGAGTCCCTCCTTAGTACAGCAAGGACTTCTCTCTGTACTCCTTGAGAGGATAAGAAGGATTAGGAGGGGTGGCCTTGTTGGAGGAGGTGTCACTAGGGGTGGGCTTTGAGGTTTCCCAAGCCCACGCCAGGCCCAGCCTCGCCCTCTCTGCCTGCAGATCAGGATGTATGCCTGCCCCACCTGCCACCACGCTTCCTGGACCTCTGAAACTGTAAGCAAGCCCCTACTTAAATGATTTATCTCATAAGAGTTGCCGTGGTCATGGTGGCTCTTCACAGCAATAGAAGAGTGACTAAGACACAGGATATCATCGGTGGTGATGACATTTCTGAGACATTTCTGTGGAGCCAATCCCACGACATGTCCACATGAGTGACATATGACGTGGCCAATGAAAAGACTGGAGAGAGGGTGGAGGAGGGTGGCTCTGTCCATGCAGCTTCCTACGAATCTATAATTATAGATTTTAACACAAAAAGCTACAACTATTTGAAAAAAGCGAACAACACAAACCTCCTCAATCTCCACACTGGACGCAGCTACCATGCTGGCTCAGAAGAAGCTGGCAGAATGCGGGCTCCGGTGACCTCCCCGCAGAGGCCAGATAGGAACAGGCAGGCCAGAGGCCAGCTGGTCCAGGCTGCTCAGAGCATGGCAGGGAAGGTGAGACCACCGTGGACTCTCCCCGACGCGTGGCCCCTGCCATTGCTCTAGCTTGCCAGTTTCTCTCTGGGCTAGTTGAACTGCAGAGGCTGTGGGGACAGCCCCATCTCTGTGGGGTCCAGATACTGAGCAGGAGCTGGAGGGAGCAGGGGTAAAGTGCAAGGCTGACACGGGGGTCTCATCTCAGCCTGGCCTGGCCCAGTGGGTGGTGCTGTCTATCTGACCAGCCAGGCAAAAGGCAAGAGGGAGGAGGGCCTAGCTGCCTGGGAGGGAGATGCTGCAGGTGCCACGGGGCCAGTTGAGAGTTCAGAGCTAGAGCCCACAGGTGGCAGGTTGCTCCAGCTCCACGGGACCCCAAGTCCCCTCCGCTCAAGCACCTGAGGAAGGAACCTCTTCCTGTTCCCTGACTTCAGACCTCCCCACTGGGCTCCAAATCCTAGCAGACCATGGCCAAAGAGTCCTGAAACTACCAGGAGGGGGCTTTGGAAGGTGCTGTGTAGGTGGTGGGCATCAGGGGCTCTGCCAGGGGGAGAAGGGACTTCTGAGTCCCAGAAAGCAGATGGCTGGAAAGGTGCCCTGGAGGTGGCCAGTACTCAGCCCCACCCCTACCCTTAGCCTGTTGGCTCTTCTCTCCTGGGACTGTCCCCTGGCACCATTAGAATTTTTCTATCTAGCGTCTAATATAAAGCACATGACCTACCTTGTTTGGCTACTGTAATTTGGGCAGTGTGCACGTCTCCTTAAACCTCACAGTGTGGATGCTCTGAGAAAGTCCCGAGGGACAGGGTGCAGGTGGCAGAGAAAGCCATTGAAAAGAAGGATTTAAGCTGGGAGAGTCATTAAAAATGAGAGAAAGCGTGGAGAGTAGAGACACACGTTGCCACAGCCACAGACACAAGGCCCTCAAAGTGTTTGCTGAATGAGTAACGGACCCTTACTTCCTGCCCCTGTTCCCAGGTGCTCATTTCTGCTCTGATTCGACTTCAGGAACCCTGAGCCAACCATAAACTCGATCAGATCAGTAAGTTGGCTTCCGCACTCTCTAACCCAGGGAGAGCAGAGTGCCGGCGGACCCCTGCAGAATTTAAAATCATAATATAATGCACTTTCCAGCAAGTGCAGCTCCATTCAAACAAGGATCAGCGAGGCACCAGGTCAGAAGCACTGGCCCACGGTCAGTGAGAGTTCTGCCTGCAACATGGCTGCAACCTTGCCTGACGGCTGCCATTCAGAGTCGCCAGGCTAAGCTCATCTTTTCTGTGCCAAGCTAAACACCTGCCCATGGCCATGGGACCCCAGGCCTTTACCTCATTCCCCTTACTGTGTGCTGTGCTCATCAGGTGGTGGGGCGAGAGTATGCTTTGAGAAGCCCTCTGCATTCAAGTCCTACCTAGACACAGCCCACGGCCATGGTGTCAAGGTGTGAAGCAGACGCGGGCAGTTAGTACCAGTGGTGAGGGGTGACTGGCATCCAGGGGGTGCCCAGTGGCTGGGCTGGGCTGGGCTGGGGACTCATGCTCAGAGGTTGGTGTCCTGGCGCTGTTAGACCTGAGCACTTGCTGCAGGTGACAGGATGCCCTGGAGCCACAGCCCCGCTCATGGGGACAGATGTGGCCGGCAGTGGTGGCCCTTGTCTGCGGTCTCTCTGTTCTCCCCTATGGTTCCCAGCCTCCTCAGTGACTGATGGAAAGCCACGGCTGTCCTAAGTGATCATTATGAACAGGTTCCTGTAATTGGAAGATAAACCTTCTAAGTTCATTGCTGTCTCAAATTCATCTTTTACTTAAAAAGAAATACCAATAATTAAAGCCAACTGCACGGGGCAGGACAGCATGTGTGGAGGGCAGATAACAGCCCTGGTTTCTTTGATTGTGGCTCATTTTTGCCTTTGGGATTTTTAATCCCTCGACTTTTGGAGTCCAAGCTCTTAATTATTTTTTTTTTTTATTTCATTTTTGGCATCAGTGAGTGCCCAGAGCATCCCGTGCGCAGCCCTCCCCTCCCCAGCAGCTCCTGGGGGTGGTACAGGTACAGGAAGCCACGGGAGGCCTCCATTCTGTACCTATCTGTGTGGTGGCCTTTTCTCTCCAGCATCGAAAGACAATCGCACACTTCTTAGTGGCTCCTGGGTTCCATAAACAAGGCTGGTGGCCACTACGGGCCAGCAGCTGAGCCAGCTCAGTCAAAGCCCTGCCTATCTGCTGTGGATCAAACGTATCCCTGCAGAGAGAGTCAGGAAAACTTACAAGATGCCTCGGTTGAGAGGGACTTTGCGGCAAAATCTTGTTAAGCATTTATCAAGCCCCTGCTGTATGCAGTGCGATTGCCAAAGACAGTGATGAAGAAATGAAAAAATCTGCCATCCCGTCCGGGCCCGAGGCATGCGCAGCTGGGGGCGGGTCTCCTCCTCTGCTTCTGCCGTGTTTGGGGTTGATGTTTAGATAGGGTCTGAGATGCAAAGGTGAGGCACTGGCTGTGGCACTGGCTTCTCAGCTGTGTGCTCTCAGCTGTGTACTGTGCTTTACTCCAGCAGAGGGCACTGAGCCTAGCAGCCACACCCCTGCAAGCTTGCTCTCTGGGGTGCACAGCCAGCCCACACAGGACTCAGAGAAGCTTTCTACCCAGCATGCCCGGCCCTGCACTGGAGGACCCAATGCTCTGTGGATGGTGGTCTCCTGTACTCAGAGGGGAAGTGGGTTCCTAGCAGGGCAGAAAATTGTTCTCCCTCAACAAACACAGATCGAATATGAATTCATAGGGCTCATTACACATTCCAGTGCAGGAACTGCCCAACGAGCTACTGGCGGCAGGGACAGCTGAGGTAGAGCAGCCATTCTAGAGGAACTGCTGTCATAGAGGGAGATCCAGGCTGCAGCTGGGAAAGATGCCAGACTCAGGATGCAGGAGGGCTGGGGATGGGGAGCCGAGTCCTGACACAGCAGGGCGCCCACTCTGTACACAGAAGCTGGGGGTGTCCAGGCTGACACGATGGTCATGGTTGTGGGCTGGGGACGCGTATACCCAAAGGTACACACACAGGTAGCAATGCAAGGATACACACGTGCACATGAGAGTACAGTCGGCAGGGGACCTGCCTGGAACGCCAGAATTGCCTGCTCCTCAACCTACACCAAAGCATAGCTGCAGGCTCCAGCCGTGATGTATGGTAAGGCATGGTCTCTGTGTGCAGCAGCAGGAGGGGGCCAGACATCACCCTGTGGAGGATGGGGGGGCGGGTGTCCAGCCTTCAGGGAGGTGTGAGGGAGGACAAGTTTCTGGGACTCACAGGAGGGCTGCAGCTCAAAGGGAGATGGTGTGAAAAGCTCAGGGTGCCTCCTCTCCGTTGAGCTAGGACCACAACGGACACTTGAACGGTGCCACTGGGACAGGCTCATGAGGGGTTTCCTCAGGACCCTCCAGGGCAGCTCCCTCCTGCAGCTCTCTGCGCCAGGCGGTCTCAGAAGCCCCGGCGAATAGGTTACCAAACCGCTAGGAAGGCAGGTGTGAAACCCAGTACCGTTTGTCTACGTCACTCACTTTCCGGCCTGAGCTCGGAGTCTCCGACTCTTCAGGAATGGTTGGGAAGATCCTGAGTTACAGACCTCTGCCCAGCAATCGGACACAGGCCAGATGGGGTTTGCATTCCTTCTTGAGCAGCAGCTGGGAAACACTCTCCAAGTCCTAGATACTTCAAGGTGGGCGAGGAGGCAGAGCTGACCACGCGGAGACCCTCAAGGGGGGCCACCCGGACCGACGAGACTGGGCCAATGAGGCCAGAGGTCTCAGAAGTTCAGCTTTGCTGCCCTTAGACTTCAGAGAGGCACTTTTGAGCCATGTCGGTAAGCAAATCTCATACTCGTTTTTAAACTCTTCCTGGCTACTTCCCCTTCTGGCTTGTACCAGCTCTCACTGGTACGCAGGTTCATAGGGGAACATCTGGAGGTGCACACATGTGTACACGCTGGGGTTGTGACCAGAACCAACATTAGGAATATCCACAGGCCGGGCGCAGGCTCAGAGCACTGCCCAGACTGCGGTGGGGGCAGGGGAGTGTGTTTTGCATCACAGATGCTCTGAAAGGGAGCAGAAGCCATTCACGAGCAACCCCTCCAGCCCAACGACCCCCCCACAGCTGACCCTGCGCAGCCCACCTCCTGTTCCAGAAGCACCGGTTTCTTGACCCACCACACGCTTCTTGGTTGTCTAGGTTACCCTGTGCCCAGGAGTTTGTGTGACACACAGGAAGCACCATACGTGGTGGAAGAGTGTCTCCCTGTGGCTGGCCCTCCCCAGCCTGCCTTGCTGCAGAATGTGGGTATTCATATAGCACTCTCTGGGTGACCAAGAGCTTTGACATCCACTGTCCTGTCTCATCCCCATGGCAGCACGGACAGGTAGGAGAAAAGCTGAGGCTATGAGGGTGTTCTAAAGGGACATCCACAGCTCCTCTGTGAGACCTTACTAGGTTACGGTCCCCTCAAGCCTTGGCCTCCAGACTGGTAAGAGGATCAATGTCACTGTAGCTGGCTCTGGCTTGGAGGAGGGTACATGGCAATGCTCTCTCAAGTCCATCAGACACCGGTCTTGTGAAATATGCGGTTCGCAAGCTCCTGGACAGCTCCTGCAGACAAAGCCAAGCACACAGAGCCCCGAACACCAGAGATGGACAATGCCCACCTGTCCTCTCAGCAAGGCTGCTGGTGTTGCAGCTTCCGGGTTTGTTTGTGTGGATCTGCTGGTGCTCGGTTCTCATGATAAGCCGATGATCGTTTTTTCTGACCCTAACAGAGCCTGTTTCTCGGGCTTCCAACTCCCACACAATCTTTTGGGAACAAACAATCATAGAAACGGATCCTTAATTAAGATACCAAGTTGGTTCAGCAAATGTCAGAACTCCTGATGTCAAGAGAAGAAAAACAATCTCATTAAATATTTGAGTGGTGGATGGATGTGCTAATTAGACACACAGGGCAACATAAACCTGTCCACGGTGACTCTACCGCCAGGCTGCATGGTCAGCAGGGTTTGGGGGTCTTTGGGGGCTTGGCCCCATCTTACAGAGGTCCTGGTAGCACCGAGAACAGACCTTTACCCTCAGACCTCCCTGGCGGGTCTCATTCTAGTGCTCTCTACATAGACTGTGTCAAAGAGGGATGCAGAATCCCTGCAATAGCTTGGGGGTGTACATCCGCTACCTAGCACTTGGGAATCGGAGGAAGGGGTATCAGGCAGGGCTAACCCCAGTCACATAGTGAGTTCCAGATCAGCCAGGGCTACATAAAACCTTGCCTCTAGACAACCAACCCAATCAACTAACCAATCAGACCCCTCCAGTCCCGTGACTCAGAAACAGACGTCTCCTCTCGGGCTGAGCACTACCGCCTATCTATGACCACACAGAGGCACCTGTGATTACTGTGTCCCTGGCCAGCAGAGGAGCCATACTTAGTGACACAAGCTGCAGGTTCTGAAGGTGACATGGCTGGAGTTAACCCGCTTGTCTATGAGGGAGCTGCTGACCACAGGGCTCTTCAGGGCTCCTGCAGGGACTGGCTCACTGAGTCACTTGGAGCTGCTGACCACAGGGGTGTGTGTGTGTGTGTGTGTGTGTGTGTGGTGGGGCCTCCCCAGAGTTCCTGCAGGGACTGGCTCACAGAGTCACTTGGAGCTGCTGACCACGGCATGAGGGTGGGGGTGTTGTGGGGCCTCCCCAGAGCTCCTGCAGGGACTGGCTCACTGAGTCACTTGGAGCTGCTGCCAAGGGGCTCCCCAGAGTTCCTGCAGGGACTGGCTCACTGAGTCACGTGGAGCTGCTGACATCCTGTCTTTCCATCCTCACATGGCTCAGACTGTGACAGTCAGGACTGTGTTCACAGCTCCCTGTGGCTGCCTTTGGGCTTCCTCATCTCTTCCCCTCTCGGAGCCCCGCTGACCCTGGTCAGTTTCTTAAAGGACTTTCCTCCCTTGTAATCGACACGCTTCCCTTCCCTCGTCTCATGACAAGGATGTTGGTTCTAGGCGGTTTCCAGTTCCCGACTGTTATGATGAACGGATAATGAAAACGTGGTACTATTACACAACGGAATATTATTCAGCCGTTAAGGAAAATGAATGGAGCTGCGAAGATCATCCTGAGCGAGGTAACTCAGATCCCCAAAGACAAATACCGTCTGTTTTCTCTCGTATGTAGATATTAGCTTTTAAGCTTCCAATATGTGCGCTACAATCTAAATAACCACAGAGCTTAGGCACCTTGTAAGGAACAAGGTGTGTGTGGGGGGTGCTGGTTAAGGGGAGGGAGAATCTCCCAAGGAACGGAGACAACACACAGCGTTATGGAGAGACGACCGGGGAACTAGAACAGGGATTAAGCAGGGCGGAGGATGGGAGACAGGGTGAAGGAGGGACTGTGGAGAGGCACAAGGAACTTTAAAGACCACTTGAAAAACCATGTGGAAACCTACCACTGCAGAAGCTTCCTAAAAAATATACACACATGAAAGGAATCTAAATAGAGTCACCAGACTGTAGGCGAGACGGTGTCCCAACTAGACATCTTAGCTGCCAAGCTAAACCTCTCATGCCAGTAACGGTTACATCTTGTTGAGCTGTTGGCCGAAGGGGCCTGTGGAACCCTTCAGTCATCTCAGGCTGCTGCAAAGCTAGTCATAGTTCTCTACAGCTTAATGGAAAGGCCCCATTGATGAAAATACTATCAGCATGTAGCAGGCTATTAACTAACCGCCAATCTCAACCCCAGACTGTGGGCAATCTGGGGCTCAATGGTGCTGATGCTGAAATGACCCTGCACCATGCTTTTGATCAGATGTGCAGAGCTAGCCCTGCCAGCTCCAGAAAGACCTATTTCAGTTTATCCCTACAGGTCAGGGATGGTCAGTCACCTTCCTGTAGCCTCTCTGTTGCACATGGCAGGGCGGGAATTGGAAGCCAGGCTGTTTCACTCTCAGCTAAAGCTCTCTGCCTCGGAGATACTTCCAGGCATCAAATGTTTCAAGCCAAATGTCTTATGTCATTAGCTGACATGAAAATAGTCTTCAAGGGAGACTGGCTGTTCAGCTGAGGTTATCAGAGCCCTGCTCTGGTTCATGGGGTAACTCACCCCTCCCATTATCCCAGGCACTGTGCTGACCGCTGGACAGGCACCCAGCCCTTTTCCACAGGCTGCTCAAGGCTGCTTAGTATGTCACTGTGGTGGCTGGTATGACTCAGGGTCCTTCTGAATTGAAAGCAGTGCTTCTCCATGGGTCTAATTCTGGTCCTGGGGAATGTCTTGAGATAACTTAGTTGTCACAACTGGCTGTGCATGTATTTCTGGTATCTTCTGCATAGAGTCAGGGGTGAGATCCAATACCCAGCAAAGCATGGTCTCACATGCAGAGGTCAGGGAGCTGTTCCAGTGGCTGCACGTCCCTTTTGTCAAGCTTCTTCGGCATGGAGTTCTAGGATCGTCTCCTATTGCAAGACCCAAGACAGCTGCAGAGCGCGGGCAGCTGCGGAGCCTTCTGCCTCATGGTGGTGGGCACAGGCCACCTGAGCCTGGCCTTTGGCTGTGTGCAATCTTCTCCATCCATCCCATGTTGCCTTTATCCCTGCCAGCCAGCAAAGAAAGGTCTGATTTCCTGAAACAGTGAAACCGCCCTGGGAGCATCGCTCTGTGCTCTTCTGTAGCTTTGAGTTGAGACACGGTCTCCTTTTGTGGCCCAGGCTGGTCCTGAACTCTCCGCTCTCTTTCCTCAGTCTCTTGTGTGCTGGGGTTACAGTGTGTGCTGTCACACCTTGCTTGTTCTCAGCTCTTTGAAGAAAGGGGGTGGCCACAGTTTGTAGATTCCTGTGACCCCCCCCCTGGTTTGTATACTAGGCATCTCCCTCTTTAAGCTCCTGAGGGGCCAGGCAGTGTGTTGAACACTCCACAGGTGCCCCCAGCACCTGCACTTGTACTCATGGGGCCAGAACTCTGAGATAGAGCTCATTTGTTACATTTGGTGTCCCTCAACACCGTTCCTGCTTCAAGCAAGCTGCAGCAGGCCTTCAGGATGGCTGTGGACAGGAGGCCTGCCCACAGTGCAGGGCTCAGTCAGAGGCAGTGCTTCCATTGGCTGCCACAAGCTAGCGGCCAGAAGCTGGGACCGTGCAGCTCCGCTGGCGGGCCTAATTTTAATAATTATAGTTTATACACTTACGCTATTTTTACTTTTAAATTAAACACCTATGTGCATTAGGATCTTCAGATAGAAGCACATGCACTTCATCCCAAAGAGGGTTTGCATCTGTCACAAATTAGGGAAGATAT
Source organism: Cricetomys ansorgei (assembly GCA_026225945.1). Taxonomy (NCBI): domain Eukaryota; kingdom Metazoa; phylum Chordata; class Mammalia; order Rodentia; family Nesomyidae; genus Cricetomys; species Cricetomys ansorgei. Next base: position 10,120,804 of record JAMJFZ010001249.1, on the reverse strand, counting down.
AAAATTAGCAAACGTAAATAAAAGCAGCCATCTGAATGAACTGTTACATCTTCTATCTCAATGACTACATCTTGCTTCTAGAAAGGACTCTGAACCATCAACCACCCTCAGAGCACAACGCCCAGCTGCTCGGCACTCCATGCTGGAGTAACGCTTCCTCTGCAGCTGGGCTCTAGCTTCTGCAAGCCAAGGATGCTTCTCAGGGAAGGGCAGTGTTGATGGGAGCCCGCCTGACAGATGTGGGCATCAACAGCTTTGTTCCTCTGATTGACTGCATGGTATTTTAGGCAAATTAACCTGTCCAAAAAAAGTCTTTATGACTGTGTTCCTGCCCAGATGGAATGTAAACTTGACAGTGTGGGTACCGGCTTTGCAATTAGTTGAGATGTGTCAATAGACTAATGAACTTTCTTCTGAGACATGTTCTCAGTCAGCAGAGAAGGCAGGCTGTGCTGGAGACGGCTACGGGATGTCAGACATCAGCAGTAGCAGCAGTCTGGGAAGCTGCTGCTAAAGCCAGGCAGGGAGCAGCAGGGTGCTGCTGGCAGTGGAGGGTCCTTGGGAAACCCGGCACCCAGACCTGGATTCATTCCCTCCCTTTCTGGGTTTTCTTCAGACATCCAGTTCGTGGCACTGATCCTTTACTGGAGAAGCGTTAACGTGTAGCGTTGAGAACTCCCTGGCATGGGCATCAGCAGTGCGATGGGGAAGAGACCACGGAATTCCAGAGTGCTTGGGAGAGATTCAGGGATCGAGATAACCTTGCGGGCAACAGCACAGAGGGAGAGCGACCGTCTGATTGGGATGAGATGAAGGACTCGGACTGTGGTCCGAGCTCTCCAGAAAGGGCTGGAGGAGCAGGTGCGGGTCTCCTGTGGGCAAGTCAGTATGGTGCACAGGGAGGAGAGCTTCAGCTGTGTGTCTCTGGAACCACCACCCAGCCAGTCCTCTCCAGGGGACACAAAAGGAAACGGAAGATGCTGATTCCAGTTAAATGGACTGTAATTAAAGTAATTCAAACAGCTTTGCTAATGAACTGTGGGGTCTGCTGGCAAATGGCAGCTGACTCCTGTTCTCAGCATGTACACAGCAAGAAGATGCTTCCCTCCATCTATCATCTATCCATCCATCTATCATCTATCCATCTATCATCTATCTATCATCTATCTATCATCTATCTATCTATCATCTATCTATCCATCTATCATCTATCTATCTATCATCTATCTATCACCTATCTATCTATCTATCTATCTATCTATCTATCTATCTATCTATCTATCTATCATCTATCATCTATCTATCTATCATCTACTTATCAGTTCATCTATATATCCACCCACCTATTCACTGAACTCATCCATGCATTTTCCTATCCATTTATCTGTCTGGCCCATCCGGTCCTGTGTGTTCTGCGCAGTGTCCTTGTTCATGGTGGCTACCTTCTGCTGGATAAAGTCAGAAAGGCACAGGTGGTGCCAATATGACTGCCCAGGCTGTATCTCTGTAGCAGAGGGTGTCCTGGAGATGCTGGGGATGGGCAGGCGTCAGAGAGTTTCTCTGAAGGCAGCAATGATACAGATGAGACTGGCTCAAATAAGGGCAGAGACACAGGAGCTAAGGAGCCCTTAGGACCGCGCCGCCCTGAGCCGTGTAGCTGGTGCTGCTCCCTTTCCCTCCTCCTCCACTAACAGCCTTGGCCTCTGCTCTCCACCTCCACCCAGCCCTCAGGTCTCACCTGGCTCCTGCAGCTGGATCACAGCGTGTCTCCACCTCTTCCTTCCTCCTGCATCAAGCCCTGAGAAGGATGCCCATGGCTGGGCCCTAGCGACATGCTCTATAACACGAGAGTGCCTGTGGGTCTCCTGTCAAGCACCGGTCTGGTCTGTCGGGCTCCTGCAGTGTGGGGCACGGGGTCATGTGACCTTTCCTTTTGGGGGGCTGTCGCACTTCCCTTGGCAGCCATTCTTATTACTCAATTGTGCATGGCCCCTAACCTTTGGGAACTCGTAATCGGGGCATCCTCTTATTCCCAGAATTTAGAAGTGGGTGTAACCAAAGGGGAGATTCTTGGGGCAGGAGGATGCAGTCCAGAGCTTATAGACCCATTTTCAGAGGGCTCTGGGAGGTGTGAAGAACAGACAGCGCGATGTTCTGTCCTTGGGACACGTATCACTGTATGGCTCTTTTAAGTCACTTGTTGTAAGACATCTATTTCCTACTGGAATACCTCGTGTGGCCTCCAGTCTCTGGGCTACTCCTACTCACTGTGAGCCCGTGATCTGGCAGATGAATCTCCCCTGGTTATGGTGGCACTGACCTCTGACGAGGTTAGACAGAAGGACCTCTGGGCTCTGAGCCTCTCCTTCCCAGCTCTCCCGGTTCTAACTACCACTTTATAACCTTAAAATCTGCATCCTGCAGAGGGCTGCCAGGAATCCCGCAAACAGGGCAAGGACATAGGATCCTTGGCTGGGGCCTGCTGGGAAGTGGTGTTTCTTTATCTCACAATGGCTCTGAAGCTCTGCATGGCTGAGAGAGAGAGAGAGAGCGAGAGCGCTAGCTTATGACATCACCAGGCACAGATGCTGGTTTTTCAATAGGCTGATTCTCTCCCCACACCTGAGGTCACTCCACAGGGGACCCTCCACAGGGCCCCTGATTCTCTCTCCCCACACCTGAGGTCACTCCACAGGGGACCCTCCACAGGGCCCCTGATAATTCAGAATGTCTTTGCCTGACTCACTGTGCCTGGCTGCACTTGTCCTCAGGACCCTGGAATCCAGAAGGGCAAGATTCAGAGGCCCTTATTTTTGTGCACTCTGAATTGAAATCATCAATTGTGCTAACTCTTGAGCCCTACACTTAATAATCCCACTGTTGGCAGAGCTCACGGGCCCAGGTCTGTAGTTTTTCTTCAGGATGCTTCACAGATACAAGAGGGAAAGCCAGACTGTGACTCGCCAGCGGCATCAGACGGTATATTTAGTCACATTGCTGGCTACCCACCAGCCATTAATTCATTTTTTCTTTATAAAATACGAAACCAAGAGTCTAAAAGTCCATAAATAAGCTGCAGAACATTCCCAGGCTTAGCTGTTTATGAATGTTTTTATCATGGAATGTTGCTCCCTTATAAAAAAAATGAAAAACGTGGGAATAGAGTTCAAAGTATGGACTTCCATCATGGTGGCAAAAGCGGGCTTCTGCCAGGCTCGTCTGCTGGGACCCAGTGCCCCATTTTCTGAGCCTCCGGGTGGACAATGCTCACATTGTCCTACTAAACTTGGACACAGTGTGGGAG